>CANTUV010000018.1:5625000-6250000 GCA_947685225.1 Garcia nutans | reverse complement strand
AGTGTGGAGTTATAAGATTTAGCTAATGATATTAATTCAAATAATGTTTTTTATATAGATATTTACAAGATGAAATGTATATGTTATTTATTTTGGTTTGTGGTTGATAATTGATTAAATGAGGTATTTGGAGTTGAGTTGGTTTGAATAGAAGGTAGAAGTGTTTTTTCTGCAGGTGGTGTTAAGATGTTGAATATTTGGGCAGTGAATATTACAGAGTAGATTCTACCAAAATTTTTAGTTGGAATATTTTTCATATGTCATACTTCACATTCGATTTCATCCAACATAGATTCTATTTGCTCTCTAAAACATCTTTTAAGAAAAAATTAATGTCTATCCTTGGCCAATTATCTTGTCTCTCAACTTATTAGACCTGCTTAAGGAACAACTCAAAATTTACTACTTTACGCATATTGAGAGGGAACACATAATATTACAATACTCAATTCTCTAACATAAACCAACTTCAATGCCACAAGAGTAGCAAAACCCACGTCTTACATCTACGAACACATATCACAATCACATGTACATAATAACTATTAAAATCATAACCCACAAATAATGTTGAATTTTAGGCAAAAGAAACTCAATCAAGATGAAAAGGAAACTTATACTCCGCATGTTACTAGAACTTTTCCAACTATAGACATACTATATGCCATAAAATCTTTGTTCTAGTACCAACTTTGTCATACCTCATTTGCCAAAATGTGACGGTCCTAGAGTCCAGATAGCCTTAAGGCCACTAAGCACCGCGTAGAACCATAACTAGATTAATATATTCACACATATAGGCTATCTTGATTAATTATCCCATAATTTTAACACCCCCAACAATCCTCTCAGAGAATTATCAGAAGATACTACTCAATACAATAAATAATCCTATAACAATCCAATATTCAGTTCCAAGAAAACAGATCAAGTACAAATTTATGTAGAGTCTCCAATATAATATTCACTGTCTAAATTTTACTTCAACCTAACTCCACCTGCAGAATAACACTTCTATCTTTCGTTTAATCAAAGTCAACTTCAATTTCTCCCATAAATCAACAATCAATCACAATCCAAGTCCAATATCATATACTATATCAATCTATACATATATATTTATATATTTACTATACATTCTCTAGAATAAATCTTTATAATGCAAATACAAGTTCCAAAATAAATAAGAATCCAATCTAGCACTTTCAATACTTACACTCCACAATCAATAACTACACAATTGCTATTAAATTCAAAATATTGCTTTGTAAACTATAACTAAATATATAATTGAATACCTTTAAAATAAAACATCTTTTGAACTATAGTTGATCTCTAAAACCATAAAATCTTCAATTGCCAATTCCGCCCCAGTCCGTTCTATTTGCATGTCAGAAAAATCTAACACGCTAAGCATAATACTTAGTATTGCTTATATATCTATAATTTTCTATTTAATATCACAAGTAATTTATCACAATAATAAAATAAGAATATTTAACTATTTACATAACAATCATTTTATTATCTTCTTTAGATAATACTAATGTTAAAAAAACATTTTCATTTCTTTTTAAAGTATCTTGTCTTGTTAACAATGATTATCGTCTAATACGATTAACATAATAAATTCATTATTGTCTAACTTCACTTTGTAAAGTTATAAAATCAATTTAGGTTTTATGGTTAATTTAAATAATTCATCATTTCATATCAACTATATTTAAAATTTAATAATCATTCAAAATTTCACTTCTATTTATCAAGCATATTTTTGCCAACATATCAATTCACCATTCATCACTTATACCATAATAATATTGTAATACACTAAATTAAAATTTAATGATTGCAACATCCACTAATTTAAGGTATTGATAAATAATTAATTTGTATTGTAATTAGTATGTAGGATGAGAGAAATATAAGATATATATATAATATATGCATGATATACCCCTAATGTATACTTGATGTATATATGAACTACACATTACATATATGTTACATATACATTATATATACATTACATATATATATGTATAAAATATACATAATATATAAACAAAATATAAAGAATATAAATAAATAAATAAATAAATAAATAAATAAATAAAAGAGAAAAAGAAAGTCAATAGAAGAATGAAATATGTGGATAGGAAAAAAGATGAAAAATATTAAATTAATTTAATAATTAATATATATGGAGGGGAAAGGAAGAAGAAAATAGAAAAGGGTTATCATCTTCTTCTTCCTTATGTAGTGGCCAAAAATTATCTAGAGAGAGAGAGACAGAAGGATTTTACTTCTTTAAACACTTAGAATTTTACAAGAATTTCAAAGAAATCAAGTGGATTTTTAAGAGAAATCAAGAAAATCAAGTCAGTAATTCTTCCAAAGCTTGTTGTTTTGAGATTTTAAGATTATGTTTTGAATGTTTAGAGAGAGAAAATATGTTTAGTTGGTAAAATTGATAGTAAATGAGTTAAAATAATGGATATGTGATGATTTGTTGAGACGAGTGTAATTGTGAATTTAGGGTTTATGGCAAAATTATGTGTAATTAGGTTCCTAATATGGTTAGTTATAACTATGGTAATGGATGAATTTAGTATTGTTTTAACTTGTATGTGATGATATTATAGTTAGAAATTGAATATGGGTAAGCTTGGATAAAGTTAAGGTTATGGGCATGTTATGTGTAATTAGGGTTTTTGAAGGAAGTTGTTATAATTGTGAAAATGAGTTGTTTTGTTGTTATTTTTTATATGTAGGTAAGCAATTTATGATTAAATGTTAGAAATAAGTTTGGTAGGTTGAAGATTTGATAAAGTAGTAAGTGATGGAAATATAGTTTTGTTGAGATTTTGGTAGGAATTGTATATATAATGGTAGTTTGATATAAACTAAACATGAAGAAGATTTTAAATGAATAATTGTGCTTTTTGTGTGGTTTATGTGTGCCTAGGAAGAATGAGTGCAAGTGACAATGGTTACAGCTTTGGTGAAAATGATAGGTGGAGGAAGAGTTGGGTTGGTTTTGGAGCAAGAAAAAGGTTCGTACATACATATAGTATATTGTTTGACATTTAAGTGTGTGTATTGTTTGATGAATGTATTGATAAGTCATTGAATTATGGATTATGTAAAGATATATATAAATTATGAAAATGATGAGAAATTGATAAATATGAATAATGTGGTGAGAAAAGAGTATAATTTGGCTCACTTTAAAGAATATATAATATTCTTTAAAGTGACATTATTATGAACCAATGTGTTGTATAAATATTACAAGTGGCACTACGGGACGTGAATTTGGATATGTATAAATAATGAATGACCTATAAAATAAATGGTGATGAATATAAGACAAAAATAACTAAAACATGGTCAAATATAAAGTGGTCATGAATGTGGTGATCCCTTGGAAGATGTGGGTAATAATTATAAAATGTGAAAAACTTGAAAAAGTGGCAAAAAAGAATGAAAATGAGTGAAAATATAGAAAATGTATGGAAATATGGAAATGTGGAAAATGAGTCACATTGTGAATGTGACTTATGGACACGTAATTTGACAAGCTAAAAATGTGGAAATGATAAATGAGAATGAGTAAATGTGTTAGTGATCATAATAAGGCCGATCACTTGGAGTTGTAAAGAGTTAAATGAGTATGTGACTGTGTATAGTGATACTGTGTTTGTGCCCTAAATAATTACTTATATAGTGACGTGAGATCGATAATGCATATGTTGATAGATCTTGACTTAAGCAGAGCTAGATCTTGACTTAAGCAGAGCTAGATCATTAGATTGAAACTGATTATGGACCCGAGCAGAGATGGGCCTTGATATTGACATTGTGATAACTAAACTTGATAATTGTTTAAGGTTGGTTAGGCCCAATGTGTGACTATGTGTGTGGTTGGATGTGATATGTGTATGTGTGAATATGTGTGTGTTGTCATGATCGTGTGATGTTATTTATGGTTTATGAAACCATAAGCATTAGTGAAGGTTTGTGCAAATAGTGTATGTTGTATTATGAAATTGAATATCTTTGAATTATATATTTATGATTATTAAATATGTACCACTAAGCTGTATGACTTAGCGTGGTAGTATGTATCTCACAAGTATTAGAAGAGCAGATTAGAGAAGTTCAGGTTGCGATTAAGGTTTGGAGGTTATGTGTGCCACGAGACCATTAGTGCTACATATCATATATAAGACTGTTTGGGAACATTTAATTTATATAATATATTAATCATTTATAAATATATTTGAAACAAGAGAGATCTTATATAATTTTGAGTAGGTATATAATGTACATTATTTTTATTTATTGGATGAATAATTGTATAAAGAAATAGAGATTGAAAAGTATTATGATTTTGGGAAATGTTTAGTGTTTTATACATTTTATATGAGAGTTTAAATATTTGAGTATTTAATAGAAAGATGATAAAAGTTGAAAATTTTTATTTTGGAAGTGTACTTTTAATGCATGTTGCGTTTTTGTTGATTGTGAGATTTATTGAAGATACATACAAAACCCTAGGAAAATTTTTTCAGAGAAATTTTTTTTTGTAATTTATAAATTATTTTTAAAATCCAAGTGAGAGTTTCTAAATATAATTGCTATAGTATCCTTATGTCCTAATTTCTTAATTTAGGTGTAAAATTATGGGTTCACAAAATGCAAAAGTGATACATGAAAAAGTTCAAATTTAATGAAAGGCCAAGCTAGTTTTACTTCAAAAAAAAAAAAGGTTAAAGCTTGTTTAGCCCACTTAAATGATTTTTTTTGAAAAATAATTTTGTCCCCAGTGGAGTCGCTAAGCTATGAAGGCATCTAGCCTGAGCACACTTGGTTTGGGCTTAGGTTGCAAACGATGCAAAACAAGAGTATTAAAAAATTGGACTAAGTTTCACAAAAAGGTGCCAAAGTCACTCTTCCTTCATTGGCTATGCTAGGATTGATAGCAAAATAACTTTGAAAATGAGTCACCATTCAAATTTATTTTGGAAAAGGAAAAAATTTAAGAAAACCCTAAAAAAATGACTCTAACATTACTCCCAAGGATAAAATCACTAGCCTCAAACCAAAGGATGGATTCGAGGGCTAGGTGTAACACCCCCTTACAATCCTCTCAGAAAACTACTAGAAGATGCTACTTAATATACTAAACAGTTCTAAAGACAATTCAATATCCATATTCCATGTAGCTTAAGTAATAATAATATGACTAAAAATAAGAGTTTTCTCTATAATAATCATTACCCAAAAATTTCATTAATAAATATCACAACCTGTAGTAAAACACTTCTAACTCCTATTAATCAAATAAAATTCCAATAACTCCAATAAATTAAATATTGATCATAAATCAAATTAAACATCATAAACTTTTTAATCCATAAATATAGACATAAAATACATTACTAGAATTAATGATCATTCATTAAAGCCTATAACTTCAACTCTCAATACATATATACAAATATTCCATCTACTCTTAATAAATTGTATAATCTTCAGATAAACCAAAATAATTTCAAATAAACCAATATAAGTTATACAATACAAATGCAATCCTCATTTACAATATTTATAAAGAACTTCATATGTTTTGCAACTAATATCTGAAACCTTTATTCACCACCTCAATACTTTACTCCCATCTTACCTGCGTGTCAAAAAAAATTCTAACACGCTAAGCATTATACCTTAGTGATGCTTGAATACACATGCCTTGATCCTTAATTTCAAATTAAATAATTGTAACAAGAAAAATAGTCAATAGTAAAACTGAATTATTGAAAATAAACCAAGAAAACAAACATTTCTAGTAAAACTTATTTTATTTTAAAATAAATACAAATTCAATTATATCAATTAAACCTTTTTGCAATTACCTTCCAAATTATTACTATTGTTTATAATAAAATCTATATTCTTGTATTTAAAATTTAATTAAAATTAGTAAGTAATAACATATAACTATATAACATTTTTTTTATCATTTATTATACTTTTAAACATTACGTTTGTAACATTAATATTTTATATTTACAGTTTATACTTTTCACTTGCAATTTACTTTAACAAGTTTTAGATTCAATTAAATTAAATAAAATATAAACTCAACATATCTGTCAACACTTCTCTTATAAGATTTATATCTTGCATTATCAGTAAAATTTTCACTTATCATTTTATCATAATGAGTATTTTCATTCAATTAATAATTATGAATACCATTATTTTATTTAACATTTTGAACACTATGATTTAAAAATAATATTTTGGGACATTTTCATTCAATATATAATTTAACACTTGGAACACTTTCATTATATTTGATTCAATAATATTCAATTCAATAAAACCTTATTAAATCTCACTTTTTGTTATAATTATTATATACATTTTAGTACATTATAAAGTATATTTTCTTATAATTAAATACTTTACTATAAACAATCAATAATTAATTTGTATATATATGTTCCAATAAGGTTTTCTTATCTTTACAATTTTGCCCTTATTTACTAAGTCTAAAATCTTAGAATTGGATAATGGGTCAGTAGTAGCAAGTAAATGTCTAGTAATATCAGTCGGTATAGCCAATGGCCCATAATGACAAAAATGCCCAGTAACAGTAGTGATACAGAGTGTTCAGCAATAGTAGTGACACAAAGTGTCCAGTAACAGTAAGGAGATTCACTCTCTCACTAGCCATTTAATTCGAAGACTAGGTTTATTATCAATATAATCGAGCAATTCATTTATTTTACTATTTCAATCAATTTAATAATTATCATATTAATAAATATCCTTTTCTTCCTTTCTTTTAGTCTTTTTCACTTTAAAAAAAATAATGAAATAATTTTTATTTCAATTAACTTAATTATATAACATAAATTATTTTTAAAATTCAACTGAAGTTGCCTTTAGGCATTTCACAAGTATATATGTCTTTATAAATTTTATAGTCCGTAGACAAATACTTCAATTACAATTATCATGTATATATATATCATATTTGTAACTATATAACATATTTATATCAAATTAATTTAACTAACTTTATTTACATATTAATTTTTTTAATCATTTTAGTTCACATCTCACATTCTTGTTGTAATAAAAAAAAATTCCAAATAGATCTTTCACTTTCACTTAAATTTAATCTTTCAAATTATATAAGTTTCACAAGTTATCATTCTCGCTTCAAAAGTTTATATATTATGTATACACTTCATATATCATGTATATATATTTATTTATTTATAAACTATATTTTGTTATTGATACATTTTTTTCAGTTTAAACTTTATCATTTTTCTCTTACACATTATCCATGTAACACTCAAGGATTTTAGATATTGTTAAATAATTAATTTGGAGGGTAGTAGTATGTCGGATAAGAAAAATATAAGATGTATACATAATATATATATAATATACCCATAATATATACTTGATGTATATGTGAAATACACATTACATATATGTTACATATATATTTCATATACATGATATATACCTTTTCATAAAAGATAAAAGTTAAATAGTAAAAGTCAAATGGTAAATAGTAAAAGTTAAAATAATAATATAAAATAAATAAATAAAATAAATCAAAATTAAAAATAATTTTAGATAATGGAAGATGATAGAAAAATGTGATATTTTGTAATTAATAATTAATTAATTAATTAATAATAAGTAAAAAATAATTCAATATCAATTTATTTTTGGATGGTGGAAGATTAAATATAATTATTAATAATTAATTAATTAATTAAATGTATAAAGGCTAGGAATTAAAGAAGAAAGAAATTAAAAAAAATATCACTTTTCTTATTCTTCTTCTTCTTCCTTCTAATATAACGTATTTCTCTATGGATGAAGAGGAAAGCTTTTGCTTCTTCTAAATACTCAAGTTTTCATCAAATTTTCAAGGAACAAAAGTGATTTTGGAGGCTTTTGCAAGTGATAGGTAAGCTTTCTTGAGAATTTAAGAAGCTTTATTGAAATTTTAAATTATGTGAAAAATTCAAATTTTGAGGGAGGATGTTATAAATGTTTAAATGGGTTTGAATGATGTTATTTTGGTGTGGAAGTAAAGATTTTATGGTTAGTTGATGGATTTGTTTAGGTTTAGTTAGAGTTTGGAAGAAGAAGAATGAGATTTAGGGTTTTGATGGAAAATTTATAAAGAATGGGTGTTTGTTGAATTTAATTGCTTAAATTGTATTATAGTATGATTCTAAATACATAAATGGCCTTAAAACTCAATTTTAAATTGATTAGAGTATTTTTTTTAGAATTAAAGTGCATTAGGGAATAAACTTAAAATTTTATAGGAATGTGATAAATTGAGTTTAATTGGTTAAAGTGTATAGAAATGTGATGCTAATGAAGTATTTAAATTTAAAATGTGGTGAATTATTGATTAATTTGTTAAGATAAACTTAGATGATGAATTTTGGGCTATGGGATGGTGGTGTGTGAATAGGGGTTTTGATATAGAAGATTATAATTCTTATAATGGATTGATTTAATGTTATTTTAATACGAGTGTTGTGATTTTGTGATAATAATTTGGAAATGAGTAGGTTTGGTTGAAGTTTGAATAAGGTAGTAGTGATGAAAATAGGGCTTTGGTGAAATTTTGGGTAGAAAGAATATAATTAATGTTTCATTGATTAAAATGATATGGAATGTGTTGTTAATGGAATATTATTACTTATAATGTGGTTTAGGATTGAGGAAGATGAAATTGTAAAATCAAAATGAAGAAGGGCATTGGTGTAGTTAGAGTTGGAAGAGTGAATTAGGCTTGAAGTTAGCATTTCCAATGTTAGTGCATACTTTGATTTAAATGTATTAAATTGCATTTGTTGGCATGTTACATTATTGTATGTTATATTGACTATGCTACCTTGATGTGAGAATTCACATGAAAAGTGCATAGATATGTGATTAAAGGCTTGTAAAGTATAATGTGTGAATGATTGTGCCATTTTAAGATGGCTAATATCATTTTTAAGTGTGTTTGTGGAAAATTTGTAATTATGCTAAACATATGCGTAATTCAACCACATTAAGGATGTGGTAAGAAAATTAATGAAATTGATGAAAATGTGTGGAAAACAATAAGAAATGATGGGAAAAGTGCAAAAAAGAATGAATAATGGCGTAATTGTCAAAGTATGGGAAAAGTGTGAAAATGTATTTGAAATGTGTGAAACCTTATGTAATATTATTTTTTAGAGTATTGTGTTTGGTGTTATACGGCATGCCTATGATTGCCTTCAGGCCAGATGCTGGGCGTCACTATTATATATATTGCCTTTAGGCCAGACACTATGCTTTACTATTATTTGTCTTCGGTCCAGATACTGGATGCCAAAAATTGGTCCAATGCAGTATCTTTAGAACTTGAATATTATATAAGGTCATTTGGCCCAATGTATGTGTTTGTGATATGCATATTAATTGAAAAGTGTTTAAGATTATTGAATGAGTATTGTATGGAAATGGATAATGATTGCATAATGTTTTGTTTTTCATGGAAGCATATAATGGATTTTAAATTGTTTATATTGTTAAAGTGTATACCACTAAGCTTTCAAGCTTAGTGCAGTAGTTTATGTCGCGTAGGTATTACAAATGCAGATCAATATGAACAAAAGTGAGTTCGAAATTTGAAGATATTAGTGCCACAAGACCAGTAGGGCTATATATAATGTATAAGACTATTTGAGAACATCAAATTTGTATAATATATTAACCAATTGTGAATGTATTTGAAACAAAGAAAGTTTTATATTGTTTTGGATATGTATATAAGACACTTTATTTTTTTATTTAATGAATCTTTAATTTTGTATACAGAAATGGTGGTTGGAAAATTATTATGTTTTTGGAAAATGTTTAATGTTTTATACATCTTGTAGGAGTGTTTATATATTTGAATATCTAATGGAGAAATGGTGAAATTTTGGGAAATTATATATATTGGAAGTGATTTCTTTACATTGCAGGTTGGGTTTGTTTGAATTGGGAAATTTTAAATTTATAGATAAAATTCTGGCAAATTTTTTCGACAATTAAATTATTGATTTACTAAATATTAATATAGTTACTTATTAAATTAATCTAATTAGGTTTTAACCTTAAACATATTATTAAAAAGGGGATTCTACAGTAAGACATTGTACCTCTCTTGTATTGTATATATGTATTATATGTATACAGGGATACATGTACTGTATGTATATAGGGTATAAGGGTGTTACAATCTATTTATATAATTAACTCATTCCTTAAGATACTACTTCACTCAACTCCAATAGTAATGCAATATATAAATTTTGGTCCTCATTAGATTTTTCCCTTAATGCCATCATTCCTTTCTCTCTAACTATTGTCAATCAATAAAATTTAACTCACTAAACATCTCTATATACAATTTAATAATTATCTTTAATCATCCAATAGTGTATACATTAGGTATACAATATGTATATATCTTCACATCATTTCCAAAATTTAGCCATCATCACTTAATTAGTCCTTCACATCTTCTTTTAAGTCACTAATAATTTATCTTTCTACCAATCTTCTTACCATGGTCCTCAAATTATCTTCTTTCTCCAAATATAATCCAAAATCCACTTATCATATGTAATAACTATTTATTCATTCTTTAATCTTTACATTCACTATGAATATCCAAAAACATATATCAATACTTTCCTTATATTTTTCTCACTTTCTAACCTTCACCCTTTAATGGATTGATTTCCACTTCAATCTTATAAACACTCTACCATTAATCATAAATATTTTGAAGATTGAGTCAACAATTCACTATTAACCTCACTTACTTGAGCCAAAAAAATAATTTCTAGTTCTCCAATAATACAATTAAATTTCGTTAAGCTAAATACTAGTCTTTCTTATTCAAATTAAATTTTTTTTTTCACTTCAGTTCTCATTCACTAACACTTTTCTTTTCCTTTCCTCACATCCTCTTACCTATACATAACTTAACCATATGATTTCCATAATTGATATTACATTTAATTTTGGACATAACACATTTACACCAAAGTTGTCTAGTATATATAAATAACCATTTAGCTCCATTTACATTTTCCAATTTCATAAACAACTAATTCAACATTCCAATACTTCAACTAATATACTCCAAATAGCCATTAGTTCCATAAACACAATTCACTTCAAAATCAATTAATTTAACATTTCAATAGCTCCAAGTATCCCCTAAATCTTATTTATCAAGAATAGAGTTTTATTTCTTATTTATCAAATCTTCCATAATCCAATAATTTAATGTATCTTCAATTCAAAAATTCCTTTAAACATTATTTTAAACCAAACATCTAACAATTACACTACCAAATACCACAAACATCATCATAATTCAAAGATAGAATCTTCCATAATCCAACAATTCAACATATCTTCAATTCAAAAATTCCTTTAAATATTGTTTTAAACCAAATGCGTAACAATTACACTACCAAATACCACAAATATCATCATACTTCGAAGATAGAAAATTCCATAACCCTAAAATACTCTAAATTCAACAATTTTAAATTAGTACATAAATGATTCGATGGTTGTTTTAAACATTATTTCAATTCAATAACCAATACATACACACTTTATACCTTACAAAAATAATCTTATTACCATAGACGTAAAGTTCCATGTCCATATTCTTCACAAATCATTCAATATATAATTTCTTTCACAATAATTCATGTAACATGCTTATGCACATATACGTATAATATATATACCTTGTATACGTAAAGTACATATAGAGAATACAAGATTGCCAAAACAATTGACATAAAGTTCCATGTCCATATTCTTCACAAATCATTCAATATATAATTTCTTTCACAATAATTAATGTAACATCCTTATACACATGTACATATAATATATATACCTTGTATACGTAAAGTATATATACAGAATACAAGATTGCCAAAACAATTGATTGCGGAAATCTCTTATTCTCAATTAATAAAATAATTACACTTTTAGAAAATGAATTTATTAAATAAATGCATTTATATTTAGTATTTCAAAAAATCTTTATAAGAAAATCTCTAGAAAAAATTTGCTAGAGTCTTGTCTATAATTTTAATAATCCCAAATTATCAATCAAAACCACAACCTGAAAATAAAAATAACACTTCCAAAATAATATTCTCACGAGAATTTTCCCCAAACCACAACTTCATAAAATTTACAACCATTTACACATAATGTTTTTCAAAACATATTAAGAATACATGAGATGCATTTTATATTATAAAAATCAAAGTATGCAGTAACTAAAAATGTTTATGTATACAATCCTTGACACAGCTGGTCTCATAGAAAATTGACATTTTGATATCAACCTCATTCTGGACCACTCAAGTCTGTATCTCTATCATTTGCACGATACATACAATCGCGCTAAACATATAGCTTAATAGTACATATTTAATAAACATAAACATTTAATTCATAATGTTCAATTTCATCACACAACATGTATTATTTAAACAAACCTTCACTAACCTACAATATCCACCAACATGCCACATTTGAGATGTTGGCCTCAAATACATAATTTGATGGCATATAACACATTATGCCACCTCATAATCTACTATACATTTACTCAGCTATAAATGTAACCCTCAACAATACTTATGGTTTTATAAACCATAAAAGCACAACACGACCACGACAACACACACATATTCATGCACACTTACACATGTTAGGCCGAGCCATCCTTATACAATTACTAAGTCTAGTCATCACCATATCAATATCATGACTTAGCTCTACTCGAGTCCATATCTAGTCTCAATCTCATAACCTAGCTCTGCTAAGGTATATCAATGTATGCATAATCAATCTCAATAGTATTGGATAAGTAATTGTATAAGGTTAACAAATAGTACTAGACAAGTAATTGTATAGGTTTAACAAATAGTACTAGACAAGTAATTGTATAGGGTTAACAAACATACAATATCACTTACACTTTTCATCTCATTTTCCATTTTCCAAGTGATTAACCTTATCATGATCACATCCAAATCAAATTTTCATATTTCATTTTATTTTTTAATTTCTCATTATTTCATAACTAATTTCTACATTATCAACTACATTACACATTACATAGTCCTTTTTTCGCAATTTTAATTACATTTTATCATTTTTCATATTTCTCACTCACAATATCAATTTCTCCTTACAATTTCTACATTTTAGGTATTTCCACATTACTTATCACATTATATGTCATATATGTGATTTTGGAGAAATTAAATAAGTATTTGGAGGTATAAGCTGTTGTATATATTTAATGTATACCTAGTGTATACACAGTATATACATATCATATAATAATTATTATATATGTTGGATAAATATATTATATCTAATATATATAATGTACATATAAGGTATACTTGATGTATATATAGGATATATATTATATATACATATGAGTAAAATATACATTACATATGCATAGTATATATATTACATAAATATGTACATAAAGGTATATGTAATATATAAGTAAAATATATATGACATATACATATACATAAAATATACCACATATATATATAAAGTATACATTTGTAGTGGAAAAGGTGGTGGTGGTGGTGGTGGTGGTGGTGGTGGTGGTGATGATGATGATGATGATGATGATAATAATAATAATAATAATAATAATAATAAAAGAGAAAAAAGAAAAGTCCAAGGAAGAAGGGAATTTGTGGTGGATATTTAAAGTAACTTAATTAATTAATTAATTAATTAGTAAAATAATTAATATATACATAATTATGGATGGTAAGAAGAGAGAAAATAGTGAAAAGGACGTCATCTTCTTCTTTGGTTTTCCATGGCAGAGTGAGAGAGAGAAAGAGAGAGTTGTTCCTAAATACATCAAATTTCACCAAAATTCTTAAGATTTCAAGTTGGTTTTGAAGAAAGATTAAAGTATCAAGTAAGTTTCCTTTCCTTAAAGCTTAAACTTCTTGGTTGTATGATTATGTTTAAGATGGTTAGAGAGAGAAAGAAGTGGTTTAATGCTAAAATTGATATAAATGAATTTAAAGTTATGAATAATTGATGAGTAGATGATGATTTGTTAGTTGATTGGTTGAAATGAACAAAAGTGATGAGTTTAGAGTAATGGAAGATTTTGGGCAATTAGGGTTTCATCTAAGGGTGGTTCTAATAGTTGAAATGAGAAGAATTAATGTTGTTTTAATGTAAATACTATGAATTTATAGTTGAAAATATGATATGAGTAAGTTTTGGGAAGGTTAGTATTTATAGCCATATTATGTGAAATTAGGGTTTTTGGAAATGGTGTTTGAAATTGTTATAATGAGTCATTTTAATGTTATTTTAATGTAAATTATGATTTTTGGGTTGAATGTTGGATATGAGTTGAGTCAGTTAAAGTTTGGATAAAGTAGTAAGTGGTGAATTTGTGCTTTTAAAGGAATTTTAATGAGAATGGGTTGGATAATGGTGATTTGATATACAATGGCTTATAATGTGAATTTAAATGAGTAATTCTATTCATGTTGGATATATGTGTATAGGCTATATTGAAAGAAGTGGAAGAGTATAGAGTTTTATCAAGTTAAGGAGAATAATAATGTAGTTGACATAACATATTGTGAATTGGAGAATGTGTTATATTACTTACATTATTAGAGTTGATAAAGGGCATGTGTATTGTATAAGAGAAAGAGTGTTTAATGCATGTGAATTATGGGCCATTGTAGAATGGCTATCAATGTGTTATGAGTAAAATTGTATAAAATGCTTGATTTGTATTGATTATGACATGATAAGCTATTAAAAATGGCTAAATGTGATGCTGTGTAAAATGTGAAAAGTGCAAGTCGTGCACTAAAATGTGAAAGTGAGCCACAGTTGCATTATATATGATGTTGGTTTGTTGAAACTATGATATGAGTTGAGATGTGAAAATATGTTGAAAGATGAATGTGTATTATGTGTACCTAATACATTATCTATTTGCCAGAAGACTGCGCTTGGATGTTGGCAATGTCATACACTGTGGATGAGACGCTGAGTGTTATAGATGATAGCTACATCCACTAGCGAGATGAAATAGGCCAAGGCAATGAGCCTGGGACTAGATAATTGTATAAGAAGGTTGGGCCCAATGTATATGGTTATTTATGTTTTAAAGAAAAATAAAATTAATTTGTGTATTACTTAAATATGGTGAATGTTGAAATTATAAAGTTATTATGTCAATGTTGTATTATATATATACCACTAAGCTGTATGGCTTAGCACGGTTGTGTGAATCGCGTAGGTGATGGAAGTGCAGAGTAGAGAAGTGTTGATAGACTTGGGTAGGTCTAAGTGTTGGAATAGACCTTGAAGATAGGGTTTTGCCATGAGACCAAGTCGATTGTACTAACCTTTTTCCTTTTTCCAAGCCAAACCCTAAACTTTACCACTTTTATCACTTTGGCCTACACACACATAACCCAACAATAAGCAACATTATTTATTTAAAATCACTTGCATGTTCAATGTATATCAAATTATCATTATTTATACTATTTCCATCAAGGTCCCAAAAAATCTCTTATTTTACCATTTACTACTTTATTCAAACTTCAACAAACTCAACTTATTTTCAATATTTGACCATAAAATCATTACTTACATACCAAAATTACAATAAAATAAGTCATTTCAATAATTAGGTCAACCTTCGTCCAAACCCTAATTTCACATAACACGTTCATAAACCTTAACTTCACCAAAACTTAATCATATTAAATTTCCAACCTCAAAATCATAATATGTATATATATTAAAACAACATTAAATCAACCCATTATAATAATTATCACCACCTATATTCAAACCCTAATTTCACATAATCTTCCCTAAATTTATCAACCATGTCTATTTCAACCAACCAACCATCAATTCATCATATACTCATTATTTAAACTTCATTACTACCTATTTTAGCAACATAAAACAACTTTCTCTCTCTAGCAATCTCAAACATAACCTTAAAATTAAACAACAAGCTTAAAAGAAGAATTACTTACTTGAATCTTGATTTTTCTTCAAAATCTCCTTGAAACCTTTAGATTTTGTATTTAATTTGAGGTATTTAGAAAGAATTCTCTCTCTCTCTCTCTCTCTCTCTCTCTCTCTAGCTTAAAAATCAGCCAGGAGGAACAACAAGGAATAAGAAGACTCCTTTTTGTTTCTTCCAAAATTTCCCATCCATAATATTAATTTAAATAAGTAATTATTTTATTATTTCTTACTTTGACTTTCTTTTTTTATTTATTATTTCCATCTTCTATCTATAAATATACATATATATGTCTTTTTAGATTTTAGGTATATGTATATGTCATTTATATTTTATGCATATGTTATATAACTAATGTATATATAATGTATATCTTATGGGTATATTAAGTATACAATATGTGTATAACTTTTATATATTATGTATATATCTTATATTCTCTCTTCCAACATACTAACTACCATCCAAATTAATTATTTAACCATATTTAAAATTCACAGTGTTATAATTCCATTTAATCCAATACATAAGCAATTAAAATTCATATAAAATTCAAATAATAGCAAAGTATATGATATACAAGCACTAACCTCATTAAAGTAACACTTTCATCCTTCTTACTTTCAATTCTTTGATTTGATGATAATTTTCTTGAAAATTCATACTTGGAGTAGCTAATTTTTACCAAAAACTTGATTTTTCTCTAAAATTCCCATAATTTCAAGTTAAAGAATAGAGGAAGAAGAAGAAAGGAGAAGATAGTGGTGATGGAGACAATAGGTATGGGTTAAGAAGGAAAAAGAAGAAGCAAAAGTAAATTTGGCTTCTTCCTCTCTATTTTTTTACTATTTAGGATTTTAATCCTATGTACTCACTCATACCATTATTTCGGTATACCTATTTTTCTTAATTCGATTTTTAACTCCATAAAACTGTAAAAATAATTATTTTAACTATTTTAGAGCCCCATCATCCATATTTCACACTCCAATTACGATACAATTTCATTTTAGGGCCATAAGGACATTTTCATAATTTTTTACCCTTTTAAAAATCTTTTCCAGAAATACCAATTAAATCCATAGCCGAATTTTAATTTTTCCACCTCTTAGGGCTTAATCAACCTTATTTCTACTAATTCTAAATACTCAAACTACATATAATGTCATAATTAGTCCAATACATATACCTATATATACATTTAATATAGAAAATCAGTACTTAAAATTTCTAAATATTACACTAGGTTTGGGCTTTTTAAGTAAAAATAGTTTGACCTTAGATTAAATAAGAACTGATAAAGTAGATTTCATGACATGGCAGTTATAATGTGAAGTGAAAAATAAAACATGATTTACAGTAATAAAATAAAATAACATAAAAAGAAAAATTAAATTAAAAATTACATTAAAAAATCAAAATAAGAGGTCACCAAGTCTAGCCTTATGGATTCTAGGATGGGCATATATTTTCCAACTATTGTTGCTGACTTGAGGTTAAAAACTACTTGTCTTAATTGACTCTTTAGGCATGTCCTAGCTTTGAGAAACTTCAGATGACTTAGGTTTTCTCAAAGGTAAATTTTAATTTACAATAATACTGAGGATAAGGGTTATTTTGGAAGTGGACTTGATACTTAGAGTAAAATTTTAAGTAAGCCTGCATATCCATTTGAATTGGAATTAAAGCCCATGCAGTTTTAACCATCGTGAGATGGTTGGTTTAGGACTTAAATTGGGGTTTTTAACCTAAGCTAGGTGAACCTAAGTCTATACTAATTTTAGGTCTAGGAACTTAATTCTAGGATCAACTAGATGAAAACTTATTTGGAAAATGTGCTTATGACTAACATGATAGAACCTAATTTAGAAAATAAACCTTAAGACCAACTGGATGGAACCTAATTTAGAGAATGGACTTGGGACTAACTTGATAGAACCTAATTTAGAAAATAAACCTTAGGACCAACTAAATGGAACCTAATTTAGAGAATGAACTTGGGACTAATGAGATAGAACCTAATTTAGAAAATAAACCTTAAGACCAACTAGATGGAACCTATTTAGATAATGGACTTAGGACTAACTAGATATAACCTAATTTAGAAAAATTACTTTTGGATGAAACCTTGAAAATAATTTTAGTAGATAACTGAATGAAACCCTAATTTGAAAAATGATTTTGGGAGATAACTGGATGAAACCCTAATTTGAAAAATGATTTTAGGTTGAAAAAGGTTTGTTTTAGTTTTAAAGAAGAGTTGATTTTAATTTATTAGGCAATTACTCAATTCCTAAGTAATCCCAAACCCCTATTGGGTGGCAACTTTGATTCTCCAGGTTTAGTCCCGTGTTCTCTAAGGCCTAGAGCCTAGCAGTGCCGAAGTCGCAAGAACCATTCCACTGAGATTGTGGGCAAAAATCTTCGCTCACACCAAGCCTAGATTCTAAACTTGTCAGATAGATAATTGGCTTCCAAGTTTCTGCACAAATTTTAGATTAATTCTGTTTCCCTATTTTGTTAGGATTTAATTAATTTAATAAGATTTGTTTCTATCCTTCTGTAACTAGGTTTAGGGTTAATTATTATAGGCTATAAATACCTCTTATTTCATATTGTATGAGGTTTTATGATAGATTAGTGAAATTATAAGAACTTTTGTTCTTTGAAAAGCTTTATTTCTTATTTCTTGTTTCCCATTGAATCAAGGATTCTATTTTTAGAGTTAACCACTTTGTTGATAGGTTTAATTCCAAGGTTCTCTTCCACAGGTTGGATTTGGGTCATGGGCTTGGCAAGAATCGAATTTCATCTTCCAGGGGATTGATATCATGCGCAAAGACAAGGTGGTCTCCGGTTTAATATACTGGTGGTTCATGTTAGTTTGGTATTAGAGCTTTGGCTTAAGTTACCTTATTATCTATATATCTATCCTAATTAAAAACTATTTTTTTTGTTCTTGTTCATCTTATTAAAAAACAATCTATTGTTGTCTTCAATTCCTTTTTCTTCACATTTGTTGTGTTGCAATTTGAGTTCTTAAATCCCAAAATTTTGCTTAATTCAATTGTGTCTTTTTTTCTTGTTTGATTTAATTCTTTTGACATTAAAAAAAAATTGTTGAATCAATTCCTTCATTTGATGTTATTCCCATTAAGTTTGTAGCCACCTAAGAAAAACTCCTAAATCCTAGAAGCTATAAAGAGTTGAGATAAATTAGGAAATCGTATAAATTTCCATAACCAACTTCATTTGTGTCTAGCAGTCGTACATCCTTCTTCACAGTCACATGACTTACCTAGCATTCACCCTTCTCACCACACCAGCCATCGTGAACCTTATTGCAAAAAAATTGAGTTTCACCTCTAGCCTTTTCACTGTCGCCCTACCTTTCTTATGGTCGCTCAATTGCCTTAGTGGTCACACCTCTTACCGTACAACCCACCATGAACCCTAATGTCCAAAGTTGAAGTTTAACAAAGGGAGTATAATAATCACCCTATCTTCATAATGGTCACACCACAACCTATGCGGTCACACCTCTAACCACAAGTAATTCTATAAGAATTGCTTTGGTTTAAAAAAAAAAAAACAAAAAGAGTGTAAACACTAGTCACTTGAGTGAAAATTGCTTTGATTGAAACATGTAAGGGAGTGAAGTGAGGATTTATTATTTTTTTAATTCTTATTTCACTAACCTATTTTGTGCATATTGATAATTGTTTTAAGATGAGAGACCAACCTTAAAATTTCCAAGGTGAGGTAGATCTATTTTAGGTAATGTTCTATGAGGCGCAATCCTTGGAAAAGAAGCTTGGTAAAATGGTTAAAAGGATGGATATGATTAAGCATTCACTAACGAGGAAGCAATCAACCAATGTTACTATTTAGCATATTAAAATATTTCCAAGGAGAAGTCTAGAGATGATTATGATGATCCATTTACTTATTCACAAAGATGGGGCAAGCCCCAGAAGAATTCCAAAGATCGTCCAAGGGAGCAATCCTTTGCAAAGTGTTGTGAAGAACTTAAGGCTCGACTTGAAGAAGAAAAAGCATACCGGCTTTCATTGATGGAGTCGATTGATAAGGAGATTCAAGAAGTGATAGTGTAATATCCCAAAGTGTGCCCTAGAAGTTTTAATACAATTGTTGGTTGATTTGAATTAAATGTATATATGTTTTTGCAAAGGAAATGATTGTGTTAATGGAATGTATATGTTGTATATATGTTAATATATATAACATATAGGTTGGTCAAATGGAGAGTCAAGGGAAGAAGATATTTTATTTGGGATGATGTGAAATTACTTCAATGGGCATATAAGTGACAAAGGTTAAGTTAAATGGATGAGGGCATTTAGGTAATTGCTTGGCTAGAATTGCTTGGTGGAGATTTAAAGAAGAAAAGAAGTTGACTTGTGTTTATTTTTCTTTTCTTCTCATTTGTGTGCCGGCTATCCAAGAAAAGAGAGAGCAAGAGAGGTGTTCTAAATGCTAGAATCAAATTGAAGGAAGAATCAAAGGATTAAGTTGGAGATTTGTGAAATTTCTTCATTTGAGGTAAGTACTTTCTTGTTTTCCTTTGTTATTTTTGAAGTTGTGTTTGAGATGAGTTGTGATTTGTTGATATTATGATTTGGTGTGTTTGAGATGTGTTTATAAGTTTGAAATGGATTGTAAGTTAAAAAGGTTAAATTGGTGTTGGTTTTGTTTGAAGATGGTAAGTTAAGTGGATGTTGATATTGAAAGAAGAGGATTGATGTTGGCTTTAGGGTTTGATGTGGTAAGTGATTGAATGTATGGTTGATATAGTGTTAATGTGAATATTGTGATGAATATGTAAAATATGTGTTAATAACATTGATTACATCCATTTGAATGAGGTTATATTGAGCATAATGTGTTTTAGTTCAATCAAAAGAGAGTTGGCCATATTTAGGGTTTGTATACATGAGAGACACGGCCAAACTAAAGAAATTTTTGAGAGACACGGCCAAGTCCATGGAAATTTGGCCGTGTTGGATATATTTTGGAGAGACACGGCCGTGTCCCTTGCCTATGTTCACCACTGCCTGATTTTTGTTGAGAGACACGGCCATGTCCTTTGCCCGTGTTTGCCTCGGTTTGATTTGGTGTTGAGAGACACGGCCACAAGCTTGGCCGTGTCCCTTGAGTGTGTTGGCTACTGTGAGTGTCCTTTGCTCTTCTTGCTTTGTTGAGATTGAACATACATATGATGATGCTATATGTAAAATGTGAAGGATATGATGAGGAAATTGATTATGTATAGCTTGATGGGAGTAGTTCTTGAGTAAGTACAACTTACCTAGATGCATTCTTTTATATGGTTTTGACACTTAATATAATGTGACTAATGTTGTTATTTGTATAGTGTGAAAGCTATAATGATCATCTAAAAAGGTATGTGCAATGCAACTTGTTATGATAAATGTTTTAATAATGATTGAAATGAAATAAATGGACATGTTGTTTATATGACAATGAATTTAAGATACATGTGCAATGAAATTGATTATGTATGCTTGAATGATGAAGTGTATAATGTGAATTGAGACATAAAGAGATGTGAAACTAATGTTCTGAGTTATAATGATGTGAATGATATGATTGAAGCATGCCTAGATTATATGATTGAATAATGATATGTTTGTGTAGTTAATGTAATTGATGTTGTATATATCATTGATGAAAGATGAAATGTGATTTGAGATATAATGAGATGTGAAGCCATTGTGATTGGCTATGATAATTCAAATGTGATGTGAAGCCATTGTGATTGGCTATGATGATTCAATTGAGAATGGAAATGATAATGAAATAATAAATGAATTGTGTGGCTAATGTGTTATTCCATTTTCAGAATTTGTTGTTGGTGGCATGCCTAATGATAGTAACAATCTCTTGAAGTTAGGTTGGGCTTGATCCTTGAAGCCAAGTTGGGTAGAAGTTTAACATGTTTTACTCCCCTTGAAGCTTGGTTGGGTCTAGTCCTTGAAGCCTAATTGAGATGTTACAACCCTTGAAGCTAGGTTGGGTTGGTTCTTGAAGCCAAGTTGGGTTGAGACTTAGCATGCTTTGTTCCCCTTGAAGCTTGGTTGAACCTAAATCCTTGAAGCCTAGTTGGGATAATGATAAATGTAATGATTGAACCAAAGCATTAACTCTGAAAATTGAATGGCATATTAGTGTCTTTTGGGCCCGAGTCTGTCTTTGTTGTCAATATGATATACAAATGTTGAAATAAATGAGTAATGAGATCTATGGTTGCTTTGTTGGAAATGTGACTCATGAATGATGATAATGATTGCCTTCATTGGATATGTGATTCATGATTGATGAATGGTGAATAAAATAATGATATGAAGTATGTTATGTAATATGTATATTGATATAATGATTGTGAGTATTAATGATGGATTGTGGTTGGTGTTCATGATATGTATATATGTATATATAATATATGAGATTAGTAGAGATATATGAAAGGTGCAATTCAAAAGGAAAAATATGATAAGAAACTAATGGTACATGGAAGTGATATTTCATTATATGTTAGAATTTCTATAATGTATGTTTATATGTTATATTTGTACTACTAAGCTCTCGGGCTTAGCGTGGATGTGTAATCGCGCAGGTGACTAGGTGGAAGATATGAAGTCTTTTGCTATGCCACGAGAAGAGTAGGAGTTTATCGAGACCAACTAGAGGGTGATGCATACATGTATAACTTTTAATTATGATGTATTTATGACAAGAGTGTATTTATATGTATAAATGAAGTTATGATAAAGTTGAGATTATTATATATATATATATAAGACCTTTGAAAGTATAATGATTTTGTAAATGTTCTTTAAATTGATGTAATATTGTTTTAACTTGGATAAAGGTTTTTAAATTGTAATGAAAAGTGACATCCTTATACTTTATATACTTACTGTACGTATACCAGGTATAGGTATAGTACTTATATGGAGTATCGGGGTGTTACAGATAGTGCATGATGAAGACATAATCCAAGGCATAGAATTGCTGGCATTGGAGTTTTCTAATGAAGATTCTTTGTTATCTTTAAGAGATGAAGAAGATGATATCCCTGAGGAAGAAAAGATATGATTTAAAAAGTTGAGAAAGAAATGGAATAAAAGAAATTGATTCCATACAATAAATTTGAATTTGAGGAAGAAAAAGGTGTGTAACAAGTGGGGGTGGAAGAAAGTAAAGATTTAATTCAACTCCCAGTGCACCAGATTGAAGATCTTCAAGAATTTGCTTCTAATGAACTTCCTAATATTGATCCTCTTGTGTTGTCAACAACCCCTCTAATAGATTTTATTGTGCCAAATGATTATTTTGATGGTGTTTTAGTAAGTTCTCCTACTCTTTATATACTTCAAGTCCTTCACATCATCAAGAAAGAAAGATATAAACCTTGTGCAAAATTAATTTCCTTCCTTCAACACTTGAAGGTTAGAGGATGAGTTTACATCAATAAGGGAAGGATGACCTTGCCGAGAGAAGCTCCATTCTCCTATACTACCCTAATGCATAATTCGAGGATGAATCATTTTAAAGGAATGGTAGAATGATGCAAGTACGGGCATGCAAGCCCTTGAAAAGGAACTTTGAGGATTCAAAACTATGCATGAGGCTGAATTCAAGGGTTGGAATATTGATTAGGGAAGCATTAGATAAGAAAGAACTTAAAAGAAGCATATTATGTAATTTCTAGACTTAGGCATATTTGACCTTTGAAGCTTTACTTGAGAATTTTAAGATTTTAGAGTTCCATAATGAGAAAGTAATCTTCATGAAATTTTAGAAGACTTCTCACTATTTCCAAAATGGGCTTATTTGTATAGATCAAAGTTCGTTTAGGACTCCAAACATTTGTGCAAAGTCAAAACCATAGAATCATATAGGAATAGAATTTTTTGTCCAGACCAGTTTATTTCAAAAGACCAGAAATTAAGCTTTTAAAGATTAAATAGAGTGATTTAAAATGCTAAAGTCATCAACACTTCTAGAGATACAATTCTTATGCAGAGCCCAAGCCCAGACTTTGAACTTATCAGATAGATAATTGGCTTCCAATTTTTTGCATAAATTTTAGATTAATTTTTTTCCTTATTTTGTTAGGATTTAATTAATTTAAAAAGATTTATTTTTATCCCTTTGTAACTAGGTTTAGGGTTAGTTATTATAGGCTATAAATATCTCTTATTTCAGATTGTATGACGTTTCTCAATGGATAAATGAAATTATAAGAACTTTTGTTCTTTGAAGATATTTATCTCTTATTTCTTGGTTCCCATTGAATCAAGGATTTCTATTTCTAGAGTTAACCACTTTGTGGATTGGTTTAATTCCAAGATTCTCTTCCACAGGTTGGATTTGGATTGTGGACTTGGCAAGGATTGAATTTCATTTTCTAAGCGATTGATATCATGCTCAAAGGCAAGGGGGGTCTTTGGTTTAGTATACCGGTGGTTCACATCATATAGGCTCAAACCAATGATTTTTTTTTCATGCAGGCTCCAATTGATGTTTTTGTTTCATCTCATTCTTTGCACAAGCATGCATCTCTATTTTTGCAAAGTGACTGGATCTTTCTCAAGCAATGGGCCTTTCATGCCCCCTGACACTATGTTTGATTCTCAGTGTTTACTTCAAAGAGTACTAGTTGTTTATCTTGATAAAGAATAGACAACAAAAATGCAATATGACATACTCATGTATGTGTGTATGCATGATATGCATGAGTGATACTTACTGTGGTTATATTAACTCACAAACTGAGGTGATAGACCTAAGCACTCTTATTGATACCTTTGAGATGTTCATTTAGGTCTTTTATTGATATAGCAAAAGATGTTACATCTATAGCTTTATCTTCAAGATGTATAGTAGTTAGAGACACATGAGATATCCATTTCAACCAATAATTTAGCATATTGGTTGGTAACTTCTTTACAACCTTATGAACAATTCTTTCATTATCCTACGTTTGCTTAATGAGTCCTTTAAGGTTTGAGAGTGCAAGATACTTCCCTAAGCTTGAAGGATCATGTGATAAAAAAACATTTTGAAAATTAAAACCAGATATTGGTTTTGCCAAACCAATGTCAGTAATCCACAAGTCTTTATATTTCTAAATTAACACATTTATAACACAACAACCCTAGTTACCTACTGAACTTAGGAATCATTTCCATTTGAGCAAGAACTTTTGCACTTTAGATAAGCACCTACACATTATTTGGTTTAAGGCCTCAATGAGTTTAAACATTGTCTATCTCATATGCATGCTTTTTCAAAAAAAATGTCCACTAATAGACTCCACCTATCAAGAGAGATCAACAGGTCTTTAACAAGCTTGAAATAGAGTCTATAAAGAATATAGGTTAAGTGAAGGCCATTTTTAAATTAGAGTTGATGTGACACTATTGACATACCTTCATGTTATAAACATTCCATTGGAACCATATATAGTTGGAAACATTCTTAAATTCTTGGCATCATTACCACCTTGTAAGTATCTTATTATCTTTCTTTATGAAAAGATAAAGCTTAAATTTTCTTTCATCTCCTTGGCTGAAATCTAGATCTGATTAGGATGATTTTTAATTTTACAAAAGTTCAAGACCCTTGTTCTTCTTTTATTTTCTTTATCTTTCTTTTTTTTTCTTTTTTCTTTTTTTGTGGTTTTGACTTTTTTTCCTTTCTTTTTCTTTTTCTTATTTATTATTTTTTTGTTTGGTTCTAGCTTTAAGAGAGTTGTCTTATTTGTACTGTTCTATGCTTCTAACTATGGATCAACATAAGTCTACTTCAATGAGGATCAATCCTTTGTTACCCTGATGCCATCTCTAGATTAAACAATGTTGAGATATCACATCTAATTTCAGGCAAACTTCAATGGTCTTCATGGTCTTAATTAAGTATCCCTTTCTTTGATCTTCTTGCCTCCTTGGTAACTCAATGATCATCACACTTGTGTTAAGTGTCATAACAACTTAGGGTAGGTTATCGAGTTTACAAGCCAATAAAAAGTAATCTGAATCTCATCAAGGCTCAATGGGACAAACTAAGGATTGATATTAACAGGGTTGATACTAGTTGTTGGCTCAATAAATAATACCTAGATCATTTCTACCTTAAATAGGCAGAGTTTAATTTTAACTTGAAAGTTTATCAAAACATGCTCTAAGATTAGCTAGACACAAATAATTATGTTAGAGCCCTCTCTACGTAAGCATATACAACTCAATGCTACAGAATAATTTCCTCACCTAATAAAGTTATTAGGATCATGATACATAGATGCTCTAATTTATGAATATCAAGCTAGATTCGTCATCAGTTGAGAACCAAAATGAACAAAAACCAATGAAATTATAAATGTAACAAAAGTAAATTATTTAAACAATTTTAATTTGAAAAACATAATTGTTCCAATAAACTACCAATATAAGCAGCGCTCAAGCCTAGGAAAGTTTGTTGAGTTAGAGTAAAAAATACTTTATCTACTTGGACATGTTAGGGGCGAGAATCTTTCTATCATCAATGAGGTTTTGTATTTCATGCCTTAATTATGTATGTCATTATGTTTAGTGATCATGCATATGATGGAACTGATAGAAAACCTCTGTATCAAAATTGGAGGGCAGAGGATCTGAAAAAGATCAAGGGGCTAAAGGCAGTAATAACCCCTTCTTCTATAATTTGTTGAAGACCCAAGACAATGGCTTCCCCAGTTCTAAAAATTGATGCTTCTTTGCTGGCTCGGTTGTTGCATTTATCTCAACATCTTTTTGTCCCCCTTAACTTTGTCCATCAGAATTATAGCCACCCTTATTGCTCCCTTTTCCAATGTATCTATTCTTTTTCTCTCCCCCATTCTTCTAGCTAAAGACTTGCCTGTAGAAGATCCTTGAAATCCCTTATAAGGGTATGGGCCATTCTTTCTTGGAGGCGGGGCAAAGTGCCTTAATTATCATTCGTATTTTGTCTGAGTCATCCAGTCTTTTCTTGAGAAGAGCTGTCTTATTCCTTTATATCTTTATATAGTAAAAAAAAACTCTCTTTCTGTCTTTATCTGATAGACTCAACCTCCATCATAGTGTAGACCCTTAATTTTTGACCCAATCTGGTCTGATATTTTTTATATAGTCCAAAATAATTTTTATGGAATTTTAATTAAATAATATTTATTTTAATATTTATTATTTTATAATTTTTAATAAAAATAAAAATGGTAAAGTTAAATAAATAAAAATAAATAAATAAAAAATAAAAATCGGCGATGGAAAAATTGGTGACAAAAAAATTCATCGTCGAAGGTGAATTGGCCAGGCCAATTCTCCCGCAGGAATTTCCTGCAGGAGAAATGGCCTTGGACCAATTTGCCGCAGGAATTTTTTGTGGCGAATTGTCTAGCCCTCGCAGCTAGCAATCCTCGCAGTTTTCGCCAGCAAGTTTTTTGCCAGCGCAATTTTCCAACGCAGTTTTTTCTGAAACTAAATTCTATTTGGTTTTGGTTTCTTTTCCTAATTGGTTTGAATTTCCTTAATCAATTAGAAGTAGGTTTATGATTTTTCCTATAAATAACACATTAAAACTCAGAATTAAGGGATGAAAAATTAGTTTTTACTGGAGAAAAATTTGAACTTCTGACTGAGGAAAAAAGAGACAGAAAAACCCTAGCAAGCTAGAGACATTATCAACAAGAAGCAATCGACAATCCATCAAAGGCAGCAACACTGCCTTTGTCATTGTCCATCCAGAAATCAGTTTTGGTGGAACCAACGAGCGGAGATTTGATTATAAATCTTTGCTTCGATTATTGTGACACGGCCACAAGCTTGGCCGTGTCATTTGGGTGTGTCACCTTCTGCTTCTCTAGCTTTGCTCCTTCCTTGCTTGTCTTTTGTTCTTTGGCATGAGATGGGACACGGCCAAGCTTGCTGGCTTGGCCATGTGTTTTGTTCCTTGGGTGAGAGACGGCCACAAGCTTGGCCATGTCTCTTGGGTGTGTCACTCTTTGCCTTGATTTTCTTGAGGGGACACGCCCAAGCTTGATTTGCCTTGGCCATGTCTTGCTTGATTCATGCTCTTTCTTCACTGTTTTGATCATCCAAGGGAGTTTTTGCACTTTAACCTAAAACAAACACTTAAAACAAACTTTAAATAAAAATCAAATGAAACATTATCTAAAAACACATTATAATCATACTAAAAATAGGTATAAAATGATCTCATCAAATACTCCACACTTAATTCATTGCTTGTCCCCAAGCAAGGCTAAAATCAAAACAAACTAAACACTATAAATTTTGTCAAGTTCAAGAGTTATAAAAATGTTTCAAGACTTCCCTATCCCTAAATCCACAATCAATATCAAATCAAACAAAATGGATACCAATGCAATTAAGTGGCTTTTCATGCATAACCTATGTTGTCACTCCCTCACCAACTCTTAAAAGTGTTTGATCATGGTGGTGTTTAGGCTCATAACAATCAATGAAAGATTATCGCCATAGGCTTGCTTATCAATCAAATCTCCACCACCTAATTACAATCAAGCATCAATCAAAAGGTCTTTCTTTGGTTGTAATGGGGCTGAGGGGAAGGTATGACATTTAGGTAATGTCAGCTTAATCATTAAGTTCAAGAGCACTTCAAGAATGAAGTAACCGATCATATGTATAACCCAACGATCCCCAAAACACCTTCCTCTCAACTATCCCTTGACATTGAAGAGTTTTTCAAGGGAACTCACTTATTACATCTTGCAATGATTATTCCCAAATATATTCCAACCCTTTCAACAAGAACAATAATTATTCTTATTATAATTATTATATTTTTTTCTTCTTTTTTTTAATATATATATATTTTTTATTTTTTATATTTTTTATATATATTTTTTTTGCTTTGCAATCTTAAACCTCCTAAATTTAACCCACACTTAATTCGACACAACACTTGGTCATAAACGCTCTTAAAATGCTCTTGTCCTAATGAAAGGGTAAGAGACAAAATAGCATGATTCAAAGTTAGTAGTGTTGCAAAAAAGAAAGAAAAGGATAAACGAAATAGGCTCAAAATTGGCTAACTAAGGTTAAATATAGGGTTGGTCTTTTTAAGCTAAAGTGGGTTCACCTAATGCCTTAATCATCTTGATGCCTAATTGAAATTTTTATGTAGTCTTAAAATGCATTTTAAAGCAAGTTCTAGCAACTCATCAATCAAAGATATTCACCCACAAAAAGAATAATAAGTTGATGGATCAAGTCCTTACTAGTTTAATGGTGATGCAAAGAAAAACCAACAAAATTGTCAATAAGTATCAATTCTACTCAATTCTCAAATTCATGCTTCAAAAATTCAAAAGTCATCTATCAACAATGTTTATAACAATTGAAAAGGTTCAAAATTCATTTATTCAAAGAAAAACAAGAAAAACATTAACTAAATTTAAACTAAAACAAGTAAAAGTAAAAACGCAAAATGCACCCCACACTTAAAGATTCACATTGTCCTCAATGTGAGCATGCATAAACTCAAAGAGAGTTTAGATGAAACCTATTTTCAGATTTAACTAAACTTAAATATGCTCAATTTACTCCTCAAAATCAAATGAATGCACGGCAAACAAACCACCAACCAACGATAAACGGATAAAAATAATTTATTTTTTTAGAATAAAACAACAACACAGAAATTAAAGACATAAAAATAAAAAAAATAACAAATAAAACGGTGGGTTGTGTCTCACCCAGCACTTCTTTAATGTCGTATTAATTGGAGGTTCAGGGCAAATTTCCCTAGTCTTGGAGGTGTAAAACCTCCTTCAAGTCCTGTATTTCCCCTCCAAAGTATAATTTGAGCCTGTGCCCATTTACTTTAAAATCTCTTTTTTCCGAGTGAGTTATTTCAACCACTCCGTAGGGAAAAACTTCCTTACCAGTAAAAGGACCATACCATCGAGATTTTAACTTACCTGGAAAGAGTTGAAGCCTTGAATTGTACAATAATACCTGATCTACCGCTTGAAACTCTTTTCATTCCTTAATGTGAGCATCATGCCATCTCTTGGTACGTTCCTTATACATTCTCGCATTGTCATAAGCTTGCAATCTCCACTCGTCCAACTCGTTTACCTACAATTTTCGCCTTTCGCCTGCACAAGCTAGATCAAGGTTAATATGTTTTATAGCTCAATATACATTATGTTCAATTTCTACAGGCAAATGACAAGCTTTTCCATATACCAGCCTAAACGGCGTAGTGCCCAAAGGAGTTTTAAATGCAGTCCTAAAAGCCCATAGAGCATTGTCCAATTTCTTGGACCAATCATTTCGGGATCGCTCTACAGTTTTTTCCAGAATTCTTTTAATCTCCCTATTCGTGTTCTCAACTTGGCCACTAGTTTGGGGATGATAAGGAATAGCAAACCTATGTGTAACTCCTAATCTTTTGAAAACTTTCTCAAGCTGAAAGTTACAAAAGTGAGTACCCCTATCACTTATAATTGCTTTTGGTGTACCAAATCGAGAAAACAACTTCTTCAAAAACTTCATCACAACCCTAGCATCATTGGTTGCCAAGGCTTGGGCTTCAGGCCATTTAGATACATAGTCTATAGCTACAATAATATATTTGTTACCAAAGGAATTTGGAAAGGTGTAATATCCTCATATGTGGCTTAGAAGTTTTGATTATATTGTTGTTGTTGTTGTTGTTGTTGTTATTGTTTAATTGAATTGAATGCATATGATGGGGTAAGAAAAGAATTGGGATGAGAATGCTTGTGCATATGTGTTTTGGAGAAAGAATTAGGGTTTAGAGACAAATGTATATGTTGTGTATATGATGATATATATAACATATAAAGTGGTCAAATGAAGAGTCAAGGTGATGGTTAAGTGGAAGAAGATATTTTTGGTTGTTAATGAAATTACATATAAGGACTTATATGAGACAAAGGTTAGTTATATGATTGAGGGTGTTTTAGTAATTGCTTGGATAAGAACACTTGGTGGAGATTAAAAGCAAAATTTGACTTTGTATCTTGATCATTGTCTTCTTTCTTCATGAAGTGGCCGGCTCTCCATTAGCAAAAGGAAAAGAGAAGTGTTCTTGAGGCAAGAAGCAAGTTGATGAAGCAATCCAAGGTTTTGACAAAGGATTTGTGGAATTTCATCTTTTCAAGTAAGTATTTTCTTGTTTTCTTTACTTATTTGGAAGTTGTGTTGGAAGTAAAGTTGGGTTTGATGATTTTGTGATTTGGTGGATTTGAGATGTGTTTGGTTGTGTTTTCAAGTGTTAAATTGATTTTAAGTTATGAGTTTAATTGAAGGTTGTTGTTGGAAATGATGGTTGTTGATTTGGATGGATGGAGAAGGATGTTGATTTTAGGGTTTTGAGTTAATATGTGTTTAATTGTGATATTAATGTGTGGTGAAGTAGTTCTTGTGATGAATATGTGTTTAGAACATTGATTATGTTCATGTGAAATATGTTATATGATGAATATTGTGTTTGAGTGCAATTGAGAAAGGGTTGGTTTTAGTTAAGGTTTTGTGATTTGGTGACACGGCCAAAATCAATTTAGGGGAGTGGGCGTGTCCCTTAGGGGAGTGGGCGTGTCAATTATTTGGATTAGCTACTGTCTCTTTTGGTTTTAGTGACACGGGCGTGTCCATCAAAGGTGCTGGGCGTGTCAATTATTTGAATTGGCTACTGCCTCTTTTATTGTTAAAGACACGGGCGTGTTCCTCAACTAGGTTGGGCGTGCCCTACAAGTGAGTTGGGCGTGTCCCACAAATGAATTGAATGTTGCTTGATTTCTTTGTTCTTGTTTGCATAGTTTAGATTCTTCAAAGGTAGTTTGGCCTCTAAACCTAAACATAAACATACTTAAACCAAGGGATGAATTAAAAACACTTGTGAATGGTCCTAAAGCTATGAATCATGTCAATTGTGTTTTGCCTAATTGCATTGTTGAGAATTAACAATGTTATGTTATGCACTTTGAATGGTAATGTGTTTTATGAGTAATGTGGAATGAAATGTTAATATTTATGAATGATGTCATGTGAGATAAATATACACTTGAATAATGAAGTGTTATATTGTGAAATGAAATGTGGAGCCATTGTTATTGGCTAAGGTGATTTAATGGAGATAAATGAGGCATGTTTGCCTAAATGATAATGAGAATTGAGAATGAAATCTAAATGAATTGTGTGGCTAATGTGTTATTCCATTTTCAGAGTTTGTTGTTGGTGGCATGCCTAATGAGTGTAACAATCTCTTGAAGTTAGGTTGGATTGAATCCTTGAAGCCTAATTGAGATGTTACAACCCTTGAAGCTAGGTTGGGTTAGTTCTTGAAGCCAAGTTGGGTTGATGCTTAGCATGCTTTGCTCCCCTTGAAGCTTGGTTGAACTTAATCCTTGAAGCCTAGTTGGGTATATGATATTGATATTAATAAATGTGATAACAAAACCAAAGCATTAACTCTGAAAATTGAATGGCATATTAGTGTGTCTTGGGCCCATGCTTGTCTTTGCTTAGTGTTGTTCATGGATGATTAAATGATTAACTAATAAAGTATATGCAAATATGTTGAATTGTGAGATACATATATGTATGTTAGGTTATGAAATGTAAAGGTATGTTGTTAGCTTTGCATCTATGTTGTTACATATATGATATAAATCAGAATTGGCATTGTATAGCATCTAAGCATATCGATTGCATGTTTTATCTTACTAAGCCCTTGGCTTAGCGCGATAGTGTTTAATCGCGCAGGTGATAAAACTGATAGAATCGAACCCGAGAGCTCTTCGAGACCGAGTGAGAGTAGACATTGAAGAGTTGATTTTGGGAGCTTAAAGATCAGAGCTGACTTGCCAATCATGTATATTTCTTTTATATTTTGTAAAGTAATGTTTATAATGTAAATTTGTAAATATTTTATAACTTCCGCTGTGTAATATTTAAATATATATATAGATAACTAATATGTTTTGTTTTATAAGTAAATGATCTATTTTGTTAATAAGATATAATGATATGGATATGGTATCAAGTTTTAAAATGTTTTGAATGTTAAGGAAACCGTAGCATCCCTATGTTTGGTGCACTTATTCTACATTGTTGTGGTTGTAGTGTGTGTGCATTGAATATGGGGGTGTTACAAAAGGGTTCCATAAAATCGATCCCCCATACATCAAAGACTTCACACACTAAAATTCCATTTTGGGGCATCTCATCACAAGATGAAATATTTCCAGTCCTTTGGCAATGATCACAACGGTTCACAAATTCATAGCTATCCCTAAACAAAGTGGACCAATAAAATCCCGATTCTAGTACCTTATGAGTAGTCCTATTGGCTCCCATATGAACACCAGTTGGTCTAGCATGTCATTGATTAAGAATATTCATCGTTTCGGACCATGCCACACACCGTCGGATCATGTCATCCTTACATAATCTAAACAAAAAGGGATCCTCCCAAAAATAATATTTTAAATAGGAAAAGAATTTCTTCTTTTCTTGATAAGTTAAGTCCTTAGGAAGTTCCCTAACAGCAAAATAGTTAGCAAAATCAGCAAACCAAGGTGTTTCAAAATTTAAATTACTTACCTCACTTACCATGGCATACAGCTGCTCATCGGGGAAGTGATCATCAATGTCCCCTTCCTCAAACCTCTCCAGAGTTGGATTCTCCAAGCAAGAAAGGTGATCCACTGCCAGATTTTCAGCTCCCTTCTTGTCTTGAATCGTCAAGTCGAATTCCTGCAATAACAAGACCCAACGGATTAGCCTAGGCTTTGCATCAATTTTTGCAAATAAATACCTCAAAGCTGAATGTCTGTATAAACAATCACTTTTGACAAGATTAGATATGATCTAAACTTGTCAAAAGTAAAAACTACAGCTAGCAGCTCTTTCTTTATAGTTATGTAATTAGCTTGAGTTGTGTTCAAAGTCTTGCTTGCATAGTAGATAGGCTGAAAGTATTTCTCCTTGCGTTGTCCCAAGACTGCTCCCACTGCAAAATCACTAGCAACACACATTAGTTCAAATGGTAGATTCCAATTGGGAGCTACCATGATTGGAGCATGGGTCAATTTCTCCTTAAGAGTTGTGAATGCTCTAAAACATTCATCATCAAAAACAAAATCCACATCCCTCTCAAGGAGTCTTGTTAGTGGGTGGGCTATCTTAGAAAAATCTTGTATAAACCTCAATAAAAACCCGCATGTCCTAGAAAACTTCTGATGGCCTTCACAGATGTGGGTGGTGGTAGCTTCTTAATGGTGTCTACCTTAGCCCGATCTACCTCAATACCTTTGCTTGAAATTTTGTGTCCCAACACGATTCCCTCTTGAACCATGAAATGACACTTTTCCCAATTAAGCACCAGGCTTGTTTCCTCACATATAATCAAGACTCTTTCAAGATTTTCCAAACATCTTTCAAATGAGCTGCCATAGACCGAGAAATCATCCATAAACACCTCCATAATATCCTCAACAAGTTCATCAAAGATTGCCACCATGCACCGCTGAAAAGTCGCAGGTGCATTGCATAACCCAAATGGCATTCTTTGATATGCAAATGTCCCATATGGGCAGGTGAATGTAGTTTTGTCTTAGTCTTCCGGGGCAATAGGAATTTGGAAATAGCCTGAAAGACCATCCAAAAAGCAGTAATACTCATGCCCGGATAACCTCTCCAACATTTGATCAATCAAGGGTAAAGATAAAATGATCCTTTCTAGTTGCATTGTTCAATTTTCTGTAGTCTATGCAAACCCTTCAACCGATAATTGTTCTTGTTGGAATTAGCTCATCATTTTCTGTAACATCCAAAATTTTTGAAAATTTCTAATTTTTGAAAAATTTGATAAAATAAATTATAATTTAAAAGGATAAATTAAATTAATAGTTTTAAATAAAAAATGAAGGGATTTTAAATGAAAAAGTGGAATATATATATGATATATATGCAAAATATACATAACATATATAAAAGTCAACACTTTCTAAAAGAAAAGGGTATTTTAGTAATTAAATCTTATATATTCAAAATTAATAAAATAATTCAAAAACAAATTAATTTTAAATGGAAGAGGAAAATTAGGACTTTTAATTTATTAAAAAATAATTAAATATTAAATTATTTAAATATATATATGTGGATAAAAAAAAGATGAAAAGGAAAGAATACTAAAAATATTCTTCTTCTTCTTCTTCTTCTCAAGAACGTGGCTTCCATGGATGATTGAAGACCAAGGATTTTTCTTCTTCCATACTCCATAGATTGAAGGAATTAACAAGTTTCAAGTGGATTTTTGGTGATTTCCACCAAAATTAGTAAGTTTCCATCTCTTTTCTTTGAATTCCTTGGAAATTTAGATTATGTGAGAGTTTGGATTTTTATGTAGCATGTTATAATTGTTGGAATTGGTGTGTATGATGTTATTTTGGGTAGTTAACAATGATTCTAAGGTTAGATTGAAGAGATGATGGAGTTTGGTTAAAGAATGGTGAAGAGAGAGAATTTAGGGTTATGGATTTTTGGGGTTTTGAAAACATGAATTTTAATTGTGCAAATTGATTCCAAATTAGTTTTTTTGATTCATAAACAAGTATTTTAAAGTCAAATATTGGATTTGGTGGTGTTGGGTTGGAGTTTGAGAATGGTAGTGGAGATTTAGGATTTTGGAAAAGTGATTTTCCAAAGTGGTTGAATTGTGTGATTTTATTTGTTTAAGCAAGTTGTTTAGTGTTAAAAGTGATGAATATAAACTTGGAATGAGTAATGGATTGTGTTGGAATGGAAAACCTTCAATGGGGGAAGGTTATGCCATTTTTGAGATTTTGTATATAAGAGTGTATTTTTATAATGTAAACGATTTTAATGTATTAAAATATGTTTTTAATAATATAAATAAACTTAAAACACTAATTTAAATGTAGTAGAATGGAATTCCAATGTTGAAGTAAGGAAAGGCTAAATTTTTGTAAATTTGTAGGAGTGATGTGTAATTATGATTTAATGCTGGAAATGCCATTAAATGTGATACTAAATGATTATTTGCTATCACATTTGGTTTAGGCATTGAGGGAGATTGATTTGCTTCATCCAAGTGGTGAAGGGCAAGTTAGAAAGATTAGATTAAAGGTTGTTTTTAGCTTGCTTTGGGTTGCTAGTGGAGGTATGTACAAACTTTGAATATAATGTTTATGTTTGCATAACATTTAGACTTAACACATTTTGGTTGAAAAATGTGTTAAGCTACTTGGTTCATTTATTGTGTATGAATAATATGCTATGACATTTGTAATGTCATATATGTGTTAAATGCATTGTGAAAAGCCATTGATAATGGCTAATTTGTGTAACATGTGAAATATGCATCTTATGTGAAAATACCCAAAATAATTGGGTAATGTGTTGTGAATGCAAAATTGAGATATGTGTAATAATGAAATGAATTGATATTGATAAAAATGAGAAAAGTGAGAAAAATGAGAAAGATGTGAAAAATGAGAAAAGTTAGAAAAAAAAAAGTGAAAATAAGGCAATGTGCCTAGATTGAATATATAAAAATGAGAAAGAGATTAATAATGAGAAATATGAATAAATTTTGTGCCTAGTATGTTATTCAATTTTCAGAGTTCTAGGTTTGGCAGCATTCCTATGATTGCCTACGGGCTATACGCTGGAATGGTGAAAAGACTGGGTCGTAAGCCAGGCCAGCTATAAATATGATGTTTTTGGGGTGAAAAGACTGGGTCGTAAGCCTCAAAAACTGTAGCAGTCTAGCCGGGTTGAGGACTAAGATACTGGGGCCTAAGGGTCTAGCCGGGTTGAGGTCTAAGAGACTGGAGCTGTTACATTATCCATGGATATATATATATATATATTGCCTACAGGGCTAGACACATGGTGTCATTATGGACCAAAGCAGTAACTCTGAAATTTGAATAGCATATTAGATCCTTTTTGGGCCCATGTTTGTCTTTGTTTTACTATGAATTATGAATTATGATACAATTAAGTAGTTTAATGTTATGAGTTGTGCTTATGAATTATTTGAAAAATATAAGAAAGTGGATTGATGTGACATCTATATGCATTGTGCATTTAGTATTGCATTAAGTTATATTGTTATTATCAAAGTTTGTACCACTAGGCTTCGGCTTAGCGCGATTGTTTTCATCGGGCAGGTGACAGGGTAGACCCAGTTGAGCCAGGAGTTCTTCTAGACCAGGTCTGGTCTAGACTTGTAGTTGAGCTTGTAGAGTTGCTATCGAGATTAGAAACACTGCCAGTAACATGTATATATTTTTATGTTATTGTACATTTTGAGTTTTATGCATAATATATTATGTTTTGAATTGTACGTATTGTATATTATAAAGAATTTTTGGGTCAATGTATTTGAAATGGGAGAGTAAGTGTGTTTTAAATTATATATATCTATATGTATAAATGTTTGAGAAACTTGGTGAAATTGAGAAGTATGGTTGAGATGGTGATTGGAAATTATTTGGGAGTGTTTTCTTTTTTGCAGGTTGTGTTTTGATAAATTTTGGGATATCCAAATTATAGACAAAACTCTGGCGAATTTTTTTTGTAGAGATTTATATATATATTATTTATTTTGGTTCATATAACAAGTAAAGAATATTTATATTCTATTTAATTTTTATATATTTAGAATTTAAAATTTTAAATTGGAAATATGAAAAATTTGTATTAAACCGTCTGTGACATTCTTGTACCGATATGCATATTTTATATATACCAAAAATATGTATTGTACGTATATAGGGTATAAGGGTGTTACATTTGTTTTGGTATCAGAGCCTAGGTTTGAGGTTCTCGACCTAGGTGGGATGATAGAGAGAGAAAATGGGGGATTTGAAAAATAGTTTTTAGTTATAATACATGCATTGACACTGGCAGTTTCTGATCTCTGATATAGTATTTTCTGCTTTGTTTGCAGATATAGGTAATTATGGCGTCTCGGCCGCATCAGGCTGCTGAGGGTAGTGCAGAGAGTGTGGCTCCAAATGAGGGTAGAGATGGAGCTAGAGTTGTATCTACTGGTGAGGCATCTATTTCTGTACCTGTGAGACCAGCAGCTGATGAGGTTCCACCTGGCTGGGTATGACATATGGTAGAGTTGTTGAAGCAGGCTCCAGTTCCGTAGCCGCCACAGCCACAGCCACAGCCGCAGCCACAGTTGCCGGTGAGGCAGTATGCTAAATTGAGAAAGTATGGGGCTGAGGACTTTGTTGGTACTATAGATCCTGCTGTAGCAGAGCAGTGGCTAGACCGGGTTCAGAGGATATTTATTCAGTTATAGGCTAGTCCAGAAGAGAAGTTTGATTATGCCAGATCTCTTCTATAGAGAGATGCATATGATTGGTGGAAGACGGTTTCACATGCTCTAGATGATCCACCAGTTCTGACCTATGATGATTTCCTACGGGAATTTGAGCAGAAGTATACTCCAAGAGAGTATAAAGATGCAAAGAACCCTGAGTATGAGATAGGATACCAGGACAGTGAGCGAGTATGAGATCGAGTTTGACAGGTGTAGGAGGTTTTGAGGAGGGATTGAGACCCTCTATCATGTGCATTATAGCAGGCTCTCAGTATCAGGATTTCTCCCAGTTAGTTGCAGCTGCCAGGAGTGTTGAGAGGGCGCAGAGTCTTTCAGCAGCTGCCAGGGTTGAGGAGACCAGAGTTAGGAGATCCCAGAGTGAGGCAGGGTCTTCATCAGTGAAGAGAAGCCGAGGGGGACATTTTCAGAGGTTTAGTAGGAGTCAGGGGCAGTTTGGCAAGTTAGTACAGCAGCAGAGACAGAGATAGAGATCTGCAATTTCAGTGGCTAGTTCTCCGACTCCAGTGGCTCAGAGACCTACTCCACCTACTTGCATTCATTGTGGTAGAGTACATTGAGGTGTCTGCTGGTGGAGAGGTGCTTCCGGAGTGTGTTTTAGATGTGGGTCGTCAGACCATTTTATCAGAGATTGTCCCGAGCCACCAGAGGTTAGGCAAGCAGATACTACATCTTCTCGACCCAGTGTCAGAGGAGGTCGTGGTGGCAGAGGTTTTAGTAGAGGTGGTCGCCCTGGGTTTAGTCAGAGAAGAGGCTCTACATCCGGAGGCAGTAGGCCAGATGAGGCTGGGCCATCTAAGCGGGTTTATGTGATGCAGAGGCAGCCGGATGCTTCAGCCGTCATTGCAGGGACATTTTCTTTATTTGGTATTTCAGTCCTTGCTCTATTAGATCCTGGATCTACGCATTCATACATAAGTGCATCCATCTTGCCTGTGTCTAAATTGCATTCTGAGTCCTAGGATTTGATGTCTTGGTGACAAATCCTTTAGGACATAGTGTTGTGGTGAGCAGGGTGCATCGAGATAGTCCAGTTGTTGTTCAGGATGAGGAGTTTCTTGGTGACCTAATTGAGATTCCTTTTAGGGAATATGATCTGATTTTGGGCATGGATTGGTTATCCAAGCATGGGGCTGTGGTAGACTGTCAGAAGAAATGTGTTACTTTGAGAACACGGGATGGTAGCGATGTTATAGTATCTAGTGAGCAGAGGTATCTTTCATCTATGTTTGTTTCAGCTGTTTCAGCTGGGAGAATGATTTGGAAGGGATGTGAGGCTTATCTTGCTCATGTTATAGATACTAGAGTAGTGGGATCCCTGCTTTAAAGTATACCCACAGTTACCGAGTTTCCAGATTTTTTCCCTGATGAGTTGCCAGGGGTACCTCCTGAGAGAGAAGTGGAGTTTGGTATCGATTTGTTGCCTGGTACCACTCCTATCTCTATTACCCCTTATCGGATGGCACCTGCTGAGTTGAGAGAGTTGAAGGTGCAGTTGCAGGAGTTATTGGATAAAGGGTTTATCCGCCCTAGTGTGTCCCCATGGGGAGCGCCTGTGTTGTTTGTGAAGAAGAAGGATGGCACCATGAGATTGTGTATTGATTATAGGTAGTTGAATAAGGTGACCATCAAGAACAAGTATTCTTTGCCTCGGATAGATGATCTCTTTGATCAGTTGAAGGAAGCAGCAGTATTCTCTAAGATTGATCTGAGATCAGGGTACCATCAGTTGAGAGTCAGAGATGTGGATGTACCCAAGACAACTTTTCATACAAGGTATGGGCATTATGAGTTTCTGGTGATGCCCTTTAGATTGACGAATGTACCAGCAGCTTTTATGGATTTAATGAACAGGGTATTCAGACCATATTTAGATAAGTTTGTGGTGGTCTTCATTGATGACATCTTGGTGTATTCGCATAATGAGGAGGATCATGATAGGAATTTGCTGATCATATTGCAGACTCTGAGAGAAAAGCAGTTGTATGCTAAATTATTTAAGTGTGAGTTCTGGCTCGATCATGTAGCTTTTCTTGGTCATGTGGTTTCAGCAGAGGGTATTAGAGTTGATCCGAGTAAAATTGAGGCTATCTTGAATTGGAGTCCACCAAAGACTGTGACAGAGGTTAGAAGTTTTCTAGGATTGGCAGGCTATTATCGTCGGTTTATGAAGGGTTTTTCTATAATAGCTATACCACTCACCAAATTACTTTGGAAAGGAGTTAAATTTGTGTGGACAGATCAGTGTCAGGCGAGTTTTGAGCAGCTGAGGGAGATGTTGACTCAAGCTCCTGTCCTTACCCTGCCTGTGGAAGGTAAACCATATGTGATATATAGTGATGCTTCACACAATGGTTTAGGTTGTGTTTTGATGCAGGAGGGTAGAGTCATTGCTTATGCCTCTCGACAATTGAAACCGCATGAGCTGAATTATCCAACGCATGATTTGGAATTAGCAGCACTAGTCTTTGCCTTGAAGATTTGGCGTCATTATTTGTATGGGGAAAAGTGTTTCATTTATACAGATCATAAGAGTTTGAAATACCTGGGTGTTCAGAGAGAGCTGAATCTTCGGCAGAGACGGTGGTTAGAGTTGATTAAAGACTACGACTGTTTGATTGATTATCATCCTGGTAAGGCAAATGTTGTTGTTGATGCCTTGAGTCAAAAATCTTTGGCAGGTTTGACTGCTTATTCGCTCTCGTTGCTTGTTGAGTTGAGAGCATTGCACGCTAGATTTGAATCTTCTGATGATGATGCTCTAATGGCTCAGTTGTAGTTGAGGCCAGTCTTGTTGGATCATATTAGGGAGGCTCAATTAGCAGATGAGAGAATTCAAAAAATTGTGCTGGTTTGTCAGAAAGGGGAAAGTCGAGACTTTTATGTGAGGGATGATGGCAGTCTATGGTACAGAGATAGATTGTGTCTTCCTGATGATGCTGAATTGAAAAGAATGATATTAGAGGAAGCACATCAGTCACTTTTTGCTATGCACCCTGGGAGCACCAAGATGTATCAGGACTTGAAGCGACATTATTAGTGGTCAGATATGAAGAGGGACATAGCAGAGTTTGTATCCAAATGTCTCACTTGCCAGAAAGTGAAGGCTGAACACCAAGGTCCTTCAGGATTGCTCCAACCTTTATCAGTGCCAGAGTGGAAATGGGAGTGAGTGACAATGGATTTTGTGACTGGACTGCCTTTGACCCAGAAGAAGCATGATGCAATCTGGGTGATAGTTGATCGGATGACGAAGACAGCTCATTTTCTTCCAGTTCAGATGGATTATTCTCTTGAGAGGTTGGCTGGGCTGTATATCAATGAGATAGTCAGGTTGCATGGAGTCCCAATTTCTTTGGTGTCGGATCGAGATCCCCAGTTTACTTCAAGATTTTGGAAGAGTTTGCATAATTCTCTGGGTTCTCGATTGCATTTTAGTACTGCTTTCCATCCTCAGACAGATGGACAGTCAGAGAGAGTGATACAGATTCTGGAGGATATGTTGATAAGCTGTATCATTGATTTTGCCAGGAATTGGGATATATTTTTTCCATTAATTGAATTTGCTTATAACAATAGTCATCAGTCGAGTATTGGGATGACTCCTTATGAAGCTTTATATGGCAGGAGATGCAGGACACCTTTGTATTGGGATGAAGTTGGAGAAGGTAAACTGGTTGGTCCCGATTTGATTAAGGAAACAGAGGAGAAAGCGAAGGTGATTCGGGGTCGTTTGAAACAGCTTCAGACCGACATAAATCTTATTCAGATTTAAAGAGAAGAGACATAGAGTTCAGTGTGGGAGATAAAGTTTTCCATGGAAGAAGATTTTGAGATTTGGCCGCAAAGGGAAGTTGAGTCCTCGTTTCATTGGACCATATGAAGTGTTGGAGAGAGTTGGTCCAGTGGCTTATAGACTAGCTTTGCCGCCTGAGTTAGATCGAATACATAATATTTTCATTTCTCAATGCTTCAGAGATATAGGTCTGACCCATCTCATATCTTGTCAGTGGAGTCCATTGAGGTGAGTCCATATCTAATTTACGAGGAAGAACCAGCGGCGATTTTGGCATGAGAGGTTAAAGAATTGAGGAATAAGAGGGTGCCACTTGTGAAAGTCCTTTGGAGAAATCATGCCACTGAGGAGGCAACATGGAAAAGTGAGCAGGCGATGCAGAGTCAGTTTCCCCATTTGTTTCAGACTTGAGGACAGGTAATTTCGGGCACGAAATTTATTCTAGAGGGAGAGAATTGTAACATCCAAAATTTTTGAAAATTTATAATTTTTGGAAAATTTGATAAAATAAATTATAATTTAAAAAGATATATTAAATTAATAGTTTTAAATAAAAAATGAAGGGATTTTAAATGAAAAAGTGGAATATATATATGATATATATGCAAAATATACATAACATATATAAAAGTCAACACTTTTTAAAAGAAAAGGGTATTTTGGTAATTAAATCTTATATATTCAAAATTAATAAAATAATTCAAAAACAAATTAATTTTAAATGGAAGAGGGAAATTAGGACTTTTAATTTATTAAAAAAATAATTAAATAATTAAATAATAAATTATTTTAATATATATATGTGGTTAAAAAAAAGATGAAAATGAAAGAATACTAAAAATATTCTTCTTCTTCTTCTTCTTCTTCTTCTTCTTCTTCTTCTTCTTCTTCTCAAGAATGTGGCTTCCATGGATGATTGAAGACTGAGGATTTTTCTTCTTTCATACTCCATAAATTGAAGGAATTAACAAGTTTCAAGTGGATTTTTGGTGATTTCCACCAAAATTAGTAAGTTTCCATCTCTTTTCTTTGAATTCCTTGGAAATTTAGATTATGTGAGAGTTTGGATTTTTATGTAGCATGTTATAATTGTTGGAATTGGTGTGTATGATGTTATTTTGGGTAGTTAACAATGATTCTAAGGTTAGATTGAAGAGATGATGGAGTTTGGTTAAAGAATAGTGAAGAGAGAGAATTTAGGGTTATGGATTTTTGGGGTTTTGAAAACATGAATTTTAATTATGCAAATTGATTCCAAATGAGTTGTTTTGATTCATAAACAAGTATTTTAAAGTCAAATATTGGATTTGGTGGTGTTGGGTTGGAGTTTGAGAATGGAAGTGGAGATTTAGGGTTTTGGAAAAGTGATTTTCCAAAGTGGTTGAATTGTGTGATTTTATTTGTTTAAGCATGTTGTTTAGTGTTAAAAGTGATGAATATAAGCTTGGAATGAGTAATGGATTGTGTTGGAATGGAAAACCTTCAATGGGGGAAGGTTATGCCATTTTTGAGATTTTGTATATAAGAGTGTATTTTTATAATGTAAATGATTTAAATGTATTAAAATATGTTTTTAATAATATAAATAAACTTAAAACACTAATTTAATTGTAGTAGAATAGAATTCCAATGTTGAAGTAAGGAAAGGCTAAATTTTTAAAAATTTATAGGAGTGATGTGTAATTATGATTTAATGCTGGAAATGCCATTAAATGTGATACTAAATGATTATTTGCTATCACATTTGGCTTAGGCATTAAGGGATATTGATTTGCTTCATCCAAGTGGTGAAGGGCAAGTTAGAAAGATTGGATTAAAGGTTGTTTTTAGCTTGCTTTGGGTTGCTAGTGGAGGTATGTACAAACTTTGAATATAATGTTTATATTTGCATAACATTTGGACTTAACACATTTTGGTTAAAAAATGTGTTAAGCTACTTGGTTCATTTATTATGTATGAATAATATGCCATGACATTTGTAATGTCATATATGTGTTAAATACATTGTGAAAAGCCGTTGATAATGGCTAATTTGTGTAACATGTGAAATATGCATCTTATGTGAAAATACCCAAAATAATTGGGTAATGTGTTGTGAATGCAAAAATGAGATATGTGTAATAATGAAATGAATTGATATTGATAAAAATGAGAAAAATGAGAAAGATGTGAAAAATGAGAAAAGTGAGAAAAAAAAGGTGAAAATAAGGCAATGTGCCTAGATTGAATATGTAAAAATGAGAAAGAGATTAATAATGAGAAATATGAATAAATAGTGTGCCTAGTATGTTATTCAATTTTCAGAGTACTGGGTTTGGCGGCATGCCTATGATTGCCTATGGGCTATACGCTGGAATGGTGAAAAGACTGGGTCGTAAGCCTCAAAAACTGTAGCAGTCTAGCCGGGTTGAGGACCAAGATACTGGGGCCTAAGGGTCTAGCCGGGTTGAGGTCCAAGAGACTGGGGCTGTTACATTATCCATGGATATATATATATATATATATTGCCTACGGGGCTAGACACATGGTGTCATTATGGACCAAAGCAGTAACTCTGAAATTTGAATAGAATATTATATCATTTTTGGGCCCATGCTTGTCTTTGTTTTACTATGAATTATGAATTATGATACAATTGAGTAATATAATGTTATGAGTTGTGCTTATGAATTATTTGAAAAATATAAGAAAGTGGATTGATGTGACATCTATATGCATTGTGCATTTGGTATTGCATTGAGTTATATTGTTATTATCAAAGTTTGTACCACTAGGCTTCGGCTTAGCCCGATTGTTTCCATCGTGCAGGTGACAGGGTAGACTCTGTTGAGCCAGAGAGTTCTTCTAGACCAGGTTGGGTCTAGACTTGTAGTTGAGCTTGTAGAGTTGCTATCGAGATCAGAAACACTGCCAACAACATGTATATATTTTTATGTTATTGTACATTTTGAGTTTTATGCATAATATATTATGTTTTGAATTTTACGTATTGTATAGTATAAAGAATGTTTGGGTCAATGTATTTGAAATTGGAGAGTAAGTGTGTTTTAAATTATATATATCTATATGTATAAATGTTTGAGAAACTTGGTGAAATTGAGAAGTATGGTTGAGATGGTGATTAGAAATTATTTGGGAGTGTTTTCTTTTTTGCAGGTTGTGTTTTGATAAATTTTGGGATATCCAAATTACAGACAAAACTCTGGCGAATTTTTCCCAGAGATTTTTATATATATTATTTATTTTGGGTTCTTATAACAAGTAAAGAATATTTATATTCTATTTAATTTTTATATATTTAGAATTTAAAATTTTAAATTGGAAATGTGAAAAATTTTTATTAAACCGGTTTGTGACATTCTTGTACCGTATATGCGTATTTTATATATACCGGAAATATGTATTGTACGTATATAGGGTATAAGGGTATTACATTTTCATTAGGGACTACAGTCATCCATCCTTTCTTTTGTACTACCTGGACTTGGCTCACCCAAGAGCTATCCGATATCGGATAGATAATCCCTGCATCAAATAGTTTTATCACTTCAGCCTTCACTACATCTTTCATCTTTGGGTTTAGTCTCCATTGTGGTTACACTACTGGCTTGAATTCATCTTCCATCAGTATCTGATGAGTGCAATAGGATGGACTGATACCTTTGATGTCTGTTATCTTCAAAGCTATCACTTTCTTATGTTTCTACAACAACTGGATAAGCTTCTCCTTCTGCTCAAAAGATAGGTGGGAACTCAGAATTATTGGCAGTTTCTTTTTCTCCGCCAGAAATCCATACTCAAGGTGATCTGGAAGGGGCTTCAATTCCAAGTTAGGTGGATCAATCACCGATGGTTTTGGCTTTTCTTCCTTCGGCATCTCAATAGTCTCATATGCCCTGCATTTGAATGATTTGCTTTCTTCAAGAAAAGCATGCTACTCCATTGCTTCTCGATCCTCAACATTTTCCTACAATAAACACAACTCAAGGGGATCCTTGGAAACATTGTTAGTAACACAATTGACAGTCTCATGCTCAATAATATCATTGCATGATTCCGCCTCATCAAGTGAAAGTGAATGTTTCATAACATGATGTATCCTAAAAATAACTTTCTCACCACCCAATCTCAAAGTTAATGTGCCATCATGAACATCGATAAGGGCACGGGCTGTATTTAAAAATGGCCTACCAAGAATAAGTGAAACATCCGCATCCTCATCGATATCGATGACAACAAAATCATTGGGGAAAATGAAATCCCCGACTTTTACCAACACATCTTTTATAATGCCACAAGGGTGGACTATTGACTTATCAGCAAGTTGGATGGTCATAAGTGTTGGTTTAGGTTTACCAATGCCTAACTATTTAAAAATTTTATAGGGCATAACACTTATGCTAGCCCCCAAATCAGCTAATGCACTTTTAACCTCAAGATTACCTATTAAACATGGAATGGTAAAACTACCTGGATCTTTTAACTTCTTAGGTAACCTCCTTTGCAAAATTGCCAAACTCTTTTCAGACAAATGTACTAAAGACATTTCCTCAAGTTTCCTTTTGTTAGAAAGGATATCTTTCAAAAATTTAGCATACTTAGGCATTTGTGATAAAGCTTCAGCAAATGGAATATTAATGTGCAATTGTTTAAAAATTCAAGAAACTTACCGAAATGAGCATCAATCTTGTCCTTGTTCAACCTTGCCGGATAGGGTACTCTAGGTCGGTATTCCTTCATTATGGGGCTGCTTTCTTGTGGCTGGTTCTCTTTCTCACTTTCTATTGCTTCTTTCTCTCCCGAAGTGACAGTAGGATCGTCTTCTTTTTTCTTTTCTTGTATTTCAGCCCCTTTCTCTACCACTTCTTCTCTTTTCTCAACCACATTGCCCTTGATCTCTTTCCCACTCCTTAGTGTAATTGCCTTAAGCTACTCTTTAGGATTTGCCTCAGTGTTGCAAGGTAAACTCCCTTGTGGTCTCTCACTAAGCAACTTGGCAATTTGTCCCACCTGATTCTCCAAATTATGAATAGAGGGTTGCTGATTTCTAAGGGTGGTTTCAGTTGATTGGAACCTGGTTTCAGAAGCTGCTATAAATTTCTCCATTATGTCCTCCAAATTGCTCTTTCTTGGAGGGGCAGCTTGTTGATGTTGGGGCTGCTGGAATCCAGGGGGTCTTGGATTATTCTGATTACTCCATGAGAAATTAGGATGATTTCTCCACCCCGGATTATATGTGTTGCTGTAGGGGTTATTCTGTTGTTGCCTTGGCATATGTCCAACATAATCTACTTGCTCTTGCCTAGCAAACATGTTGCCACTTTGGCAATCTTGACTTTGATGTCCACCCCCACACCATTCACAAGACATCACCTGCATTACTTTTCCAGAAGAAGAGGCCAAAGAATTAAATTTTTTATTCAGTGCTTCCATTTGGGCTGTCAAAGCCACCATAGGATCTAATTGGTATGAACCCATGGCTTTCAGCTTTCCCTTCTTCCTTGGGGCTTGCCACTGATAATTGGTGATAGCCATGTCTTCAATTAAATCCCTTGCTTGTTCAGGTGTCTTGTTGTTTATGGTACCACCAGCTGCTGCATTAATGGATTGCTTACTTACATAATTCAACCCATTGTAAAATGTTTGAATTTGAAGCCATAGTGGAAGTCCATGATGAGGACACCTTCTCAACAAATCTTTAAATCTTTCCCAGGCATCATAGAGGGTCTCACCATCTTGCTGTAGAAAGGATAAGATATCATTCCTCAACTTAGCAGTTTTGGACGGTGGGAAGTATTTTTCTAGGAATTTCTCTGCCAACTGACCCCATGTGGTGAAAGTTCCTGGAGGAAAAGATTTTAACCACTTCTTTGGTCTATCTCTAAGGGAAAATGGGAACAACCTCAGCCTAATTGCATCATCTGAGACATTATTTATCTTGAATGTGTCACATATCTCCAGAAAATTCTCAATATGTGCATTAGGATCTTCATCAGGAAACCCATCAAACTGATAAGTCTGCTGCACCATTTGAATTACATTTGCCTTTATTTCAAAGTTGTTTGCAGCAACTGTTGGCCTCCGGATACTAGATTCAGCTCCATTTAGATTGGGCTTAGCAAACTCCTGCATTATTCTTGGCCCAGCTCCTTCCATCACTTCAAATACTTCTTCTTGTTCTATTTCCAGATTTATTTCTATTTTTGCATCTTCCAGAACTACCTCCCCTACTTCCTTTCGCTTTCTCCTCAATGTTCTCTCTAGCTCTGGGTCTAATTCAAGCAGTTGGGATGAGCTAGCTCTGGTAATAAATGAGAAGAAATATCTAAAGTGATAGTCAAGAAGCAAGAACAAATGTTAAAAACAAATGAAAATAAAACTAAATCAACAGTCTTGATTATATTACTAATATTGAAACCGTTGTCCCCGGCAGCGGCGCCAAAAACTTGGTGTGCGCGAGCCTAATGCTATAGCAATACCACAAGTGCATGGGTCACCTAAGTAATAAAGTAGTGAGCGAGTTATCATTCTACTAGGGACAAGGCCAAGTACTAGTGTAAATCTTAACCGTTGTTTAGCAAATCAATAGTTTTGTGATGTTTTGTAATTAAAGACAATTAATTTAATAACTGAAAGTAAATGGAAGTTAAATGTTGTGCAAAAAGGATTAATGATAATAATACTATCCAGATATTGAATCCCCCTAGCCACAATTATATTTGTGAAAATCAATTCAATTAAATCACATAATGGAGTTGAATTGGCATTCCTCTAAATTAGACTAAAACCTCTCTCAAGTGAATTAATCCCTAATCACTAAGTAGAATGCCGTAATCTCTTCTCAAACATAATTAAATAGATCATGTATTAAGAACAAGGAATCATAAGCCAAAAGATCTTGTAAGTCTATCTCTAGCACTCCAATCAATCCTCAACCCTTACGATTATTCAATTCATATAAAGCTTTCTCAAGTCAATAATATGAAAATTGCAACCAATCAATAAGCATGCTATTATCAATTGGAAATAAATCATTAAGCATCATATGAATAAAACAACTCAATCAAATGATTCAATTAAATAAGATTATTCAATCCATACAAATAAGCTAGGGTTCATCAATATCTAGATAGAGAATGAATTAGTTCATGTTCAAAACCAGAAAAACAGGACAAGAGAAATGAGTAAAAGAAACCAAGCAATCCATGGAGAATAATTTTTATTTCTTCACTTGAATCCTTGATTCTTGATTTAGGTCTTGTATAAGATGTATCTTCTTCTTCAAACGCAGCTCAAGACTCTCCTCCTTGCTCCAGCAGTCGGCTTCTTCTCCCTCTCCCAGTCTTTCCAATAACTCCTCTCAATTACTCCATTTTATTATCCTTTTAATTCCTTCAAAGCTCTAGCCCATGCCTTCTAACTCACACCATTCTTCCTTGTCCCCCACATTCTCTTTGTTTAATCTTTCTTTTCATATAATTAGGCAAGCTTTTCTTTTGTTTAATATTACTTTTGGTGAAAGCTAGTCTTTGTTCCCCACTTGTCTCCCAATTTCTGCAAAAGAATTCATCACATCAAGAGTGACACGGCCAAGCTTGTGGCCGTGTCTCTCAATTTCTTTGGGACACGGCCAAGCTTGTTGGCCATGTCACTTACTGCCCACTTTCTTTCTTTTCTCTTTTTCTTCTTTTTTTTTCTTAAGAAGTGACACGGCCAAGCTTGTGGCCGCGTCATGTGACACGGCCACAAGCTTGGCTATGTAACTTGGGTGTGTCACCTTCTGCTTCTCTAGCTTTTCTCCTTCCTTACTTGTCTTTTGTTCTTTGGCATGAGATGGGACACGGCCAAGCTTGCTGGTCGTGTCATGTGACACGGCCAGTGGCTTGGCCATGCCACTTGGATGTGTCAGCTTCTACCTTCCTTTCTTTCTCTCTTGGTTTTGTTCCTTGGGTGAGACACGGCCACAAGCTTGGCCGTGTCTCTTGCGTGTGTCACTCTCTTCCTTGATTTTCTTGAGGGGATATGCCCAAGCTTGATTTGGCTTGGCCATGTCTTGCTTAATTCATGCTCTTTCTTCACTATTTTGATCATCCAAGGGAGTTTTTTGCACTTTAACCTAAAATAAACAATTAAAAAAAACTTTAAACAAAAATCAAATGAAACATTAACTAAAAACACATTAAAATCATACTAAAAATAGGTATAAAATGATCTCATCAAATGCCCCACACTTAATTCCTTGCTTGTCCCCAAGCAAGGCTAAAATCAAAACAAACTAAACACGATAAATTTTGTCAAGTTCAAGAGTTATAAAAAATTTTCAAGACTTCCCTATCCCTAAATCCACAATCAATATCAAATCGAACAAAATCGATACCAATGCAATTAAGTGGTTTTCATGCATAACCTATGTTGTCACTCCCTCACCAACTCTTAAAAGTGTTTGATCATGATGGTGTTTACACTCATAAAAATCAATGAAAGATTATCGCCATAGGCTTGCTTATCAATCAAATCTCCACCACCTAATTACAATCAAGCATCAATCAAAAGGTCTTTCTTTAGTTGTAATGGGGCTGAGGGAAAGGTATGACATTTAGGTAATGTGAGCTTAATCATTAAGTTCAAGAGTACTTCAAGAATGAAGTAACGGATCATTTGTATAACCCAACGATCCCCAAAACACCTTCCTCTCAACTATCCCTTGACATTGAAGAGCTTTTCAAGGGAACTCACTTATTACATCTTGCAATGATTATTCCCAAACATATTCCAACCCTTTCAACAAGAACAACAATTATTCTTATTATTATTATTATATTTTTTTCTTTTTTTTATAAATATATATATATATATTTTTAATTTTTTTAATTTTTTAATTTTTTTTTTGCTTTGTAATCTTAAACCTCCTAAATTTAACCCCACACTTAATTCGACACAACACTCGGTCATAAACGCTCTTAAAATACTCTTGTCCTAATGAAAGGGTAAGAGACAAAATAACATGATTCAAAGTTAGTAGTGTTACGAAAAAGAAAGAAAAGGATAAACAAATAGGCTCAAAATTGGCTAACTAACGTTAAATATAGGGTTGGTCTTTTTAAGCTAAAGTGGGTTCACCTAATTGCCTTAATCATCTTGATGCCTAATTGAAATTTTTATGTAGTCTCAAAATGCATTTTAAAGCAAGTTCTAACAACTCATCAATCAAAGATATTCACCCACAAAAAGAATAATAAGTTGATGGCTCAAGTCCTTACTAGTTTAATGGTGATGCAAAGAAAAACCAACAAAATTGTCAATAAGTATCAATTCTACTCAATTCTCAAATTCATGCTTCAAAAATTCAAAATTCATCTATCAACAATGTTTATAACAATTAAACTGTTCAAAATTCATTTATTCAAAGAAAAACAAGAAAAACATTAACTAAATTTAAACTAAAACAAGTAAAAGTAAAAACCCAAAATTCACCCCACACTTAAAGATTCACATTGTCCTCAATGTGAGCATGCATAAACTAAAAGAGAGTTTAGATGAAACCTATTTTCAGATTTAACTAAACTTAAATATGCTCAATTTACTCCTCAAAATCAAATGAATGCAAGTGAGGATTTACTGTACCACTATACTAAAAAAAAATAAGTATTTTGAACTTGTATGGGAGATTATCATCTTCTTCGAATAGCTTGTCCACTTCCTAAACCTTTTCAACTTTCAGTATCTTTTCAAACTTCTTTTCTAATTCAGCAATTATTTTTTCAACATTAGTAGAATCAATCTTTTACATAGCCTTTTTCTCTTATTTCTGTTGGAGATATGTGTCCCAGACATCATCATTAATCACCACCTTTTCTTTATCAAAGGCTACCTCAGCTACCTTAACCTGTCCCTTGTCCTTTTGCTTCATAGAACTGGCAGATTCCTCAGCAGTGATATTCTCCGGTAGTGCAACTAATTGACTTCTCATAGTCTTAGCTAGGGCCCCTGTAGACCATTAATTTTAGCCCTAAACTAGTCTGGTCTCAATTAAAAAGGCCTAATCAAAGATCAGTCTATTCTTAATGGCTTAAATCTATTTTAAAGCCTTTAATTAGATTGGTTCAATTTTATAAGGCCTAAAATAAACCGGGTTAACTTATAAAAGCCTAAATTAAATTTGTTCAGTCTAAAGATTAAAAATTTTAGACTGGTTTGAGTCGGAATGGGCCCAAGGCAACATGAGCCAATGGCCATGTCGACTTAGAGGGCCCAATGATCATGTCGATTTGGATGCCCAATTCGACATGAGCCTAGCTCGTGTCAATTTAAACACTCCAAATCAACATGAGATGGCTCTATGTTGATTTGGACATGCCAAATCGGCATGAACCTTAATTCCAAAGCAATTTGGCTGGCAATTTTAATTTTCTAATCAAGCTAGACTTCGGTTAAAACTCGGATTAAGCATATTAGGTTTTAGGGTTAAAGATGATTTGCTTATAAATAGATGATTAAAGGCAGAGGAAAAGGGGGTAGCAACAATTAAGATAAGAGCAATTAGCATGGATTAATAGCAAACACAAAGCAATTAGCAAAGCAACAACCATCAACACAATACACCAAAGGTAGCAACCACTGTCTTTATTCTGCATAGCCAGAATTTCCAAATTGGTGCAGGCAGTAGCTTGATCAACGTATGATTTGGTGGAGCCTTCAACGCAAGTTTTATTTCCTAAACTCTTTAAAATCATAACAAGTCCCATTTATTAATATCATAAAGTTCATACTTACTGTGGTTTTGTTTAAATATGTCTAGTGAGCTTTATTTGATAATGCCATCAATTTATATCTAATATATATTTATTTAAACACATCCAGTAGCCATGTCCCATACCACTATTTATTAACAATAAATATTAAGTGGCCTTAAAGTTTTTACAGTAGCTAAATTTTTATCAAAACCCTAAACCTATTTTTCAAATACCAAAACCCTAATTTTATTTTCTAAAACCAAACCCTAAACCCCAAAACCCTAATTTTCATATCGAAAAGCCTAAAACCCTAATTTCCAAACCAAAACTAATTTTGTTTCCAAAACCCTAAAACCATATTTTTAACCTTACAAACCCTAAGTTTAATATGTAAACACTAATTTTGTATATTTAATGCTTTAAACCCTAGTATTGATTATTTAATTTATTACATGATTTTTATGATGGATGGTTTATTTTATTCAGTTTGAAATAGATGTTTTGTTTTTAATTGCTATGTTTGAATAGTTTAATTTATTTGATTAATTGTTTATTTGGATTTTAAAGTTGTAAAAGGGCATGTTTCCACTTTTGTGGGTGCCTTGATCATTTAATTTGTTTCTTTTATTTTATTTTTGGGAGATCAATGTAAGGGCCATGTTTCTACCTATGATGAGTGTCCCATTTATTTATTTTATTTTATTTTTTGGACATTGGACATTGTAAAGGCATGTTTCCATCCATGGATGGATGCCTATTGTATTTGTTTTATTTTAATAAGATAATGGATGTTTATTTCTTTTAAATTATGTGTTATATGGATAATATTATAATGCTTAAGAATTTAATAATATTTAGACCTAAAAAGGAGGCCAATTCCAATAAACTGAGCATTATGAGGGTGCTGGGCTATTCTCACCTTCCCCATACGAATCCAACTTTTTAAACCCATTAGGGGGTTGAGGATTCCTTAGAAATCGAGTCATCCACCCTTTTTATTTTCCCGGCTCGTCCAAGGGGAGACTCCATTTTCTCCGGATTTAGGCCCGTGTTCTCTAAGGCTCTGAGCCTAATAATACCGAAGTCGTAAGAACCAATCCACATGTGCGTGGAAGTGAAAATCCCCGCTCATGGTCCCCTTTAATTCTTCCATCTTGGATGTGAGGGCTTCATTCACTAGGCTCTGAACTTGTTCATGATCCATTACTTTTAACATGAAGTTGATTGATCCTTCACTGATATAGGTCGAGTTGTTGTATGCTTTTGAACTACTATACTCTAGGTCTATGTACCAGAAAGGATTAATACAATGTAATGTAATATATGTACACATGTATATCAAACAAACAAGTAGAGACATGACATTCCTTCCAACCTTATTTCTTCCTAGACTGTAGACCCTTAATTTTGACCATAAGTTGGTACGGTCTTGATTAAAGAATGCCAAAATAAATTCGATCTGACTTTAAAAGATTTAAACCTAGTTTACAACTTTTAAATAAGTTGGTCCAGTTTTGAAAGGCATAAATTCAATTGATTAATTTTATAAAATCCTAAATTTAATTTTTTTGGCTCGAATTAAGATTTTTTTATCCAAAAACTAAAAAAATACAAGATTAATTTGAACCGAGGTGGTCCAGGAAACTTGAGCCATTGCTCATGTCGACCTGGAGGACCCAGGTCGACATGAGCATGGCTCATTTCTATCTGATGTGCTAGATCGATATGAGCCATTTGGCCTATGTCTATCCGGCATCCCAAATCGACATGGTTCTTGACCGCTGGTTTCCTAATTAGCTTAGAATTTAGTTAAAAGTAGGGTTAGCAAATTAGGCTTGAGGTTTTATTGGTTGTTTGCCTATAAGTAACAAGTTTTAATGCTATTAACAAAAATCAAGAATGATCCATAGACAACAATCAATCAGTAGCCAGTAAGAATCAAAGAGGCAACATTGAGCACTAGAAAGCAACGATCATTAAGCAAACGATCAACAATTAGCACGGATTAGAATTAAAGATAGAAGCAAGTAATCAAGCAGTCTTCAGCCAAAAAACATAATTGTTTCAGGCAGGCAGCAACAGGGCAAGCTTGTTTCAATTTATTAATTTTGGTGGAGCCTTCGACGGAGGTTGGATTTCTAAATCAAATTTATATTAAAACATGCAGTAGCTATGAATGAATCTAGTTGTGAATGATTTAAAAGTTATAAAATTGTTTTAATCCAGTAAATTAATTTAATTTTAGTAGCATCAAAAGTCTTGATTACTTGTTATAATTAATTTTAATCCAGTGACCAAGTAATCCAGTAGCAATAAAATTATTTATTATCATTTAAATTTCAGTAGCAATAAGTTGTCATCTCCTGACTGTAGCATCAAACCCTAATTTTTAAACCTCAATCATGTTTTTCCCAAAATATTAAACCTTGTTTACAAAACCTAATCCCAAACCTTAAAACCCTAATCTTAAGTCTGTAAAACCAAGACATAATCCCAAACCATAAAACCCTAATCCTAAACCGTAGTTCATATCTATAAAATCATAAAACCTTAATTTTTAACTTAAAATCTTAGTTTAGGAAAAACCCTAATTTCTATAAATATAAAACCCTACCTTGCATAGAAACTTTAATTCTCTAATAAAATCATATCATGTAAACCATCTACCTTTCAAGGGCACTGCCCCCTTGACCCCCGCCCGCTAACCGGCTAGCGAAACCACCGTATGTTATCCCTCATCAATGGGGCCAATATTTATTTGTAGACAATAATTCTTTGTGATTTACTTTAATTTCTTTTATTAAACTCTAATTTATTATTTTTGTGATGATTAAACTATGTGTATGGATGATTTATTTAATTTTTGGTTGAATGTTTTGATTTAATTAATTGTTTATTTGATTTCTTGGATTGTAAAAGAATGTTTCCACCTCGTGGGTGCCTCGATTTTTATTATGCAATTTAATTTATCATTTATAGATTTTGAGACTATTGTAAAGGATATGTTTTCACCTTTTTGTGGGTGTCCTATTTATTTTAGAGATTGGACATGGTTGTAAGGGCATGTTTCCATCTCATATGGGTGCCCATTTGTTGTTTTATTTTGAATATTACTTTGATTTTAATACAATGATATTTTATTTTAATTGCCGCATATAGTATGGACAATATCATAATAACTAAGAGTTTTATGAACCGGGCGTTGTGGGGGTACTGGGTCATTCTCACCTTCCCCATGCGTACTTAACTTTTCGAACCCATTAGGGGGTTAGAGATTCCTTAGGAATCGAGTTATCCACCCCTTTCTTTTCTTTTTTTGCCCATTCGGATTGCGACTCCATTTTCTCTAGATTTAGGTACATGTTCTCTAAGGCCCTGATCCTAACAGTGCCGAGTGGTGAGTTAGGAAGTGGGGGCAAAAATTCATGCTCACACAGAAACGAGTGGCGAGTCTCTTTCATAGGTGTTATGGTCAACAAAGATATCAACAGGGGATATTTTTATCTATGAAAGAATCACTCAAACGAAATTACCAATAGTTATGTTTTCAAATACAGATGTTAGTTTATAATAATCCTCAGTAATTAAGTCTTAATCCTTTTTATCCATTGAAAAATTTAGCATGCTATATTTTGGATTAAATATCAATTAATAGATTTATTATAAATAAACTTCTCATTTTGAAAGGCAACTAATGATCCATGCCACAAACAAGTCCACAACTAACAAATCGTGGCATAAATAAGACCCACGATTGATTTTAGTATTCCATAATTGACCGAACTAATTGCAAGCTCATTTCTAAAAATTTGACCCATTATAGAAATGTTTGATTTTAAATCCAATGAAAGTTTGATTTGAAAAAAAATGATTTTAGACTTTATTCTTATCCTTTAAAAATTATGGGCCAAGAAGTGGAAAGAAGCAAAGGGTTTTGGGCCCATTTTAAAAATATTTCAAAGCCCCCTTTTTAAAAAAAGTTTGTTTCAAGAAAATTGATTTTAGGCTTCATGCTTGAAAAACAATTTTTTTGTTTGCACTATAATTAGGTCATATTAGGATAAAACAAACCAAACGAGTCTTAGTTCTTGCCAAAACATGTTAATCATATTCAAAAAAAATAAGCATTTAGAGTAAACGTAAGAAAAATTCCTAGGCCAACTACATGGGCTTTAGTCTTTGGGGTAAAAGGCTCAGGTTCCCACCGCAAGTATATACCAAGATGTACAAAGCTATGAGTGGTTATGCAGTGCTTGATCTCCATATCTTGAATGAAAGCATGTTATCACTTACACACATATAACACGGGTTCCAAAGGGAATCCTAACTCATACACACAAAATGTAATTCTAAGAGATGCAATGAATAATATCATAATAAAAAATAAAATAATATAAAAACTAACATAATCAATTTCTCTTATCCCCAGTGGAGTCATCATTATGAACAAAGATTTTTGCCCTCCACTCTCGGTGAAATGGTTCTTGTAACTTTGACATTGTTAGGCTCTATGCCTTAGAGAATTGGGCCTAAACCCAAAGAATAGTTGTCACCACTCGGATGGGCTAGGAAGAGATAGAAGGGGTGGATAACTCAAATCCTAAAGAATCCACAACTCCCTACTAGATTCAAAAAGTTGAGTACATATGTTGAGAAATATTATTAAATTTTTAGATTATTATAATATTACTCATATTACAAACATTATTAAAATAAAATAAATAAAAATCATATTATAGATTAATTAATTAAAATACAAATCATGAAATGGATACCCATACAAGATGGAAACATACCCTTACAACTCCTTAAAATCCAAAATAATTACATAAATAAAACAATAAATAAATAAAACAAATAAATCGAGGCACCCATAAGTTGTGAAAACATGCCTTTTACATCTATTCCAAAATAAATAATTAAAACATCTATAATCCATAATTAAAGGTGCACAACACATAATTAATCATCACATAAAATTACTGTGAAAATACACATAATTAATCAACACACACAATGATCATAGAACACTAATACATCATTGCACAAACTTATCAAAAGCACATAAATCATAATTAATAACTACAGAATATTGCAATTATAATCGAGCTCCAAATAAAATAGATTAAAACAGAAAAATAAAAAAGATTAAAGTTACCTTTTAGCAAAAGTACCTGAAAAGTGAAGATACCAAAAAAGGAAAATTCTATGGCAAATTCACCATAGGTGTAACACCCTTATATCCTATATATGTATAATACATATACTAGTATATATAGAGTACATACATAGAATACAAGGATGTCATAATCCCTCACTGTAAAAAAATTACTTTAATTAATTTCAAAATATCTATATTATTTAAAGAAAAGTTTTTTTTCGTAAACCCACACATTTCTTAAATTAGAAATAGTATGTTTAATTGAAAATCTCTGAAAAAATTTTACCAGAGTTTTATCTGTATTATTAATATTCCTAAAAATCATTCAACACAACCTGCATAAAGCATTTACACTCCCAAAATATTTGTATCCTCAATCTCCAATAATTCTCCAAAATATTGTTTCTTTAATAACCATATCAAGATATAAAACCAAAATGCTATCTACAAGGTTCACATGCATTTAAAACATCACCCATCTCATTTACATAAGTATAAATGCAAACATTTTCCTTAGTAATTCCAAATATTTAAATTATTGTTAATATGTACAAAAACCAATATACATAATAGTAGGGAAAAACTATACATGTATGCGATCTTGGCACGATTAGTCTTATGGCAATAAAGACACTGCAATCTCAGCTCATACCGGACCGCTCTACTCTGTTGTCTTGTCACCTATACGATACATCTAACTGCGCTGAGCAATTTGCTTAGTGGTACTTATTTTAATAACAATAAACAATTAAATAAAAATATTAATCAACACCTAATGACCACTACACAATGCATTAAACATTTACCCAAAGATACTCATGGTTTCACAAACCATAAAACATAACACTTTTACAGCTCATACATACACACATACTCATACACATGCACACGTTCAGCCCAACAAGTCCCTATACAAAACCTAAGTTTCAAAAATAAAATTAAATCCATCTCGACACTGGGGCCAATGTCACATAAATCACCTGAAGGCCGCCCCTATAGACATGAGGCTAGTATCATATAATCACCTGTAGACTGCCTCTATCGATATCGAGAGAAAGTGTCATATAAATCACCTGAAGGCTGCCCTCTCTTGACACTGGAGACAAAGTGTCTATCATTGCCCAAAGGTCATCTCCTCATCACAAAAGTGCTCAACACAAGTGTGTCTCACCTGAAGGCATAACACCTCACCTGTAGGCATAACTACCCCCTAAACACACTGTTGACAACCCACACTCACCTTTCAAACTATATATCACAATACACATTTAAGCACATTTTCACCATTTCTTTACCAAGTTATGTTCACACCACTTATTCTCAAGTCATATTCACAAACGTGACCCGCTCCACACACTTTATCCATTTTACGTCTTTTCTCACCACATTACTCACATATTATCAATTCTTATAATTTTTATTCTTTTTCCATAATTTATCAAATTTTCCATATTTTAAATACTTAATACCCAAATTACCCACATTTTCTCATCACTTTACTAAATCTCATATATTCTACACACAACCATTAATTTACATTGAACAAAATGCCCAATGTGACACTCATCACATAACTTTGCCACCTTGCATATATTATGTGAATTTCCACAATTTAAAATAACTAAATATACAGTACCAACTCAACACGTAAACTTCACATTATATTATATTCTCTTATTACCAATTCCTTTAAATTCATTTTCATGCCAAATTACCCTCAACCTTACATTATTTATACCATTTCTGCCAAATTCTCAACAAACCCTATTTTCACCCTTTACTACTTTGTTCAAACTTCAATATATCAAACTCATTTTCATTATTTTACCATAAAATCATTACTCATATACCAAAGCATTATCAAAATAATTCAATTTAACAATTATAAACATTTCTTACAAAAACCCTAATTTCACATATTATAACCATACACACTAACTTTACCAAAATCCACCCATATCACATTTTTCAACCACAAAATCATAACATTTACATTATAATAACTCTAATTCATCCCATTTTAATAATTATAAATCACCCATGTTGGAAGCCCTAATAATACATATTCTTCCCTTAACCCTAAATTCATCTAAACTCATCCATATCAAAGTTCTAACCATAAAATCATTACATGTATATTAAAACAACATTTAATTATTCCCTTTCAAAAGTTATAATCATTCATACTAAAATACTAATTTGTATATAACCTCTCCATAGCCCTAAATTTACCAACCTTGTCTATTTTAATCAACCAACCAACAATTTATAACATAATCATCATTTTATATCAATTTCTATCAATTTAGCAATTTAAATACACTTTTTCTCACTAAACATTCCATACATAAGCTTCAAAACTCAAAATTAAAAGCTTTAAGAGAAGTACTTAGTTGTTTTCTTGGATTTTTCCTTAAAATCTCCTTAAACCCTTAAAATTCTTATAAAAATTTGGGAGTATTTGGAAGAATCTCACTCTCTCTATCTCTTTCACTTCCCCCCCCCCCCCTCTCTCTCTCTTTCTTCAAATTCAGTTCACATAGGGGAAGGAGATGATAAATAATATTTTTCATTTTCTTCCCCTGTTACTAACCATATATAATTATTTTGTTATTTATTATTATTACTATTTTTTATAACCACACATTTCTCTTTTACTTTTGACTTTCTTTTACTTTTTAATATTCATTTATTTATTCTAATCTTCCATCTATAAATACACATGTATATGTCTTTTATATTTAAGGTATATGTATAAGTCATTTATATTCTATATATTCTTTACATAACTAATGTATACATAATGTATACTTTATGGGTACATTATGTATACATTATGTGTACAACATGTGTATATCTTGTATATATTAGGTGTATAGTATATATTTAACATATACAATAGGTATATGTTAGGTATATACTTTGTATATATAATATATCTTTTATGTATACATTGGGCACATACCCCATATACCTCTACCAACACTTTAGTTAATCACCAAATACTTATTTAATCTAACTAAAACCATGGATATTACAATAGAATATGGTGAATTTACAATAGACTATGGCAAATTCACCATAGTCCAATGCAAATTAGCCATGGGCTACCACAAATTATGCACTAGTCCAATTTGATCCTAAATCGATTTAATTTTTGGACAAGTTTTATGTTAGCAGTCAAATAATTTCAAAATAATTTACTAAATCTAAAATTATTCTTGACTGCAGTAAATTTCAACAAAACAATACATCAAGGATCAAAATATATACAAACATGGATGTTTAATTAAAGTTAATTAGAGAAATTATGTTTAATTTAATGAATCAAACATGTTAACAAATCAACAAGTTAAAACAATGTCAATAATAATAAATAGGTAATCCGAGAATCATACTGATGTTATCGTTTCCAACAATCGTTAATTGAACCTACACAATCCCTTTGCAAAAATCGATACCAAAATCTACCTAGGATAGTTCTTAAAGTCTGGATCGACGGTGGTTGAATAATATTCAAGGGTTTTGTGTATTTTTTGCTTGTTCTTAGTTGTTTACTCTCTTTGTGCTCTTTTCTAATTACCTTACTACCATTTTTTTTCTTTTTCCTCCATTCTTTATTTTAGTCCATTTTTATTGCTAACATTAGGTTTAATCATGTGATAAAAAACCTAATTTGGCTAGGAAACTTTAAGGCTATCTAAAAAATATGGAGTTTAATGTGTATTAGGAAAAATCTGGGGAACCTGGGCTTATGGCCCATTCACCATAAGCTTATGGAAAATTGGCCATAGGCTATGGCCAGTTCACCATAGGTTATGGTAAATTGGCCATACCCTATGGTAAATTTGCCATAGGCCATGGGTTTACTCAGTAATTGGTTGACCCAATAATTTTTAGGTTTTTGAGGGCTTTTAATTGAGTCTGAATTTATTTTTTTAAGGGCTAGATTTATGGGGTCAATAGTACATTTTTTTTATTGCATTACTAACACCAAAGGGTTCAAAGTGGGCATATTATTTGTAACTCTCGAAAGGGAGCAAATCCCATTGGCTATCTAGCTGATATTTAAGGTTACAAACAATGAAGCAAAATATGAAGTGTGCGTAACTAGTTTGGAAGCTACCCTATATTTAGGGATAAGATATTTGCATATGTGTGGGGATTTAAATCTTATTGTTTCCCAAGCTCTAGAAAAGTGGAGAATTTGGGAAGAGCATTTGGTTCCTTACAATTAATGCTTAGACAATCTGGCCTAGCAATTCCAAGAGTTATCCTTTCACTATGTCCCTTGCCTAAGAAATAATTCGCAGATGCTTTGGAAACCTTTGCCTTAATGGTAGACATGGATGAAAATGTTATTATTAGACCAATGAATGTGAAGGTACAAGAACAACTAGCCTACTATATGAACATTCATGTGACAGAAACCAAGCTTGGTATTGGTACATCCTAAACTTTGTTAAATATGAAAGGTACCCAGAGGGAATGGATAAAATTGGAAGGCTCTCCTTGCTTCAATTAACTAGCAACTTCATTCTAAACAGTGGTATTATACAAACACTCTTGGGACAGAATTCATCTTAGATGTGTCACTAAGGATGAAGGCCAGCAAATCATTGAATGGGTTTATAGTGGAGAATAGGGACCCTATATGAATGCAAATGGCCCTAATAAAGAGGATCACCATATTGGGATATTATTGGCTAACTACAGGCCAAGACTGTACAAGGTTTGTGCGCCAATGTTATAAATGTTAGATACATGATAAAATTATAAGACAGCCACCAATTCAGCTTCAACTGATGGCAACACCATGGCCTTTCTCAATTTAGGGTATTGATGTGATTGGAAAAGTAAGTCCCCAATATTCAACTGGTCATGAGTTATATCCTAGTGGCAATTTACTATTTCACAAGATGGGTTGAAGTGGCTTCTTATAAGATATTAAAATCCAAGAAAGTGGCACATTTCATCCAAACCAACATCCTTTGTACGTTTGGAGTCCTTCATGAAATTATTTTAGATAATGGTTCACATTTTCAAAAGGAGGTATGAGCCTTGCTAAGTAAGCACCAAATTCAGAATCATCATTCTTCACCATATCGGCATCAAACCAATGGAGCTATTGAAGCTACTAATAAAACTCTAATTATGATTCTTTAGAAGATGGTGGATAAGCATAGAAATTGACATGAACATCTACCATTTTCACTACAGGGATATAAAACATCTATCCAAACACCAATTGGGGAAATGTTATATTCTCTAGTTTATGGCATGGAGGTAGTGTTACCCATTGAATTCAAGTATAGTTTGAATGGTCATAAGGGAAAGCAAACTGGATGAGGTTGAGTGGGCTTAGGCACACCATGATTAGCTTAATTCAATAGAGGAAAAAAGGATGGACATCCTCTATAAAATTCAAAGTTACAAATAGAAGCTAGCCCATCACCTCAATAAGAAGGTCCAATACTGAGGACTATAAGAAGGGAATCTAGTTTTGAAAGAAACAAGCACCAATACACGATCCACGAGGCAAGTTTTGAACAAATTGGACTCGTCCCTACATTCTTAAGAAGATAATCCTAGGCAGAGCATCTATTTTAGCAAATCTAGATGACATAGAGTTCATTAACCCTTGTAATTTAGATCAATTAAAATAATACATTGTGTAAATTTTCTCATTGTCCTTGTAAAGAACTATGATGTCCTAATTCTTATTTAAGATATGTAAAAAGCCCACATATGGGTTTGGCCTCATCTATTAATAAAAGTATTTCTTTATCTTCATATAAATGTGCCAAAGTATGGGAAAAAAAGAATAAAAAGAAGAAAAACCCACTAGGCTGAAAATCTAAGAAGGCGGCCTAAGTAAAAGTTAGAGCAGGCTCCATGAGTTAAAAATCTGAAAAGACAGCTTGGGCAAAAATTAAAGCCAAAAATTTTAAAAATAATTAAATAATAAAAATAGAAAAGGGAATAATCAATATTTCATTCAATTATTGCATCTAAAAAATGATAACGATAATAATTCTCATGTCAAGAAGTATTTATAGTGTTCCTCTCATTTTCCCTATTTTACATATTTTATTTGTTCCTTTTCTCTTGTCTATCAACTATAGCTATCAAGTTTGTCTTTTCTTTGATAAATTCACCTTCCAATTTCACCACTAAAGCATGTCATTCATTTTCTCATATGACCAAGTGTTGGCAATAAATCATGCCATGTATCCATCCAAAGTGTCAATTTGTCTAACTAGGATCACTACGTTTGAAGTACATGACCATTGACTCATCATAGTTCTAGCCACTCTCCCCAAGATCAATGTAAAAGGGAAATCCATCTCATAAGTGGGAATACTTTCAGAGTAACGCATTTGTCGTAGCACTCTAGTGCCCTGATAAAAAGTGGTCTCTTAGCAAATACATCACTCGGTACCTAAATCTCATGATTACAAAGGATTTGATACCACACCAAGAATATAACCAATGCATGTCCTCAGGACTTAGCTCTAAGATCCATTCCCTTTCTGATGAAAATTGCATTAGGACCTTCCAAGCATGGTAGCTTGTCGGGTTATATGAAAGGTTTGAAGGCGTTCAACCACTCTAAGATGGACCATAAGCCAAACTTGTATTAGATAATTTTGTCAATGATGATTCAATGTAAAGGAGGGGAGCAAAAGATGTATTTACTTGAAGAATGATAGGGCTAACTGACCATATGCCACCAACTGATATACCTTATCCAGACTCAATAAGGTTTCTGCCAAGACTAAAGCAACTATGCTCTGAGAATCCTCCATTTGTTTTACCAAATAGGTAATATAGATGTACCCCTAGCCTATATGGTGTGAAAATAGGAAGTACTGGTCAAGCAGAAAGCTAAGGGTCTTAACATAAGACGATGTTCTTGAATAGTACTGTTGCCTTTCACCTCCACCCTATTACCTTTCACCTCCATATTTTTCCTTTCATCTCCATCCTGTTGCCTTTTATTTCCATCTTGTTTTCTTTCAAATCCATGAATTGTTATATGGATTTTGCAAGATTTACTTGATCATCAACTACCATCATATCAACTTGATCCAAGCTAAGAGAAAATAGCTCCCCAAATGTGAGCTTGTACCCAAAAGTGTGTTTAGGGATAGACAATGTAGCCTCAGGACTACAGCCCAAGATCACACTAAATTCTTCAAAAGTCGGGAATAAATGATAGATAAGTTAAATCGACCACCTCTAAGCCTAATACGAACGTCCTAAGTACCAAACAGAAGCCTCATAAATGATAGAGCATGTATAAAGTATTTTGAGATGAAATTCCTAAGGCATGCAAGGGCAAAACTACAAATTTCAAGAGTAGGTGATTTGCTTTTTTTTAAAAAAAATTTCCAAACCCATAACAAAATTTCCATCAAAGAATTATGACAACCCAAATTTATCTCCACAAATATGAATTAATCAAGATAACAATATCGAAGGCAAGAAAGAATTTGGGTAGTTTTATTAATTGAAATGCATAATTAAGGAATACAATTTACTTATAAAGGAAAAAAAAAGAGAAGAATTTATTCCCTTAAATCAGAGAAGAAATCCTAATTATAGCCAAATTAAGTTGCGTTTTCATTATAGATTCACTAAGAAATCCCACAAATTTTGTTTCCAAATTGGGTATATTAATTTACCTAATTAGTTGCTGACTTATTCTATTAACTACTGTTATGGTTATTTGCCTTATATGTCGATGCTTGTAGAGGTAAGATTGTAGAATATGTTGTGTCCTTAACTTCAATCATAGCTCATTAAACAAAATCATCATTGGACCAAGAGTAGCCCAATCCATCTGGCCCAAATTGAGAGCGTCCCTAATCATTTCCACCCTTTTCTGCAGAAAACCAACTCCTATTGGTTTTAAAATTATAGATGAGGAATTGTGACTATTGACATATGAGGAAATTGCAATTGTGCAATGTCCTTAGAAAACCATTTAGCTCTTCTAAGATGCTACCCTTTTTTTTTTTTTACCAAATTGGCATACTTCATGAGTGCCCTTCCTTATAATGGTTGTTTTCTTCTCCAAGATTATATCTTCTGGGAATCTGGAACTAAGATCTTTAGTAGCAGGTAGTGTGATTGTTGTTTCATCATCAAGCATGGATGGTTCAAGCAACTTCAACTTGTCAACATTCACAATTGAATACTTTTGCATATACGCAGGTTGTTCTAATTAGCAAGCATTACTACCAATCTTTTGTAAAATTTGAAAAGGACCATACCTAATGGGTTTGAGCTCTTTTTTTCCTTCACCTTTTCAATCTTTACTTGCCTAAATGAAGCCAACCAAGATCACATACTTCAAAATTTCCTTCAACTCGATGTTGATCATGGTGCTCCTTGTAATATCTCTAATTTTTGAAAATTAAATAAAATAAATTAAAATTCAATTGGATAAATTAAATAAATAGTTTAAATGAAAAATGGAAGGGTTTTAAGTGAGAAAGTGGGATGTATATGTGATATATATGCAAAATATACATAATATATATAAGTCAATCAAAAGTCAACTCTTTTAAAAGAAAAGTCGAAGGTCAAATGACATTTTTATAAATATACTTTGAAAATTAAAAATTATTTAAATAATTCAAAAATATTTTTTTTTATGGAAGAGGAAAATTATTTTTTTTAAAAATAAATAAATAAATATATAATAAAATATTATATATATATAAGTTTAAAAATGAAAGTGGAAGGAAAGAGAAAAACATATTTGATCTTCTTCTTCTTCTTCTTTCCTTTTTGGCCGAAACTCCATGGATATAGAACTCAAGGATTTGCTTCTTCCAAGCTTCTACCATAGATGGGTTTCAAGGATTCCAAGATTCCAAGTGAGATTTTTAGTGATTTCCACCATAATTAATAAGTTCTCTCACTTTTCATTGGAAATCCATGGTTATATGAATATGTGGAGTTTGAGTTGTTGTGATAGCATGTTTTAATTGCTTTATTGGGTATGAATGAAATTTTTTTTGAGTTGATAATAATGATTTTAAGGTTGGATTGAAGAAATGGTTAAGGTTGAGTGAAGTTTGGTGAAGAGAGAGAATTTAGTGTTATGGAACTTTTGGATTTGTGAAATCATGAGATTTAATTGTGAAATTTAGTTCTAAATGTGTTATTTTGATGCATAAACAAGGATTTTAAAGTCAAATGATGGATTTGGTTAAGTTTGGTTAGAGTTTGGATGAGGTAGTGTTGATTTAGAGTTTTGAAAAGTGAATTTCCAAAGAATGGTGAATTGCTTGATTTTAATATTTAAAGCATGTTGTTTAATGATATTAGTGATGGAAATAAGTTTGGATTAATAATTGGACTGAGTTGGAATGGAAAACCTTCAATGGTGAAGGTTATGCCATTTTAGAGTTTTGAACAAAAGTGTGTATTTAATTAATGTAATTGGTTTAAACATGTTAAAATATGTTTGTAATGATATAAATAAACTTAATATATTAATTTGAATGGCTTGATATGGTTTTTCAAAGTTAAAGTGAGGTAAGGCTAAACTTTGGGATTTTGATTAGAATGATGTTTAATTAAAGTTTAAAGTTGGGAATGCCTTAAAATGTGATATTAAATGATTGTTTTTTTTTATCACATTTGGCATAGGCAACAAGGAGAGGTGATTTGCCCAACCCTAGTGTTGAAGGGAATCTTGGAAGAGAATATTGGTGGTTGTTTTTTAGCTTGCTTTTGGGTGCTTAAAGAGGTAAGTGCAAACTTTTGATTAATTGGTTATGTTGTCATAAATTTGGGCTTAACACATTTTGGTTGAAAAATATGTTAAGCTACTTGATGCATTGAACATTCATAAAGATTGTGGTATGACATGTGATTTGTCATGTGTGCATCATATGCATTGTGAAAAGCCATTGATAATGGCTAAATTGCATAAAATGTGAATTATGTGAAAATGACCCAAAATATTTGGCTAATGTAATTTTAATGTGAAATGTGATACATTATGATGAAATATGATGAATTAAAGTGAAATGACATTGATATAAATGAGAAAAAGAAATGAAAATGAAAATAATGCAAAGTGAGGAAAAATGAGAAAAATGATGCATTGTGAGAAAACTGAGGCAATATGCCTAATTGATAATGGGAAATGAGGCAATGTACCTAGTTGATTATGGAAAAATAAAAAAAAATTGAATATGGAAAATATGAAATAATTGTGTGCCTCGTATGTTATTCAATTTTCAAAGTTCTGTGTTTTACGGCATGCCTATAAGGTTATCTTTATTATTTGCCTTCGGGGCTAGACGCTATGCGTCATTGTGGTATGATTTGCCTCCGGAGCTAGACGCTTGATATCACTGTGATATGATTTTCCTTCGAGGCTAGCTTTTGAGCATTACTTTAATTTGCCTTCAGGTCTAGACACTTGATGCTAATTTGGACCAAAACAGTAACTTTAGGATTTGAATAATGTATTAGTTTGTTTGGGCCCATGCTTGTGTATGTGTTTTATGTGAATTATAGAAAGATAAGAAATTATGTTATAAAATGGAATTGAATGCCACATTGTGACATGGCATATAAATGCATTATACATAGGCATTGTATTTAAGTTTAATTGTTATCAAAGTTGGTACAGCTAGTATTTTAGCTTAGCACGATTGTAATTTATCGCGCAGGTGATAGGGGTGATCCGGTTGAGCTGGAGTGTTCTTCTAGACCGGGTCGGGTCTAGATTTGAGATTTTACTTATAGAGTTGATTTTAGACATTAAGATCAGAGACACTGCTAGCATGTATATGTTTTATATTACATTTTAATATTATGCATATTATACTATGTTTTGGTGTATATATTGTAAATTATAAAGGATGTTTTGAATAAATTGGGTAATATGAGGTTTATATATGTTTTGATATATATATATATATATGTATATGTAAAAATATTTTGAGAAACTTGGAGAAATTGAGGAGTATGGGTGAAATGTATGATTGGTTTTATTAGGAGTGTTCTTCTTTTGCAGGTTGTCTTTTGTTGAATTTTAAGGACTATCCAAATTACAGATAAAACTCTGGCAAATTTTTTCCAGAGATCTTTATAAAAAAAATATATTTTGGAACCTATGTTTTATAAAGAATATTTTATTTATTATTTAAATATACATTTTTAAGTATTTGGGATTTTAAATTTGAAATGTTAAAATTTTTATTAAACCGGATTGTGATATTTTTATACCGTACATGCATATTTTACATATACTGAGTGTTTGTATTATATGTATATAGGGTATAAGGGTGTTACACTCCTTATATTTTTGTTGTGACTTTATCAGTTCTTTTTCCACCTCCAGATGCACATTGAGAATTTGATCAATGAATCATTGAGCTTTTTCATAATCAACTTCATCCTCGGCTTCTAGTGTAGTCACATAATGAGAGAATTCCATATCAAATGGAGTTTATGTTAGAAAACCCAAGCATACTTCTGTTGGAGCTTTATTTGTTGACCCATGAATTATATGGTTAATGGCAAATTATAGAAATGATATGCTCTCATCCCAAGTTCTTAGATGTCTTAGATTATACCAATGTAGAAGATTAACCAACATATGATTAACCACTTCTATTTTCCCATATGTTTATGGGTGGAAAGTGATGCTTCTCTTCGATTTGGTGTCCATCAATTACCATAAAGTGCACCAAAAATTGCTTAAAATTTTGCTATCACAATTTGAAATTATTGAGTTGCGTAATCCAAAGAATTTCCACAAGTTTTCAAAAAATAATTTTGCTGTCTTAACTCTTGTGATGGTCTTCTTACAAGGAATAAGCACTACCATCCTTGAGAATCTATCAACAATTACATATAAGTAATCATTGCCTCGCCAAGGCTTGGGAAGACCTCCTAAGAAGTCCATTGAAATGCTTTCCCAAGGTCAGCTAGGGACTAGAATAGGAGTATACAGACCCAATTTTCAGTTTACAGGTTTGGATAAGTTGCATAATCCATAACCTCATACAAAACACACAACATCTTCCTGCATTATTGGCCAATAAACGTATCATAGTAAATTCAGTAATGTCTTTGTCCCGCCAAAATGTCCAGCTACTTTTGAAGTGCTTGCTTCTCTTATCCACCTTATCCTCTCTCCATCCTTTAGTATACTTAGACGACCATCTTTGTATAATAACCTATTTTGCTTGGTATAACCTGTAATTGTATCTATTTCTTTTATTTTTCTTTTGAAGTGAGGATCTTCTTGAAACCATTCCTCATATTGCTCATGAGTAGATGGCTCTACTTCCATCGGTAAAATCAAACAAATAGATGTTATTGGTAGTCAAGATAACATATCTGTAAGATTATTGTGAACACCTTTCTTGTAGCATATGACCAAATTGAATTTTTATGGGTAATCTATCCATTTCATATGTCGAGTTTGCTGTAGATGGGATTACACATGCAAATACTATAAAGGGCGATGATTAGTATGTACTATGGTCTCCTTACCTGTGAATATGCCTGTAATATCCTAAAGTATACCCTAAAAGTTTTGGAATATTTATTGTTGTATTTGGATTAACTGTATATGTTTAATTGGAAAGAGAAAGAGGAAAGGGAAGAGTGTATATGTTGTATATATAGTGATATATATAACATATACAAGTCAAACTAATGGAAGTCAAAAGAAGATTGTTTATTTTTGTTATTAATTAAAAGGAAATTAAGTTAGTGGAAGAGGATTTTATGAATATTATATTATAAAATTGCTTGGTGGAGGTTTAAAGAGGTAAAGTGTTTGACTTTGTCTCTTGTTCATCTTCTTTTTCTTCTCTTCTTTTCCTTCTTGGCCGGCTCCTTCCAAAGCAAGAGAGAAAGAGAGTTTTTGATTTTTCCAAGCTCAAGATTGAAGGAAGTTTCAAGTGATCAAGTTGGAAATCTAAGAGTTTTCATCACTTTTGGTAAGTTCTCCACTTGATTCTTTGGTTTTTCTTTTAAGTTTGTGTTGTGGGTTTGATAGTTGATTATTGATGGTATGAGTATGTTTGATTGTGGTGTGTTGAGAGTGTTGGGTTTAATTGATTTTGATTTTGGGGTTGGATTGAAGAGAAGGAGTTAGGTTTGGTGTTGGAAGAGTAAGAGTTATGTGTATGTGATGGTTGTGAATTGGTGTTTGATGTATGTATTGAGTTGTTTTAGTGTTTTTGCAAGTTATTATGGTTTATGGGTGTGTTTAATTAAGTTTGTTTGAAGTGGATATGGTGGAAGTAAGACGATTATTGGATGTGAGGTTGTTATAGCCGGAATCAGGATTTTTGGCCTGACACGCCCATGAGCACGACCAGGTCTTTAGGCGTATCAATGGTTCCGTGTTCTTGGATGGGTGACACGCCCATGTCACTGAGCGTGTCATAGCTACTGTGTTGAGGGAGGATTAACACGGCCATGAGCACGCTCGTGTTGTTGGACGTGTCAATGTTTCTGTGAGACAGAATGTATTACACGTTCAGTGACACGCCTGTGGTTCTAAGCGTGTCAAAGTTTCTGCGTTGTGAGTTTAGGGCACGGTCAGGGACATGCCCATGTTGTTGAGCGTGTCATGTGTAGAGTTTTCCCTAGTTGGTTCTTATCCATATTGTCTCAAGTGTATCTCTAAGTGAGTGTGTATGATCACCTTTGGTTTAGGTTTTGAAGAGAGTTGAGTTGCTCTAATCCTAGTGTTGAAGGATTCTTGGAAGAGGAGTTTGGGGTGGTGTGAGTTGCTCTTGAGGTAAGTACAAACCCTACATTATTGCATACATTTACATGACATTTGGGACTTAACACATTGGGTTGTAAATGTGTTAAGTAATCTATTACATTGTTGATACATTTGATTAATATTATGATTTACATAATGTGAAAGATATGATGATCATTCAAATGTATATCAAATGCAAATGGTTGTGTATACCTTAATGATGAGATGTGAAGCCATTGTTGTTGGCTATAATGATGCAAATGAAATAATTGGGGCATGTTTGCCTAGATGATTATGAGGAAATGAGAATGAAATTTATAATGAAATAATGAAAGAATTGTGTGCCTAATGTGTTATTCACTTTTCAGAGTTTTGTTATTGGTGGCATGCCTAATAGTAACAATCTCTTGAAGCTGGGTTGGGCTTGATCCTTGAAGCCAAGTTGGGTTGAAGTTTAGCATGCTTAACTCCCCTTGAAGCTTGGTTGGATCTAGTCCTTGAAGCCTAGTTGAGATGTTACAACCCTTGAAGCTAGGTTGGGTTTGGTTCTTGAAGCCAAGTTGGGTTGATACTTAGTATGCTTTGTTCCCCTTGAAGCTTGGTTGAGCCTAATCCTTAAAGCCTAGTTGGGATAATGATAAATGTGATAATTGAACCAAAACATTAACTCTGAAAGTTGAATGGCATATTAGTTTCTTTTGGGCCCATGCTTGTCTTTGTTTAAATGCGAATTATAAATGGTGAAATAAATGAATTATAAGACTTAATGTAAGGTTTTGAAATACAATATTCATATGTATTGTTTATTACATATGAATGTGTGACATTAGCATTACATTAAAGCATATTGTTATTGTGGGTTGTACCACTAAGTCGTTGGCTTAGCGCGATTGTGGTTCATCGCGCAGGTGACAGGGTAGAACCGAAAAGTTCATCTAGACCGAGTCGAGTTTAGACTCTGAAGTGTTGATTGTGGGCTTAAAGATCAGAGATGAACTGCCAAACATGTATAAATTTTATGTTTTGTAAACATGGATTTTGATGTATTTATATATGTAAATACCGCTATATTTTCCGTTGCATAATAAATAAACTTTTTATCTATTGTACTTTATAATATAATTTGAATGTTTTAAGTTTTCTTATAATGTTGTTAAATTGAAAATTTTGGTTGTCTAATATAAACCGTGGCACTCCTGTATCTGATATACGTATATTACAGGTGTGGTTGTATGTAGTGTGCGTATATGGGGTACGGGGGTGTTACAATTGTTTTGGTATCAGAGCCTAGGTTTGAGATTCTCAACCTAGGTCAATTGTAAGAAAAAGAAAATTTTGATTTTAAAATATTGTTTTTAAATAAGATACATGTTTTGGTATTGGCAGTCTCTGATCTTTGATAAGGTATATTCTGTTGTGTTTGCAGATATAGATAGTGATGGCATCTCTGTCACATCAGTCCATAGAAGGTAGTGTAGAGAGTGTACCTCCTGAAGAGGGTAGAGATGGAGCTAGGGTTGATAGAGCTGGAGAGGCACCTGCTCCGGTGCAAGAGAGACCAGCTGCTGATGAGGTTCTGCCAGTTTGGCTAAGACATGTGGTAGAATTGTTGAGGCAAACTCCAGTGCAGCCGCCTCCGCCACCACAGCCACAAGTACCGGTGAGACATTATGATAAATTGAGGAAGTATGGAGCCGAAGATTTCTTTGGTACTACAGATCCTGTAGTAGTTGAGCACTGGTTAGATAGAGTGCAGAGGGTATTTATTCAGTTGCAAGCCACTCCTGAAGAGAAATTTGATTATGCTAGATCCTTATTGCAGAAAGATGCTTATGATTGGTGGAAGACACTTCCACATGCCATGGATGATCCACCTACTTTGTCTTATGGTGATTTTCTGAGGGAGTTTGAGTAGAAATATACTCCGAGGGAGTATAAGGATGTCAAGAAGATGGAATTTCTGAATTTGAGACAGGAGAACCAGACAGTGACAGAGTATGAGATTGAGTATATCCGGTTGAGTCACTATGCCGGTGGGATTATTTCTAATGAGATTGACCGGTGTAGGAGATTTGAGGAGGGATTGAGGCCCTCTATTATGTGTATCGTTGCTGGTTCTCGGTACCAAGACTTTTCTCAATTGGTTGCAGCAGCTAAAAGTGTTGAGAGAGCACAAGGTATTGCAGCAGCTGCTACCGAGGAGGAAACCAAAGTTAGGAGATCCCAGTTTGAGGCAGGGTCTTCATCTATAAAGAGAGGCAGAGGAAGTTTTGTTCCGAGAGTTAGTAGGAGCCAGAGGCAGTCAGATAGATCAGTTCAGTATCAAAGGCAGAGATCGAGACCTACAGTTTCTGTAGCGAGTGCTCCGACTCCAGTGGTTCAGAGGTCTACTCCATCTATATGTGTTCATTGTGGTAGGACGCATAGGGGTGCTTGTTGGAAGACAGGTGGATCAGGAGTATGTTTTAGATGTGGGTCACCAGCTCACTTCATCAAAGATTGCCCTGAGCTACAGGAGGATAGACAGACTGATACTGTAGCTTCTGACCTAGTGTTCGCAGAGGTGGTCGAGGGGGCAGAGGTTTCAGTAGAGGTGGTCGACCTGGGATTAGTTAGAGAGGAGGCTCTACATCCGGAGGCAGTAGGCCAGATGAGGCTGGGTCTTCTCAACGAGTGTATGTGATGCAGAGGCAGCCAAATGCTTCAACAGTTATTGCGGGTACATTTTATTTATTTGGCATTTCAGTTCTTGCTTTGATTGATCCAGGATCTACTCATTCATACATAAGTGCATCTATCTTGCCTGTGTCTGAATTGCATTCTGAGTCCTTAGGATTTGATGTCTTGGTGACAAATCCTTTAGGACATAGTGTTGTGGTGAGTAAGGTGCACCGTGATAGTTCAGTTGTGGTGCAAGGTGAAGAGTTTTTGGGTGATTTGATTGAAATGCCTTTTAAGGAGTATGATTTGATCTTAGGCATGGATTGGTTGTCTAAGCATGGAGCTGTGGTAGATTGTCAAAAGAAGTGTGTTACCCTGAGAACCGGTGATGGTAGAAGTGTGATGGTATCTGGTGAGCAAAGACAACTTGCATCCTTATTTGTGTCAGCTTTTGCAGCTAGAAAGTTGATTAGAAAAGGGTGTGATGCTTATCTTGCTCATGTTGTGGATACCAGAGTAGTGGATTCTCAACTTGATAGTATATCCACAGTTGTTGAATTCCCAGATGTGTTTCCTAAGGAGTTGCTAGGGTTACCCCCTGAGAGAGAGGTTGAGTTTGGTATCGATTTGTTGCCTGATACCACTCCCATCTCTATTACTCCTTATCGAATGGCACCTGCTAAGTTGAGAGAGTTGAAGGTGTAGTTGCAGGAGTTGTTGGATAAAGGATTTGTTCGCCCTAGTGTTTCTCCGTGGGGAGCACCTGTTTTGTTTGTAAAGAAGAAGGATGGTACTTTGAGGTTATGCATCGATTATAGGCAATTGAACAAGGTGACTATTAAGAATAAGTATCCTTTGCCTCGGATTCATGATCTCTTTGATCAGTTGAAGGGAGCAGCAGTGTTTTCCAAGATTGATTTGAGATCAGGGTACCATCAGTTGAGGGTCAGAGAGGAAGATGTTCCTAAGACAGCTTTTCTCACAAGGTATAGGCATTATGAGTTTTCAGTAATGCCTTTTGGGTTGACGAATGCACCTGCAGCATTTATGGATTTGATGAATAGGGTGTTTAGGCCCTATCTAGATCAGTTTGTGGTGGTCTTCATTGATGATATTTTGGTGTATTCATGTAATGAAGAGGAGCATGACAAGCATTTGCAGATTGTATTGCAGACCTTGAGAGAGAAGCAATTGTATGCTAAGCTGTCAAAGTGTGAGTTTTGGCTTGATCAAGTGACTTTTCTGGGTCATATAGTTTCAGCAGATGGTATAAGAGTTGATCCGAGTAAAGTTGAGGCTATTTTCAATTGGAGTCCACCGATGTCTGTAACTGAAGTTAGAAGTTTCCTGGGTTTGGCAGGCTATTATCGACGCTTTGTGAAAGGTTTTTCTTTGATAGCTACTCCACTCACTAGATTACTTCGAAAGGGAGTTAGATTTGTGTGGACAGATCAGTGTAAAGTAAGCTTTGAGCAGTTGAAAGAGATGTTGACTCAAGCTCCTATTCTTACTTTACCTGTGGAAGATAAACCATATGTGATTTACAGTGATGCTTCACATAATGGTTTAGGTTGTGTTTTGATGCAAGAGGGTAGAGTCATAGCTTATGCTTCTCGGCAGTTGAAGCCGCATGAGCTTAATTATCCGACCCATGATTTGGAGTTAGCAACCATAGTTTTTGCTTTGAAGATTTGGCGACACTACTTGTATGGGGAGAAGTGTTTCATTTATATAGATCATAAGAGTTTGAAATATTTGGGGGTTCAGAGAGAGCTTAATCTTCGACAAAGACGGTGGTTAGAGTTGATTAAAGACTATGGCTGTTTGATTGACTATCATCCTGGTAAGGCAAATGTTGTTGTTGATGCCTTAAGTTGGAAGTCTTTAGCAGGTTTGACTATTTATTCGCTCTCGTTGCTTGTTGAGTTGAGAGCATTGCATGCTAATTTTGAATCATGTGATGATGGTGTGTTGTTAGCTCAGTTGCATTTGAGACCGGTGTTGTTGGATCAAATTAAAGAGGCTCAATTGGTTGATGAGAAAATTCAGAAAGTTTTGTCAGAATGCCAAAAAAGAGAGAGTAGAGATTTCCATGTGAGAAGAGATGGTAGCCTTTGGTTCAAGGATAGATTGTGTGTTTCTGATGATGCTAATTTAAGAAATATTATTTTGGAAAAAGCACATCAGTCGATTTTTTCTATGCACCATAGAAGTACTAAGATGTATCATGATTAGAAACAAAATTATTGGTGGTCAGGTATGAAGAGATACATAGCGGAATTTGTATCCAAGTGTCTCACTTGTCAGAGGGTGAAAGCTGAGCATCAAGTTCCAACAGGGTTGCTTCAACCTTTATCAGTGCCTGAATGGAAATGGGAACGTGTGACAATGGATTTTGTGTCTGGTTTGCCATTGACTCAAAAGAAGCATGATGCTATCTGGGTGATTGTTGATCGGTTGACAAAGACAGCTCATTTTCTTCTAGTTAGAAGGGACTATTCTCTGGAGAAGTTGGCTGAGCTGTATATCAGTGAGATAGTGAAGTTGCATGGAGTTCCAATTTCTTTAGTGTCTGATCGAGATCCCCAGTTTACTTCAAGGTTTTAGAAGAGTTTACATGGTGCTTTGGGTTCTCGATTGCACTTTAGCACTACTTTTCATCCGCAGACTGATGGGCAGTCAGAGAGAGTGATACAGATTTTAGAGGACATGCTGAGAAGCTGTGTCATTGAATTCTCTGGAAGTTGGGATAGATTTTTGCCACTGATGGAATTTGCTTTCAACAACAGTCATCAATCTAGTATTAAAATGGCACCATTTGAGGCTTTGTATGGTAGAAGATGTAGAACGCCTCTGTGTTGGAATGAAGTTGGAGAAGGCAAGTTGGTTGGTCCCAATTTCATTAAAGAAACGGAAGAGAAAGTGAAGATAATTCGGGATCGGTTGAAAGCAGCTTCAGATCGGCAGAAATCTTATTCAGATTTGAAGAGAAGAGACATAGAGTTTGATGTTGGAGATAAAGTTTTTCTGAAAGTGTCTCCTTGGAAAAAGATTTTAAGATTTGGCCGCAAAGGGAAGCTAAGTCCTCGTTTTATTGGACCTTATGAGGTATTGGAAAGAGTTGAACCAGTTGCTTATCGACTCGCTTTGCCACCTGAGTTGGATAGAATTCACAATGTCTTCCATGTTTCTATGCTGCGGAGGTACAGATCAGATCCATCTCATGTTTTGTCAGTGGAATCCATTGAGGTGAGTCCGGATCTGACATTTGAAGAAGAACCAGTGGTTATTTTAGCACATGGAATGAAAGAGTTGAGACATAAGAAAGTGCCAATTATGAAGGTTCTTTGGAAGAATCATGGTAGAGAAGAGGCAACTTAGGAGAATGAGCAAGCGATGCGGGATCAGTATCCTCAACTATTTTAGACTTAAGATCAGGTAATTTTGAGGACAAAATTTCTTTTTAGAGGGGGAGAATTGTAATATCCCAAAGTATACCCTAAAAGTTTTGGAATATTTATTGTTGTATTTGGATTAAATGTATATGTTTAATTGGAAAGAGAAAGAGGAAAGGGAAGAGTGTATATGTTGTATATATAGTGATATATATAACATATACAAGTCAAACTAATGGAAGTCAAAAGAAGATTGTTTATTTTTGTTATTAATTAAAAGGAAATTAAGTTAGTGGAAGAGGATTTTATGAATATTATATTATAAAATTGCTTGGTGGAGGTTTAAAGAGGTGAAGTGTTTGACTTTGTCTCTTGTTCATCTTCTTTTTCTTCTCTTCTTTTCCTTCTTGGCCGGCTCCTTCCAAAGCAAGAGAGAAAGAGAGTTTTTGATTTTTCCAAGCTCAAGATTGAAGGAAGTTTCAAGTGATCAAGTTGGAAATCTAAGAGTTTTCATCACTTTTGGTAAGTTCTCCACTTGATTCTTTGGTTTGTCTTTTAAGTTTGTGTTATGGGTTTGATAGTTGATTATTGATGGTATGAGTATGTTTGATTGTGGTGTGTTGAGAGTTTTGGGTTTAATTGATTTTGATTTTGGGGTTGGATTGAAGAGAAGGAGTTAGGTTTGGTGTTGGAAGAGTAAGAGTTGTGTGTATGTGATGGTTGTGAATTGGTGTTTGATGTATGTATTGAGTTGTTTTAGTGTTTTTGCAAGTTATTATGGTTTATGGGTGTGTTTAGTTAAGTTTGTTTGAAGTGGATATGGTGGAAGTAAGAGGATTGTTAGATGTGAGGTTGTTGTAGCCGGAATCAGGATTTTTGGCCTGACACGCCCATGAGCACGACCAGGTCTTTGGGCGTATCAATGGTTCTGTGTTCTTGGATGGGTGACACGCCCATGTCACTGAGCATGTCATAGCTACTGTGTTGAGGGAGGATTGACACGGCCATGAGCACGCCCGTGTTGTTGGACGTGTCAATGTTTCTGTGAGACAGAATGTATTACACGTTCAGTGACACGCCCGTGGTTCTAAGCGTGTCAAAGTTTCTGTGTTGTGAGTTTAGGGCATGGTCAGGGACACGCCCGTGTTGTTGAGCGTGTCATGTGTAGAGTTTACCCTAGTTGGTTCTTATCCATATTGTCTCAAGTGTATCTCTAAGTGAGTGTGTATGATCACCTTTGGTTTAGGTTTTGAAGAGAGTTGAGTTGCTCTAATCCTAGTGTTGAAGGATTCTTGGAAGAGGAGTTTGGGATGGTGTGAGTTGCTCTTGAGGTAAGTACAAACCCTACATTATTGCATATATTTACATGACATTTGGGACTTAACACATTGGGTTATAAATGTGTTAAGTAATCTATTACATTGTTGATACATTTGATTAATATTATGATTTACATAATGTGAAAGATATGATGATCATTCAAATGTATATCAAATGCAAATGGTTGTGTATACCTTAATGATGAGATGTGAAGCCATTGTTGTTGGCTATAATGATGCAAATGAAATAATTGGGGCATGTTTGCCTAGATGATTATGAGGAAATGAGAATGAAATTTATAATGAAATAATGAAAGAATTGTGTGCCTAATGTGTTATTCACTTTTCAGAGTTTTGTTATTGGTGGCATGCCTAATAGTAACAATCTCTTGAAGCTGGGTTGGGCTTGATCCTTGAAGCCAAGTTGGGTTGAAGTTTAGCATGCTTAACTCCCCTTGAAGCTTGGTTGGATCTAGTTCTTGAAGCCTAGTTGAGATGTTACAACCCTTGAAGCTAGGTTGGGTTTAGTTCTTGAAGCCAAGTTAGGTTGATACTTAGCATGCTTTGTTCCCCTTGAAGCTTGGTTGAGCCTAATCCTTGAAGCCTAGTTGGGATAATGATAAATGTGATAATTGAACCGAAACATTAACCCTGAAAGTTGAATGGCATATTAGTTTCTTTTGGGCCCATGCTTGTCTTTGTTTAAATGCGAATTATAAATGGTGAAATAAATGAATTATAAGACATAATGTAAGGTTTTGAAATACAATATTCCTATGTATTGTTTATTACATATGAATGTGTGACATTAGCATTACATTAAAGCATATTGTTATTGTGGGTTTTACCACTAAGCCGTTGGCTTAGCGCGATTGTGGTTCATCGCGCAGGTGACAGGGTAGAACCGGAGAGTTCATCTAGACCGAGTCGAGTCTAGACTCTAAAGTGTTGATTGTGGGCTTAAAGATCAGAGACGAACTGCCAAACATGTATAAATTTTATGTTTTGTAAACATGGATTTTGATGTATTTATATATGTAAATACCGCTATATTTTCCGCTGCGTAATAAGTAAACGTTTTATCTATTGTACTTTATAATATAATTTGAATGTTTTAAGTTTTCTTATAATGTTGTTAAATTGAAAATTTTGGTTGTCTAATATAAACCGTGGCACTCCTGTATATGATATATGTATATTACAGGTGTTGTTGTATGTAGTGTGCGTATATGGGGTACAGGGGTGTTACACCGCCAATGCTTCACCACCTGATATAAAGCTAGTAGCTCTTTATCATTTGTTGGGTATTACTTTTGAGCTCCTTGAAAAAATTTAGAATGGTAAGCCATAGGATGTCCTTCTTGCATAAGAACTTCTCCCATTCTATATCCGGAGGCATCTACTTCCAACTCAAAGGGCTTTTATAGGTTTGGTAATGCTAAAATGGGTGCTTCACATATTTTTTCTTCTTAAGCATTAGGAAAGCTTCCTCTTGCTCTTGCTCTCATTAAAATGGCTAGATCATGGTTTCTCTTGTTGCTGCAATCCAAGCCAAAAAGTCAATAAAACCTGAAGGCTCTATCAAGTCTATGACATCAATAGGCAGCCTAAGGTTAGCCAAGTTAAATCGACCACCTCTAAGCCTAATACGAAGGCCCTAAGTACCAAACAGAAGCCTCATAAATGATAGAGCATGTATAAATTATTTTGAGATGCAATTCCTAAGACATGCAGGGGCATAACTACAAATTTAAAAAGTATGTGATTTGCTTTTTTTTTAATTTCCAAACCCATAACAAAATTTCCAACAATGAATTTTGACAACCCAAATTTATCTCCATAAATATGAATTAATCAAGATAACAATACCAAAGACAAGAAAGAATCTAGGTAGTTTTATTAATTGAAATTCATAAGGAAGGAATACAATTGACTTATAATGGAAAAAAAAAAAGAAGAGAAGAATTTATTCCCTTAACTCAAAGAAGCAGTCCTAATTATAGCCAAATTAAGTTGTGTTGTCGTTATAGATTCACTAAGAAATCCCACAAATTTTGCTTCGAAATTGGGTGTATTAATTTACCTAATTAGTTATTGACTTATTCTATTAACTATTGTTATGGTTATTTGCCTTATCTGTCGATGCTTGTAGAGGTAAGATTGTAGAATATATTATGCCCTTAAATTCAATCACAACAAATTAAATAAAATCATCACTGGCCTAAGAGTAGCCCAATCCATCTTTCCCAAATTGAGATTGTTCCTTATCAGGGGCAAAATTATAATTTACCTCAAGTTCATGATGCCCCGAGACCCATGTACATAGGTCCTCAAGCAATGTGATTGAAGCGACTAGACAATGAAAAGGCTTATCATCTTCAGTAAAGCCAGGAGAAAGAGGAGTATGTGAAGGAGAAGCCATATGTTTTGGAGGATTTTAGAGAGAGTAGCTGTGTTGAAGAGAGAGAGAGAGTGGAGTCACGCAAATGAAAGCCCCCGTGCCTTTATATAGAGGTGGCTCATGACCCTTGGTATATGGAATGATAACTGTTTAAACTCTAATTTTATATCTGTAAAAATCAACAAACTCATGTCAGCGGCCACATCATTAATGTTTAAAAATTTAATGGATTTTCTCTGAAATTACAAACAAACCGTAGAATTTATAGAGTATAGATAAAGAAACATGGTCAAGGCTTGACTAGATCTCATGGATTTCACACTAAAGGGATAGTTCTCAGCAAGACTATTTAAACCATAGTCTCTTTCAGTAATTCCAATGATCGGATAGCTCGGTTCACCACCATCACTTTAATCAACTTCTTACCACTTAAAGTGATAGGGGTAGCTGTGAACCCTTATTTTTTACACCCTATATCGAAATTAATTCTGTCACGATTCCAATGAATCAAGAATTGCATCAATTAGAGTTAGATGGCCTCGAAATAAGCTTTGAAAGGTCAAGTGCATGAAAACCCAAGATCAATGACTAGTGGCGGTCATCAATCTATTGACAGCTGATCACTAGCAGTTCCATTCATTGGAATGGTGACCGGTGTTAGAAACTTTGACCAATGACTAGTCAAGCTATCATGACTACTTTGGTCGTTAGTGACCTCCTTACCGTCGGTGACCACCCAGGGTCACTTACAGCCTTGATCTGTATGCCTATATATATCAAGTCATTTTCACCTTCAAGGGACATTAATAAGAACATCAGCAAAGACATTTTAAAAAATAAGCTTATACAAGTGTTTTTAGCTCTTTGTTATCATTTTCCTATCAAACTAAGATTATTTGTTTTTCCATCAACATTCTTTAAGTCCCACAAGTCTAGATCATCAACTTACATCATCATGGCTTTCCTTAAACCTCCTTCATCAAATCAACATCACCAAGTCTCTTTACCAAGACCTATCAAGCTTTAAAATTATCAAAAGGTGCATCAAGCTCAACTTTAATCATAAAAGGTGAAACTTCAATCTGGCAAGAAGGCTTTGGAAGCTCTCCCGCCTTGAAAAGCATGTTCCAAGAAGGTATAATTCCCAACCAATCTTAAATATTTTGTCAAAGCATTGCATAAACCCTAAAATGAGTTTTAGGTAAATCCATCAATCAATTAATCTTTATGTCGAATTGAGCCTAGAATCAAACTTAGGATATAATCAATTCATATAATCAATCAATCTTTATGTTGAATTGAGCCTAGAATCGAACTTATATTATAATCAATTCACATAACCAATCAATCATCTTTGTGTCGAATTGAGCCTAGAATCAAACTTAGGTTATCATTAATTCACATAATCAATCAATCATATTTTTTTGTGTTGAGACTAGAATTAAGTTTAGGTTATGATCAATTAACATAAATAATCATTTAATAAACTTTTTCAAACCTAAAACAATAATTGGTTTGATTCAGCCTTAACCAGAGCCTTAGTATTAGGTCACCCATCCCATTTTAGTACTCTCAAGAGTGGACAAAATTGCATGACGCTTTGATTCTTATACTAAAAGGATATACATGGTTGCTTGGAATTTTAGTCCGAATGATTGAGCCCACAATTCTAGCAACCCTAGGTCTATCTTATGTATTATGTCATTCATTTCAATATATTACTTTATTATTCTTTTAAATGCTTTTGAGGAATGTGTGCCCATCTAGTACCCATAAGGGCTAGAGTAAGGACCCCCTAATGATTGGTTTTTGAGATGTAATACTTATTTATACCCCCCTTTGATATTGTTTTTACCTTATTAATTATATATGTGAATGGATGAATGTCATGCATTTATTAACTTTTCATGCATAATATTAATTGTTATTCATAATATAATTGCCATCATGAAATTAATTTTATAAATCTTAGTTTATGTTAAGGCTAGACTTATTTACTTAAAATGAAAACCTAGTACTAGAGCCATCCTTTGGTTAAGACTAGTGCCTTTTTCTTAAATGGAGTCACGAGGGATTTTTCCTTTAAATTTTTTCTCTAAAATAAATTTAAAGTGACAACTCTTTTAAAACTCATGCTTACCAACAAATAAGGACTAAACGCAGCAGTTTTTCATGAACTGAACCCAAATAAGCATTTCAATCCCACCGCGGATTGGACAAGTGCTTAGCGGAGACCTTACAATGTTATGCACTCACTGAGTTGAAGAATCAGCACATCGTCCATGGATATTTTTCAAGCTTGCAAGATAAGAGTTAGGGAGATCCTAATTTCATATGCTAGAGGATTTTCCTTAGAGCTCTGTGGGATGCAATAAATGGTTGGGAATGTAAATGATTAATAAAGGTGATGTGATAAAATAGATGAATAAAAGTGCATAATTATAAGGAGAGAATGAGTGTACCATGTCACCAGGATATTTTATTGTGCATGTATAAATATTTAATAATGATAATGTAATTTTGAATTTATAGTAAAATAAGGTTCTACACGGTATCCAGCGACCTTAAGCAGACCTAGTCCCTAAGACTATCGCGCCTTTAGAATTGAGATGTGACAACCTTCTTCCCTCAAATTCAAATCGAAAACCCTAATCCCCATTTTTATCAACCCAAAGAATGGCATCAATATCATGGGAAAAAAATTATTTTTCATTATAACCGATGACTCTAATATAGCTTAACTAGAAAAAGATTGGCTCCTACAATTAATCACCAATCTTCCATTTATTTCCCACTTTTTCAAAAGCTCTTGTTTTTTGCCTATTTTGGATTTTGCATTTTAGATATAAAAGTTGAGATTTTGATTTAGTATGACCCAATTAGATAAAACCCAAAAGCTGAAAAAGAAACTTTATTTTCTTTTCTAGATTCAGTTTCTCGATTTATATTGTTTTTGTTCAAATTGATAAGAGTCTTATAAACCCTTTTAACTAGTATGGTATCTAAGAATCTACTTTTTTAAGCTAAATGAAAATTTTGTTTCCTTTTTTTTTTGTAAATTATGCTTTTTGTCTATCATGAAACATGAACATAGTGTCTAGAATAATGCTGGTCATTCTTGTTCAATTCCTAAAAGATTTTGAGGAAAAAATCTGATTAATGGAGTGGATGCTCATTTTCATGTAGGCAATGTTAAATTATTATTAAGGTGTATAACATGTTAGAGCACATGCACCTTACCCATCATTCACTTTCCCATATTGAGCAAGTAAGAATGAAATAAATAGTAAAAAAGACAAGTGTCAGAATAATTAAAATGAAAGAAGAGAAGATAATTCGATCCATTGCGATAAGTATAAAAGGATGTGAATGCATTAAACTTAAGATTTACAACCACATAATATACTCAATGATTTTTTAATTAATTTATTTATTTAACAAAGAAATTTTAATAATTTAATGAACAACAATATCAAGAACAAGGAAGGGCAAATACGACAAGAGAGAAATCCTACAGAATTGAGAGAGCTAAAGAGGTAGAATACTGCAGGAGACAGCCATCTATGGAGAAATGGCAAATGGAATTTAAGTTTAAAATGGGGCAGTTTTAAACATTTAAAAAAAATTACGTCGGGTCTTAAAAATTTATGAAACTCGATTTAAATTCTAGAGTTTTTAATTGCTAATATGAAATCAACACAAATAATAAAATATAATTATATTCAATCAGTGGTGGAACCAGAACTTTAAAAAAAGGAGGCATAATTTATAAACAAAAAAATATTATAAACAAATTTATATTCAATTTTATTTTTATATTAATAAAATTAATGCAAAGAATTGACATTAATATTTATATTCATATTTACTTTCATATTAAATAATTAAATATTGAAATTTTTATTATTTTATTTTAATATTTAGATTTTACTTTAAAAAATTACAAGTAAAATTATACCATATATATTATTCTTTAAATAATATTTATATATTTTTGAGATATTTAAAAAAAGTGTTTAAACTAATTATTTTTAAATAAATTTATATGATAGAATATATTTTATAAAATAATTAAACTAATCACAAAACTATAAATCCTAATTGCAAAATAATTAGCCTAATCATAAAATCATAAATTCTCTGTAATATCCCAAATGATATCCTAAAATTTTGGGAATACTAATTGTTGAAATGGAATTAAATACAAATTGTATATTTGATTAAGTGGAAAGATAAGAGAGAAAAAGATAAGTGTGTATATGTTGTATATATGAAGATATATACAACATATACAAGTCAACATTTATTGATGGTCAAATGAGATAATTAATTATTTAAGATAGAAATTAAATTAAGTGGAAGATGATATTTGTATTATTTTAATATATTAATTGCTTGGTTGAGATTAAAAAGGGAAGTTAGTGGTTAAAAGAGGTTGATTTTCTTATTCATCATCTTTTTCTTCTTCTTCTTTCTTCTCTTTGGCTGACCACCATTATCAACCAAGGGAAAGAGAGGTTTTGTTGATTCCTCACTCAAGATTGAAGGGTGTTTCAAGTGATCAAATTGGAATTCTAAGGATTTTCTTCACTTTTGGTAAGTTTCCAACTTGTTTCTTTGTTTTCTTTTGAGTTTGTGTTTTTGAGTTTGGTGATTGGTTGTTGTAGATGTGTTTATGGTTGTTTTGGTATACTTGAGGTTGATTTTGTTATGTTTGAGGTTGTTTTGTCTAATTGACTTTGATTTTAGGGTTGGATTGAAGAAAATGTTAAGTTTGGTGAAGAAGACAAGAGTTGTGAATTGTGTATGTGTTGAGTTGTAAAGTATGGTTGTGATTGTGTGTTGATGCATATTATTGAGTAGTATTGACACGTCCAGTGACACGCCCATGTTACTGAGCGTGTCATAGCTACTGTGTTGTTGGAAGATTGACACGTCCAGTGACACGCCCATGTCACTAAGCGTGTCATTGCTTCTGTGTTGGAGGAGAATTGACACGTGCAGTGACACGCCCATGTCACTGAGCGTGTCAAAGCTTTTGTGATGTGGGTTTAGGACACGATCAAGGACACGCCCGTGTTGTTGAGAGTGTCATGTGCAGAGTTTGCCTTGGATAGTTATTATTCTTATTTTCTTATGTATTTCACTAAGTGAGAATGTATTATCACCTTTAGATTAGGTTTTAATGAGAATTGAGTTGCCCTAATCTAAGTGTTGGAGGATTCTTGGAAGAGGAGGTTGTTAGATTGGTGTTTGTTGCTCTTAGAGGTAAGTACAAACCTTACATGATTGCATACATTTACATGACTTTGGGACTTAACACATTTGGTTGGAAAATGTGTTAAGTTACCTACCATATTATTGATGAATGAGAATGGTGCTATGTTTTGTATCACCTTATCATCATCAAAAACCACTTCGCTGACTTTAGCCTTCTCCTTGTCCTTTGGCTTCTTAATGCTAGCAGATTCTTCGGCATTGTTTTCTAAAATTGTAGCCAATTGGTTCTTCATGGTCTCAGCTAGGGCCTCTTTTATTTCTTCCATCTTTACATTTAGGGCGTCATCCACCATACTTTGAATTTGTTCGGGCTCCATTGCTTTTGGTGAGCAAGTGATTAAGTTGCTACTAGATTCTTCATCTCGAGCGTAGGTCGAATTGTCATAAGCTTTTAAACTATCGTAATCCAGGGCTATGAGCCAGAGAGGATCAATGATATGAGATGCAAATGTATGTATGCATGTATGCATAAATAATAAACAAAGAAAGATGATTAGGAGGACGTTCCTTCCAACCTTATAACTTCCACACACGAATGGCGAGTCTCTTTTCCTAGGTATATGGTTAACAAAATACCAACATGGGGTATCTTATTTTTGAATAATTTCCTCGAAAGTTTTAACCAATAGTTATATTTTCAAAAATGGAAATCAATTCATGGTAAGTCCCATTAATTAGGCTTTAATCCATCCAACCAAATAAAGTAGCTTTTATGTTATATTGGATTAAAACTAAATTAAGAAGTTTATTATAAATTGATTTCTCACTTGAAAAAGTAACTAATGATTCATGCCAAAAATAAGCCCATGATTAATTATTCTTAGTATAAACTAGGCTCACAATTGATTTTTGGTATTTCGTAATTGACCTAAATAATTTGCAAGCTTTTTGTAAGAAAATGTTGGATAAAAACAATTTTGTTTCTAAGCCCATTGTAAAAAGATTTTAGAAAAAGTCATGAGAAAAGAATTTTTGATTTGTTTTTTAGAAAAGTTTTACATCCAAAGATCATCTTGAAAAGTTTTGAAAATTGCTTTGGTCTTTTTGATTTTAGAGAAAAAATTTATTTTGAGCTTACAATGTACTTAGGTCATATTAGAAAAAGAATAAACCAAATAAGCCATGATTTAAACCAAGATAAACTAACCATAGTCAAACAACATGCATTTGGGGTAAAAACCTAAGGAAAGTAACTAGGCCAATTACATGAGCTTTAGTCTTTAGGTAAAAGGCTTAGGTTCCCATAGAAAATATATACCAAAAGGTACAAGGCTATGAGTGGTTATGCCATGCTCGATCTCCATACCTTGAGTGAAAGTATGGTATCCCTTACATAACACAACACGGATAACACAGGCATCCTAATTCACGCACACGATGCAATCTAATGATGCAATGGATAATATCATGATAAGAAAGAATAGAATAATATAAAGACCAATGGAATCAACTTCTCTTATCCCCAGTGGAGTCACCACTGTGAGCGGGGATTTTCACCCCCACTCCCAGTGGAATGGTTCTTGCGACTTCGGCACTGTTTAAGCTTAGGGCCTTAGAGAACATGGGCCTAAGCTTGGAGAAAATGGAGTCGCCACCCGGACGAGCCGGGAAAAAGAAAGGGGTGGATGACTCGATTTCTAAGGAATCTCCAACTGCTTAATGGGTTTGAAAATTTGGGTATGCGTGGGGAAGGTGAGAAATGGCCCAGCACCCCCACAACGCCCGGTTCATTAGAATCGGCCTCCTTTGCAGGTCTTAATATTATAAAATTCTTAAATATAACAATATTATCCATACTACATGCAGCAATTAAAATAAAACATCATTATATTAAAATCAAAGCAATGTCCAAACAAAACAAATAAATGGACACCCATCCGAGGATGGAAACATGTCCTTACATCGTTCATGTCTAAACTAAATAGGACACCCACCAAAAGGTGGAAACATGCCCTTTACATTAGTCCAAAAACTTTAAAATAAAATAAATTACATTATTCTCACGTCATGAGGTACCCAAAAATATAGAAACATACCTCTTACAATATATCAAATCAATAAAAGTAAATAACCATTCATAATAAATAAATCATTCATCAAAGATATCAAACATCAATCAAAATATATAATAAATATTCATCCAATTTAAATAAAATAGTAAATATATTAACTTTAGGGATTCATGCATCAATTGGGATTTCTAGGGTTTTATATTCAATAACTAGGGTTTTGTATATACTAGTTTAATTTGTGGAGAAATATTTTAAAGTAATAACATAGCTACTGGATGTTTAAAAGATTTAAGGTTTTGGATGTTTTTATGAAATAATGTTACTGTGATTTTAAAAAGTAGGTTTAGTTAGGGTTTTAAGTAAACATCATGAAAATAGGGTTTTTTAAGACATTAGGTTTATAATTTTAAAAGATTGGGTTTTAGATTATGGTTTTAGGTTTCTGAGTTAAGAATTAGGATTTAGATTTATTAGATTGAGTTTTAGGTTCACTGGATTAGGGCTTTAGGTGTTGATGAACTTTTCATAAAGTTTTGATATTTTAAAAATTAGGGTTTAGGAAAACTAGAGTTTACTGGATGGAGTTTTAAGAAGTAATAAGATAGTTTAAGGTTTTTGATATTTTGGAAAACATGTTTGATCTTAGGATTTAAGAAAAAAGTTTAAAGTTTTATAGAAATAATTATGATTAAAGTTTTTAGAAACTGTAAAGAAGATTAGGGTTTGGAAATTTAAGAATACATTTAGAAATTTTGGACAAAAAGTTAGAGTTAGATGATTAAGAAAATAGTTCGAGGAAAAACAATTTAGGGTTTTTAAAGTTTTGGGAACAGAAGGACAGTTTTAGGGTTTTTGAAGTTTTAGAAATAGAAGAGCAGTTTTAGGGTTTTTGAAGTTTTGAATATAGAAGGATGATTTAGGGTTTTTTGAAGTTTTGATCAATGACTTAGGCTACTGGAAGAATGGACGATTTAATCTGTAAAAAATATTACTAAGTTTAATAATTTAGGTTACTGACTCAATATCAAAATAAATGACATAAACATTTAAAAGAAAATTTGGCAATAACATTGTAAATATAATCAAATCAAAGATTTATAATCAAACCTCCGTTCATTGGTTTCTCCACAATTGGCTTCTGGATGAACAATGACAAAGGCAACGTTGCTGCCTTTGATGGATTGATGAATGCTTCTTGTTGCTAACTTTTGTCATTTCTTGCTCCTAGGTTTCTGTCTTCTTCTCCCTCCTAGGTAAAAATCAATTTTTTGATCCCTAATTCTGTATTTTAATGTGATATTTATAGGAAAAATAATAAACTTACTCCTAATTGTCTAAGGAAATTAAAATTATTTAGGAAAAAAAATCAAAACCAAATAGAATTCGGTTTCGGGAAAAAAACTGCGTTGGAAAAAATTTCGCTAGCGAAAAACTTACTATGGGCGAAAACTGCGAGAGCTGGTGGGCCAGCGCTGGGCGGCCAGCCAATTCATCGTAGGAAATGGCCCAAGGCAAATCCTGCGGCGAATTGGCCCAAGCTAATTCACTTTTCGTCGCCGATTTTTCCGTCACTGATTTTTATTTATTATTATTTTTTATATTTTTTTTAAACTTTATTAATATTACCTTTTTATTTTCATTTAAAATTATAAATAATAAATACTAAAATAAAAATTATTTAATTAAAATACTACAAAATTATTTTGGACTATATAAAAAATATTGGACCAGACTGGGACAAAAATTAAGGGTCTACAGCCTGCTCCACCTACTTGTGTTCATTGTGGTAAAGCACATGGTGGTGTCTACAAGTGGAGAGGTGCTTCGGGAGTGTGTTATAGATGTGGGTCACCGGATTATTTCATCAGAGATTGCCCAGAGCCACCAGAGGATAGACATACAGATACTACAGCTTCTCGACCCAGTGTTAGAGGGGTTCATGGTGGCAGAGGTGCTAGCAAAGGAGGTCAGACATGGTCTAGTCAGAGAGGAGGTTCTACAACCGGAGGCAGTAGACCAGATGAGGCAAGGCCATCACAGAGGGTTTATGTGATGTAGAGGCAACCAAATGCTTCAGCTGTTATTGCTAGTAATTTTTCTTTATTTGGTACTTCAATTCTTGTTTTGATAGGCCTTGTATCGACTCATTCATAAATTAGTACATCCATCTTTCCTGTGACTGATTTGCATTCAGAGTCCCTAGGATTTGATGTTTTAGTGACAAATACTTTAGGGCATAGTGTTCTAGTTAGCAAGATACACCGAAATAGTCCGGTTGTGGTTTAGGATGAGGAGTTCCTTGATAACTTGATTAAAATGCCTTTTAAGGAGTATGATTTGATTTTAGACATGGATTGGTTATCTAAGAATGGGTTGTGGTAGACTGTCAGTAAAAGTGTGTTACCTTGAGAACCTGTGATGGTAGGAATGTGATGGTATCTAGTGAGCAGAGACATCTTTCATCCATGTTTGTTTTAGCTATTTCAGCTAGGAGGATGATTCGGAAAGGATGTGAAGCTTATCTTGCTCATGTTGTAGATACCAGAGTAGTGGGTTCTCAGCTAGACAATATATCCACAGTTGCTGAGTTTCCAGATGTTTTTCCTGAGGAGTTGCCAGGGTTACCCCTTGAGAGAGAGGTTGAGTTTGGTATCGATTTGTTGCCTGGAACCACTCCCATCTCTATTACTCCTTATCAGATGGCACCTACTGAGTTGAGAGAGTTGAAGGTACAGTTGCAAGAGTTATTGGATAAAGGGTTCGTTCGCCCTAGTGTGTCCTTGCGGGAAGCACCTGTATTGTTTGTGAAGAAGAAGGATGGCACTTTAAGATTGTGTATTGATTATAGGCAGTTGAATAAGGTGACCATCAAGAACAAGTATCCATTGCCTTGGATAGATGATCTCTTTGATCAGTTGAAAGGAGCAGCAGTATTCTCTAAGATTGATTTGAGATCAGGGTACCATAAGTTGAGAGTCAGAGATGAAGATATACCTAAGATAACTTTCTGCATGAGGTATGGGCATTATGAGTTTCTGGTGATGCCTTTTGGGTTGACGAATGCACCAACAGCATTTATGGATTTGATGAACAAGGTATTCAGACCCTATCTAAATTAATTTGTGGTTATTTTTATTGATGATATTTTTGTGTATTCACGTAATGAGGAGGATCATGACAAGTATTTACGGATTGCATTACAGACTCTAAGAGAGAAGCAGTTGTATGCTAAGATGTCTAAATGTGAGTTTTGGCTTGATCAAGTGACTTTTCTTGGTCATGTGGTTTCAGCACAGGGTATTAGAGTTGATTCGAGTAAAGTTGAGGCTATTTTGAATTCGAGTTCACCGAAGTCTGTGACAGGGGTTAGAAGTTTTCTGGGTTTGGCAAGCTATTATCGATGATTTGTGAAAGGTTTTTCTATGATAGCTACTCCACTCACCATATTAATTAGGAAGGGAGTTAGATTCATGTGGACAGATCGGTGTCAGGCAAATTTTGAGCAGCTGAAGGAGACGTTGACTCAGGCTCCTGTCCTTACTTTGCCTGTGGAAGGTAAACCTTATGTGATTTATAGTGATGCTTCACATAGTGGTTTAGATTGTGTTTTGATGCAGAAGGATAGAGTCATTACTTATACCTCTCGACAGTTGAAGCCGCATGAGTTGAATTACCCGACGCATGATTTGGAGTTAGTAGCTATAGTTTTTGCTTTGAAGATTTGGCGACATTACTTATATGGGGAGAAGTGTTTCATTTATAGGGATCACAAGAGTTTGAAATACCTGGGTGTTCAGAAAGAGTTGAATCTTCGGCAGAGATGATGGTTAGAATTGATTAAAGACTATGACTGTTTAATTGATTACCATCTTGGTAAGGCAAATGTTGTTGCTGATGCCTTAAGTCAAAAATCTTTGGCAGGTTTGACTGCTTATTCACTCTTATTGCTTGTTAAGTTGAGAGCGTTGTATGCTAGATTTGAGTCTTGTGATGATGGTGCATTGATGGCTTAGTTGCAATTGAGACCGGTGTTATTGGATCAGATTAGGGAGACTCAGTTGGTAGATGAGAAAATCGAGAAAGCTATATTGGATTGCCAAAAGGGGGGAGTTGAGACTTTCATGTGAGAAGTGATGGCAGTTTGTGGTACAAAGATAGGTTGTGTGTTCCTGATGATGCAAGAATGAAAAAGGTAATTTTGGAGGAAGCACATTAGTCAATTTATGCTATGCACCCTGGGAGTACCAAGATGTATCAGGATTTGAAATAATATTATTGGTGGTCAGGTATGAAGAGGGACATTGCAGAGTTTGTATCCGGATGTCTCTCTTGTCAGAGTGTGAAGGCTGAACACCAAGTTCCTTCGGGATTACTTCAGCCATTAAGAGTGTCGGAGTGGAAATGGGAGTGAGTGACAATGGATTTTATGATCGGATTGCCTTTAACTCAGAGGAAGCATGATGCAATCTGGGTGATTATTGATCAGATGACGAAGACAACTCATTTTCTTCCAGTTTGGATGGATTATTCTCTTGAGAGGTTGGTTGAGCTGTATATCAGTGAAATAGTGAGGTTGCATAGAGTCCCAATTTTTTTGGTATCTGATCGAGATCTCCAATTTATATTGAGATTGTGGAGAAGTTTACAAGATGCTTTAGGCTCTCGGTTACATTTTAGCACTGCTTTCCATCCTCAGACAGATGGGCAGTCAAAAAGAGTGATACAGATTTTAGAGGACATGTTGAGGAGCTGTATCATCGATTTCTCTGGGAGCTAAGATAGATTCTTACCACTGATTGAGTTTGCTTATAACAATAGTCATCAGTCCAGTATTAGAATGGCACCTTATAAGGCATTGTATGGTAGGTTATGCAGGACACCTCTATGTTGGGATGAGATTGGAGAAGGAAAGTTGATCGGTCCCAATTTGATTAGGGAAATGGAAGAGAAAGTAAAGGTGATTAGGAATTGTCTAAAAGTAGCTTCAGACCGACAAAAATCATATTCAGGTTTAAAAAGAAGAGACATAGAGTTCAGTGTAAGAGATAAAGTATTTTTTAAAGTGTCTCCTTGGAAGAAAATTTTGAGATTTAGCCGCAAAGGGAAGTTGAGTCCTCATTTCATAGGTCCTTATGAGTTACTGGAGAGAGTTGGACCAGTGGCCCATAGATTAGCTTTACTGCATGAATTAGATCAAATTTACAATTTCTTCCATGTCTCTCTGCTTCGGAGGTACAGGTCAGACCCATCTCATATTTTGTCAGTGGAGTCAATTGAAGTGAGTCCAGATCTGACTTATGAGGAAGAACCAGTGGCTATTTTGGCACGTGAAGTGAAGGAGTTGAGAAATAAGAAGGTTCCACTTGTGAAAATTCTTTGGAAGAATCACGCTACTGAAGAGGCAATGTGGGAGAGTGAGCAGATGATGTGGAATCAGTATCCCCAGTTGTTCTAGACTTGAGAGCAGGTAATTTCGAGGATGAAATTTATTTGTAGAGGGGGAGAATTGTAATATCCTAAAAAAATTGAAAATATTAATTTTTGAAAATTTAAATTAATGATTTAAAAGTATATATATATAATTAAGTGAAAAAGGAAGGGTGTATATGATATGTATATGAAGATATACATATTATATACAAGTCAACATTTTTTTATGGGTCAAATGCTATTTTTAATTATTTAAATATTAATTAAAGAATAGTGAAAGATGATATTTAATATTAATTAAATAATAATAAAATATATACTTGGTGTAACATCCCGAATTCCATATTGGTAAGAAACAGACATAGAGGATATGATTTAGGCTTAGAACAAAGGAGTTTAGAACATGACCTATAACTTGAGCTCGAATTTCATCCAAGTTAATGACAGAATTAGAGAGTCTCAAAGAAGACTTAATTGTTTATTTGTGTCTTAGCTAGATGTATAACTTGAAATTAATCAATTTAGAGTTGTAAAGAATATGATATGATGGATTTAATAGACAATGTGCAAGCTGCCTCAGGACAGCATAGTAGGCTTGAATTCAAAGGACCGTCAAAAACCAGATATAGCTCAGATCGACCTAAAATTTTGAAACAATATAGCCCCGGATGCCTAGTTTCAGTGGGAATAAAAATTACTTAATTTGGAGTTGTGAGTAAAAAGATATTAATAAAGAAAGACAGCAAGGTCAGGAAGGGATATCAAAAGGACCTAAGTGAGAATTTCTCAAAAGTTAGGGGCAACTATGTAAACTTAAAAATTAAGTGTCGGAAGTTCTTAATAGTGCCCATGTCCGACCCCGGAAGAATATTCTCAAGATTAATCGGGTCATAACCGTGGGTTTCAATTTTTTCCGAAAACGCACGGTTTAAAAGTTACAATCGATTAATCGTTGGAGGATATTTTGATATTTTCACACCCTAGACTATAAAATTACAACACAAGAAAGTTGAGGGGGGTAAAAATATGAATAAAAGAAAGCTTAATGGCTTGCTAAATAAATAGATAAAAGAAGAAGGCAAGTGGACCAATTAAAAGTGGCCATTTTTGCTATAAGGTGTACTGATTGGAAGAAGGCAAATGGACCAATTAAAAGTGGTCATCTTTGCTATAAGGTGTACCAATTGGAAGAAGGCAAATGGACCAATTAAAAGTGGCTATTTTTGCTATAAGGTGTACCAATTGGAAGAAGGCAAATGGACCAATTAAAAGTGGCCATTTTTGCTATAAGGTGTACCAATTGGAAGTCAACATCTATTCACCACTTATGGCTGCCATTTGGATCAAAATAAGCTAAGGAAAGAAAGTATAAAAGCCCTCTCTTGCATGGTGAATTCGTCCAAACCATAAGAGAAGGAAGAAGGATGTGATTTTTCCAAAGTTTAAGGCTTTTGGTTTAAAGAGTTTGGTGACAAACAAGATTATAAGGTAAGAGAAACCTATCTCTAGTTTTAATTTCATGGATTAATGGTTAATTTAAGAGATTGAAATTAGGGTTAATTGAAGGATTTGATGAAGGAAATAATGGTGTTTAATGGTGAAAATAAGCTAGCAACCATTAGAAAAATCATAAGATAAGACTATGTCCATACCTAGGATTCTTACCTTTGTATATGTGATGTTAAATTCATAGGAAATCAAGGAGATTAGAAAGGAAAGGAAGTGAAATAGATAAGAAGAGCAAGGAAAAGCAAGGTTTGGTACTTTAACCATTGAACTCCTTTTGAAATTTTTTTGTTTTACAATTAGTAAAATGCTGTGACTTGTATGATTTTTAATTAAATATAGAAAAATTATATTGAGTTGAATTTTGGATATGTTGTTGTTTAATAAGTCTAGTATTTGAGAAAAATAATTTGGAACCACATTGATTGAATTTAATTTATGGAATTTATAAAATTCAGAACTTCTGCCAGGATGCAGGGCAACTGGAGCAGTCTGGTTGGGTGAACTACTTGACCAAGATTTTGTGTCCAGTTTGATCTGAAATTTTAAAGGAATGATTTTAAGATGCAAAACTAAATTCTGTAAAAATTTTAGAGTTTTTAGCCAAGTGGATTATTTTATACAAAATTTCTAAAACAAGGATCAAGTTGGGTCAAGAACCAGAGTTTATTGTTCATATGGAAATTTTTCATTATTAACTTGGTCAAAAACTTGGTGTGGGTGTTTTATCATTTTATTTTTAGTATTGAGTTTAATTATGATATGAAGAATAAATTAAGATGGAAAATATGTGAATACATATGATACATATGTGAGTATATGTGATATTTGTGTAAATATATATTGTATATACATGGAGAATATGTGGTATATATACGAAGTGAATGGGTATATATGAAATGTTATATATGCTCTACTCGGTACATGGGTAAAACCGGTCTAGAATGGGGGTTTGGCATGCCATCCTACTGGCAGTACTGTCTTAACGGCTTCGGTCGGGATATTACTTAAGCGCGCGCGGTTATATCATGTGAGGTCAAGATCATGGCAACTAGTCGTGTGAGACCAAGACCACACAGTTATTCTATATCGTGTGAGACCAAGACCATGACAATTATTCGTGTGAGGTCAAGACCACGCGTAACTCTATATGAGGCCTCATTTCGAGATCGGTGTATTCATAATTACCGAGTGGAGCAGATTAACTCGTACTTATAATGAAGTTATATTACATGTTGTTTACATACAGAATTTGAATCTTAACTTAATTAGAAAATATAAATATGATGATTGCATGAAAATAGTTTAATTATGCAGTATTCTACTTTTATATGTGATATCGAGTAGACATTGTATGGCAATGGTTAAAGTACCCACTGGGCAATAAGTTGCTCAGCGAGTTATATGTCTAACTCGCAGGTAGTGTATAGAAGATCAGCATTTCTGCAGCGGCTCGCATCAGCTCGACGGTGATTAGGATAGGACTTTCGACATAAAATAGTAGTATGGCATGTACGTTATATCTATTGCAAAGGTTTGTTAACATATTAAGTATTATGGTGTATGTAACAAGAGAATAAACAGTGGTATGGTAATGAAACTTAGCAAATGATATGTAATCTTGAGAAATGATATAGAAGTGTGAACTTTTCTTGCAGGATTATAGTTGAGGTTATAAGGGTGGATTATTGGGAGTGTGCTTGAGTTGAATTGTGAAATAAAATATTTTTTTCAAAAATAAGAAAAATCAGTTTTGTCGACACTTGGGACCCAAATTTCTAGGCGAACCTCTGGCAAAATTTCTGTAAAATCAGAACTAAAATTTGACTAAGTAAAATTGGTAGCAACATTAGGATAGTGTGGCGCCTCTACTCGGCTTACACATGTAGGCCGGGAAGGGGTGTTACACTTGGTGGATAATTAAAGTGAAAATTTGTGTGGTTAAAAAGAAGAGTGGTTGGATTGAGTTGAGTGGATCATTTCTTCTTATTCTTCTTTCTCCATTGAGCCGGCCACCTTCATCAAAGGAAGAGAGGAGATTTGCTTCTTGCTAACTCAAGTAATTGAAGGATTTTAAGTATTCAAGTTGGAGTGTTAAGGATTTTCTTCATATTTGGTAAGTATCCAGCTTATTTCTTTGATTTTCTTTAGAAGATGTATTTGTGTGAATTGGATGTTTGGTGTAGTATGTGTTCAAGGTTGATATTGGTATGTTTAAAGTTCTTTTGGCTAATTAACTGTGAAATTTAGGGTTGGATTGAAGAAAAAGGTTAAGTTTGGTGAAGAGAATAAGAGTTTTGGATTGTGTAACTTTTGAGTTGTGAAGTCATGGTTGTAATTGTGTATTTTTACTTTTAATTGAGTTGTTTTGATGTTACACAAGTATTGTGGTATAATGATGGATTTAGTTGAGTCTGTATGGAGTTGAAAAGGTTAATGAAAGATAATAGTTGGATGTGGCATTTATGTGTGGATATTAGGATTTTTGGCCTGACACCTCCGGTGACACAGCCATGCCTTTGGGCGTGTCGATGGTTCTATTTTTAGTGTTGGTAACATGAGAAGTGACACAACCATGTCACTAAGCATGTCACAGCTTCTGTGATATTATAGTATTGACAAGTGCAGTGACACGCCCATGTCATTGAGCGTGTCATAGCTACTGTGTTATTGTAGAATTAACACGTGCAGTGACACGCCCATGTCAAGGAGCATGTCATAGCTACTGTGTTGTTGTAGAATTGACACGTGCAGTGACACGCCCATGTCACTGAGCATGTCATAACTACTGTGTTGTAGGAGTTTTGGCACGGTCATTGACACACCCATGTCACTGAGCGTGTCAAAGCTTCTGTGTTGTGGGTTTAGGGCACGATCATTGACACGCCTATGTTGTTGAGAGTGTCATGTGTAGAGTTTTCCCTAGATAATTATTTTCCTTATTTTCCTTGTGTTGAGAGATTTTGTTTATACCTATAAGTGTATCACTAAGTGATTATTTATAATCACATTTGGTTTAGGCTTTGAAGAGACTTGAGTTACCCAATCCAAGTGTTGAGGAATATCTTGAAAGAGGAGGTTGAAAGTGGTGTTTGTTACTTTTAAAGGTAAGTACAAACTTTGAATAATTGTTTATATTTACATGACTTTGGGACTTAACACATTTGGTTGGAAAATGTGTTAAGTTACCTACTACATTATTGGTGCATGAGAAATATGCTATGATTTGTGTAATGTTACAAATGCATTATATGTAATGTGAACTTTGTGCAAAACATGATAATGGCCCAAAATGTATGGGTATTACAAATTGTTATGTATAAATTAAAAATGGTATGTAAAGCCATTGGTGATGGCTATATTGATATAAATGAGATATTTGAAGCATTGTGCTTAGTTTGGTCATGAGAAAATGAGAAAAGATTTGATAATGAAATTATGAAATGAATTGATATAAATATAAATGAGAAATATGAATAAATTGTGTGCCTAGTATGTTATTCAATTTTCAGAGTTCTGTGTTTAGCGACATGCCTATGATTTGCCTACGGGCTAGACGCTAGGAGTCACTGTGAGAATATTTTTGAGGTGAAATGACCGGATCGTAAGTCTCAAAAATAAATCCTTGAAGCTAGGCTGGGTGAAATGACCGGGTCGTAAGCTCAGACCTAGTTAGATTATTACATTGATATATTGCCTACGGGGCTAAACATATGGTGTCATTATAGACCAAAACAGTAACTCTGGAATTTGAATAGCATATTAGTTATCTTTGGGCCCATGTTTGTGTTTGTTTTATGAGAATTGTGGATTGTGATATAAATGAAAAGTATGAGAAAATGGAATGATGTAATATCCATATGCATTGTGCATTAGCATTGCATTTTAACTATATTATTATCAAAGTTTGTACCACTAAGCTTTTGGCTTAGCGTGATTGTGAATCATCGCACAGGTGACAAGGTAGATCCGGTTGAACTGGATAGTTTGTCTAGACAAAGTCAAGTCTAGGCTTGAAACCTTGAGTGCTTAGTTGATTGTTGAACATCAAGATCAGAGATAAACTGCCAGCATGTATAAATTTTATATTTTTGTACATATTGATTTCATGTATATATATTTATATTCTGAAAACTATCAAAAATATTTTGGATAAATCTTTGGTAATGAAGTTATATATGTGTTTTAACAAGTAATGTTTCATCTATTATTTATATGATATCAGTTGAATGTTTTAAGTTTATACAAATTTTATAAGTGAAGATTTATTTTATTAAAATGGGATGTAACATTCTTGTATACTATATTCCTATATTACATATGTTGGGTGTATGTAGTATACGTATATTAGGTATAAGGGTGTTACATATTATGTCACTTTGTTATTGATTTACATATGACAAGTGCATGGAGTTTAAGTAAAAGTGCATGAAATACAATATGTTTAGCCATTGTAGAATGGCTATTGCATTGATTATGAACTTAAAGTATTAAATGTGAAATATGTTAAAATGAATGAAAAAGATGAGAAATGAACAATGTGACAAGAAATGAGAAAGAAAATGTGAAAATGATGAAAGAAAGAGGAAATATGATAATTTGATGAGAATGTGACAAGCTATAATGTTAATGTGTGTTTGTAATCCTATACAATTACTTGTCTAGTACTGTTGAGATTGATTATATTTGCATTGATAGGCCTGAGTAGAGCTAGGTCATGAGATTGAGATTAAAATGGACCCGAGCAAAGCTAGGTCGAGAAACTGTTGGTGTAATAACTAGACTTGTTAATTGTATAGGAGTTATTGAGCCCAATTTATATGTATGTGAGGATGTGTAATGTATGTGTATATGGATTATAAGGAAACAAAGGCTTTGTATTAATATTGTAAAATTTTACCATAAGAAAGAATATCTAGTTATGCACGTATATTGTGTTAAATTGTATACCACTAAGCTATATGCTTAGCGCAATAGTGTATATCACATATGTATTAGAAGAGCATATCAGAAAAATTTAGATTGTTGTTAATGTTTGGAGGTTATGCGTGCCATGAGACCATTAGTATTGCATATCATGTATAAGACTGTTGGAGAACATTTGATTTGTATAATATATTAATCATTTGTAAATATATTTGAAACAAGGGAGGTTTTATATAATTTTGAGTAGGTATATAATGTACATTATTTTTATTTATTGAATGATTAATTTTGTATAAAGAAATAGAGATTGAGAAGTATTATGATTTTGGAAAATGTTTAGTATTTTATACATTTTATATGAGTGTTTAAATATTGGTTCATTTAATGGAGAGATGGTGAAATTTGAGAAATTTTATTTTGGAAATGTACTCTCAATATATGTTGTAATTTTTGTTGATTGAGAAATTTATTGAAAAATACAAACAAAACTCTGGCGATATTTTTTCAAAAAAATTTTTTTATAATTTATAAATTATTTATAATATCCAAGTGAGAGTTTATTAAATGTAATTACTGTAGTATTCTTATGTCCTAGATATGTATTATGTATATATATATATGGAATATGCATATTATACATATTTAGAATATAAGGGTGTTATATTAAATATCTATATTTTCATAAATTAAACTTTTTTGTTTAATATATCTAGTTATTTTGGAAAAATATCATATTAAATATAGGTATTAAATATAATTATATACATATCATATTAAAAATTTTTTCATATAAATATATCTTTAAAACTAAGTGCATCAATACTTCTTATAATATAATTTTAGCAATTTAAGTTTCGATGAAAAATATAGATTGAAGGGTTATTGCTAATAGCTTTTCTACAAGATTTTTCCTTACTATTAGATATAAATGGTTGATATTCAAATGTACAAAACATTCCTTACCAATTAATAATATCTCATTAGTCACCAAAAAATATGTAATCAATTCATTTATAATATTTACAGCTAAAAAAATTGATTTATAATATTATATTTTAAATCATAAAAAAATAATTTAAAAAATTTATTACACAAATTTTTTTAATGGACATGTGCATTCATTTAGTGGATGAGGCAATAATTTCCAAAATGTTGTATATTCATTTTAGGCTTAATATATCAATTGCCTCCTAAACTTAGCAGCCTTGGTCATTTTGCCCCCATGTACTTATGCATTTGCCAGATTGCTCTCTATATTTATCTATTTTATTCAAATAAATACTTATATAATCATATATTGGTCATTTGTCTCTTGTACTTGTATATTTTATATTAAATAGATACTTACATATAATTGTAGCACTATCTTTGTCTAAGTGCCTGTTGAGTAAGAAATAGATAAGTTCAATGGGCAAAGCGACCAATATATAATTATATAAGTATCTATTAGAATAAAATTGATAAGTACAAGGGCAATATGGTAAATTCATAAGTACAAAGGACAAAATAACTAAAATTGTCAAGTTCATGAGACAATTGACGTATTAGGCCTTCATTTTAATAGACCAGGTTTAAGAGTGTGGACTATTACATGTATATTCCCATGCATAAAAACTGACTTTTTTATTTTTTATTTTTATTTTTACTTTTTTTGAAAAATCAACCTTTTGGCCCAACTTCCATATATTTGCAATTAAAAATTAAATTTAACTTAAAACTGAAACTTTTTTTTTACACCATAAATTTGAAAACAAATTTAATGTTTGAGTTAGTTTTGTAAATATCCCAAAATGAAATCTAAAAAAAAAGACTTTTGATAAAAATACAAGAAAAATTAAAAATAATTTTAAATTTACCATATTTATAAATTATTTATCAAAATACCAGAATTTATAAAATAGTTATTAAAATATTAAATTTTTGTTAGTTTACAATGAGTCTATTATGAATTTATATGAGTTTATTATGAATTTATAAATTTTACATAGTTTATAATGAGTTTATTATGAATTTATAATAAAATAACTAAAATACTCATAGTAAAAAAATAAAAATTTTAAAAAATATGGTAGAGGATGTTATTTTATTTTAACAAAAATACAAGAAAAATTGGTGAAAATTTTAAGTTTACTATATTTATAAAATATTTACTAAAATATCAGAATTTATAAAATATTTACCAAAATACCATATTTTCATTAGTTTAAAATGAGTTTATTATGAGTTTATAAATTTTACATAATTTATTATGAGTTTATAATAAAATTACTAAAATACTCTATGGGAAAATAACACCCTCCGCTATATTTTTAAAATTTTACTTCTTTACCAGAGGTATTTTAGTCATTTATTATAAACTCATTATAAATTGTCACGACCCAAATCTAAGGGCATGTGACAAGCACTAGGGAACGGAAAAGCACATGGCTTTCGGAATCCATAGTCAGCCTAACGGCTTATTTCCCAAGAAATATAGATAGTAACAACAATCACTATGTCAAACCAAGCTTATAAGCCTACTAATATTATACTATTAATATAATATCATGTCATCAAATATTGGTTAATAAATATATTTGATTAAACAACATACTTAAATAAAAATATAGATAATAAAAGAAGTATCGTGCGAAGTTCTAAAATATAATAAGGTGAAATAGATAAATAATAAAATAAGTAATTGACTAATTTCTGCCGAGGAATTAAAAAGACAAGATGAACTGATTAAGCAGTACTCATATGATCAACTTGCAACCTGAAAAAAATAGTGAACAGAAATGAGCGTTCGACTCAATAAGCTATATATAGTAATTAATATAATACATTGTTCACATACCAATAATGCTCATGCAATGACAACCAAACAAACAAATCATATAATCATACAAGAATAGAAATAAGTCAATATGGCCACACTAAACTTTAAATTAAGGGGTTGATCCCCTATATGGCTCTCTTGATCTACACATTTCTTTTAGATTTCAATACATAGGGCCTGCTGTCACGGCCTAAGCCAAGCAGCGTTGCCCTACTGACAAGCAGTGCTGAGCATGAGAATATCCTTGTTGTTACACCAGTCCAAATCTCATCATCATTATATAATATCGTCGAGTCCTAACTCATATTCCAGATCACGTGTGGTCTCATATCATCCTAATCATATCCAGTGAACACAGAGAATATGCACCAAACACATTCAACTCATATTCAATGCACATTATACTTATAATAACAAATCTACATATATTGCAAAAGCAGTTGATACATTTATGCAAATGTAGCTATGAACATAAATTAGAAGAGTATGGTATTATATTAATCTATATAACTCACAGTAGACGAAACCCGACAACTCTCCTCAAAGTATGGACTAACGATAAACAAACACTTCAAAATTATTTTTATACGATAACAAAAATTATTAGAATATGAACAAATGGATGACTCTAAAGATTCTACCAAAATTTCAACAGAATTTTCCTCTGTAACTATAATATTCTCACCTAAAACAAAATAATCAACAACACTTCTAAATATCTCACGATAATCATCATTAATCCAATTGCCCCATCTAGGCCATCATCGCAGTCCTCAACAACTCAATATATTTTTTACTAATACAATAATAATAATTTATTAAATCAACATTAATAATAATATATAATTTGTCTACTTTAACAATATTTTATTTTAACTTTTAATAATCATTTATAATATTATTTACTTAGAGATTAACATTGTTTCCATTATAAAATAATTATTTATTTACTTCTAATTCAATTATAATAACCTATATTAAAATTAAAATTAAGTAATAATAACAATAACAATAATAATAATTTAATTATAATCATATAATTATGATTATGATTAATTAATATAATCATAAAAGTATCAGTCTATAAACTTTAATATAATATCTCAACTATTTTATTTAATCATTTAAAATTCAATAATCAATTTACATTTTTAATGTTTAACAATCAACTCAATTTATTCATAATTAATAATTTCAATTTAATTAACTAATTTCATACATTTATATATAAACATAATTGATAAATTCTATGCAGTGATAAATAATAACTATAAGTAAATTAATTTAAATCAATTAGCAAAATAAATATTTATTATTTTAAATAATCAATTAAAATTTTAATATTTACATAAAATCGTAATCTAATTTAATCTAGCATGTTAAATATTTGATTATAATTGATAAAAAATAATTATAACTAATCAATTTCTCATTTAATTTTTAACTAATTAATAAATTTTTATTTAATTATAACTAATTAAAAATATACATTCTAAATTTATTTAACTTCAAAATTTTTAACTAACTACATCTTTAATTAATCTATTATTAATCACATATATTTATTTTTTATTATTTATTTATTATGTTTTTATTTTTATTTTTTATAGCCGAAATAATATCGCCGTATTCAAAAAATCGTCGCTAAATTCCAGCCAAATACAAAAATGGTCTAAAATTTATAAATGATATATCAAAATGAGGCTTATGAAGAGATAGTTTAAAAAATATCAATCTTGTTGGGAAAGGATGTCAGTATCGGCCAGAATATTCATCGAAAGCTCTCAGAAGGGATCAACTTCGTCTAGCGAGTGTGACTGCTCCGGCGTCGGACAACGACGATTTTGATGGCGTTGAATGCGTTGGACGATGAGCTTTTTAATAGTGCCAGATATGTAGATAAATGATCACTGAAAGTCGGTAGATCAGAGAAAAATTAACCGACACTCTCTCTCTCTCTCTCCCTTTGACTTCCTCTCACCTAATTAAATTTCATCTCTCTTCAATTAATATCCCCCCTTTTTTTCTTTTTCAAATACATCTATACATATATATATATATATATTATTTTCTTTTCTTTTTTTAAATAATAATATTATTTTTTTAATTAATTAATTATTTTTTATTTTCATAAATTTAATAGTAGATTACTAAATAATTTAAATTTAACTATTTATATTATTAAAATATCATTTTAAAATAAATTAAAAATATTACATAAACTATGTAAAAATTATAAACTCTTTGTAAACCAATAAAAATCTGGTATTTTAGTAAATATTTTATAAATTTTAGCATTTTGGTAAATATTTTATAAATATGTTAAATTTAAAATTATTTTTAATTATTTTTATATTTTTATCAAAAGCCTAGAGAAAATGATACCTTCCATCATTTTTTTTTACTTTTTTATTAGAGATATTTTATTCATTTTATTATAACTCATTATAAACTCTGTAAAATTTATAAACTCGTAATAAACTTATGAAAAACTCATTATAAACACATTGTAAAAAGATGAAAATCTAATATTTTAGTAAATATTTTATAAATTCTAATACTTTGATAAATAATTTATAAATATGATAAATTTAAAATTTTTTTTAATTTTTTTTATATTTTTATCAAAAGTCCAAAAAAAAAGATAGTCCATATAGTATTCTCTTTTCTTAATGATTGGGAGCCTGTGTCTTTAAGTTTTGGGGTTCATTCAGTTTTGGACGATGATTCATTAAGGGTTGGGTTTCTTTTGCGCGGGCCTGTCAAGTTTTATCAAAGTTTTTCTTTCTTATAAGTGATATTTTTATCATTTAAGAAGTGTAATTATTTTTTTTTACTTTTTTTGCCGTATTTTTATAATTTGTTCATAATTACTAATTCCCTCTTTTCTGTTTGCATTCTATCCTTGTGAGTTTTATTAATTTTTATATATGCTTTTTTGTTGCACTCTTTTGTTAAAGTTTCAGTATTATTTTGCTCATCTATTGCTTTCTTTGTATCTTTGTATACCGTGATGATGATAAAAATCTGTTTGTTTCTAAGCGCAATGTGTTTGCAGATTCTATTTTCAAAGAAGAGCTATAATCTCTGTTGATTGCCCAGATGGTGAAATGCCGCTTTTTACTCGATTCGATCTCTCTTCTTCTTCTTGCTGCTGATATGGTGGGTTATTTTGTTGTTATTTTGTTTTATTTTATTTCGTTCTTAACTAACTAATAAAAGTGTTTGATTTCTGGGAGTTATTTAAGCTGAAATTTAGTGGCACAACAACAATAAAGCTAGAGATGGGCGCATAAATTTTAATATTTATTTTTAAATTTAATGAATATGTCATTGATATAAATAGAGGAAGGAAGACGTCACTGATTAACTCCTTTTTGTTAACATGTGAAATTAGTTTTATTAAATTTTGATAACCTTTTTCATCAACTGCAAAAACAATAATGGTTGAGACTTCATTTTGGTACTTGAGGAAGACTTCTTTTTTTTTTTTTCATTTCTTGCATTTAGTCTTCCTAACTGAAAAAAAAATGTTAACGAAGTAATTCTTAATTGAAGGAATATTGTCTAGTTAAAATCAAAGAACTAGAATCTTATAAGTACTAAGTTCGACTGCAATTTTTGCTGCTATATTAAAGAAGAAAGCAAGAATATATATATATAATATATATATGAAAATATATATAATATATATATGAAATGCATAAGAAGAGTATTTCAATCATAAATTTTATTAATGAGGATTCAAGATCCAATTTTTGGACATTTTGGCTAAATGAATTAATTGAGAAAATTGTTACAACTCTCTCAACCTATTCCCACCACGGCTTTTCCAATTTGAAATACCCTTCTTAAAAGAAAGAAAAAGAAAAATCAAATCACTTCAAAGGAGTTGAGGCCTTTGTTCAAATCCTGATTGTCAAGGAGTGTTTGAGGCTTCCAACATGTAGAACATGTTCTCCTAAGGCAACTTTCCGGCTTCCGAATTCATCTACCAAACTCAAATGCTTACAAACATCCACCTTAAATTGCACAAATGCATGTTTTTGTGCATCCAAAGAAACCTTCTGAAAATCGACCAAGTGCTTCTGTGGTGCGTTGTGCACTGATGGAGGTGTAGAGAACAAGAACACAGTATGGCTTCCTTTAATTCTTCCCATATTTTTAACTTTCAAATGTACATCAAAAGCTAAATTTTGACAAGTATGCTCAGCGGCATCAACTGATATGCATTTTGATGATAAACAAGCAAGCCCTTCCTCCATAGGAACAGATACTAATTTAGGAGCTCTGACTAGTTGATGCTCGAATTTTGAATAGCTCAGCCCATCTCCAAATGAAAAAACAGTTTCTCCAGTGTAGAACCGGTAACTTCGACCTGGATAGCCAGTGGAAGGATCTGGTCTCATGTTCATATTTGTCATTGGCACTTTGTCTACAAAAGATTGTGGATACCATGTCATTGGCAGTCTTCCACCTGAGAAAAATTTACTTTAGCTCAGTTTACTTCTTTACATAAATCAACCAAGAAAATGGATTCATTATTGAGATCATAGATTATAGCGACTTACTTGGATTATAATACCCAAAAATAACATCAGCTATGGCAGCTCCACCAGCTTCACCAGGGTAACCAACCCATAAAATGCCTGTAATTTTGTCATTAGTTTTGGCAAATGATATATCCATACCGCCTCCAGACATTATAACAAGAATTACAGGTCCCTTAGATGCACTTGCAACTTGGGTTATTAAAAGTTGTTGCTGTCCTGGTAGAAAAAGGTCAATTCTATCACGGTCTTCTGCCTCAATGGATTGATCAGCACCCATTACAAGCACAGTAGCGTCTGCTGAGGCTGCTACCAGTACTGCTTCATCTACTTGAGCAGTGCCACAAGCAACGTTAGAGCAGCCTGGAAGATATTTAGTTGCAACTGATGCTGCCAGCCCTTGCAAAGGAGTTATATAATTACATGGGGTACCTGACAAGTTTGCCAAATATATCAGGTATCAGTAATCAGAATAGAATCTGAAGAAGGAATTATTACAAATTGAATAAAATTTTGAGTTCATACCCTCATAGTTTCCAATCATTGTTTTCGTGACATTGGCATTGGGTCCAATTACTGCCAAAGTTTTGATAGCAGAAGGAGATAAAGGCAGAGATCCTGGACTATTCTTAAGCAACACTATCCCTTGCCTAGCAGCTTCACGTGCCAACTCTTGGTGCTCTGTCGTGCAAACATCTTCTGGACCAAGCATTCCATACAGTTGCTTGCTAGGGTCGCCATCAAAGAAACCAAGTCTCATCAAAGTGGCAAAATTGTTAGAGATCGCCTTATCAATTGCTGTCTCATTCAGTAATCCTGCTTGTACTGCAGCTTGTGTGTGTTGGCCTAAGAAAGCTCCACAATCGAGATCCAACCCTGTCAAATTGAAAAATTCAGAAATTTATCATCATCACCAAAAAGTAAGAAAATGTTTTATAATTGAAAATTTATGTATGTGCTTATATATCACGATTTTTACCTGCCAATATAGTTATAGCTGCAGCTTCTTCAGGTGTTTTGGTATAATGCTGGGTATTGTAGAGTGTATCTACTGAATCACAGTCAGAAACAATGTATCTGCAGAAACCAAATGCCCATGTAAACTTTTAATATACTATGATAAAACTGAATTAATATATAGCAGCAAATATTTGGGAAAATAAGTAAATACCCATTTAGTTTCCATTGTCCTCGAATGACCCCAGAAAGGAGGTCCGGATCAGCACAGGTAGGCTTACCATTGACCTGATTGTAAGAACACATGACACTTGCAACATTTCCATCAAGTACACAACTCTTGAATGGTGGTTGGAATGTGTCATCTAAATCTTGCTGTGTTACCACAGCATCAAAATTGTAACGCACTACTCCTTTCCACCTATCTAAATCATAAGCAGTATAATGTTTACAGCACGCAGCAACTTTAAGCCTTTCAGAATCACCATCATCCCTTTGTTGTAGACCTTTGACATAACTTGAGCCATATTTACTTGAAAGTATTGGATCTTCACCTGGAGTTTCCTGGCCTCTTCCCCATCTGGGATCCCGGAATATGTTAACATTTGGTGACCAAAATGTCAACCCTGCCAATCCTACGTTGTACATGGCTCTAGCTTCAGTAGAAACCACCTACCAGAAACAAAACGGATCAATAATTTCCATTCACTCATCACAAGGGAGACACAGTAGTAATTACAGGTAAAAGTGAGAGAATCCATCTTTTTTAGGTAAATAAATAAACTATTTTTGTTAAATCATCATTTCTATTAACATCAATTGTACTGGAGTGAACCCTCTATGAAATTTTATTAGAACAATAAAGTTGCTAGTAAACATAGCCTTTTGTAGACTACACCACATAACAAATTAACAAACAAATAATTGAAAAATCTACTAAATATTTTAATAACATCTACCAATATTTTCTAACCAATTTTGACTAAATTAAATCTTAACTAACAAATTCTTAAAAAAAAATCTTAACTAAAAAATATGCATAAAATCAGACTAAATCAAACTTTGAAGTAATTCAACATTATTTTTAGAAAATATACAATTATAAATTTACCTGCCTTCGAATGTATTAATCATCCCAGTGATACCCATATCAAAAAATTCAGCATCCAATGCATCAGCCATAAGATTTATTATTACCTACTTCAGTTTGAAGAACTATCTTTCCATCACTTACCTCTATCTGAGTCTCAAATACAACTAGATATTTTGACCATAAATGTACAACTTGCATCGATTCAAAGATCAATTCTGATTCTGGAGGTATTTAATATGGGATAGGATGAAATTTCATGAAATTTCAATCTTAATGATAAATGGAAAATCAAATCAGTATTGGATTCGAGGATAGATGAAGAAAGAGACCAATAACAAGAACAAGAGAAAGCGAAAAGCAACTGGTGAAGTAATTTTACCTTTCCAATGGCTTCAAAAAGGGAAGCGTTAAAAGAAGCAGCAGTTAAGATGACCTGAGGGAAGCTGGTCGCACCAGGTACTACATTGGAGAAATGGGTACCGTCACCAATATAAGAGACTCCATGTAAAGCCTCAGACCACCACATATACTTTGGAATCCCAAGTCTACTCACACTCCCAGCTTTATTAACCAAGAAAGTAATTTTCTCTGGCAATGTGAGTCTCTGTACCAAGTCTACAACTCTTTCATTGATTCCCAAAGATGCATTGCAAAACCCAAAACTTGCCAATGATGAATTCATTGAAACATCACAGGCGAAAACAGGGGAATTTTGTGCAAAAACTTGGTTCATTGAACAGAAAAAATAAAAAGAAAAACAGAGGAAAACAGAGAGCTTAGCTGCTCTGTTTTCAAGAACAGATGCCATTAAGGAATGTGCAAGGTTGAAAAGAATAAAAAATGTTAAATGGGAAAGAAAAAGGCTATCTTTCGCAGTATATTTAGAAAACTCGTGTTGTTTTATAGTAGCCCGTGATGGATACTTGGAAGGAAAGAAGGACAATTAGATAAACGCAATATAAATAAATAATTCTGCAGAGTTTTGTTTTGGACAGTGTAATTATTTCAAGCAGTGGATGAAAGCTTTTTATAGACGAGTCCGTGATGGGGTTCTCGTCTTCTGTGTGAAGGCTGCTTTTGATTGGTATACGAAGAAGTAGAGAGAGAGACAAGCAGGTGTATAATATACTGCGAGTCTGTGATTATGTGAGCCAGAGAGGATGGGTTTTTATTGGCCAATAAATTGCAGGTTTCTCGCCTTAGTATGATATTTTGGCTTCTATCTTCCTAGCTAGTCTCTTAGCCGTTGTTGGATTTGGATAATGTAAAAATTGAAATTATTAGAAATTATACCCAAAATATTTGTAAAGATACACTTAAGATATATTTCTATAGTTTAAATATATTTTTAAATTTAAAAATATATATTATTTTAAATTTTAAATATTTTTATTTAAAAAATATATATTTTAAATTTTAATATGTATATTTTTGCTTGTAATATTTTAGCAAATAAATATTTACACTTATATAATGTATAAATAATAATTGGTTCATGTGATATTGGTTCGATCTAAATTTATCATATTTGTGACTTTTTCGTATAGTGCTATATTGGGCAAAAAAAAATTATCTTCTCACATAAAGTTGTTCTGAAACTTAAAAAATAGCAGTCTAGTAGAACTAATTAGCTCTTATATAATCATATTGTATTGTACTGAATCGTAACGAATTGTATTAATATATGAGTTAGCTAAACTTTTTTTAATAAATTGGACTATTAATTTTAGATTTGAGCTGTCTAAAATTATATAAAAATTTTAATTTATAAATTAATAAATTAATATGCTTATATAAACTCAATAATGATAAACTAATAGGTTTAGTGTGAATTATTTTTTCATATATTATCATATATTTAAATATATTTGAAAATACATTTAAATATAAAAATTTAAATTTTAAAAATATATTTAATATAATATAATAAATTTAAAAGTTAAAATATATTTACAAATATATAAATTTCAAAATTTAAAGATATATTAAGATTTAGAAATTTTAAATTTTATACCAAAAATATTTTTAAAGATACAAGTAAATATATTTATATAGTTTAAATATATTTTCAAATTTTAAAAATATATGTTATTTTAAATTTTAAATAATTTTATTTAAAAATATTTTTTTAAATTTTAATTTGTATTTTTTTCCTAATAGAGCATATACATATTTGCGCTTCATATAACACATACATAGCAATTAGTTTTATGCCGTGTTAATTCAACCTAAATATATTTTATTTGTAACTTTTTTATATCTTGTTATACTGATCTCAAATTTTTATTTTATCATGTTAAGTTGTGTTGAAACTTAAACATTAATGATTCAGCATGACTTATTAGCTCTTATATAATTATATTGTATCATGCTTAACCATATCGTATTATGCTAATATATAAGAGGTTAGCCTAACTTTTTTTTAATCAATTGGATTATTAATTTTAGGTCTAATATTTCTAAAGTCATATAAAAATTTTAATTTATAAATTAATAATTTAATTTTTATATATAACCTCAATCAATAATAAACTAATAAGTTTAGGGGGTATTATTTTTTCATGTAACATATATTATTATATATTTACATAAATTTAAAATATATAAAGATTTGAAAATATATTTAAATATACAAATTTAAAATCTAAAAATGTATTTAATATAATATAATAAATTTAAAAGTTAAAATATATTTAAAAAATACAAATTTCAAAGTGTAAAGATATATTGGGATTTGAAAATTTTAAATTTTATACCTAAAATATTTTTAAAGATACACGTAGGACATATTTATATAGTTTAAATATATTTTAAAATTTTAAAAATATATATTATGTTAAATTTTAAAGAATTTATTTAAAAATATATATTTTAAATTTTAATATGTATATTTTTGCTTCTAATAGTTTAGAAGATGTATATTTGCATTTCATATAATGCATATATGGCAATAGGTTCATATATCAATCCAACATAAATATATCATACTTGTGATTTTCCGTATCATACTGTACTGATTTAAAAAATTTATCTTATTATATTTGACTGTACCAAAATTTAAAACTAATGGCTAGTAAGATTCATTAGTATAATTATTTCGTGTTGTGTTAAATAATGTCATATTATACCAATATATGAATTATCTTAACTTTTTTTTATATAAATTTTACCATTAACTTTAGGTTTAATCTACCTAAAATCATATAAAAATTTTAATTTATAAATTAATAATTTAATTTATATATATAACCTCAATTAATGATAAACTAATAGGTTTATTGGGTATTATTTTTTCATATAATATATATTATTGTATATTTTTATAAATTTAAAAATATATATTTGAAATATATTTAAATATATAAATTTAAAGTTTAAAAATATATTTAATATAATATAATAAATTTAAAAATTAAAATATATTTAAAATATATAAATTTCAAAATTTAGAGATATATTAAGATTTAAAAATTTTAAATTTTATACCTAAAATATTTTTAAAGATATACTTAAGATATATTCATATAGTTTAAATATATTTTCAAATTTTAAAAATATATATTATTTTAAATTTTAAATTTTTTTTATTTAAACATGTATATTTTAAGTTTTAATTAGGATAATTTTGCTCCTAATATTTTATTAGTTACATATTTACACTTTATATAATGTCTGTCCAGTTAATAAAATGGTCAAAATAGCTGTTTTTTAAAAAATTCTAACTTTTTCCATTTAAAATTAGTTTAAGAATAAATATGTATCTTTAAAACTAATATAACTCCTTTTTTAAAATGTGATATTACAAAATTCAAGTACAACCAATAAACAAATGAAAAAACAAAACTAATCCCATGATTTTACACCATATTTGAATAAGTAAAATAAATATGAAAGGAAAATAAATAGAGAAAAGAAAAGGATAGAATATGATTTTTAAATTGGACAATAGTTCCATAGCAGTTTGCAATGCTGCCACATAGAGATTGCGTTAGCCCATTAATTTTTTTGCCTTCAGTTCCTTGTAGTTAACCTCTTTTGTTTAACACTCTTTCTATCTTTTGTTTAACACTCTTTCTAACATTTTTTTTTAATCTTTCTTACTTAACATTTTTCAAAATATACCTTATACAAAACTTTGATTATTTAGTTGAAACAGAATATAATAAAAGTTAATTAGATATTAGATGTTACAAGCCAAATGTTTAATTCATATTCAATCCCTAATATAATATCAATCATTTTCATGATTTATTTTTTGAATTAATAATTAAAAAGAAAGGTAAAAAAAATAATAAATCATTAGTTAAGTAAAAGGAATTAAAAGGGTATGCTAAAAACGAAAAAAAAAAAGAAAAAAAAAAAGAATTCAAGCAATCTTTGAAGGATCACAAGCTGGTACACATCTGGACCTTAAGAATTTTCAACTATTTAGGCAGCAAAAAATTTATTGTCCCCTCTCTCTCTCATTGTTTGTTTATTATCAAATTCAAAACACGAGGCTTAATTAAAGAATTGAACTAAAATTAGGTAGTATTAATTCAGAGAAGAATAAATGAATGGAACCGAGCCGAGCTGAGCGGAGTGAAAAGAAATGGCGAAACGAGCGGGTAAAATGCACGAGAAAATGGCAAAAAGTGTTGTGCTGTGTGATTCAGTGCAACATATATCTGCCTCGTGATTGGTCGGCGATTATTAGAATGCCATTTTCACCTTTTCCCTTGTCTACATCCAAAAATTTTCACATACAATCAAAACGCAAAAGGATGGCCCCCACCACCTTCCAATCACAATCCCCCAATTTTGACGCGGGACCCTTCTAAATATCGAGTCCTTCCCTTGTCTTTACACTCCGTTAGATCAAATTGCGTTGAATCTTGGCCTTTCAATAAATATAATATTGTCAACACATGAAAAATAACATCATTTTGTGATAGGCATAGCCAGCCATGATTGACTAGTTAATCCATTTTATTTACAAAAATATCCTCCCTTATGCATGTAATTACTACAACTACTCATTTCCAATGCTTGTATTTTCCTTCCAACAGTAATACTGTACTATTTTGTTAATTTTCATTAATATTTTGTTTAAAAATATTTTAATTTCTGCATTTTTTTCCTAAGTTGACATAATAAAAACAGAATAAATGCTCTAAAATTGCATAACTAAGGAAAAAGTTTACTTCTAAAAATTTAATAAAAATTAATGGATTCATTGATATGAAGTTGGTGGCCTGTCCATAATTTGACTGATTTTGTAATAATTTTTATTTAATTTATATTTTTATAAAAATATTTTAACATGTATACAAATTATTATCATCTTATTGAATTTAAATATTATCTTATAATAATTTTTAAATATTAATATAATTAAAATATACGAGTATAATAAGATATTAAATATATTTATTTGCATAAATTTTAATTGTAATAAAATAATACAGAAAAATTAATGACATTACTTTATATAAAAATATTTGACGCATAAAGAAAGTTATTAATAAAATTATTCAACAAATGAGTGAAAAAAAAATTAAGTACTTGTATTTTATTATATCCTCCATATATATTTAGATATTAATAATTTTGTGGGTACATTAATAATAAATAATTCGTTTAAAATATATGAAAAATTTTCAGTTTATAGTCCTTTAATTTCTCTACCACAAACTGTAACTCATACTCATACAACATGTTTCTCAAGTCCTTTTCATATTTAGTAATTTATATTAGAAGAAATTACAAGCTATATTACTTTTTAAGTTTTATTTTTAAAAATATTATTCATATTTTTTACTTTTAATTTTTAAAATTTTTATTTTTATTTTTTTGTGTTTTTTTTTTCAGAAATACAGCAATGAATTGTAGTCCCGTGCTACACGGTTGCAATTGTTGGATCCCACAATATGCTCAATTTTGTTGTCAATTATGCCACTGCCTTTTTTTATATTTAAACTAAAATTTTAAATATAAAGATTCTTTCTCTTTTTTTTTTTAAGAAAATCCTTTCTTAATTACTTCTTTTTGTATTTCTCTTCTTTATTTTCATTTCTATTTTGTTTTTACTTTCTACATATGTATATTATGTTTTTCTATAAAATATATTAATAACACTAAATAATATTATTTAAAATAATTGAAATAATAATTATTTTAGATAGTATCTTATTAAAAAATAAAAATAAATGAAAATGAAACAAATAAAATTATAATTCGTTATAATTTCAGCAAAAAATTTATATTCATTTATTTAATTGTAATTATTAATATTAAAGTCATTCTTAAAATTAAAATTTTTGAATTTGAATGGAAGTGAAATGATCTTTATAATTTCATAATTATCCACTAATTAATTAATTATGCTAATTATATTTAAATAATATATTCGATAGAAAATGTGTTAATCAAAATAGTTTACATTATTTTAAAATTTTTAATATTTATTTTTATTAATTATATATTTTTAGTTAAATATAAATATATGTTATGTATAACTCGATATACCGAAAGAATAATAGTATATATTACTAACCACAATATGTAATTGTTATATATTTAATTATATGTTTGTATATGTAATATATAACATTATATATTTGTTGAATTTAAAAATAAATAAATATAAAATTATTTATATGTCTGTATATATAATATATAACAATATATATTTTTTCTGAATAAAAAAATAAAAAATATTATATAACATTATATAATAGTTGTATACTGTTAATTTTTTTTTAAATTTCAATTGATATATGTCATTATATTATCATATATGAACATATAAAAGCAAATATCAATTGTATATTGATATTTATTTTTCTAAATGAAGCGATATATGCTGTTATATATAATATATATGAATACATAATACCATATATTAATTGATAAAATAATATATATTAGTTTATATATTGATATTTTATTGCAAATCGATTGATACATTTTATTTTATATAACATATACAAACATATAACACCATATAAAAATTATATGCTAATTTTTTTAAAATTAAATTGACATATATTATTATATGTCACATATATGAATATATAAAGGTATATAGTTTTTATAGTTTATGTTAAAATTATTTTAAAAATATAAATTAAATAAAATATATTAATATAAATAAAAATTTAAATTAAATTTTCAAAATGAGAGTACATATGGGTATTTATTACATATAAATATAAACTTAATATAAATATTTTTAATTTAATATTTTAAAAAATTAATTTGAAATTTATCTAAAAAATTAAAAAAATAATTTAAATAAAACAAATAATATTAACAAAATATACGGACTAAAAAATAAAACAGATAAAAATCACAAAAAATAAATATAAAAAAGGATAAAAATAAATAAAAATCATAAAAAATAAATACACAAAAAAAATAATGACTACATAATTAAAAGTATAAAAACTAAAAATATATTATAATCATATAGTGAAATTTAAAATATATATAGTATTTAATTTATTGTAAAATGAAAAAAAAAAAAAGCAAACATTGCCAACAATTTTTTTACTGTTTGGCATCAAACAGTTACCAAACAAAGAATTAAACCAGGGCCAATGTTTGTGGCTAAACAAATGACGCACTTTTTTCTTACTGTATTTTTGTGTTTGTGTGTGTATATATATATATATATATATATATATATATATATATATAAGGAGGTGATACAGAAGTGAAGGTGATACATAATAATATATATATATATATAAGTATATAATATACACACACACACTACCATTTTCTAAAAATTTCAAAAATATTATACTTTCATATATACTACTATTTTTATGTCGAATTTGTAGATTGATTTTGAAATAAATGTATTTGTGACAATCGACATATCATTTTTAAACCACAATTATTAATTTTAGGGCCAAAAATAATTTGTTGAAGTCAAAAAGTTTAGTATGAAACATGTCATTTCTTTATAAATTATTGTCATATATTTTGGTATTTCATTAAGGTCAGGTGGATGAGATAGATCCATTATTTTTAGGGTTAGGTTTTTATTTTAGTAATGCCTTTTTTTTTCTTATGAAAATGGTTTTGGTGAATGCACAATAAAAAATAATGAATAAAATAAATTTTAATGATAGTGGAGAATTATGGTTTTTTTAATAATTAATAAATTAAATATTTGAATGTATATATATTTGTGGTTAGAAATAAAAGAAGAAAATAAAATCAAAATTTTTATTTTCTTCTTCTTCTTCAAGAACTCGTTCACTATAGCCAAAAGAGAAAAAAAAATATTCTTCCATCATCCAACCCAATTTTTCTAAAGAAATCAAAGGAATTAAAAAGTTTTTGAAGAAAGATCAAGGTTTAGGTAAGTAATTACTATTTTAAGTTTGGTTTTGGTGAATTTTAAGATTATGTGGAAATTTGATTTATGATGAAGGATTTTATAATTACTAATATGGATTGTTTTGAAGTTGTGTGGATGTGTATGTAGTAATTTTAAGGTTGATTGATGAAAATGATTAGGTTTGGTTGAAGTTTAAGAGAAGTAATAAGTAAATTTGGGGTTTTTGAAAAATCTTGGGTAGAACAAATATAATTGTTGTTTAATTATTTAAATGACATCAATAAGATACTAATAATATATTTTGGTTTAAAACTTGATTTAGAATTGATTAGAATAGAATTCTAAAATTAAAGTTTATTAGAACAAATATTGAAAATTGGGTATAATTGTAGAATTAGGTGTTTGATTGGTAAAAATGAGTAGAATTATGTTTCTAATAATATATTTAAACTTATTATTTGGTTTAAGATTTGATAAAGAATATTTGCCCAAACAAAGCGTTGAAGGGCTTTTGGAAAAGTGAAGGTTGGAGGTGGAAATAGGCTGGGTGTTAGAACCTTAGAGGTTAATACATATTTTGATAATTATTATTATTATTACATTGGTATTGGGCATAACACTTTGTAAATTGATGAAAGTATTATGTTATTTACATATTGATTTTTATTTGTGAAGTGCATTGTTCGATGTGTTGATGTGTGGAAGGCATGAATTGTAAAATGTTAGGCCATTGTTGAATGGCTAGTCACATTGATAATTATAATGTGCAAATGATGTGTTTTATGTATGTGAGATGTGGTGTTAGGCCACATAGTAAATGTGGTCAAAGGAAATGTGTTATATGTGTGGAAAATGTGTGAATAGAGAAAAGAGATGAAAAAGTATTGAAAAATAAACAATGATGAAATTGGTTATGCCAAAGTAATAATGTATATAAAATGTGTATTAGCCTTGTTGTAGGCAAATTCCACAAGTGGCAAAAATCTATCCCAACTTCTAGAGAAATCAATGACACAGCTTCTTAACATATCCTCGATAATCTGTATCACTCTCTCTGATTGTCCATCTGTCTGCGGATGGAAAGCAGTACTAAAGTGTAATCGAGAACCCAAAGCACCATGCAAACTCTTCCAAAACCTCGAAGTGAATCTAGGATCTCGATCAGACACTAAAGAAATTGGGACTCCATGTAACTTCACAATCTCATGGATGTACAGTTCAACCAACCTCTCAAGAGAATAATCCATCCGAACCGGAAGAAAATGAGCTGTCTTTGTCAATCTGTCAACAATCACCCAAATGGCATCATGTTTCCTCTCTGTTCAATGGCAATCCAGACACAAAATCCATGGTGACTCTTTCCCACTTCCATTCAGGCACTGACAAAGGTTGAAGCAACCCTGTGGGAACTTGATGCTCAGCTTTAACCCTTTGACATGTAAGACATTTGGACACAAACTCCGCTATGTCTTTCTTCATACCAGTCCACCAATAATACTGCTTCAGATCAAGATACATCTTCGTATTACCCGGATGCATAGCAAAAACTGATTGGTGTGCTTCTTCTAAAATAATCCTTCTTAAGTTAGCATCATCAGGAACACACAATCTATTCTTAAACCACAAGCTACCATCATTTCTCACAATAAAATCTTGGTTCTTTTCTATATGGCATTCAGAAACAATCTTTTGAATTTTCACATCAACCAACTGAGCCTCTCTAATTTGATTCAACAACACTGGCCTCACATTCAACTGTGCCAACAATGCACCATCATCACAGGATACAAAGCTAACATGCAACGCTCTCAACTCAACAAGCAATAAGAGCGAATAAGCAGTTAAACCTACTAAAGACTTCCGACTCAAGGCATCTGCAACAATATTTGCCTTACCAGGATGATAATCAATTAAGCAGTCGTAGTCTTTAATCAATTCTAACCATCGCCTCTGCCGAAGATTCAACTCTCTTTGAACCCCCAAATATTTCAAACTTTTATGATCAGTATAAATAAAACACTTTTCCCCATACAGATAATGTCGCCAAATCTTCAATGCAAACACAATGGCTGCTAATTCCAGATCATGGGTCGGATAGTTAAGCTCATGCGGCTTCAACTGTCGAGAAGCATAAGCTATCACTTTACCCTCTTGCATCAACACACAACCCAACCCCCTATGTGAAGCACCACTGTAGATCACATATGGTTTATCTTCCACGGGTAAAGTAAGAACTGGCGCTTGAGTCAACATTTCTTTCAACTGCTCAAAACTAGATTGACACTGATCAGTCCATACAAATCCAATTCCCTTTCGAAGTAGTCTGGTAAGTGGAGTAGCTATTAGGGAAAAACCTTTTACAAACCGTCGGTAATAACCTGCCAAACCCAGAAAACTTCTAACTTCAGTCACAGACTTTGGTGGACTCCAATTCAAAATAGCTTCAACTTTACTCGGATCAACTTTAATACCATCTGCTGAAATTATATGACCGAGAAAAGCTACTTGATCAAGCCAACATTTCGACAGCTTAGCATACAATTGCTTTTCTCTCAAGATTTGCAACACAATCCGCAGATGCTTGATATGCTCCTCTTCATTCCGCGAATACACCAATATATCATCAATAAAAACTACCACAAACTGATCCAAATAGGGCCTAAACACCCTATTCATCAAATCCATAAAAGCAGCAGGTGCATTCGTCAATCCAAAAGGCATTACTAAAAACTCATAATGCCCATACCTTGTACGAAAAGCTGTCTTAGAAACATCTTCAGCTCTAACCCTCAACTGGTGGTACCCTGATCTCAAATCAATCTTGGAAAACACAGCTGCTCCCTTCAATTGATCAAAGAGATCATCAATTCTAGGCAAAGGATATTTATTCTTGATAGTTACTTTGTTCAATTGCCTATAATCGATACACAATCTCATAGTACCATCCTTCTTCTAACAAACAAAACAGGAGCTCCCCATGGTGAAACACTAGGGCGAATGAATCCTTTATCCAACAACTCCTGCAACTGCACTTTCAACTCTCTCAATTCAGCAGGTGCCATTCTATAAGGAGTAATAGAGATAGGAGTGGTACCTGGCAACAAATCGATACCAAACTCCACCTCTCTCTCAGGAGGCAACCTTGGCAACCCCTCTGGAAAAACATCTGAAAACTCTGAAACTGTAGGAAGACTGTCAAGTGGAGAACCCACCACTCTAGTATCCAAGACATGAGCAAGATAGGCATCACACCCTTTTCTGATCAACTTCCTAGCTGAAATAGCTGAAATCAACAAGGATGCAAGTTGCCTCTGCTCACTCGCTACCATCACAACTCTATCATCACTAGTTCTCAATGTAACATTCTTCTTCTTACAATCTACTACAGCTCCATGTCTAGACAGCCAATCCATGCCTAAAATTAAATCATACTCTTTAAATGGCATTTCAATCAAATCACCACGGAACTCCTCACCTTGCACCACAATTGCACAATCTCGGTGCACCTTACTTACAATAACACTATGACCTAAAGGATTTGTCACCAACACATCAAATCCTAAAGACTCAGAATGCAATTCAGACACAGGCAATACAGATGCACTAAGATATGAATGAGTAGATCCTGGATCAATCAAAGCAAGTACTGAAATGCCAAATAAAGAGAAAATACCAGCAATGACAGCTGAAGCATCTGGCTGCCTCTGCATCACATAAACTCTCTGGGAAGATCCTGCCTCATCCGGTCTACTGTCTCTAAATGAAGATCCTCCTCTCTGAATGAACCCAGATCTAACTCCTCGACCAAGACTTCTACCTCCTCTACCTCCTCTGCTAAAACTCTGCCGTAAAGCTGCAGAATCCACTGACCTCTGTTCCTGCATCTCAGGACACTCTTTAATAAAATGGTCAGGCGATCCACAACGAAAGCACACACCTGATCCACCAATCCTCTGACAAGCACCCACATGAATCTTACCACAAAGCTCACATACCGGTGGAGTGGATCTCTGAATCACTGGGGTCGGAGCACTCTCCACAGAAGCTGTAGGTCGCTGTCTCTGCCTCTGATACTGTACTGACCTACCAGCTGGCCTCTGACTCCTCCCAACTCTGGAAACAAAACTGCCTCTACCTCTCTTCACAAATGAGGACCCTGCCTCAAACTGGGGTCTCCTAACCCTAGTCTCTTCGTCTGAAGCAGCTGCTGCAATACCCTGAGCTCTCTCCACACTCCTAGCTGTTGCAACAAGTTGGGGAAAATCTTAGTATCTAGAACCAGCCACATGACACATAAGAGAAGGCCTCAGTCCCTCCTCAAACCTTCTACATGTCACATCCGCCTACTGCATTTATGCAGTGTAGACACGTGCATAGCGAGAGTAGGGAAAAGGAGAAGATAATTCTTGATAACAGCCCTAGATAAGGTTGTATGACAAAAGGGACATAATTGTAATTTTTAATAAAGTTGGGGACGTAGATGTAATTTCAAAGAAAGTTGCACCGGATGTTCTTAATAGTTCATATAACAGATTCCAAAAATGGAATGTAGAGAAAAACCGGATCGGAACGACGTGTAACGGTTTTTCCAGGAAATGTCCCGTTAAAGAAAAATGAAGAAATGTTGACTAAGGGCATTTTGGTCATTATCAATTAAAGTTATACATGAATTTAGGGTAGGAAATAAAGACGTGAGTACGTAGAGAATGGCGAGAGGTTAAATATGAAACGATCGTCAGTGGAAACGAAGCCGGAGAAAACCCGAGCAAAAATAGGACCAAAAGGGAATTTTGTAAAAAGTTGAGGGCTTACCTGTAATTTTTTCAAAATGACTTAGAAACCTAAAATAGATCTTATAAATAGAAAGTAGAGGTCGAGAGGATCAAAACCATATATAGTTTGACTCGTGGAGCTATACGGTTTAAAAGATATGATTGATTAATCGCCGGAACGTAATGTGGGCCCGGTTTCGTGTCGGGACCGGATGGGTAACCCGGGACAACTTTATGAGATCCAATGGGAAGAGAGACAAGTGGAAAGAAGTAAAGGAAAAAGGAAGTTATAAAAATCAAAGGTTGGCCAATCAAAAGAAAACATTTAGCATGTGTAATAAATGTGTAATAAATGAAGAAAGAGAAAAAGTGGACAACTGGGCAAGGTGATCATCATTTCCTTTGTATATAAATATAGGTGATATGAAGAGCAAATTTCTCTCTTTTCCACTTGCAAATTTCGGCCACAATAGGAAATTACCAAAGGACTTCCAAGTTTCTCCAAATTTGATTTTTAAGGTAAGTTTTTAAGGTTTTCTAGTAAGTAGACTTTGATTTTGGTATTAATTTTAGGTAGTTATATATTTATTAGAAGATTGGAAATTAGAGTCTTTATGTGGAATTAGAAAAATATTAAGTAAGTGATGAGATTAATTGATTAAATGGAAGAATCAAGATGTATAAAGATTAATAAGGTTGGATTAGGGGTTTCGGTTGGAAAAGAAATAGAGGATAATTTATTATTTTGAAATTCTAAGGTTTATGTTGTATCTTGAATTGATTGAAGGAGAAATAAAGAATTAAAGAAGGAGAAGAAGGAAAAGCCAAGAGGAGTTAAAGAAATAAGGTTTGGTACTTTACTTTTGAATAATAAATTTTGGTTTGATGCTTTACAAACTTTGGTTTATGAAAGTTTTGTTGTTGATGCTTAAATATATTGATTTGAGTTAAACATGCAAAAGTTGTCAAAGGGAAGTGTTTGAATCTTCACTTTACCATTAAAGAAGCCTTAATATTGATTTGCAAAAGAAAAATAAACTATCCTATGCATTTCATGTGTTTGGGCCGAAATGGTCCCAAAAAGACAGCTTTCTGGACCTTTTTGTGGAAATTGTTTGAGGCAGAAAACGAAGGAATTTTTCAACGAAATTTTACATGCAATTAGTCAACATATGAAATAAGTTTTCTGTAAAATTTCAGCCAAAAATAAGATCATTTACTTGGTCAAATGCATGACTGAAGTGGACTGAAATTTTGACGAAAACCCAGATTTTACTATTCATTTGGTCATGCCATTTTGCGTTGCCGATTTGTCTCGCCGCAACACTATTCATTTGGTCAATTTGGGATATTTTGAGGAATGCTTTGAAAAGTTTAATATGTTATTGTGGATATTAAAAATGCGAAAAAGGGGAATGGTTTGACTGAAGAATGTGTTGCGCGGCATAAATGGCAAAGTGCGATGGGAATTTAAAATGATTTCGCGAGTCATTCTAAAATGAGGTTTGAGACTTAAATTGAATCATTTTAAATTTTTTTGCTCTACTGGATAGTGGGAGTGGTAGATAAGGGTATGGTGCACTATACTAACTTATGCAGTACTGCTTGATATTGTGATTGAATTGATATGATCTGAACTCAATGGTGAGGGCCATTGGGGGCCAATGGTGAGGGCCATTGGTTATAACCAGGATGGTGAGGGCCATTCCTGTGATCTGATATCGGTGGTGAGGGCCACCTATGTTACAGTGGTGAGGGCCACTGCCTTATCACTATGGTTCCCTATATACCAGTAGAGCCTGTATCAAAGACATATTATTTTTCGTTGAACTATATAATGCAAATGAATTTGAATTATGATTTTACATTATTGAAAACATATCATACTGAATGTATCACGATTTCTATTGGTATAATGTTGGTTGATTGTTGATTTTATTATTTCCTTTTTACTTCGAATACTTTCATGTACTACTTTTATTTTTATTGGTAAAGTACCCACCGAGCAACAACGCTCAGCGAGTTAAGTTTTCCTTGACTCGTAGGTTCGGAGCAGTAGATAAATCTTGGGGAAGCAACGACCAGACCACAGCAAATCTCAGGGGTAGATCTTTTAGTTCCATTATGAGTCGATAGTTGTGGCATGTATATGAATAAATATAAAAGAGATTTTCTATGTTATAATTGTATGTTAGTTGTATGTAATAATCATAAATCTTTATTTTATGTTATATTAGAAGTGTGAACTCTTCGTGCATGTTTGTAGTTGAGGGTATAAGGTGGATTCATTGGGAGTGCATTAAATTTGATGGTATTCTTATTCACATTGGTCTGTGTAAAATGTTTTCAAAAATAAAAAAAAAACAAGTTTTGACGACACTTGGGATCCAAATTTCTAGGCGGAACTATGGCAAAATTTCTGTAAAAATCAGAACTAAAATTTGACTAAGTAAATTGGTAGCAACAATTAGGATAGTGTGGCACCTCTACTCAGCTTACACATGTAGGTTGGGAAGGGGTGTTACACTACATCTGTCAATCTCATCAGATATAATACCTCCAGCATAATGGCTTAACCGGATGAACTCAACCTCATACTCTGTCACTGTCCGGTGATCTTGCCTCAAACTCAAAAACTCCATCTTCTTCGTATCTTTATACTCCCTCGGAGTATACTTCAACTCAAACTCTCTAAGAAAATCAGCATAAGACAAAGTAGGTGGATCGTCCATGGCATGAGGCACAGTCTTCCACCAATCATAGGCGTCCTTCTGCAACAATGACCTGGCATAATCAAATTTTTCCTCTGAAGTGGCTTGTAACTGGATAAATATCCTCTGTACTTTGTCTAGCCATTGCTCAACCACTGCTGAATCAACAGTACCCAGAAAATCTTCTGCTCCAAACTTCCTCAACTTATCATACTGTCTCATTGGTACTTGAGGCTGAGGTGGTGGTTGCACTGGTGCTTGTCTCATCATTTCCATCATATGCCTGAACCAAGCTGGTGGAACCTCATCACCAACTGGTCTCCCTGACCCAACAGCAGGTACTTCACCAGCTCTATCAAGTCTAGCCTCATCTCTACCCTCATCTGGAGCTACACTCTCCGCACTTCCCTCAACAAACTGATGTGAATGAGGATCCATCACAACCTATATCTGCAATCATAGCAGAATACACCTTATTAAAGATCAGAGTCTGCCAATACCAAACATGTATTATATTCAAAATCTGACTTTTTAAAACCAAAAGATTCTTTTCCATATAGTTAACCTAGGTTGAGAATCTCAAACCTAGGCTCTGATACCAAAATAATTGTAACACCCCTATATTCCGTATACGTACACAGCATGCTTAACCGATCGTAATATACGTATACTGAATATAGAAAGGTCACAGTTTACAAATACACAAGGCACATCTTTAATAAAATCAAATAAAACAAATATAAAACGTATAATAGAATTTATAAGTCCCAATAGATAAAAACAAAACGTTTAATGACTCCGTAGCGGAAATTTTAGAAATATTTACAATTTTATATACATTAAAATCAAAGATTACAAAACATAAAATATATACATGATTGGCAGCTTGACTCTCTGATCTTTAAGCTCTAAAGCAACTCCTCAATGTCTAGACTCACTCGGTCTAGCTGAACTCTCGGGTTCTCCTCTGTCACCTGCGCAATGAATCACAATCGCGCTAAGCCAACGGCTTAGTAATACAAGCTATAGTATCATTAAGCTATGATGCAATGTCCATGTCATACAATCAAGTTTTATGCATTGTTCAAAATAATATTACATTTCAAGTTATGTCTTATTCATCATACAATAACCACATTGAAAACCAAGACAGACAGGGCCCACAACACACTAATATGTTATTCAAAGTTCAGAGTTACTGCTTTGGTCCATAATCACAATAATCAAGCCTGTAGGCAACAGATATCATATCTCTATCCATGGATAGTGTAACAGACCCAGTCTCTTGGACCATCAACTCGACTAATCGAGGAGATCCTCAACCCGGCTAGACTGTTACTTTAATTCACATTTCACATTTATCATTTCACATTTTTCAACTGGAATCGGCTTACGGGCCATCCCATTTCACCTATCCAGTGATTCATATTCACATTTTTTTTCAACTAGACTGGCCATCCCATTTCGCCTATCTAGTGATTCATAGGCATGCCGCCAAATACAGAACTCTGAAAGTTGAATCAACATATTAGACATATAATTATTTTATTTTAAACTTTATTTCACAATCCACAATCCATTAGGCAATCATGCCTCAACAATCATTATCTCATAACTCATACTTTTCACATTTCCAATTCCATATCATTATAATCAACCACATTAGTTTCACATCTCATATTTCATCATTCAAGTGTATATATATATATATATGTATGCATAGCAATTCACAATATACACAACATAACATTTACAATCACATATGATAAGCTTCTAGATCATATAAATATATGCATAAATGAAGAACTTGTACTTACCTTAACAACAATCCTCACAACTCTAAACACTTCTTCCTTTAAGAATCTAACACCTCTTGAATTAGGGTAATTCACTTTCTTCACAACCTATTCCAAAAGAATGAAGAAACCCTCATAAGATCATAAGGCTAAGAATCAATTAGGGCAAACCCTAAACTGGACACGCTCACCCACACGGGCGTGTTCCTGACCGTGCCCTAACTTCACAACGCAGAAGCTATTACACGCTCATGACCACGGACGTGTCACTGGGCGTGTAATACATACTGCCTCACACAAAAACATCGACACGTCCAACAACCTGAACGTGCTCCTGGCCGTGTAAATTCTCCAAAATCACAGTAGCTAAGACACACTAACTAACACGGGCGTGTTAATGGCCGTGTCACACCTACTGCCACACAGAACATACGACACGCCTAAGGACTCTGGACGTGCTCATGGGCGTGTCAGGCCAAAAACCCAGATTTCGGCCAAGACAACACCACAACCAACAAAACACTTCTATCCATCAACATCCACTTCAAATAACCTTAACAAAACATACCCAACAACCATCTCAAACTTACAACAACACCAAAACAAACCAAAACACACATCAAACACAAATCACAAACTTCATCAAAACTCTAAATACAACCACAACTCAATCTATACAAACCAACTTACTCTTTTCTTCAATCCAACCCCAAAATCCAAAACCACTTAAACCAAATACTCTTAAACCCAACACAATCAAACCAAACACATTCTCAAATACAACTTCAAACCACAAACCCACATAACTTCAAAAACAACACAAGAAATCAAGAGAGAACTTACCAAAGTTGATGAAATTCCTCAATCTTCAACTTGATCATTTCAAATCTCCTTAGATTTTGATCTTAGAACCATTAATCTCTCTCTTGTTCTCTTCTCTCTTGGGTGTCCGGCCAACAAAGAAAACAAAGAAGAAAATGAAGAAAAAAGAAACAAAGTCAACTCTTAATCTCCACACAAAATTCCTTTAAACCTCCTCCAAGTATTTTAACTATTAAAATAATCCCATTTCTTCTCTTCCACTCATTATTTAATTTCCATTTCCTTTAATTAACTAATTACTTAAAAACACATAAATATCTTCTTCCACTAACCTACCTTGACCATCACACTTTGACTTATGTATATGTTATATATATTCTATATATACAACATATACACTTCTATCTTAATTTCTTTTCTCTTTCAATTTAACTTATACATATAATCCAATTAAAACAATAATTATATCAAAACTTCTAGGGCACATTTCGGGATATTACAATTGGAATAGTGACATACCTATATTATATATATGTATTATATATATATAGAATATATATATTATACGTATATTAGATATAAGAATGTTATATGATGAAACCTTCATAAAAGCTAAGTCAAATGCAGTGCTTGAGCGATGACTTTCTCAATCTTGAATGAAGGAACCATGGGGGAGGGGGTGAACTTATAAGCAAACTCTAGAAATGAGAAAAGAAGAACGGAAAACTTCTGGAACTTAAAAGAAAACCCCTTATAGCTTACTACCTTCCATCATCTTCTCATAAACAAGGGCTATTATAGAGAGATTTATTGAAATTTCTGTTGTTTACCACTCTAAAAAAATCAGATATGGATATCAAAACTACCCTTCATGAAGAAGGACACAAAAGGCCTTAGAGTGGCTAGATCCATAACTAAATTACTCCAAACCATAAGAAAAACACATAAACTAGAGGACATGTTTTGATAATGTGAAATCTTAGTCCAAATGTTCATTAAACATTGTGTTGTCAAAGTATTTGTTGATATACATACATCAACACTTATTATAAAATAAACATCATTATTTTTTTTACATGCAATTTTAAATAATTCAAATAGAAGGTAATTCTTGCCATGTAATTGAATGCCCATTTCTTTTAAACAAATCAAATAGAAAGCAAAATAGCCCCATCCAATAAGAAATGAATTTTTAAGGAATTTAGACATTTAGCAAAATTACACTCATTATACATCCTAGATGACTGTAACAAAAAATTCACCAACATTCCAAAAATGTCATATGTATTACTCAGCAAAACAATCAAACTGGTATTACTAACATAATAAAGAACTTCACGCTCGTTATTACATATCACAACTTAAAAACTTTTTTGATTTACCTAATAATTCTCTTATGACAAATATTACCAAAGAAAAGCAGTGAAAGGTATTGAAAATAATGAATATTACGTGATTGCTCCAGATAAATCTGCAAAAAAATTTATAGCCATTAGAAAAAGTTTAAAATATGTAAATCATTTCCATCCATTGGCGGAACTAGGAGGTAATGGGTGGTTTATGGACTCTCCTCATATATATATATGACATTATTAAAGTATAATTTCAATTTATTTGTAAAGATTTTCACCTAATAATTTTAAGAAAGACCAAACATTGAGGGAATTAAAATATTAAATTATATGATAAATTAATAGAGAAATTAAATATCATCAAGAAATAACGAGAGAAGTGTACTTGGAGTTTTCTAGCCCCTTACAAATTATAACTTCAACTTTAATAGAAAATATTTACTCTTAATTATGATGACACTGTCATATAAAAATTTATGATCCTTTCAATTTAATATATATGTATTTATAACCAAAACGTGTTATTAATAAAGTATTTGAAATATCTTTTCACCACATAAACATTTAAAAAATAATCATAATAAGTAATTGTATTATTTTAACTTTATACCAAAGATGCTATTGATTATCTCTAAATAATATATATAATTAAATAAAGATACTTAAATACTTTTTTATTTGGCAAACATTCATTGTTAATTATATTATATTTTTTATTTTACTACAAAATTTTTATTCATTAGGGATTATCAATCACATTTATTTCTAATGTGTCTCAATTTAAGAATGACAATATTCATGTCTAAAATTCACCCTAAATTATTACATTTTTATAAGACTATGTACAAATTTTATTTAAGTTTATAAATTTGGTAGGTATGAATTTATATTTCAATAAAAATATTATTTATATTATGAAACTTTTGCTACTAATTGTAAAAAAGAAGAAGAATAATATGATATTAATTTTATGGGAATAGATTTACAAAATTTAAGCCTAGCTAATATTATTAAACTATTAACATATAATTTACTGACCATGATATAAGAGTACCAAAAATTAGATACAAACTCATACGATATAATTGTTATCTCTCAATTATTGTCAAACCAAGAGTAAAAATTAGTTATTGCTTGTGGAAGAAAATTGGATAAATTTAAACAGTAGATTGCAAAAAACCCATTCCAAGGTGGAATGCTGATTCAAATTGGGCATAACACTCATCCTCAGGGAGTTCAATAGCTTTTGGAACATAACTCTTGTCAGGTCTATATAAGACCTATAACATATATAATATCTACCTGTGTTATAAAGTCAAGAAAAGTGTTAGGTTAATTGCTGGTGTGTTTGGGACCTAATAGGTGAAAACCATAATATGATTTTGGAGTTAAATTAAAAATAAACATATAAATGTGAGGGTAAAAGTGAGATTAATAAAGTGCTTAATTGAGCTTAAGAAAAAAGTTCAAGGAGCTAAAAGTTTAGCTAAAGGGAATAATATTTAAGCATAAAATAATCATCCTTGACCAATCACAATTTGCCAAGCCAAAATATGGGGGCCACCATTATACTAAGAAAATAAGGAGAGACTTTAACATGCTTCCTCCCCATCCTTCCCCATTACCATTTCTCCATCTTTTTCTTCTTTATCCACTATATCCTAAAACCAACCTCAATTTAAATTTATCCATCCTTCTATCCATGAGTAGAGCTAGAAAAGAACCAAGGGAGTGCTTAAAGTTGCTTGAAGCTAAGTAAAGTAGATTGACCAAGAGTCCACCAAGTATTAAGGTAATTGGAAGAATTTGAACTTGCAATGGAAACTTGTTTACCTATGAGTTAGAAACTAGATTAAAACCCTATAACACACTCATATGACACGAATTCTACTGAATTTGAATCCATGTATGGTTGTTCCTTATATATGTGATAAGTGATGGAGATAGTACCTTGAATTAGATAAAGAGTTAATGCAATAAATTGAGACATATAGTACATATGAGCTAGGAGATGAAAATAAGGTCCCATGGTATAAAATATGTTTAAACCCAACTTGAAAATCTAATTGAATAAGAATTTGCATTACTAAATCAACCTTAACATATATGAATGGAAATAGAACTAGGGCTTTATGACAATTGAGTAAGACTATTTGTAGACCTTTAAGGTTTTCAACAAACTTAAGCAATGTAGTTGGAAATCTATTTATGGGCAAAAGGCCTATTAACAAGCTCGTCATAAGGAACTTACCATCAATTCCTTGTGACGAGTTTCCTAGTCACCTTTTATACACCTACAAAAGGTGGCTAATAGAAATAGAAAGCATTAAGAATTATTATTCAAGAGCATCATTTTTAAAAACCACACTGTGAGCGGAGATTTTTGCTCCTACTCCCGGTGGAATGTTTCTTGAAACTATGATACTATTAGGCTCGGGGCCTTAGAAAATATGAGCCTAAGCCCAGAGAAATAAAGTAGCCACCCGGATGGACCGGGAAGATAGCAAGGGGTGGATAACTCAATTCCTAAGGAATCTTCAACCCCCTACTATGTTCAAAAATTTAGGCACGTATGAGGAAGGTGTATTATATCCTAAAATTTTGAAAATTTTAATTTTTGAAAATTAAATAAATGATTTAATAAAAAAAATTAAGTGAAAAAGTAAAATATATATGTGATATATATATAAATATACATAACATATACAAGTTGATATTTTAAAAGTCAAAGGTTATTTTAAATCATTAAAAAGTAAATTGTATAGTTAGTGAAAGATGATATTTGATGTTCATTAAATAATAATATATATACTTGGTGGATAATTAAAGTGAAAATTTACGTGGTTAAAAGTGAAGTGGTTGGATAGAGAAGATTGTGGATCATCTTCTTCTTCTTTCTCCATTAAAGGCCGATTTTCTCCATTAGCGGGAAGGAAGGATTTGCTTCCTCCAAGCTCATGTAATTGAAGGATTTCAAGTGTTCAAGTTGGATTTTTGGGTTTTTCTCCATATTTGGAAAGTTTTCAACTTGTTTTCTTGAATTTCCATAAAAGTTTGTATATGTGCGAATTGGATGTTTGATGTAGTATGTTTTAATAGTTGGTATTGGTATGTATGAAGTTGTTTTGAGTAGTTAACTATGATTTTAAGGTTGGATTGAAGAAATGGTTAAGTTTGAGTTAAGTTTGGTGAAGAGAAAGAGTTTTGGGCTATGTAACTTTTGAGTTGTGAAGTCATGGTTTTAAATTGTGTATTTTGCTTTTAATTGAGTTGTTTTGATGCATAACCAAGTGTTTTATTGTTAAATGATAGATTTGGTTGAGTTTAAATAGAGTTGGAAAGGGAAAAGAAAGATAACTTTGGATGTGACAATTATGTGTTGATATCAGGATTTGACCTGACACGCCTAGTGACATGGCTATGTCATTGGGTGTGTCGATGGTTCTGTCTTCAGTATTGGTGACACATGCAGTGATACGCCCATGTCACTGAGCGTGTCAAAGCTACTGTGATGTAAGAGTATTGGCATGGGTAGGGACACGCCCATGTCTCCGGACGTGCCAGAGCTGCTGTAATGCAGGTCTAAGGATAGGATCATTGACATGCCCATGTTACTGAGCGTGTCAAATCTTCTGTGTTATGGGTTTAGGGCAAGGCCATTGACACGCCTGTGTTGTTGTGCGTGTCATTTGTAGATTTTTTCCTAGATAGTTCTTTTCCTTATTTTCCTTTGTGTTTCTTATCCTTGTGTTGAGAGGTTATGTATATGCCTTTAAGTGTGTTACTAAGTGATTATTTATAATTACATTTGGTTTAGGCTTTGAGGAGATTTAAGTTGCCCAATCCAAGTGTTGAAGGATATATTGGAAGAGAAGGTTGAAAGTGGTATTTGAGCTTGTTTTGTTACTTTTAGAGGTAAGTACAAACTTTGAATAAATTGATTATATTTGCATGACATTTGGACTTAACACATTTTGGTTGGAAAATGTGTTAAGTGACTTACTACATTGATTATGCATGAGTAATATGCAATGACTTGTGTAATGTCATAAATGCATTATATGTAATATGAAAAGCCATTGATAATGGCTAAATTGAGTAAAAGTGAAAAATATGCAAAAGGTGAAAATGTCCCAAAGTGTTTGGGTAATGTGGTTTATTGTGTATATATTAAAGATATTATGTAAAGCCATTGGTAATGGCTAGATTGTATAAAATGTGATACATTATGATTATATGATGATGTTGATATAAATGAAATAAATGAGGCAATGTGCCTAGCTTGATCATGAGAAAATGAGAAAGAGATTGATAATGAAAATATGAAATAATTGTGTGCCTAGTATGTTATTCAATTTTTAGAGTTCTGTGTTTGGCGGCATGCCTATGATGTAGCAGTCCCTTGAAGCTGGATTGGGCTTAGCCCTTAAAGCTTGGTTAGGATGTTACATAGGAGGTTATCCTCACTGTGATATCATTTGCCTTCAGAGCTAGATGCTTGGCGTCATTGTGATATAATTTGCCTTCGGGCTAGACACATGGTGGCATTATAGACTAAAATAGTAACTCTTGGATTTGAATAGCATATTAGATGCTTTGGGCCCATGCTTTTGTTTGTTTTTATGCGAATTGTGGAATAATTGAGAAATATATTAAGATAAAGTGATATGAGATATGATATCCATATACATTGTGCATTGGCATTGCATTTGAACTTTATTGTTATCAAAGTTTGTACCGTTAGGCTTTTGGCTTAGCGCGATTGTGATTCATCACGCAGGTGATGGGGTAGATCCAGCAGAGCCAGAGAGTTCATCTAGACTGAGTCGAGTCTAGACTTGAGATCTTGAGTGTAGAGTTGATTATTGGACATCAAGATCAGAGACAGCTGCCAACATATACATATTTTATTTTTTTTATACATTTTTACATCATGTATATTATATTATTTTTTGATGTATATATATATATCGTAAACTATAAAGAATGTTTCGGATAAAATTTTGTAATGGAGGTATGTGTGTATTTTTAACAAGTAATATTTTATTTGTTATTTAAAATTAAATTCATTAAAATGATTTAAGATTATATAGATTCAAAAAGTAAGGCTTTTATTAAAATGGGTTGTGGCATTCTTGTACTATATATGCGTTTATTACATATGTTGGGTGTATGTATTGTACGTATAAATGGTATAAGGGTGTTACATTTATTTTGGTATCAGAGCCTAGGTTTGAGGTTCTCAACCTAGGTGGGTTGTGAGAGAAAGGAAATGGAGAATTTTAAATATGGTTTTCAATTATGATACATGCATTGGCACTGGCAGTTTCTGATTCTGATGTGGCAATTTCTGTTGTGTTTGCAGATATAGGTAGTTATGGTATCTCGGATGCATCAGTCTATAGAGGGTAGTGCACAGAATGTGGCTCCTGGTGAGGATAAAGATAGAGCTAGAGCTGAGATTGCTGGAGAGACACTTGCTCCTGTGCCATAGAGACCAACAACTGATGAGATTCTGCCAGGATGGATATGGCATATGGTGGAGCTATTAAGGCAGGCTCCAGTTCAGTAGCCGCTGCAGCCACAGCCACAGTCGCAGTTACCGATGAGGAAGTATGATAAGCTGAGAAAATTTAGAGCTGAGGACTTTATTAGTACTACAGACCATGCTGTAGCAGAGAAGTGGCTAGATAGGGTATAGAGAGTGTTCATCCAGCTGCAGGCTACTCCAGAGGAGAAGTTTGATTATGCCAGATCTCTTCTACATAGGGATGCATATGATTGGAGGAAGACAGTTCCATATGCTCTGGATGATCCACCAGTCCTAACCTATGATGATTTTCTGCGAGAATTCGAGCAGAAGTATACTCCGAGGGAGTATAAGGATGTGAAGAATATAGAGTTTCTGAGTTTGAGGCAGGATACCAAGACATTATCGGAGTATGAGATATAGTTTACCCGGCTAAGTCAGTATGCTGGTGGGATCATTTCTGATGAGATTGACCGGTGTGGAAGGTTTGAGGAGGGGCTGAGACCCTCTATCATGTGCATTATAGTAGGCTTCCGGTACCAAAATTTTTTCCAGTTGGTTACAGCTGCCAGGAGTATTGAGAGAGCACTGGGTCTTGCAGCAGCTGCTAGGATTGAGGAGACCAAAGCTAGGAGACTCTAGAGTGAGGCAGGGTCTTCATCAGTGAAGAGAGGCCGAGGGGGATATTTTCAAAAATTCAGTAGGAGCCAAGGCAATCTAGTAGGTCGGTACAGTAGCAGAGACAACGACAGAGACTTGCAGTTTTGGTGGCTAGTGCTTCGATCCCAGTAGTTCATAGGCCAGTTCCACCTACATGTGTCCATTGTGGTAGGGCACATGAGGGTGTCTACTGGAGGATAGGTGCACCAGCAGTGTGTTACAGATGTGGATCGCCAGATCACTTTCTCAGAGATTGTCCAGAGCCACCAGAGGATAGATAGACAGATACTGTAGCTTCTTGACCCAGTGTTAGAGGGGGTCATGGTATCAGAGGTTTTGGTAGGGGTGGTAGATTTAGGTCTGGTCAAAGAGGAGGTTCTACAGCCAGAGGTAGACCAGATGAGGCAGGACCATCACAGTAGGTCTATGTGATGCAGAGGCAACCAAATGCTTCAACTAATATTGCTAGTACTTTTTTTTATTTGGTACTTTAGTTCTTGCATTGATAGACCCTAAGTCAACTCATTCATATATTAGTGCATCCATCTTGCCTGCAAGTGATTTGCATTTAGAGTCCCTATGATTTGATGTTTTGGTGACAAATCCTTTAGGGCACAGTGTTATGGTTAGCAAGGTGCACCGAGATAGCCCGGTTGTGATTCAGGATGAGGAGTTTCTTGGTGTTCTGATTGAGATGCCTTTTAGAGAGTATGATTTGATTTTAGGCATGGATTGGTTATCCAAGCATGGGGGCTATGGTAGACTATTAGCGAAAATGTGTTGCCCTGAGAACATGTGATGGTATCTAGTGAGCAGAGATATCTTTCATCCATGTTTATTTCAACTGTTTCAGTGAGGAGGATGATTCAGAAGTGATGTGAGGCTTATCTTGCTCATGTTGTAGATACCAAAATAGTGGGGTCCTAGCTTGACAGTATACTTATAGTTGCCGAGTTTCCAGATATTTTTCTTGAGGAGTTACCAAGGATACCCACCTGAGAGAGAGGTTGAGTTTGGTATCGATTTGTTGCCTGGTACCACTCCCATCTCTATTACTCCTTATCGTATGGAACCTGCTGAGTTGAGAGAGTTGAAGGTGCAGTTGCAAGAGTTACTAGATAAAGGGTTCATTCGCCCTAGTGTGTCCCTGAGGGAAGCGCCTGTTTTGTTTGTGAAGAAGAAGGATGACACCTTGAGATTGTGTATTGATTACCGGCAGTTGAAGAAGGTGACCATTAAGAACAAGTATCTATTACCTCAGATAGATGATCTCTTTGATCAGTTAAAAGGAGCATCAGTATTCTCTAAGATTGATCTAAGATGAGGGTACCATCAGTTGAGAGTCATAGATGTGGATGTACCTAAGACAGCTTTTCGCATGAGTTATGGGCATTATGAGTTTTTGGTGATGCCCTTTGGATTGATGAATGCACCAGTAGCATTTATGGATTTGATGAATAGGGTATTCAGACCCTATCTAGATTAGTTTGTGGTGGTTTTCATTGATGATATTCTGGTGTATTTAGTAATGAGGAGGATCATGGCAGACATTTGCAGATTGTATTGTAGAATCTGAGAGAGAAGCGGTCGTATACTAAGCTTTCTAAATGTGAGTTTTGGCTTGATCAAGTGACTTTTCTTAGTTATGTGGTTTCAATAGAGGGTATTAGAGTTAATCCGAGTAAAGTTGAGGCTATTTTGAATTAGAGTCCACTGAAGACTATGGCAGAGTTAGAAGTTTTCTGGGTTTGGTAGGTTATTATCGTCGGTCTGTGAAGGATTTTTCTATGATAGCTATTCCACTCACCAGATTACTTTGGAAGGGAGTTAGATTTGTGTGGACAGATCGGTGTCAAGCAAGTTTTAAGCAGTTGAGGGAGATGTTGACTTAGGCTCCTGTCCTTACCCTACCTGTGGAAGGTAAACCTTATGTGATTTATAGTGATGCTTCACATAGTGGTTTAGGTTGTGTTTTGATGCAAGAAGGTAGAGTCATTGCTTATGCCTATCGACAGTTGAAGCTACATGAGATGAATTACCCAACTCATGATTTGGAGTTAGCAACCATAGTTTTTGCCTTGAAGATTTGGCGACATTACTTGTATGGGGAGAAGTTTTTCATTTATACGGATCACAAGAGTTTGAAATACCTGGGTGTTCAGAGAGAGCTGAATCTTTGGCAAAGATGGTGGTTAGAGTTGATTAAAGACTACGATTGTTTGATTGTATAATCCTAGCAAGGCTAATATTATTGTAGATGCCTTGAGTCATAAGTCTTTGGCAAGTTTGACTGCTTATTTGCTCTTGTTGCTTGTTGAGTTGAGAGCGTTGCATGCCAGATTTGAGTCTTATGATGATGGTGCTTTGATGACTTAGTTATAGTTGAGGCCAGTGTTATTGGATCAGGCTAGGGAGGCTCAGTTGGTAGATGAGAAAATTCAGAAGATTGTATTGGATTGTCAAAAGGGGGAGAGTCAAGAATTTCATGTGAGAAATGATGGCAGTCTGTGGTACAAAGATAGGTTGTGTATTCCTGATGATGCAGGATTGAAGAGGGTGATTTTGGAGGAAGCACATTGGTCAGTCTATGCGATGCATCCTGGGAGTACTAAGATTTATCAAGATTTGAAGCAGCATTATTGATGGTCAGGTATGAAGAGGGATATAGCAGAGTTTGTATCCAGATGTCTCACTTGCCAGAGAGTGAAGGCTGAGCACCAAGTTCCTTTAGGATTGCTTTAGCCATTATTAGTGCCAGAGTGAAAATGGGAGCAAGTGATGATGGATTTTGTGACTGGACTGCCTTTGACCTAGAAGAAGCATGATGCGATCTGGGTGATAGTTGATTGGATGATAAAGACAACTCATTTTCTTCTAGTTTAGATGGATTATTCTCTTGAGAGATTGGTTGAGCTGTATATTAGTGAGATAGTGAGGTTTTATGGAGTCCCAGTTTCTTTGGTATCTGACTGAGATCCCCGATTTACACTGAGATTGTGGAGGAGTTTACAGGATGCTTTAGGCTCTCGGTTACATTTTACCACTGCTTTCCATCCTCAGATAGATGGGCAGTCAGAGAGAGTGATACAGATTCTAGAGGATGTTGAGGAGCTGTGTCATTGATTTCATTGGGAGCTGGGATAGATTCTTGCCACTGATTGAGTTTGCTTATAACAATAGTCATCAGTCTAGTATTGGGATGGCACTTTATAAGTCATTGTATGGCAGGAAGTGCAGGACACCTCTATGTTGGGATGAGGTTGGAAATGGTAAGTTGATTGGTCCCGATTTGATTAAGGAAACAAAAGAGAAAGTGAAGGTGATTTGGGGTCATCTGAAAGCAGCCTCAGATCGACAGAAATCATATTCAAATTTAAAAAGAAGAGACATAGAGTTTAGTGTGGGAGATAAAGTGTTTTTGAAGGTGTCTTCTTGGAAAAAAATTTTGAGATTTGGCCTTAAAGGGAAGTTGAGTCCTCGTTTCATAGGACCATATGAGGTACTGGAGAGAGTTGGTCCAGTGGCCTATAGGCTGGCTTTGCCATCTGAGTTGGATCAAATTCATAATGTCTTCCATGTCTTTATGCTTCGGAGGAACAGGTCAGACCCATCTCACATCTTGTCAGTAGAGTCAATTGAAGTGAGCCCGGATCTGACTTATGAGGAAGAACCAGTGGCGATCTTAGCATGGAAAGTAAAAGAGTTGATGAATAAGAAGGTGCCACTTGTGAAAGTTCTTTGGAGGAATCATGCCACTAAGAGGCAACATGGGAGAGTGAGCAAATGATGCAGAGTCAGTATCTCCAGTTATTTCAGACTTGAGAGCAGGTAATTTCGAGGATGAAATTTATTTTTAGGGGGAGAGAATTGTTATATCCCAAAATTTTAAAAATTTTAATTTTTGAAATTTAAATAAATGATTTAATAAAAAAATTAAGTGAAAAAGTAAAATATATATGTGATATATATGTAAATATACATAACATATACAAGTTGATATTTTAAAAGTCAAAGGTTATTTTACATCATTAAAAAGTAAATTGTATAGTTAGTGGAATATGATATTTGATGTTAATTAAATAATAATATATATACTTGGTGGACAATTAAAGTGGAAATTTATGTGGTTAAAAGTGAAGTGGTTAGATAGAGATGATTGTGGATCATCTTCTTCTTCTTCTTTCTCCATTGAAGGCCGATTTTCTCCATTAGAGGGAAGGAAGAATTTGCTTCTTCCAAGCTCATGTAATTGAAGGATTTCAAGTGTTCAAGTTAGATTTTTGGGGATTTTCTCCATATTTGGTAAGTTTCCAACTTGTTTCCTTCAATTTCCATGAAAGTTTGTATATGTGTGAATTGGATGTTTGATGTAATATGTTTTAATGGTTGGTATTGGTATGTATGAAGTTTTTTTGAGTATTTAACTATGATTTTAGGGTTGGATTGAAGAAATGGTTAAGTTTGAGTTAAGTTTGGTGAAGAGAAAGAGTTTTGGGTTATGTAACTTTTGAGTTGTGAAGTCATAGTTTAAAATTGTGTAATTTGCCTTTAACTGAGTTGTTTTGATGCATAACCAAGTGTTTTATAGTTAAATGATGGATTTGGTTGAGTTTGAACAGAGTTGGAAAGGGAAATGAAAGATAACTTTGGATGTGACAATTATGTATTGATATTAGGATTTGGGCTGACACGCCCAATGACACGGCCATGTCATTGGGTGTGTCGATAGTTCTATTTTCAGTATTGGTGACACGTGTAGTGACACGCCTATGTCACTGAGCGTGTCACAGCTACTATGATGTAAGAGTATTTGCACAGGTAGGGACACGCCCATGTCTCTGGACATGTCATAGCTGCTGTAATGTAGAGCTAAGGACATGGCCATTGCCATGCCCATGTCACAGAGCATGTCAAAACTTCTATGTTGTGGGTTTAGGGCACGGTCATTAACACGCCCGTGTTGTTAAGCGTGTCATTTGTAGATTTTCCCTAGATAGTTCTTTTCCTTATTTTCCTTTGTGTTTCTTATCCTTGTGTTGAGAGGTTATGTATATGCCTTTAAGTGTGTTACTAAGTGATTATTTAAAATCTCATTTGGTTTAGGCATTGAAGAGATTTGAGTTGCCCAATCCAAGTGTTAAAGGATATCTTGGAAGAGAAGGTTGAAAGTGGTGTTTGAGCTTGTTTTGTTGCTTTTAGAGGTAAGTACAACCTTTAAATAAATTGATTATATTTGCATGACATTTGGAAGTAACACATTTTGGTTGGAAAATGTGTTAAGTGACTTACTACATTGATTATGCATGAGTAATATGCAATGACTTGTGTAATGTCATAAATGCATTATATGTAATATGAAAAGCCATTGATAATGGCTAAATTGAGTAAAAGTGGAAAATATGCAAGATGTGAAAATGTCCCAAAGTGTTTGGGTAATGTGGTTTGTTATTTATACATTAAAGATATTATGTAAAGCCATTGGTAATTGCTAGATTGCATAAAATGTGATACATTATGATTATATGATGATGTTGATATAAATGAGATAAATGAGGCAATGTGCCTAGCTTGATCATAAGAAAATGAGAAAGAGATTGATAATGGAAATATGAAATAATTGTGTGCCTAGTATGGTATTCAATTTTTAGAGTTATGTATTTGGCGGCATGCCTATGATGTAGCTGTCCCTTGAAGCTGGGTTGGATTTAGCTCTTGAAGCATGGTTGGGATGTTACATAGGAGGTTATCCTCACTGTGATATGATTCGCCTTCGAGGCTAGACGCTTGGCACCACTGTGATTTGATTTGCCTTCGGGGCTAGACGCATGGTGTCATTATAGACCAAAATAGTAACTCTGGGATTTGAATAGCATATTAGATCCTTTGGGCCCATGTTTGTATTTGTTTTTATGTGAATTGTGGAATAATTGAGAAATATATTAAGATAAAGTGATATGAGATATGATATCCATATCCATGGTGCATTGGCATTGCATTTGAACTTTATTGTTATCAAAGTTTGTACCGTTAGGCTTTTGGCTTAGCGCGATTGTGATTCATCACGCAGGTGATGGGGTAGATCCAGCAGAGCCAGAGAGTTCATCTAGACTGAGTCGAGTCTAGACTTGAGATCTTGAGTGTAGAGTTGATTATTGGACATGTAATATCCCAAATTTTTTGAAAAATTCTAATTTTTAGAAAATTTGATAAAATAAATTATAATTTAAAAGGATAAATTAAATTAATGATTTTAAATGAAAAATGAAGGGATTTTAATTGAAAAAGTGGAATATATATGTGATATATATGTAAAATATACATAACATATAAAAGTCAATACTTTTTAAAAGAAAAGTCAAAGTCCAATGGCATTTTTATAAATATATTTAGGAAAATTTTAAATTAATAAAATAATTCAAAAATAAATTATTTTTGAATGGAAGAGAGAATTTAGGACTTTTAATTTATTAAATAAATAATTAAATGATTAATTATTAAATTATTTTAATATATATATGGTTTAAAATAAAGATGAAAGGAAAAAAGAAAATTAAAAAAAGTCTTCATCTTCATCTTCTTCGTCATCTAGGCCGAAACTCCATAACCAACAAGGGGAGATTTTTTTTTCTTCCAAACACCAAGGATTGAAAGAATTTTAAGGATTCAAGTGGAGTTTTAAAAGTTTCTTCATCAATTGGTAAGTTTCCAACTCTTTTCTTTAAATTCCATGGAAAATTGAATTATGTGAGTTTTGAATTTTTGAAGTAGTATGTTATAATTGTTGGAATTGGTGTGTATGATGTTATTTTGGATAGTTAACAATGATTTTAAGGTTAGATTGAAGAGATGATGGAGTTTGGATAAAGAGTGGTGAAGAGAGAGAATTTAGGATTATGAAACTTTTAGGTTTGTGAAAACATGAGCTTTAATTGTGCAATTGATTCCAAATGAGTTGTTTTGATGCATAAACAAGTATTTTAAAGTCAAATATTGGATTTGGTTGTGTTTGGTTGGAGTTTGAGAATAGAATTGGAGATTTAGGATTTTGAAAAAAGTAAATTTTCAAAGTTGTTGAATTGTGTGATTTTATTTGTTTAAGCATGTTGTTTAGTGTTAAAAGTGATGAAAATAAGCTTGAAATGATTAATGGATTGTGTTGGAATGGAAAATCTTCAATGGGGGAAGGTTATGCCATTTTAGGGTTTTGTGTATAAGAATGTGTTTTTGTAATGCAAATGGTTTAAATGTATTAAAATATGTTTTTAATAATATAAATAAACTTAAAACACTAATTTAAATGGAATAGAATGGAATTCTAATGTTAAAGTAAGGAAAGGCTAAATTTTTGAAATTTTTAGGAGTGATGTTTAATTATGGTTTAATATTGGAAATGCCATTAAATGTGATACTAAATGATTATTTGTTATCAGATTTGGTTTAGGCATTGAGGGAGGTTGATTTGCTTCATCCAAGTGGTGAAGGGCAAGTTGGAAAGATAGGGTTGGAGGTTGTTTAAGCTTGTTTGGGTTGCTATTTGAGGTATGTACAAACTTTGAATACATTGGTTATGTTTGCATGGCATTTGGGCTTAACTCATTTTAGTTGAAAAATGTGTTAAGCTACTTGGTACATTGATTGTGCATGAATAATGTGCTAAGACATTTGTAATGTCATATATGTATTAAATGCATTGTGAAAAGCCATTGATAATGGCTAAATTATGTAAATGTGATTAAAATGTGTATTATGTGGAAATACCCAAAGTGATTGGGTAATATGTTGTGAATAAATTTTTTTTTTGATATAATGTAATGAGATATGTGGAAATATAATGAAATGAATTGATATTGAGATAAATGAGAAAAATGAGAAAAGTGAGAAAAAAAATAAGAAAATAAGGCAATATGCCTATATTGAATATGTGACAATAAGAAACCCATTAATAATGAGAAATATGAATAAATTGTGTGTCTAGTATGTTATTCAATTTTTAGAGTTCTGTGTTTGGCGGCATGCCTATGATTGCCTACGGGGTAGACGCTGAGCGTCATTGTAAAAATATTTTTGAGGTGAAATGACTGGGTCGTAAGCCTCAAAAATAAATATTTAAAGCTAGGCTAGGTGAAATAATTGGGTCGTAAGCTCATGCCTAGTTGGTTTAATACATTGATATATTGCCTATGGGGCTAGACACATGGTGTCATTATAGACCAAAACAGTAACACTAAAATTTGAATAGCATATTAGGTATCTTTGGGCTCATGTTTGTGTTTATTTTTATGTGAAATATTTGAAAAGTATAAGAAAATGGAATGATGTGATATTCATAAGCATTGTGCATTGGCATTGCATTTGATTTTTGTTATTATCAAAGTTTGTACTATTAGGCTTCGGCTTAGTGCGATTGTTTACATCGCGCACGTGATAGGTAGATTCAGCCAAGCCAGAGAGTTCTTCTAGACCAGGTCGGGTTTAGACTTGTGGTTGAGCGTGTAGAGTTGATATTGATATCAGAAACACTGTCAGCAGCATGTATATATTCTGTGTTACTGTATATTTTGAGTATTATGCATAATATATTATGTTTTGGATTTTATGTATTGCAAACTATAAAGAAAATTTGGGTTAAGTTATTTGAAATGGGAGTGTAAATGTGTTCTAAATTATATATATATATATATATATATAAATGTTTGAGAAACTTGGTGAAATTGAGGAGTATGGTTGAGATGGTGAATTGAAATTATTTGGGAGTGTGTTCTTTTTGAAGGTTGTGTTTTGCTAAATTTTGAAAATATCCAAATTACAGACAAAACTTTGGCGAATTTTTTCCAGAGATTTTCATATAAAATGTTTATTTTGGGTTCCTATAACTAGTAAAGAATATTTATATACTATTTAATTTTATATATTTAGTATTTGAAATTTTAAATTTGAAATGTGAAATTTTTTTATTAAACCGATCGGTGACATTTTTGTACTGGATATGCGTATTTTATATATGCTAGAAATATGTATTGTACGTGTATAGGGTATAAGGGTGTTACATTTATTTTGGTATCATAACCTAGGTTTGAGGTTCTCGACCTAGGTGGTTTGATAGAGAGAAAATGGGGGATTTGAAAATGGTTTTTAATTGTAATACATGCATTGGCACTGGCAGTTTTTGATCTCTGATATAGTAACTTCTGCTGTGTTTGCAAATATAGGTAGTTATGGCGTCTCGGACGCATGTTTGCAAATATAGGTAGTTATGGCGTCTCGGACGCATCAGGCTGCTGAGGCTAGTGCATAGAGTGTGGCTCCAGATGAGGGTAGAGATAGAGCTAGAGTTGTGTCTGCTAGTGAGGAGTCTATTTCTGTGCCTGTGAGACCAGCAGCTGATGAGATTTTGCCTGGCAGGGTACTGCATATGGTAGAGTTGTTGAGGTAGGCTCCAGTTCAGCAGCCACCACAGCCACAGCCGCAGCTGCAGTTGCCGGTGAGGCAGTATGATAAATGAAGAAAGTTTGGAGTTGAGGACTTCGTTAGTACTACAGACCCTGCTGTAGCAGAGCAGTGGCTAGACAGGGTTCAGAGAGTATTCATTCAGCTGCAGGCTAGTCCAGAAGAGAAGTTTGATTATACCAGATCTCTTTTGCAGAGGGATGCATATGATTGGTGAAAGATGGTTCCACATGCTTTGGATGATCTACCAGTCCTGACCTATGATGATTTTTCGTGGGAATTTGAGCAGAAGTATACTCCGAGGGAGTATAAGAATGCAAAGAAGATGGAGTTCTTGAGTCTGACACAGGATAGCAGGACAGTGACAGAGTATGAGATTGAGTTTATCCGGTTGAGTCACTATGCTGGTGGGATCATTTCTGACGAGTTTCATAGGTGCAGGAGGTTTGAGGAGGGACTGAGACCCTCTATCATATGTATCATAGCAGGCTCTCGGTATTGAGATTTTTCTCAGTTGGTTGCAGCTGCAAGGAGTGTTGACAGATCACAGGGTCTTGCAGTAGCTGCCAGGGTTGAGGAGACCAGAGCTAGGAGACCCCATAGTGAGGTAGGGTCTTCATCAGTTAAGAGAGGCCGAGGGGGATATGTTTAGAGGTTCAGTAGGAGCCAGAGGCAGTTTGGCAGGTCAGTACAGCAGCGGAGATAGAGACAGAGACCTGCAGTTTTAGTGGCTAGTGCTTCGACCCTAGTGGCTTAGAGGCTTGCTCCACCTACTTGTGTTCATTGTGGTAAAGCACATGGAGGTGTCTGCTGGTGGAGAGGTACTTTGGGAGTGTATTTTAGATGTGGGTCGTCAGACCATTTTATCAGAGATTATCCTGAGCCACCAGAGGATAGACAGGCAAATACTGCAGCTTCTTAACTTAGTGTCAGAGGGGGTCATGGTGGCAAAGGTTTTGGTAGAGGTGGTCGATCTGGGTCTAGTCTGAGAGGAGGTTCTATAGCTGGAGGTAGTAGACCAAATGAGGCAGGACCATCACAACTGGTTTATGTGATGCAGAGGCAGCCAGATGCTTCAGCTGTTATTGCTGGTACTTTTACATTATTTGGTACTTCAGTTCTTGCATTATTAGACCCCGGGTCTACTCATTCTTACATCAGTGCATCCATCTTGCCTGTGAGTGATTTGCATTCTGAGTCTTTAGGATTTGATATTTTGGTCACAAATCCTTTAGGGCATAGTGTTGTGGTGAGTAGGGTGCACTGAGATAGTCCAGTTGTTGTTCAGGATGAGGTGTTTCTCAATGACCTGATTGAGATGCCTTTCAGGGAGTATGATCTAATTTTAGGTATGGATTGGTTATCCAAGCATGGGGTTGTGGCAGACTGTTAGAAGAAATGTGTTACTTTGAGAACACATGATGGTAGGGATGTGATGGTATCTAGTGAGCAGAGGTATCTTTCATCCATGTTTGTTTTAGTTGTTTCAGATGGGAGGATGATTCGGAAGGGATGTGAGGCTTATCTTGCTCATGTTGTAGATACTAGAGTAGTGGGGTCCCAGCTTGACAGTATACCCACAGTTGCTGAGTTTTCAGATGTTTTTCCTAATAAGTTGCCAGAGGTACCTCCTGAGAGAGAAGTGGAGTTTGGTATCGATTTGTTGCCTGGTACCACTCCTATCTCTATTACCCCTTATCAGATGGCACCTACTGAGTTGAGAGAGTTGAAGGTACAGTTGCAAGAATTGTTGGAAAAAGGGTTTATTCGCCCTAGTGTGTCCCCGTGGGGAGCGCCTGTGTTGTTTGTGAAGAAGAAGGTTGGCACCATGAGATTGTGTATTGATTATAGGCAGTTGAATAAGGTGACCATCAAGAACAAGTATCCTTTGCCTCAGATAGATGATCTCTTTGAACAATTAAAGGGAGCAACAATATTCTCTAAGATTGATATGAGATCAGGGTACCATCAGTTGAGAGTCAGAGATGTGGATGTACCCAAGATAGCTTTTCATACGAGGTATGAGCATTATGAGTTTCTGGTGATGCCCTTTGGATTGACGAATGCACCAGCAGCTTTTATGGATTTGATGAACATGGTGTTCAGACCATATTTAGATCAGTTTGTGGTGGTTTTCATTGATGGCATTTTAGTGTATTCACATAATGAGGAGGATCACGATAGGCATTTACGGATTGTATTGCAGACTCTGAGAGAGAAGCAGTTGTATGCTAAGCTATCTAAGTGTGAGTTCTGGCTCGATCGGGTAGCTTTTCTTGGTCATGTGGTTTCAGCAGAGGGTATTAGAGTTGATCCGAGTAAAGTTGAGGCTATCTTGAATTGGAGTCCACCGAAGACTGTGACAGAGGTTAGAAGTTTTCTTGGATTGGTAGGCTATTATCGTCGATTTGGGAAGGGTTTTTCTATGATAGCTACACCACTCACTAGATTGTTTTGGAAAGGAGTTAGATTTGTGTGGAAAGATCGGTGTCAGGTGAGTTTTGATCAGTTGAGGGAGATGTTGACTCAGGCTCCTATCCTTACCCTGCCTGTGGAAGGTAAACCATATGTGATATACAGTGATGTTTCACATAGTGGTTTAGGTTGTGCTCTGATGCAGGAGGGTAGAGTCATTGCTTATGCCTCTCAACAGTTGAAGCCACATGAGCTGAATTACCCGACGCATGATTTGGAATTAGCAGCAATAGTTTTTGCCTTGAAGATTTGGCAGCATTACTTGTATGGGGAAAAGTGTTTCATTTATACGGATCACAAGAGTTTGAAATACCTGGGTGTTTAGAGAGAGCTGAATCTTCGGCAGGGACGATGGTTAGAGTTGATTAAAGACTATGACTGTTTGATTGATTATCATCCTGTCAAGGCAAATGTTATTACTGATGCCTTGAGTCAGAAGTCTTTGGCAGGTTTGACTGCTTATTCTCTCTCATTGCTTGTTGAGTTGAGAGCATTGCATGCTAGATTTGAGCCTTCTGATGATGGTGCTTTGATGGCCCAGTTGCAGTTGTGGCCAGTCTTGTTAGATCATATTAGGGAGGCTCAGTTGGCAGATGAGAGAATCCAAAAAATTGTGTTGGTTTGTCAGAAGGGGGAGAGTCGAGACTTTTATGTGAGGGATGATGGAAGTCTATGGTATAGAGATAGGTTGTGTATTCCTGATGATGTAGAATTGAAAAGGATGATATTAGAGGAAGCACCTCAGTCACTTTATGCTATGCACCCTGGGAGTACCAAGATGTATCAGGACTTGAAATGATATTATTGGTGGTCAGGTATGAAGAGGGACATAGCAGAGTTTGTATCCAGATGTCTCACTTGCCAGAGAGTGAAAGCTGAGCACCAAGTTCCTTCAGGGTTGCTCCAACCTTTATCAGTGCCAGAGTGGAAATGAGAGAGAGTGATAATGGATTTTATTACTGGACTGCCTTTGACCCAGAAGAAGCATGATGCAATCTGGGTGATGGTTGATCAGATGACAAAGATAGCTCATTTTCTTTCAGTTCGGATGAATTATTCTCTTGAGAGGTTCGCTGAGCTATATATCAGTGAGATAGTGAGGTTGCATGGAGTCCCAATTTATTTGGCGTCGGATCGAGATCCCTGGTTTGCTTCGAGGTTTTGGAAGAGTTTGTATGATGCTTTGGGTTCTCGATTACGTTTTAGTACTGCTTTCCATCCTCAGATAGATGAGCAGTCAGAGAGAGTGATACAGATTCTAGAGGATATGTTGAGGACCTGTACCATTAATTTTGCCGGGAATTGGGATAGATTTTCGCCACTAATTGAGTTTGCTTATAACAACAATCATCAATCTAGTATTGGGATGGCTCCTTATGAGGCCTTATATGGCAGGAGATGCAGGACACCTTTGCATTGGGATGAGGTCAGAGATGGTAAACTGGTCAGTCCTGATTTGATTAAGGAAACAAAAGAGAAAGTGAAAGTGATTCGGGGTCATTTGAAAGCAGATTTAGACCGACAGAAATCCTATTCAGATTTGAAGAGAAGAGACATAGAGTTCAGTATAGGAGATAAAGTGTTTCTAAAGGTGTCTTCTTGGAAGAAGATTCTGAGGGAAGTTGAGTCCTCGTTTCATAGGACCATATGAGGTGTTGGAGAGATTTGGCCCAGTGGCTTATAGACTAGCATTGCCGCCTGAATTGGATCGAATTCATAATGTCTTCCATGTCTCTATGCTTCGGAGATACAGGTCTGACCCATCTCATATCATATCAGTGGAGTCTATTGAGATGAGTCCAGATCTGACTTACGAGGAAGAACCAGTGGCGATTTTGGCACAAGAGGTTAAAAAATTGAGGAATAAGAGGGTGCCACTTGTGAAAGTCCTTTGGAGGAATCATGCCACTGAGGAGGCGACATGGGAAAGTGAGCAGGCGATGCAGAGTCAGTTTTTCCAATTATTCCATACTTGAGAACAGGTAATTTCGAGTACGAAATTTATTTTAGGGTGAGAGAATTGTAATATACCAAAATTTTTAAAAAATTCTAATTTTTGGAAAATTCGATAAAATAAATTATAATTTAAAAGGATAAATTAAATTAATGGTTTTAAATGAAAAATGAAGGGATTTTAAATGAAAAAGTGGAATATATATGTGATATATATGTAAAATATACATAATATATAAAAGTCAACACTTTTAAAAAGAAAAGTCAAAGTCTAATGACATTTTTGTAAATAAATTTTAAAAATTTAAAATTAATAAACTAATTCAAAAATAAATTATTTTTGAATGGAAGAGAGAATTTAGGACTTTAATTTATTAAATAAATAAATAAATATTTTTTAAATTATTTTAATATATATATATATATGGTTTAAAATAAAGATGAAAGGAAAAAAGAAAATTAAAAAAAGTCTTCATCTTCATCTTCTTCATCATCTAGGCCGAAACTCCATAGCCAACAAGGGGAGATTTTTTCTTCTTCCATACACCAAAGATTGAAAAAAGTTTAAGGATTCAAGTGGAGTTTTAGAAGTTTCTTCATCAATTGGTAAATTTCCAACTCTTTTCTTTAAATTCCATGGAAAATTGAATTATGTGAGTTTTGAATTTTTAAAGTAGTATGTTATAATTGTTGGAATTGGTGTGTATGATGTTATTTTGGGTAGTTAACAATGATTTTAAGGTTAGATTGAAGAGATGATGGAGTTTGGATAAAGAGTGGTGAAAAGAGAGAATTTAGGGCTATGGAACTTTTGGATATGTGAAAAAATGAGCTTTAATTGTGAAAATTGATTCCAAATGAGTTTTTTTGATGCATAAACAAGTATTTTAAAGTCAAATATTGGATTTGGTTGTGTTTGGTTGGAGTTTGAGAATGGAAGTGGAGATTTAGGGTTTTGAAAAAAGTAATTTTTCAAAGTTGTTGAATTGTGTGATTTTATTTGTTTAAGCATGTTGTTTAGTGTTAAAAGTGTTGAAAATAAGTTTGAAATGATTAATGGATTGTGTTGGAATGGAAAATCTTCAATGGGGGAAGGTTATGCCATTTTAGGGTTTTGTGTATAAGAATGTGTTTTTGTAATGTAAATGGTTGAAATGTATTAAAATATGTTTTTAATAATATAAATAAACTTAAAACACTAATTTAAATGGAATAGAATGGAATTCTAATGTTAAAGTAAGGAAAGGCTAAATTTTTAGAATTTGTAGGAGTGATGTTTAATTATGTTTTAATATTGGAAATGCCATTAAATGTGATACTAAATGATTATTTGTTATCACATTTGGTTTAGGCATTGAGGGAGGTTGATTTGCTTCATCCAAGTGGTAAAGGGCAAGTTGAAAAGATAGGGTTGGAGGTTGTTTAAGCTTGCTTTGGGTTGCTATTTAAGGTATATACGAACTTTGAATACATTGGTTATGTTTGCATGGCATTTGGGCTTAACTCATTTTGGTTGAAAAATGTGTTAAGCTATTTGGTACATTGGTTGTACATGAATAATGTGTTGTGACATTTGTAATGTCATATATGTGTTAAATGCATTGTGAAAAGCCATTGATAATGGCTAAATTGTGTAAATGTGATTAAGATGTGCATTATGTGGAAATACCCAAAGTGATTGGGTAATGTGTTGTGAATGGAAAAAAATGATATAATGTAATGAGATATGTGGAAATATAATGAAATGAATTGATATTGAGATAAATGAGAAAAATGAGAAAAGTGAGAAAAAAAATAAGAAAATAAGGCAATGTGCCTATATTGAATATGTGATAATGAGAAAGAGATTAATAATGAGAAATATGAATAAATTGTATGTCTAGTATATTATTCAATTTTCAGAGTTCTGTGTTTGTCGGCATACCTATGATTGCCTACAGGGTAGACGCTGGGCGTCATTCTGAAAATATTTTTGAGGTGAAATGACTGGGTTGTAAGCCTCAAATATAAATATTTAAAGCTAGGCTGGGTGACATGACCGGGTCGTAAGCTCAAGCCTAGTTGGATTATTACATTGAAATATTGCCTATGGGGCTAGACACATGGTGTCATTATAGACCAAAATAGTAACTCTAAAATTTGAATAGTATGTTTGTAACACCCCTATATCCTGTACACGCACACTACAAAACACCACACTGTAATATACGAACACTGAATATAGGGATGCTATGGTTTTCTTTAACATTTAAATCATTGTAAATGATAAGATATTCCTTCTCATTATACATTGTAGAAAATAAAGTAATTAACTTGTAATATAAACAAAATAGATATATAAGTTTACTTAATACGCAGCGGAATTTATAAAATATTTACATATATGAATACATTCAAATCCATATTTACAATTATACATATGTTTACATTAGAATCAATACTTTACAAAATATAAAGAAGTTATACATGATTGGCAGCCCTTCTCTGATCTTTAAGTCCCAAAAATAAAATCTTCAATGCCTAGTCTCACTCGGTCTCAAGGAACTCTCGGGTTCAACCCTGTCACCTGCGCGATCAACCACTATCGCGCTAAGCCAACGGCTTAGTAGTACATAGTATACTAACAATATGCTTTAATGCAATGCAATGTCACACATTTTCATAATAAAGACAACATGTGGAAAGCTAATATCACACCTTTATATTTCATAAACCATACACATATAAACATATCACATTTCAAAGTCCTTCCATAGATCTCATTATTCAATTATTTTACCATTAATAAATCACATTTAAACAAAGACAAGCATGGGCCCAAAAGACACTAATATGCCATTCAATTTTTCTGAGTTAATGTTTTGGTTCAATTATCACATTCATCATTATCATAATCCCAACTAGGCTTCAAGGATTAGGTTCAACCAAGCTTCAAGGGGAAAAAGCATGCTAAGTATCAACCCAACTTGGCTTCAAGAACCAACCCAACCTAGCTTCAAGGGTTGTAACATCTCAATTAGGCTTCAAGGACTAGACCCAACCAAGCTTCAAGGGGAGTAAAACATGTTAAACTTCAACCCAACTTGGCTTCAAGGATCAATTCCAACCTAACTTCAAGAGATTATTACTAATAGGCATGCCACCAATCAACAAAACTCTGAAAATGGAATAACACATTAGACACACAATTCATTCATTATTTCATTATCAATTCCATTCTCAATCCCATTCTCAATCTTCATTATCAATTAGGCAAACATGTCTCATTAAAGTCATTATAGTCAATCACAATGGCTTTATATTCCATCACATCTCAATCCACATTATAGCAATTCATCTTTCAAATACACAATCAATTACATGATCATATCCTTCACATTATACATAAAGCATCATTGATATAAACATAACAAAGTACATTATTCATATAATTCAACAATGTAATAATGCAATATTTGTACTTACCTCAATAACAATTCACACAACTCTAAACACTTCCTTTTCCAAGATTATTTTACTTCTTAGATCAATGACAAATCACTTTCTTCAAGACCTAATCCAAACATAATAACATACACTTGCTTAGGGATACACATGAGATAATCAAGTTAAGAGTTAACTAGGGCAAACTCTAAACATGACACGCTCAACCACGCGGGCGTGTCCCTGACTGTGCCCTAACTCCACAACACAAAAGCTTTTACACGCTCGGAACCACGGGCGTGTCACTGGGCATGTAATACATTCTGCCTCTCAGAAACATCGACATGTCCAACAACGTGAGCGTGCTCATGGCCGTGTCAATTCTCCAATCTCACAGTAGTTATGACACGCTCAATAACACGGGCGTGTTACGGGTCGTGTCAATCCTACTGCCACCAACACCATTGACACCTAAGAATCTGAACGTGCTCATGGGCGTGTCAGGCCAAAAACCTAGATTCCGGCCAAAACAACAAAACACCCAACAAAACACTTCTTTTCACCAACATCCACTTCAAACAAACTTAACAAAACATACCCAAAAACCATCTTAAACTTACAAAAATACCAAAACAACTCCACACCTACATCAAACACAAATGACAAATATCATCACAACACCATCTCTTCCAACCAACTTACTCTTTTCTTCAATCCATCCTTAAAATCCATAATCAATTTAATCAAACACTCTTAAACATATCACAATCAAACAACACACCCTTAAATAATCTATCAAACTCAAATACAACTTCAAATAAGCAAAGAAATCAAAAGAGGACTTACCAAAGTAATGAAACTTCTTGAATCACCAACTTGATCACTTAGATCTTCCTTCAATTTGAGCTTAGAACATTAAAATCCTCTCTTGCTCTCTTGCTTTCTCTTGTCTTTGGATGAGCCGGCCAACACAATGGAAAAGAAGAAAAGAACATAAAGAAACAAAGTCAAACTTCTCTTTAAATCTCCACCAAGTATTCCAAAACAAGGAATTACCTAAGCACCCTCTTTTAATTTGTTTTAACATCCTTCTTAATCACTTGCCCTCTTTAGTAAATTCACAATCAACAAATAAAATATCTTCTTCCCTTGACCACCCATTTGACTTGCATATATGTTATATATATTACCATATATACAACATATACATTCCTTCTAAACAATCTTTTCCTTTCCAAAACACATATACATTTGATTCAAATCAAACAACAATTATATCAAAACTTCTAGGGTACACTTTAGGATATTACAATGTTAGTTTTCTTTGGGCCCATTTTTGTGTTTGTTTTTATGTGAAATATTTGAAAAGTATAAGAAAATGGAATGATGTGATATTCATAAGCATTGTGCATTGGCATTGCATTTGATTTTTGTTAATATCAAAGTTTGTATCACTAGGCTTTGGCTTAGCGCGATTGTTTACATCGCACAGGTGACAGGATAGATTCAGCTGAGCTAGAGAATTCTTCTAGACCAGGTCGGGTCTAGACTTCTGGTTGAGCGTGGAGTTGATATCGAGATCAGAAACACTGTCGACAACATGTATATATTCTTTGTTACTGTGAGTATTATGCATAATATATTATGTTTTGGATTTTATGTATTGTAAACTATAAAGAAAATTTGGGTTAAGTTATTTGAAATGGGAGAGTAAATATGTTCTAAATTATATATATATATATATATAAATATTTGAGAAACTTGGTGAAATTGAGGAGTACGGTTGAGATGGTGAATTGAAATTATTTGGGAGTGTGCTGTGTTTTGCTAAATTTTAAAAACGTCCAAATTACAAACAAAACTCTGGCAAATTTTTCGTAGAGATTTTCATATAAAATATTTATTTTAGGTTCCTATAACGAGCAAAGAATATTTATATACTATTTAATTTTATATATTTAGTATTTAAAATTTTAAATTTGAAATGTGAAAATTTTTTATTAAACCGGTCGGTGACATTTTTATACCATATATGTGTATTTTACATATGCTAGAACTATGTATTGTGCGTGTATATGGTATAAGGGTGTTATAGGACATCAAGATCAGAGACACACTGTCAGTATGTACATATTCATTTTTTTGTACATGTTTACATCATGTATATTATATTATTTTTTGATGTATATATATATCGCAAACTATAAAGAATGTTTTGGATAAAAATTTTGTAATGGAGGTATGTATGTATTTTTAATAAGTAATATTTTATTTGTTATTTAAAATTAAATTCGTTAAAATAATTTAAGATTATACGATTCAAAAAGTAAGGCTTTTATTAAAATGGGTTGTGGCGTTCTTGTACCGTATATGCATATATTACATATGTTGGGTGTATATATTATATGTATATAGGATATAAGGGTGTTGCAAGGTGAGAATGACCCACCATTCCCAAACGCTCGGTTCATTAGAGCCGGTCTCCTTTTCGGATCTAAATATTATTGAATTCTTAATTATTATAATACTATCCATATTACATGCAATTATAAAATATAAATAATCTTTATATTATAAAAATAACCAAACAAAATGGGCACCCACATAAGATGGAAATATGCCCTTACAATATCTAATGTCCAAAATACAAGTAAATAAAACATGACACCCACTAATTGGTGGAAACATGTTCCTTACATTAATCTCCAAACACAAATAAGATAAAAGAAATAAATTAAATAAACATGGCATCCATAAAGTGGACACATATTTTTTACAACTTTAAAACCCAAATAACAAATAAACATAATTCAATTAAATAAAATGAGCAATAAGACAATCAAAATTCATTATCTATTATAAAACATATAACAATGAATCAAATAATCAAAATTAGGGTTTCACCATTAAATTAAGGTTTTAGGGATTTTTACTAATTAAATTAGGGCTTATTACGAAATTAAAGTTCAAACATATAAATCTAGGGTTCAATTGTAAATTAGGTTTTAAATGTAAAAAATTAGGGCTTTACATATGAAACTATGATTTATTATGCCAACTAGGTTAAAACATGTAAAATTAGAGTTTTATATGTGAAACCAGGGTTAATTGATGTAGATTAGGGTTTCTTATGCTAACCTAGGGCTTGATCCTAAAATTAAAGTCTAATATGTAAGATTAAGATTTGAAGATACAATTTAAGATTAACATATGCAAGGTTAAGGTTTAGAGTGCAATTCTAAAGCTTAATATGTGAACTAGAATAAGACATGTAAACAAGGGTTGAACCTAAAGGATTAGGGTTTGGATTTATGAAATTAAGGCTTTGGATTTATGGAATTAGGGTTTTCTGGAAGATGAATTAAAGCATTATGGTTTGGTAAATAAAATTCATAAAGTCAACAAAACATCACAATATGCCTAATCTCTAACCCAATATGAAGACGATTAATAAAAATTTGAACAAAATAATAAGATGATACCTTTGTTATAGGCTCCACTAACCTTAATATGTTGAACCAAGCTCATTTATGTTATTGCCTAGATCAATTGTAATCTTTGCTGGGCGGGTGTATTCTAAAGATAGTTGCTACTTTCAGCTACTGCCTCTCCCTTATTGTGTTGATTGCCTCTCTTTCTATTTTAATTTTTTCATTGTCCCTTGCTTTAATTTTCTAATCACGTTTTTTGTTAAAGGTGGCCCCCTCCTTTGGTTCATGCCTATTGTATTTATAAGCTTATTTAGGGCAACTCAGTCCTGAGTAGTCCGAGCCTTTTCAATTCTATCAGGACTCAAATTCTTTAAATTGGGCCAGTCAACTTCGACATGAATCAGGATTCATGTCGAATTGGTAACCAATTTGATATGATTTTAAGGCTCATGTCGAATTCACACACCGATTCAGACATGGATTTAAGTTACTATCAGCCCATTACATGCCAATTTGATATGATCACCATTCCATTCCAATTAGACATGAGCCATGGCTCATGTTTAATTGGAATATTCAATTCGACATGAGCTATTCCAATTAGACATGAGCTATGACTCATATCTAATTTGGAATATTCAATTTGACATGAGCACTATTCCAATTAGATATAAGCACTATTCTAATTAGACATGAGCATGATAAGAGTCGGTTCAGGGTTCTAATTGGATTCACATTGTAATTCAAGCCTTCAAAATTAGACCAGACTTATTTTAGGCTTCTTAAAATTGGATTGGACCTGACATGGCCCTTTTAATTTGGACTGACTCTTTTAGAGCCAAAATTAAGGGTCTATAGTTTTGCCTCCTACTTGAATGATTTGAGTCTTTAGTGGAAGAGAGTGCAAAGCAATGATACAACTTCTAAATTTTGCACCAAGTATCTGCAAAATAAAATAAAAATACAAGCAAATAGAAATCCAAAGTATGGATACCCTATGGTGAAGAACTGTTGAGCATCGGTATTCTACCGTTGAATGACTCTAATATCTTAATGGGCTATTGGGCAACTCTAATATCCTAATGAAAACCACCAAGCGAATCTAATATCTTGGTAAAATAAAATAATTATCGAGCGATTCTAATATCGTAATGAAAACCATCAAGATACTCTAATATCTTGATGAAACTACCAAGCGACTCTAATATTGGTAAAACAATCATCGGGCGATTCTAATATTTCCAATGAAAACCATCAAGTGACTCTAATATCTTAAGGAAATAATAACCATCGAGCAACTCTAATATCTCGATAAAACCACCAAGTTACTCTAATATCTCGGTGAATCAAACAATCTTTGGGAGATTCTAAATCCCAAATGAAACTACCAAGCAACTCTAATATCTTGGTTTTGATGGACTTGAACTGGTTTGGGTTCTGGACCCGCAATATCTTAGTTTGGGTTCTGGACCCATAATATCTTGGTTTTCTATTTTGGACCTGCAATATCATGGTTTGGGTTCTGGACTTGTAATATCTCGTTAAAAAAGACAATCATTAGGCAATTCTAATATCTCAATGAGAACCATCAAGCAATTATAATATCTTGATAAAACAACAACTATCGAGTGACTCTAATATCTTCATAAGATAGTGAGCAACTCTAATATCTCACTAGGAACAAACCTGGATACTTTAAAAAAACATATGCCTTTACAGAAATGGATCTTCATCCTGATCCTTTATTTCTGAATACTTTAACAAGTTCAGAAAAATGTTTGTCTCTACAAGAATGGATCTTCATCTTGATTTTTTACTCTTTTGGGTGGACTATAGTCCTGCATCGACTTTAGCTCTTCTAGCTTGATTGACCTTCTGTCATTTGAGAGTTTCAGCATTCTTTTAGCCAACATTTGTATCTTCATTCTTTTGAGAGTTCTAGCTTTCTTCTATCCAACTTTTGTTTGATTCTTTATTGATTCAAGAGTTCATGCCTTCTAGCTATCATTTGAATCTTCATTCATTTGAGAGTTCTATCTTTCTTCTAGCTACTTGTTTGGATTTTTCTTTGCAAAAAAAATTCGGCTATTTTTTAGCCCTCACATCTACCCTTTGCCCCCTACATGGCAAAACATTGAAAGAGAGGAAAAAAATGTTTTGTTCATTCATAAAATCAAAAAATTGAAAAGAGAAGCTTTGCCACCTGTATAGGCTTAAGCCAATGATTTTGTGCCCATTAGGCTTGAAGTGATACTTTTGTCTTTGTCTTATTCTTTGCACAAGCATGCATCTCTATTTTTGTAAAGCGATTGGATTTTTCTCATGCAATAGGCCTTTCATCCCCCTTGAAGCTTTGTCTGCTTTTCATCATTTTGCTTTAAGACTGTTGGCTGCTCAAAGAATAGACAACAAAAGTGTAGTGTGACATGCTCATGTATGCATGTATGCATGACATGCATGAGTGATGCTTACATTGGTTATACTAACTCACAAAATGAGGTAATAGGTTGAAGCACTCCCATTGGTACTTTAGGGATATTCGTATAGGTCTTCCATTGGATTATCAGGAGATGTCACATCTATAGCTTCATCTTTAAGATATGGAAAACATGAGTAGTGGGGACCCAAGCAAGATAGGCAAAGATAAAGGATACATCCATTTCAAACTGTGATTTAGCATATTAGTTGGTAGCTTCTTCATAACCTTGCAAACAATTCTTTCATTAGCCTATTTTACCCAATATATCCTTTAAGGTTCGATAATGCAACATACTTCCCTAAACTTAAGGGCTCAAAAAACATTTTGGATTTTAAAAACCACATGTTGGCTTTGTCAAATTAGTGTCAATATACCTCATGGCTTGATTTTTCCAAATTAACACATCTATAACATCACAACCCTAGTTACCATACTAAACTTAAGAATCATTTTCATTTGAGCAAGAACTGTTGCACTTCAGATAGGCACATACACATTTCTTGGCCAAAGGTTTCATTGAGTTTAAATATTGTCTATCTCATATGCATGCTTTTTCAAATGATCTCCACTAATAGACTCCACCTACCATGAGAGATCAACAAGTCTTTAACATGCTTGAAATGGGGTCTATAAGGGGCATGGGTTAAATGAAGGTAGATTTGAGCTGATGTGACACGATGGACAAATCTTCACACTACAAACTTCTTGCTGAAATCATAGACAGTTGACAACATTAAACTCTAGACATCAATTCACCTTTTAATCATCTTGTTATCTTGCTTCATGAAAAGATAGAGCTTAAATGTTCTTCCACCTTCTTAGCAAAAATCTGGATCTAGTTAGGAAGATCTTAATCTTCTCCTTTTGCAAAAACTCAGGACCCATTTCCACCCATTTTTTTTCCTTTTTTCCTTTTAGAATATCAAGTCTAAGACTTTCAAGATTGCTGACTTAGAGCTATATTGGGTATTGTGAACCAAATGAAAAATGGTCTTTCTCTTGTTTCTCTAATTTTAGCCGAGTCTTTGGTTGGACTGAACCAAATCACGTCAAACTTATTCTCATAGATTGAATGAAAGTCCTCTACTATTTTAGGCAAAAAAGAACTATGTTGACTTTTTAAACTGCCCTTTTGACTTTCAATTCAAACTCTTGTTATTGTCTCTTTTTTTTTTTCTTCTTTTCTTTCTTTCTTTTTTCTTTTTCTTTTCTTTTTTTTTCTTTTTCTTATGTCCTAGCCCCAAGAGAGCTGTCTTATTTGTACCATTCTATGTTTTTGACAATGTAAGAGGGGGTAGCATGAGTCTTCTTCAATAAGGATGAATTCTTTATTGCTTTGATGTCATCTTCTTAAATAGTTTTAAGACATCAGATCTAATTCAGGTAAACTTCATTCGTCTTCATGGTCTTGATTAAGCATCCCTTTCTTTGACCTTCTCATTCCTTAATACCTTAGTGATCATTAGACTTATCATAAGTGTCACAATAGATCAGGGTAGGTTATCGGACTATATAAGCCAATAAAAAACAAGCTAAAATCTTATAAAGGCTCAAAGGGACAAACTAGGGATTAACATTAACAGGGTAGATACTAGTCGTTGGCTCACAAACAATGCCTAGATCATCTCTCTCATAAATAAGCAGAGTTCAATTTTACCTCAAAAGTACATCAAAGCATGTTCTAAAATTGACTAGGACCTAGACACAAATAATTATGCAGGAGCCCTCTCTAAGTAAGCATACATAGCTCAATGCTATAAAATAATTCTCTCACCTAGTAGATTCATTTGGATCATAATGCATAGAGATGCTAATTTATGAATATCAAGATAGATTCATCATCACTCGAGCACCAAAATGAATTATAAATTCCACCAAAGTAATTTAGTCGAGCAATTTTAATTTGAAAAACATAACTGTTCTAATGAAATACCAAAGAAAGAAAAATAAAATGAGCAACACTCAATCCAAGGGAAGTTTGTTGAGTTGAGTTTCTTCTCTTTCACATCTTCTACACTCTCATCTTGAAAAGAGGATAAAACAAAATCTTCCTTTAGTCTCCCCTCCTATCATGAAGGTTGCCAGTAAAGGTACTTTATCGAACTCAGGCAAAGGATTGTCCTTATTACTGTGTTTGTTGGATTCAGGTAGCTTACTACTGTCAATTAGTTCTTGGACCTCATGCCTTAACCGAATGTACTTATCTGTTTCATGCCCTTGTGTCTGATGGAATTGACAGAAGTCCTTGGCATCAAAGTTTGGTGGCAGACGATATGGTAATGGTCGAGGAGCCAGTGCCTATAATATCCCTTGCTTTTGCGGCTTATTGAAAACCCAAGATAGAGGTCTCTGTTTTATTAGTTTTTGTTATAGATTTGTGTCATGTTTATTATGATAATTATTGTTTTATTTAGGTATTTTGTTAGTTTAAATCGGTTTATTTAGTGTTTTTGTTAATTTTGGTAGTTTTAGTTTATTTCAGTGTTTATGTCGTTTTTGATCTAGTTTTTAGTATGGTGTTTATGTTTTTGTTGGTTATTGTTTATTTACTTTTTGTTTAAAGTTTGTTTTAGGTTAAAAAGCCAAGGAACCAAGACTGAAGGAAAAATGGACAGTAGCTGACACAGGCAGAGGACACGGCCAAGTCACTGGCCGTGTCCCATACCAAGTTAAAGAAGAAGAGCAAGTCATAGAGAAGGACACAAGCAAGGGACACAGCCAAGTCAGTGGCCGTGTCCCTCCAAAAAGGCTCCAACACGGCCAAGTCACTCCAACTTGGCCGTGTCTCACTTAGTTCCAAAGGAAAAGAAGATTAAAATTAAACACACAGGCAAGGGACACGTCCAAGTCACTGGCCGTGTCCCTCCAAAAAGGTCCAACACCACCGTGTCTTCTTCAAGACTTGGCCGTGTCACTCAACCAAAGAAGAAAAGAAGGAAAGCAAGCAGAAGTGAACACATGCAAGGGACATGGCTAAGTCACTGGCCGTGTCCCTCCAATGCATTCCAACATGGCCAAGTCTCCTCTGACTTGGCCGTGTCTCTCATGAACCAAAGCCGTAGAGATTTTTTAAAGCGGAAAATTCGTATAAAAGAAAAAAGAGAAGCTAGGGTTTGGGTGGTTGCGATTTTGAGCAAAGATTGAGCCATCAAAGAGAAGAACTTAGGTTTCACATTTGTTTTCTTTGATTTTGATTATACTTTGATTAAACTAGCTTAGATTAGATTGTTCTAGCCATTGATACATCCTTCTTGCAAGATTTGAACAAGAGATTCTTCAGAAGCTTCAAGGAGTTTGTAATTTGGTTTTGTTCTTGAACTTTATCTCTTTATTTTCATTGGAAATGTATTTATGGATATTATCATGTCTGAATTGATTTCTTTGAATAATAATGAGATGAGTATGTTTGATAGCATTATGAACTAATTTGATCTAGTCTAGGGTTTGTATGGATCTGCTATGATTGTATGAATTGGTTATTCTCTTAGCTAATAATTTCTTTAGCCTTGATTGAATGGAATATTGTTAATATATAATTGATTGGCCACCAATTATGTGTTTTAGGTATTAGATGATGTATTGAGAGATGAAGTCTAATGCTGGAACAATTTAATTAAGGACTTAGGTGAATTAGAGATATAACCTATTAAAAAGATTATTTCAATTATAACAAGATTAGTTGAAAGAGGTTTGAATGCGAGAGCTTATTTCCTTGACTCGATTAACTGAGTTGTTTGAGATTGAATCTGTAACACCCCTTCCCAACCTACATATGTAAGCTGAGTAGAGGCGCCACACTAACCTAATGTTGCTACCAATTTTACTTAGTCAAATTTTAGTTCCGATTTTTACAAAATTTTTGCCATAATTTCGCCTAAAAATTGAGTCCCAAGTGTCGACAAAACCGATTTTTTTATTTTTAAAAACATTTTACACAAACCAATTCAAACAAAATCATTCTCAGTACACTCCCAATAAATCCCCCTTGTAACCTCAACTACAACCTGCAAAAAGGATTTACACTTCTAGTACAACATAAAATAAAGGTTTTGTGACAACCCCCATATTTAAATATTACACAGCGGAAGTTATAAAATATTTACATATTTACAAATTCATATACATCAAAACTCAAGTTTTACAACACATAAAATTTATACATGATTGGCAAGGCTGCTCTGATCTTTAAGCTCCCAAAATGGATTCTTCAAGGTCTACTCTCACTAGGTCTTGATGAACTCTCGGGTTCAACTCTATCCACTCTACTACCTGCACGATTAAACACTATCGCGCTAAGCCAACAGCTTAGTAAGATAAAACATGCTAACGGTATGCTTTAATGAAATGCAATGCCACATATGTTATTGATAAGATCAACATCATATATATAAAGTTAACCACACAATTATGCATTTCACAAATCATAGTCATATGAGCATACCACATTTCAACATCTTTTCACATTCAACATTAATCAATCATACTCCATAACCAACATCTCATTTCATTAAACTCATAACATTATTTAGGACATTCATATAACCTTGACACCTATGGGCCCAACAAGTATTTAATACGATATTCAGAGTTCAGAGTTACTGCCTTGGGTTCATAGTCACAATAATCACGCCCGTAGGCAATGTATATACATGTATCTCTATCCATGGATAGTGTAACAGACCCAGTCTCTTGGATCATCAACTCAACACATATGAGGAGATCCTCAACCCGGCAAGACTGTTACAAATCATATATCTCATAGTGTAACAGACCCAGTCTCTTGGACCATCAACTCAACACCTATGAGGAGGTCCTCAACCCGGCAAGACTGTTACCTTTCATCATTTCTTAGGCATGCCACCCAAATCCAGAACTCTGAAACTGAATAACATATTAAACAAACAATTCATTTCCATTCTCAATTCTCATCACATTTAGGCAAACATGCCTTCTTTCTTTCAATTACATCATCTTAGCCAATAACAATGGCTTCACATTTCATTTCACAATATAACATCTCATTATTCAAGTATATATATATATATCTCATCCATGATCACATTAGATCTCACATAGCATCATTCATAAATATCAACATTTCATTCCACATTACTCATGAAACACATTACCATTCACAATGCACAACATAACATTGTTCAATTTCAACAATGCAATTAGGGCAAAGAACAATTGATTATAACATTCATTGATTCAAGTGTGTTTAAAGTGTTTAGGATTAGGTTTAAGGACCAACCTACCTTTGGAGAACCAAAGCAATGCAAGAAGAACAAAGAATTAAAACCCTAACCATAAATAGTACATTCTGGTTTTAAACTCCATTTTATCCTTATTTTGAAAAATTGTATAAAATAATCTACTTGACTAAAAATTCTAAAATTTTTACAGAATTTAGTTTTATATCTTAAAATCATCCCTTTAAAATTTCAGATCAATCTGAACACAAAATCTTGGTCAAATAGTTCACCTAACCAGACTGCCCCAATTGCCCTGCATCCTGGCAGCAGTTCTGAACTTTGTGAATTCCATAAATCAAATTCAATCAACGTGATTCCAAATTATTTTTCTCAAATACTAAACTCACTAAGCAACAACATATCCAAAATTCGATTGGATATGATTTTTCTACATTTTATTAAAAATCCCGAAATATAGCTGTCCCAGTTAAGGTACCTGCTGGAACAGGTCTAATGAAAATAATTTTTCTAAACTCATAACCATTCCAAAATCGAATCAACATATTTTTCAGTCATTCTAGACTCATAGAGGCACAACATATCAAAAATTCACTTCAAGAACATTTTTCTAAAATTAATTAAAAATCATACAAGTCACAGCCTTTACTAATCCTAAAACAGAAACAATTTCACTAAACACCAATCTTACTCTTCCATCACCAACACCAACCCAACTTCTCATCTATCAAGCAAAATCAATACTTACAATCATACCATAAGCAACTTAATCATACCACTTCAAAAGAATTGAAGAAATTAGAGAAAAGATCTTACCTTAGTTAAAAACTTCTTAAATCAACACTTGAACACTTAATCTTTCTTCAATTTAAGCTTGAAATCATCAAAACCATCACTTGTCTCTTTCTTTCTCTTTGGCTATGGAGGGCCGGCCATCAACAAGAAGAAGAAGAAGAAATGATAAAGAAAACACAAGTCAAACCTTCTTTAAATATCCACCATGTGATTTTATCCAAGCAATTACCAAAGTGCCCTTATTCACATAATTATCTTTTTGTCTTATATGTGCCCAATTAAGTAATTTACCAATCTCAAATAAATATCTTCTCTTGCATTGACCAAGCCTTTTGACCACTTTATATGTCATATATATTAACATATACACAACATATAAATTTGTCTCTAAACCCTATTTCTTCCCAAAATACATATACATATACTTTCTCTTCTCAATTTCTTTTCTCTTACAATTTAACACATATATTCAATCCAATATATAACAATAATAACAACAACAATATGCAAAACTTCTAGGGCATAAATGAGGATATTACAATTCTCCCCCTCTAAAAAGAAATTTCGTCCTCGAAATTACCTGATATCAACTCTGAAATAGTTGAGGATATTGCTCTCGCATAGTTTGCTCACTTTCCCAAGTTGCTTCTTCTTTTGCATGATTCTTCCAAAGAATCTTCACCAATGGCACTTTCTTGTTCCTCAATTCTTTCACATCACGTGCCAAGATAGCAACTGGTTCTTCTTCAAATGTCAAATCTGGGCTCACTTCGATAGACTCAAATGGCAACACATGAGATGGATCTGACCTGTACCTCCTCAACATAGAAACATGGAATACATTATGAATACGATCCAACTCAGGTGGCAAAGCAAGTCGATATGCAATTGGCCCAACTCTTTCTAACACTTCATACGGCCCAATGAAACGAGGACTCAATTTTCCTTTCCGACCGAACCTCAAAATCTTCTTCCAAGGAGATACTTTCAAAAACACCTTATCTCCAACATCAAACTGAATGTCTCTCCTCTTCCCAATCCACCAATAATGCTGTCTCAAATCATGATACATCTTGGTATTACCCGGATGCATAGCAAACATCGACTGATGTGCTTCTTCCAAAATAACTCTCTTCAAATCAGCATCATCGGGTACACACAATCTGCTCTTGAACCAGAGGCTCCCATCATCTCTCACAACAAAATCTCTAGTCTTTCCATCTTGACAATCTGAAATAATCTTCTGAATCTTCATATCAGTCAACTGAGCCTCTCTGATCTGATCCAATAAAACTGGTTTCAAATGCAATTGTGCCAACAATGCACCATCATCACAAGATACAAAGTTAGCACGCAGAGCTCTCAATTCAACAAGCAATGAGAGCGAATAAATTGTTAAACCAGCTAAAGACTTCCGACTTAAGGCATCAGCAACAACATTTGCTTTACCTGGATGATAGTCAATCAAACAGTCGTAGTCTTTAATCAACTCCAACCATCTCCTCTGACGAAGATTGAGTTCTTTCTGGACACCCAAATACTTCAAACTCTTGTGATCAGTGTAGATGAAACATTTCTCCCCAAACAGATAATGGCGCCAAATCTTCAATGCAAAAACAATGGCAGCCAATTCCAAATCATGGGTTGGATAGTTAAGCTCATGCGGTTTCAACTGTCGAGATGCATAAGCTATAACTTTACCTTCTTGCATCAATACACACCCCAAACCTCTATGTGAAGCATCACTGTAGATCACATATGGTTTGCCTTCAACAGGTAAAGTTAGAACAGGCGCTTGAGTCAACATTTCTCTCAACTGCTCAAAGCTAGCCTGACACTGATCCGTCCACACAAATCTCACTCCCTTATGAAGCAATCTGGTGAGTGGAGTAGCTATCAAAGAAAATCCTTTCACAAACCGCCGGTAATAGCCTGCCAAACCCAGAAAACTTCTAACCTCTGTCACGGATTTAGGTGGATTCCAATTCAATACAGCTTCAACTTTGCTCGGATCAACTTTAATGCCTTCTGCTGAAACAACATGTCCGAGAAAAGCTACTTGATCCAACCAGAACTCACACTTCGACAATTTAGCAAACAACTGCCTCTCTCTCAAAATCTGCAACACAATCCGCAGATGCATATCATGTTCCTCCTCATTCCGCGAATACACCAGTATATCATCAATGAAGACCACTACAAACTGATCCAAATAGGGCCTAAACACCCTATTCATCAAATCCATGAAAGCTGCAGGTGCATTCGTCAGACCAAAAGGCATAACTAAAAATTCATAATGCCCATACCTGGTCCGAAAAACGGTCTTAGGAACATTTTCAGCTTTGACTCTCAACTGATGATACCCAGATCTCAAATCAATTTTGGAGAACACTGACGCTCCCTTCAACTGATCAAAGAGATCATCGATTCTAGGCAAAGGATATTTATTTTTAATAGTCACCTTGTTCAATTGCCTATAATCAATACACAACCTCATAGTACCATCTTTCTTCTTCACAAATAGCACAGGAGCTCCCCAAGGAGAAACACTGGGGCGAATAAATCCTTTGTCCAACAACTCCTGTAATTGCACTATCAACTCCCTCAATTCTACTGGTGCCATTCTGTAAGGAGTAATAGAGATAGGAGTGGTACCAGGCAACAATTCAATACCGAACTCCACCTCTCTCTCAGGAGGTAACCCTGGCAACTCCTCTGGAAATACATCCGGGAACTCAGCAACTGTGGCAATGCTATCAATAGGGGAACCCTTCACTCTAGTATCCACCACATGAGCAAGATAGGCTTCACACCCCTTTCTAATCAACCTCCTGACTGCAACAGCTGAAACAAATAAGGAGGCTAGCTGTTCCTGCTCATTAGATACTATCACCTCTCTACCATCACCCGTTCTCAAAGAAACAATTTTCTTTTTACAATCCACCACAGCTCCATGTCGAGATAGCCAATCCATACCTAAGATCACGTCATATTCCTTAAATGGCATCTCAATCAAATCCCCAAGGAACTCCTCACCCTGCACCACTACTGCACTATCTCTATGCACCTTACTCACAACTACACTATGCCCTAACGGATTTGTCACCAACACATCAAATCCTAGGGACTCAGCATGCACATCAAATACAGGCAAAACAGATGCACTAATATATGAATGCGTGGAACCCGGATCAATCAAAGCAAGTACTGGAGTATTAAATAAAGAAAAAGTACCAGGTATGACTGCCGATGTATCTGGCTGCCTCTGCATAACATACATCCTCTGGGAAGATCCAACCTCCTCTGGTCTACCCTCCCTGGATGTAGCACCTCCTCTAGAACTGAATCCTGGTCTACCTCCTCGGCTGGCACCTCTGCCTCCTCTGCCTCCCCTCACACTAGCTCGAGAAGCAGCAGAATCAACTGACATCTGCTCCTGCCTCTCAGGACAGTCTCTCACAAAGTGGTCAGGTGATCCACACCTGAAGCATACCCCTGATCTACTATGCCTCCAACAAACGCCCCCATGTCTTCCACCACACTGGTTACACAAAGGTAAGGTGGATCTCTGAACTCCAGGAGTAGGAGCACTCGCTACTGAAGCTGCAGGTCTAAATCTCTGCCTCTGGAACTGCACTGACCTACCCGCTGGTCTTTGGCTCCTACTACTCCGAGGAACAAAACTTCCTCTACCCCTCTTCGCAGAAGAAGACCCTGCCTCTAACTGGGGCCTTCTAACCCTAACCTCCTCCTCTGAAATAGCTGCAATAACTTGAGATCGCTCTACACTTCGAGCTGCTGCCACAAGTTGTGAGAAATCCTGATATCTGGATCCAGCCACTAAGCACATGATCGAGGGTCTCAATCCCTCCTCAAATCGCCGACATCTATCAATCTCATCAGCAATGATACCCCCAGCATACTGACTCAGTCGAATAAACTCAACTTCATATTCAGTTACGGTCCGATGATCTTGCTTCAAATCTAGAAACTCTCTTTTCTTCCCATCTTTATACTCCCTAGGAGTATACTTCAACTCAAATTCCCTCAGAAAATCAGTGTAAGACAGTGTTGGAGGATCATCCATAGAATGGGGCACTGTCTTCCACCAGTCGTAGGCATCCTTCTGTAGCAAAGATCTTGCATAGTCAAACTTCTCCTCTGAAGTGGCTTGCAACTGCACAAATACCCTCTGAACTCTATCAAGCCACTGTTCTGCTACAGCCGGATCAACTGTACCAAAGAAATCCTCTGCTCCATATTTCCTTAGCTTATCATAGTGCCTTACTGGTACTGAAGGCTGAGGGGGTGGTGGCGGTGGCTGTGGTTGCACAGGTGCTTGTCTCATAGCTTCCATCATAGGCCTAAACTAGGCTGGCGGAACCTCCTCCCCAGCTGGTCTACCCGACACCGAAGCAGGTGCCTCCTCAACACTATCAACCCTAGCTCCCTCAGCAGGAGCAATACTCTCGGCACTACCCTCAATCGACTGACGAGAGTGAGAATCCATCACAACCTAAGTCTGCAAACACAACAGAATACCTCTTATTAAAGATCAGAGACTGCCAATCCCAAACATGTATTTTTGTTCAAAAACTCACTTTTTAAGTAAAAATAGTCTTTTTCTTACATTTTACCTAGGTTGAGAATCTCAAACCTTGGCTCTGATACCAAAACAATTGTAACACCCCTTCCCAACCTACATATGTAAGCTGAGTAGAGGCGCCACACTAACCTAATGTTGCTACCAATTTTACTTAGTCAAATTTTAGTTCCGATTTTTACAAAATTTTTGCCATAATTTCGCCTAAAAATTGAGTCCCAAGTGTCGACAAAACCGGTTTTTTTTTTATTTTTAAAAACATTTTACACAAACCAATGCAAACAAAATCATTCTCAGTACACTCCCAATAAATCCCCCTTGTAACCTCAACTACAACCTGCAAAAAGGATTTACACTTCTAGTACAACATAAAATAAAGGTTTTGTGACAACCCCCATATTTAAATATTACACAGCGGAAGTTATAAAATATTTACATATTTACAAATTCATATACATCAAAACTCAAGTTTTACAACACATAAAATTTATACATGATTGGCAAGTCTGCTCTGATCTTTAAGCTCCCAAAATGGATTCTTCAAGGTCTACTCTCACTAGGTCTTGATGAACTCTCGGGTTCAACTCTATCCACTCTACTACCTGTGCGATTAAACACTATCGCGCTAAGCCAACGGCTTAGTAAGATAAAACATGCTAACGGTATGCTTTAATGAAATGCAATGCCACATATGTTATTGATAAGATCAACATCATATATATAAAGTTAACCACACAATTATGCATTTCACAAATCATAGTCATATGAGCATACCACATTTCAACATCTTTTCACATTCAACATTAATCAATCATACTCCATAACCAACATCTCATTTCATTAAACTCATAACATTATTTAGGACATTCATATAACCTTGACACCTATGGGCCCAACAAGTATTTAATACGATATTCAGAGTTCAGAGTTACTGCCTTGGGTTCATAGTCACAATAATCACGCCCGTAGGCAATGTATATACATGTATCTCTATCCATGGATAGTGTAACAGACCCAGTCTCTTGGATCATCAACTCAACACATATGAGGAGATCCTCAACCCGGCAAGACTGTTACAAATCATATATCTCATAGTGTAACAGACCCAGTCTCTTGGACCATCAACTCAACACCTATGAGGAGGTCCTCAACCCGGCAAGACTGTTACCTTTCATCATTTCTTAGGCATGCCACCCAAATCCAGAACTCTGAAACTAAATAACATATTAAACAAACAATTCATTTCCATTCTCAATTCTCATCACATTTAGGCAAACATGCCTTCTTTCTTTCAATTACATCATCTTAGCCAATAACAATGGCTTCACATTTCATTTCACAATATAACATCTCATTATTCAAGTATATATATATATATATCTCATCCATGATCACATTATATCTCACATAGCATCATTCATAAATATCAACATTTCATTCCACATTACTCATGAAACACATTACCATTCACAATGCACAACATAACATTGTTCAATCTCAACAATGCAATTAGGGCAAAGAACAATTGATTATAACATTCATTGATTCAAGTGTGTTTAAAGTGTTTAGGATTAGGTTTAAGGACCAACCTACCTTTGGAGAACCAAAGCAATGCAAGAAGAACAAAGAATTAAAACCCTAACCATAAATAGTACATTCTGGTTTTAAACTCCATTTTATCCTTATTTTGAAAAATTGTATAAAATAATCTACTTGACTAAAAATTCTAAAATTTTTATAGAATTTAGTTTTGTATCTTAAAATCATCCCTTTAAAATTTCAGATCAAACTGAACACAAAATCTTGGTCAAATAGTTCACCTAACCAGACTGCCCCAATTGCCCTGCATCCTGGCAGCAGTTCTGAACTTTGTGAATTCCATAAATCAAATTCAATCAACGTGATTCCAAATTATTTTTATCAAATACTAAACTCACTAAGAAACAACATATCCAAAATTCGATTGGATATGAGTTTTCTACATTTTATTAAAAATCCCGAAATATAGCTGTCCCAGTTAAGGTACCTGCTGGAACAGGTCTAATGAAAATAATTTTTCTAAACTCATAACCATTCCAAAATCGAATCAACATATTTTTCAGTCATTCTAGACTCATAGAGGCACAACATATCAAAACTTCACTTCAGGAACATTTTTCTAAAATTAATTAAAAATCATACAAGTCACAGCCTTTACTAATCCTAAAACAGAAACAATTTCACTAAACACCAATCTTACTCTTCCATCACCAACACCAACCCAACTTCTCATCTATCAAGCAAAATCAATACTTACAATCATACCATAAGCAACTTAATCATACCACTTCAAAAGAATTGAAGAAATTAGAGAAAAGATCTTACCTTAGTTAAAAACTTCTTAAATCAACACTTGAACACTTAATCTTTCTTCAATTTAAGCTTGAAATCATCAAAACCATCACTTGTCTCTTTCTTTCTCTTTGGCTATGGAGGGCCGGCCATCAACAAGAAGAAGAAGAAGAAATGATAAAGAAAACACAAGTCAAACCTTCTTTAAATATCCACCATGTGATTTTATCCAAGCAATTACCAAAGTGCCCTTATTCACATAATTATCTTTTTGTCTTATATGTGCCCAATTAAGTAATTTACCAATCTCAAATAAATATCTTCTCTTGCATTGACCAAGCCTTTTGACCACTTTATATGTCATATATATTAACATATACACAACATATAAATTTGTCTCTAAACCCTATTTCTTCCCAAAATACATATACATATACTTTCTCTTCTCAATTTCTTTTCTCTTACAATTTAACACATATATTCAATCCAATATATAACAATAACAACAACAACAATATGCAAAACTTCTAGGGCATAAATGAGGATATTACAGAATCTTTGAAATTAAATTAGTTAAGAGGAATAACCGTTCATACATATAAGTAGTAGAGAAGTGCAAACCCTAGACCTTTCTATCAAGTGAATCAAAACATCAGCTTAATTTACTCTTATTCGTTTTAAACTTCAATCAATCTTCTTTATTAGTTAACAATTTAAATTTTCTTCATTACTTGTTACTCATAATCTGATAATAAATTAGCCACTTTAGCTTCCTTGCGAGAAGACCTTGGGGTGATCACCTTTGCTACAGCTACCTCGTATACTTGCGAGTGACGCTTTGTGGTAGAGTTAATTCGAGCGCAACAAGTTTTTGGCACCGCTGCCGGGGAGGCTAATTGGCATAATTGTTTATTAGTGTTAGAAATTTTAGATTATTTTTCATTGTTTACTTTTGATTTTATTTTTTCTTTTGTTTTTAATACTTTCTTTTTTCTAGAAATTTTTGTTTATGCAAGGCAGGAGATAACTTGGAGGAGAGCTATACCCCGTCATTCCAGAAATTTAGAGAGTGAAAAGGAGCAGGGAAGAGTTTGAACTGTATACAGGATTTGATACTACAGAGGAGGACACTTCTGATTTTGAGTCAGAATCTGCACAATCTGTTAAAATGGCTGAAGAAAGGCAAAGAACGATGAGAGACTTTGCTAGACCTGTCATTGGAACTTCCACCTCTTGCATAAGACTGACAGATGCAGCAAGAAATTATGAGTTGAAGAACATTCACTACAACATGCTGCCATCATTCTATGGAGTTCCAAATGAAGATTCTCTGAACTTTATTCAGGATTTCTACTCCACCCTCAACACTTTTTCATTGGGAGGATTAACAGAGGATCAGTTGAGGATGCGGTGTTTTCCATATACTTTGAAGGATAGGGCAAAGAGCTGGCTTATGATGTTGCCCGAAAACTCACTAACAACTTGGGAGCAAGTTTATAACAAGTTCATAGGCAAGTTCTATTCACATCAAAAGACAGTTGAGTTGAGAGGGAAGATTGCTACATTCTCTCAATTTGAAGGAGAACCATTTCATGAGGCTTGGGACAAATTTAAGATGCTATTGATCCAGTGTCCACATCATCACTACCCACTTCAACTTCTGAACCAGTTTTTCTATGATGGTTTAACCTAGCAATTTCAGAACACTGTTGATAATGCAGCTGGGGGAGCTATGGGAGAAAAGACAGCTGATGAAACTTATGAGATCTTTGAGATGTTGGGAGCTAATTCTCAACAGAAAAGTGTAAGGGGAAGAAGTAAAGGGGTGAGTCAACTACCCACTTCAACTTCTGAACCAGTTTTTCTATGATGGTTTAACCCAGCAATTTCAGAACACTGTTGATAATGCAGCTGGAGGAGCTATGGGAGAAAAGACAGCTGATGAAACTTATGAGATCTTTGAGATGATGGGAGCTAATTCTCAACAGAAAAGTGTAAGGGGAAGAAGTAAAGGGGTGAATCAACTGGAAGCCAATAGTGAGATGGTAAATCGGATAGCTGAGTTGACAAGGTAAGTGTAGATGCTGAACATGAAGAATAATATTTCTTCATCTACTCAAGAAGCGTGTGGAATCTGTTGAACTTTAGGGCATGGAGCAAACATTTGCCCCTCTGCATATGAATCATATGGGAATGAAGCTGAGCAAGTCAATGCCATAGGGGGATTTCAACCAAGAGCTCAGAATGATCCTTATTCAAATTCATACAATCCTGGTTGGAGGAATCACCCAAATTTTTCTTGGGCAACAAATAATTCTCAACAGCCTTTCCATTTGCTCCAGAGATAGAACCAACAGCAGGGTCAATCCTCAAATCAAGGGCAGTCTAAGATAGAGAGCTTGGAGGAAAGTTTACAAGCTTTTATCCAAGTCAGTGCAAAAAATCAAGAGATGACCAACAAGAGGCTGGATTCTTTAGAAGCATCTGTTAAGAAAGTGGAGACCCAAGTAGGGCAATTGGCACAACAAATGCAGATTCAACAGAAGGGGAAATTCCCAAGTCAACCTGAGCAGGCACAATCAGTGACTGTTCTTAGAAGTGGTAAGGTAATTGACAATAATGTTGAAGATAATTCTGTAAGTGTAGGTGACCAAGAGAACAAGAAGGAAGGAGAACCAAAGAACAAAGGTGTTGGAGAAAGATCAGTGTAGAAGTCCCCTACATCAGATCTACATAAAGCAAGCAATCCATACCGGCCTCCTATACCATTCCCCAGCAGGTTGAAGGATGATGATAAAAAAGATAAGCAATTTTCTAACATCTTCAACATGCTGTCTAAGGTAAGTATTAACTTACCCTTACTTGAAGCAATAAAGAATATGCCGGCTTATGCAAAATTTTTCAAAGAGCTAATCACCAAGAAAAAGAGGTATGAGCCGAATGAAAAGGTGATAGTTTCCGAGGTAGCTAGTGCTGTTCTGCAGCATAAACTACCTCCCAAACTAAAGGATCCTGGAAGCTTTATAATTCAAATTACTGTGGGAAATGGAAAGGGGATTGAGGGCATGTGTGATCTAGGAGCCAGTATAAATTTGATGCCTTATTCTATTTATAAAGAATTAGAATTAGGGGAACTTAAGCCAACAAAAATGGTGTTGCAATTAGCTGATAGGTCTTTTAGATTCCCGAAAGGGGTTATAGAAGATGTGTTAGTTAAGGTTGGTGGGTTAATAGTACCTGAGGATTTCATAGTTCTTGACATGGAAGGGAGTAACCCTGCACCATCAGCACACACTATATTGCTGGGTAGGCCTTTCATGGCTACTACCAACACCTTAATAGATGTTAAAAATGGTAAGTTGTCAATGACTGTCTTAGGGCAAACTGTTGAATTTTCTATTTTTAACACTTCTCCTATTCCTACAACTGCTTTATATGAGGAATGTTCTTTAATTAATAGTGTTGAAGCAGTTGTTGCAGATGCTTTCTTGCAGACAGGTTCATCAGATAAATTGGAGCTGAAACTGACCTTAGAAGAGGGGGCTAAACTAGTGAGGGAGACCCAAAGGTGCCTTAACCCTAAGGCATATGAGAGCTCGAGGATTTACAAGGATCGCACAAAAGCACTTCATGACAGATTTATTGTGCGAAAGACATTGAGTCCAGGTATGAAAGTTTTACTTTTTAATTATCGACTCCGTCTGTTTCCAGGTAAATTCAAGTCTCGATGGAGTGGTCCTTTCGAGGTAACTAAGGTATGTCCTTCTGGTGCCATTGAATTGCTTAACTCTCGAACCAATAAAACTTTTAAAGTAAATGGCCAGAGAGTTAAACCATATAAAGAAGGATTTCAAGAAGTGAGGATCATTGACAGCACTTTGATCCACGATCCCTAGGCCTTGCAGTGATGTCCAACTTTATGACATTAAAGAAGCGCTAAATGGGAGGCAACCCATCGGTTTACATTTCTTTTTCATATTTTTAATTTTATATTTTGCAATTTTGATTTTATTTTTAGTTTAAATAAATAGAAACCCTAAAGCTCTCTTGTGTTTTGTTTTTGAACTTTTGTGTTTGTGATGGAAAGTTAGTGTTTTGCCTCACCAGGGTACGATGGAAGACAAGTTGTTCTTTTAATTCTTTTTCTTTATTATTCTTGTTTTCCATTGAGGACAATGGAAATTCTAAAGTGTGGGGTAATCTTTTAGCTTTTCCTTAATTTTTGTTTGGCTGTCTTGGTGTGTTTTATTGTGTTATGCATGGTATAATTGTTGAAAATTTATTGATCTTTTCTGTGATTCTAGCATTATAGTTGAGACTTTAGTATCAGCATAGAGATTAGCATTTGAATTCATTCAGGATCAATTTTCACATTCTGCAATTTATGACATATAAATCTTTGTGAACCCACGTGTGTGAGTTTTGAGTCTCGTAATTTGATATTATTATCAGTTGATTTTCTTTTCTTAAGTGTGCACCTTTATGATTTTGCATCTCTAGAGTTTGCTTTTGCATACTAATTGAACTCACATTATGATTTAATCTCAAATTTTAAAATGATGAAGGCAAATTAGGGTAGCCCTTTAGCTTAAAAAGACCTCCCTTAATATTGAATTCCTTAGTGAGCCAAGTTGAGCCTTTGACCTTTTTCTTGTTTGATCAACACAATTCACAGCTCAACTTTCTCTTATTATCATCATACCTGCATTAAGGAATGGAGTTTTTATGATATGACAATAGGGTGGTTTATTTCAAAGTGTGGGGTAAGCAAGTAAAAAAAATAAAATACAGTATTGCTATTTGGGGTTGAAATGCATACTTTGCACATTATATTGGATTATGAGTTGATTATTCTTTTCCTCTACATTTTAAGCTAGATGTTCCATGCAAGTTTATATTTTGTATATAAATATATTAAAAAAATGATAAAAATAAAAAAAGAAGAGAAAAAGTGAAAATAAAAAAAAGATATATATATATATATATACAAAATCCATATATTTTCTAGCATTGGAAGAATGTTGATTCGTATTTTTCTTGAAGTATGCAAGTATGTGAAGTATTAATGGATTGTGAGTATGCCATTTGAGGGAGTTGTGAATTTCTTAGCAAGAGTATTGTCTAATTTAGATACTCCATTTCTTGATGCTCCAGCTTAAATGTCTTTTCTCACACCTTTACCTTAGCCCCCATTACATCCAAATGAAAGACCTTCGGATTATTTCTTGAGAAAATCAGTGAGGGAGATTGGATAATTAAGCAAGTTTATGGTAGTATGCAGTCATGAGTGGTTTGAGTGATTAACCTTTGAAATTGAGTGAAACACTTAGAAGAGAGATAAGGTTTGTATATCTGGATTAATGAATGAGTTAAGAAAATCTTGATTGAAGAAAATTGCAAATATTTATGGCTGAGTCTTAAAGGATTTCATCTTATATGCTGGAATTATAGTTACGGTTGTTTGAGTTTTTAATTTATGCCATGTGAATTTGCTTGAGGGCAAGCAAAGTTTTAAGTGTGGGGTAGTTGTTTTATTAGTTTTTGTTATAGATTTGTGTCCTGTTTATTATGATAATTATTGTTTTATTTAGCTATTTTGTTAGTTTAAATCGGTTTATTTAGTGTTTTTGTTAATTTTAGTAGTTTTAGTTTATTTCAGTGTTTATGTCATTTTTTATCTAGTTTTTAGTATGGTGTTTATGTTTTTGTTGGTTATTGTTTATTTACTTTTTGTTTAAAGTTTGTTTGAAGTTTTGTTTTAGGTTAAAAAGTCAAGGAACCAAGACTGAAGGAAAAATGGACAGTAGCTGACACAGGCAGAGGACACGGCCAAGTCACTGGCCGTGTCCCATACCAAGTTAAAGAAGAAGAGCAAGTCACAGAGAAGGACACAAGCAAGGGACACGGCCAATTCAGTGGCCGTGTCCCTCCAAAAAGGCTCCAACATGGCCAAGTCACTCCAACTTGGCCGTGTCTCACTTAGTTCCAAAGGAAAAGAAGATTAAAATTAAACAGAAGCAAACACAGGCAAGGGACACGGCCAAGTCACTGGCCGTGTCACTCCAAAAAGGTCCAACACGGCCGTGTCTTCTTCAAGACTTGGCCTTGTCACTTAACCAAAGAAGAAAAAAAGGAAAGCAAGCAGAAGTGAACACATGCAAGGGACATGGCCAAGTCACTGGCCGTGTCCCTCCAATGCACTCCAACACGGCCAAGTCTCCTCTGACTTGGCCATGTCTCTCATGAACCAAAGCCGTAGCGGATTTTTTAAAGCGGAAAATTCGTATAAAAGAAAAAAGAGAAGCTAGGGTTTGGGTGGTTGCGATTTTGAGAAAAGATTGAGCCGTCAAAGAGAAGAACTTAGGTTTCACATTTGTTTTCTTTGATTTTGATTATACTTTGATTAAACTAGCTTAGATTAGATTGTTCTAGCCATTGATACATCCTTCTTGCAAGATTTGAACAAGAGATTCTTCAGAAGCTTCAAGGAGTTTGTAATTTGGTTTTGTTCTTGAACTTTATCTATTTATTTTCATTGGAAATGTATTTATGGATATTATCATGTCCGAATTGATTTCTTTGAATAATAATGAGATGAGTATGTTTGATAGCATTATGAACTAATTTGATCTAGTCTAGGGTTTGTATGGATCTGCTATGATTGTATGAATTGGTTATTCTCTTAGCTAATAATTTCTTTAGCATTGATTGAATGGAATATTGTTAATATATAATTGATTGGCCACCAATTATGTGTTTTAGGTATTAGATGATGGATTGAGAGATGAAGTCTAATGCTGGAACAATTCAATTAAGGACTTAGGTGAATTAGAGATATAACCTATTAAAAATATTATTTCAATTATAACAAGATTAGTTGAAAGAGGTTTGAATGCGAGAGCTTATTTCCTTGACTCGATTAACTGAGTTGTTTGAGATTGAATCTTTGAAATTAAATTAGTTAAGAGGAATAACCATTCATACATATAAGTAGTAGAGAAGTGCAAACCCTAGACCTTTCTATCAAGTGAATCAAAACATCAGCTTAATTTACTCTTATTCGTTTTAAACTTCAATCAATCTTCTTTATTAGTTAACAATTTAAATTTTCTTCATTACTTGTTACTCATAATCTGATAATCAATTAGCCACTTTAGCTTCCTTGCGAGATGACCTTGGGGCGATCACCTTTGCTACAGCTGTAACACCCCTATATTCCGTATACGTACATAGCATGCTAAAACGATCGTAATATACGTATACTGAGTATAGGTTGTCACTATTGATAAAATATTCAAAACATTCATTCTCAAAACCATGAATAAATTTAAAACTTTTAAAGTAGTTCATAAAACAAAATAGGTACAAAGTTTATTTAAAACACAGCGGAAAGTAGATCAAATATTTACAAATATTTATATACCAAAATTGAAATATACAAAATACAAAATATATACATTATTGGCAGTTCTTCTCTGATCTTTAAGTCCCACTCAAATCTTCAATGTCTAGACTCACTCGGTCTAGTGGAACTCTCAGGATCCTCTCTGATACCTGCGCGATAAATCACACTCGCGCTGAGCCACTAGCTCAGTAATACAAACTGCAATATCAATATGCTTTGATGCAATGTCCATGTCATACAATCAAGTTTTGTGCACAATCCGATAAACTAATACATTTCTATTCTCACCTTACTCCTTATAGTTTCTCATACCATAAATATACTTCGTATCTTTGCTTAAGTGTTATAATCATTTCATAAATCACATTAAAACCAAGACAGACCTGGGCCCAAGACACCCTAATATGTTATTCAAAGTTCAGAGTTACTGTTTTGGTCAATAGTGACACCATGTGTCTAGCCCCGTAGGCAATATATATCAAATGACACCAAGTGTCTAGCCCCGTAGGCAATATTTTAATCAAATGACACCAAGTGTCTAGCCCCGTAGGCAATATTTTAAGGCATGCCGCCAAATACAGAACTCTGAAAGTTGAATCAACATATTAAGTACACATTATTTCCTTTTATTTCTCATTCCACAATTCACAATACATTAGGCAATCATGCCTCACAATTTCAATTGAATTATCTTGGCCCATCATGTTGGCCTCACATTTCTTTTTGATCATCATAACCACATTAAAGCAACTTATCACCACTTTCACATATCATATTACATCATTCACTTTTACATATCATTTTACATTTCACTGTCATATCAATAACATACTTTAACCATTCTATTTATATCATTAATAATTAATCATAATGGTTTCACATTTCATTACTCAAATGTACACAATCAATAGTCTTAACATATACTTTACATGCTTATCACCACATTCATTATATGCCAATATAACATTTATAATATGCACTAGTAATGCATTACATTCCATAACACATTTACAACCAAATATGCATCAAGTCTCAATGTCATATGTATTTATGCAACAATGTAGTTTGTACTTACCTTATAAACACTCACACAACTCTAAGCAATCCTTTCTTCCAAAGATTCTTCACTTCACAATTAGGGCAATTCACTTCTTCCAAAACCTAACCCAAAACAATGATGCATCACATCAATTTCTATAACATTATTCACTTATTAACCTTATCTTAGACCTTTAGAGCACTAAACAAAACTCAACAACCCTAAGCAAAGCCCACGGCCGTGGCCACCTCAACCCCCCCACGGTCGTGGCTTTAGGAAGCAAACTGTCCAAAAATGGTCACCTCCCCCACGGCCATGGCTACCAAAAGGCCACGGGCGTGGGATCCCAAACGCTACTGCCCCTTTCCAAAATTATGTGTTCTTCAATTCTAAAACCAATAAACACTAACAACTCAAAGATTAACAAGAATAACCAATCAAACATAACAAAAACATCACTTACCAACTTAAAACCCTAACTCAAACTCAACACAATCACTTCCAACACCTTCACCAACTCAACTTCTCATCTATCAAGCAAAATCAATACTTAATTTCACACCACAACCCATTTAATCACACCATCATCAAAATACAACTCAACTCAAACCAAACTTAAAAATTAACAAAGGCAAACAAGAGAAAACTTACCAAATAATGGAATTCTTTGAAAATCCAACTTGCAACTTTGAAAACTTCCTTCACTTTGAGCTTGAAATCATCAAAAGTCTCAATTGTTCTCTTGCTCTCTTGTTCCTTTGTTGAGCCGGCCACACAAGATAGAAAAGAGAAGAAAAATGATAAGTCAACCCTTCATTTCTTCTTTTAATCTCCACCATGCAATTCCACAAGAAAAATTACCAAAACACCCTTAATTATAAAACTAACCTTTTGTCTCTTATATGCCCAATTATGTAGTTCACAATATCAAAAGAAATATCTTCTTCCACTATCTCCAACACCTTGACTCACTCTTTGACCAACTTATATGCTATATATATTACCATATACATAACATATACACCTTTCTCTACACACATATATCTTTCTAACAACACAAACACATTCTCTTCCAATTTCTTATCAACTTATCATATATATACATAGTTCAAGTGCAACAACAATAACACCAAAACTACTAGGGCATAATTAGGGATATTACAAGTCTCCCCCTCTAAAAAGAAATTTCGTCCTCGAAATTACCTGAAATTAACTCTGAAATAACTGAGGATACTGGTTTCGCATTGTTTGCTCACTTTCCCAAGTTGCCTCTTCTCTCCCATGATTCTTCCATAGCACTTTCACAAGTGGCACTCTCTTGTTTCTTAATTCTTTCACTTCATGTGCCAGAATAGCAACTGGCTCTTCTTCAAATGTCAGATCCGGACTCATCTCAATAGATTCAACTGATAACACATGAGATGGGTCTGATCTATACCTTCTCAACATAGAAACATGGAAGACATTATGAATCCGCTCCAAATCAGGTGGCAAAGCAAGCCGATAAGCAACTGGTCCCACTCTTTCTAAAACTTCATATGGCCCAATGAACAGAGGACTCAGCTTCCCTTTCCGACCAAATCTTAAGATCTTTTTCCAAGGAGAAACTTTTAAAAATACTTTCTCTCCCACATTATACTCAATGTCTCTCCTTTTCAAATCTGCATAAGATTTTTGTCGATCTGAAGCTGCTTTCAATCTATCTCGAATCATTTTCACTTTATCTTCTGTTTCCTTAACCAAATCAGGACCAATTATCTTACCTTCACCAGTTTCATTCCAACACAAAGGTGTCCTACACCTTCTCCCATACAGTGCCTCAAATGGTGCCATACCAATGCTCGATTGATGACTGTTATTATAGGCAAATTCCACCAGTGGCAAAAATCCGTCCCAACTTCCAGAGAAATCAATGACACAGCTTCTCAACATATCCTCGATGATCTGTATCACTCTCTCTGATTGTCCATCTGTCTGGGGATGGAAAGCAGTACTGAAATGCAATCGAGAACCTAAAGCGCCATGCAAACTCTTCCAAAATCTCGAGGTGAACCTAGGATCTCGATTAGACACTAAAGAAATTGGGACACCATGCAATCTCACAATCTCCTGGATATACAGCTCAGCCAACCTCTCCAAAGAATAATCCATCCGAACTGGAAGAAAATGAGCTGTCTTAGTCAGCCTATCAACAATCACCCAAATGGCATCATGCTTTCTTTGTGTCAAAGGCAAACCAGACACAAAGTCCATAGTTACTCTATCCCACTTCCATTCAGGCACTGACAAAGGTTGAAGCAACCCAGTTGGAACTTGATGCTCAGCTTTCACCCTCTGACAAGTGAGACATTTAGACACAAACTCTGCAATGTCTCTCTTCATACCGGACCACCAATAATGCTGTCTCAAATCATGGTACATCTTGGTACTGCCCGGATGCATAGCAAAAGCTGATTGGTGTGCTTCTTCTAAAACAATCTTTCTTAAACTTTCATCATCAGGCACACACAGTCTACTCTTGAACCATAAGCTTCCATCATCTCTCACAACAAAATCTCGGCTCTCGCCCTGTTGACAAACTGACACAATCTTCTGAGTTTCCTCATCAGTCAATTGAGCCTCCTTAATCTGGTCTAATAATACTGGCCTTAAATGCAATTGTGCCATCAATGCACCATCATCACAAACTATAAAACTAGCATGCAACGCTCTTAACTCAACAAGCAACAAGAGCGAATAAGCAGTCAAACCTGCTAAAGACTTCCAACTCAAGGCATCAGCAACAACATTTGCTTTACCTGGATGATAATCAATCAAGCAGTCATAGTCTTTAATCAACTCTAACCATCTCCTCTGCCGAAGATTTAGCTCCTTCTGAACACCCAAATACTTCAAACTTTTGTGATCAGTATAGATGAAACATTTCTCTCCAAAACGATAATGTCGCCAAATCTTCAAGGCAAACACAATGGCTGCTAACTCCAAGTCATGAGTCGGATAATTGAGCTCATGCGGTTTCAACTGTCGAGAAGCATAAGCTATCACTTTACCTTCTTGCATCAATACACAACCCAAACCATTATGTGAAGCATCACTGTAGATCACATACGGTTTATCTTCCATAGGTAACGTGAGAACAGGTGCTTGAGTCAACATTTCTTTCAACTGCTCAAAACTAGTCTGGCACTGATCAGTCCACACAAATCTCACTCCCTTTCGAAGTAGTCTGGTAAGTGGAGTAGCTATTACAGAAAAACCTTTCACAAACCGTCGGTAATAACCGGCCAATCCCAGAAAACTCCTAACTTCAGTCACAGTCTTCGGTGGACTCCAATTCAGAATAGCTTCAACTTTACTCGGGTCAACCCTAATGCCATCTGCTGACACAATATGACCGAGAAAAGCTACTTGGTCAAGCCAGAATTCACACTTTGATAACTTAGCAAACAATTGCTTCTCTCTCAAAATTTGTAACACAATCCGAAGATGCTCACTATGCTCCTCCTCATTTCGCGAATACACCAAGATATCATCTATGAACACTACCACAAACTGATCCAAATAGGGCCTAAACACCCTATTCATCAAATCCATAAAAGCGGCAGGTGCATTCGTCAAACCAAATGGCATTACCAAAAACTCATAATGCCCATATCTGGTTCGAAAAGCTGTCTTTGGCACATCCTCAGCTCTAACCCGCAACTGATGGTACCCTGATCTCAAATCAATTTTAGAAAACACAGCTGCTCCCTTCAATTGATCAAAGAGATCATCAATTCTAGGCAAAGGATATTTATTCTTAATAGTTATCTTGTTCAGTTGCCTATAATCGATACACAATCTCATAGTACCATCCTTCTTCTTAACAAACAAAACAGGAGCTCCCCACGGCGACACACTAGGGCGAATAAAACCCTTATCCAGCAACTCCTGCAACTGCACCTTCAATTCTCTCAATTCGACAGGTGCCATTCTATAGGGAGTAATAGAGATAGGAGTGGTACCTGGTAACAACTCAATACCAAACTCCACCTCTCTCTCAGGAGGCAATCCTGGCAACTCCTCTGGAAAAATATATGGAAATTCTGAAACTGTGGGAATGCTATCCAATTGAGAACCTACCACTCTGGTATCCAATACATGAGCAAGATAAGCTTCACACCCTTTTCTGATCATCTTCCTAGCTGCAACAGCTGAAACAAACAAAGATGCAAGCTGTCTCTGCTCACTAGATACCAACACTACTCTATCATCACTAGTTCTCAAAGTAACACACTTCTTCTTACAATCTACCACAGCTCCATGCCTAGACAGCCAATCCATGCCAAGAATCAAATCAAATTCTTTAAATGGCATCTCAATCAAATCACCACAAAACTTCTCACCCTGTACCATCACTGCACAATCTCTATGCACTTTACTAACAATCACGCTATGCCCTAAAGGATTTGTCACCAACACATCAAATCCTAGGGACTCAGCATGCATTTCAGACACAGGCAATACTGATGCACTAATGTATGAATGTGTGGATCCAGGGTCAATCAAAGCAAGTACAGAAATGCCAAGTAAAGAAAAAGTACCAGCTATGACTGCAGAAGCATCAGGCTGTCTTTGCATCACATAAACCCGCTGAGAAGGCCCAGCCTCATCTGGTCTGCCATCCCTGAGTGTAGATCCTCCTCTCTGACTAAACCCAGATCTACCCCCTCGGCTGAAACCCCTGCTTCCTCGACCTCCTCTGCTAAAACTCTACCGAGAAGCTGTAGATTCCACTGACCTCTGGTCCTGCATCTCAGGACACTCTCTAATAAAATGGTTAGGTGATCCACATCGAAAACACACCCCCGAACCACCAATCCTCCGACAATTACCCCAATGGGCCCTAGTACAATACTCACAAATAGGTGGGGTGGGTCTCTAAGTCACCGGAGTCGGAGCACTTGCCACAGAAACTGTAGATCGCGGTCTCTGCCTCTGATACTGTCCTGATCTACTCATCGGCCTCTGACTCCTTCCCACTCTAGGAACAAAGCTCCCTCTGCCCCTCTTCACTGATGAAGACCCTATCTCAAACTGGGGTCTTCTCACTCTAGTCTCTTCTTCAGATGCAGCTGCAATGCTTTGAACTCTTTCCACACTCCGTGCGGCTGCCACAAGCTGAGAGAAATCAGTATATCTGGATCCAGCCACATGACATACAAGAGAAGGCCTCAACCCCTCTTCGAATCTCCTACATCTGTCAATTTCATCGGATATAATGCCTCCCGCATAATGGCTTAATCGAATAAACTCCACTTCATATTCTGTAACGGTCCGATGGTCTTGCTTCAGACTCAAGAACTCCATCTTCTTCATATCTCTATACTCCCTCGGAGTATATTTCAACTCAAATTCTCGAAGAAAATCAGCATAGGTCAATGTGGGTGGATCATCCATGGCATGTGGTACGGTCTTCCACCAGTCATATGCGTCCTTCTGCAATAATGACCTAGCATAATCAAACTTTTCCTCTGACGTGGCTTGCAACTGAATAAAAATTCTCTGAACTTTATCAAGCCACTGTTCTGCCATAGCTGGATCTATCGTACCCATAAAATCCTCTGCCCCAAACTTCCTCAGTTTATCATATTGTCTCACTGGTACCTGAGGCTGAGGTGGTGGTGGAGGTTGCACTGGTGCTTGCCTCATAACTTCCATCATATGTCTAAACCAGGCTGGTGGAACCTCATCACCTGCTGGTCTCCCCGACACTGAAGCAGGTACCTCACTGGCTACCTCAACTCTAGCTCCCTCCCTACTCTCAACAGGAGCTATACTCTCTGCACTTCCCTCTACAGACTGTCGTGATTGGGGATCCATTACAACCTATATCTGCAAACACAGCAGAATGTTCCTTATTAAAGATCAGAGACTGCCAATACTAAGTATATATTTTATTCAAAAACCAACTTTTAAATCAAAATATCCTTTTTCTTACAATTTCCCTAGGTTGAGAATCTCAAACCTAGGCTCTGATACCAAAATAATTGTAACACCCCTATATTCCGTATACGTACATAGCATGCTAAAACGATCGTAATATACGTATACTGAGTATAGGTTGTCACTATTGATAAAATATTCAAAACATTCATTCTCAAAACCATGAATAAATTTAAAACTTTTAAAGTAGTTCATAAAACAAAATAGGTACAAAGTTTATTTAAAACACAGCGGAAAGTAGATCAAATATTTACAAATATTTATATACCAAAATTGAAATATACAAAATACAAAATATATACATTATTGGCAGTTCTTCTCTGATCTTTAAGTCCCACTCAAATCTTCAATGTCTAGACTCACTCGGTCTAGTGGAACTCTCAGGATCCTCTCTGATACCTGCGCGATAAATCACACTCGCGCTGAGCCACTAGCTCAGTAATACAAACTGCAATATCAATATGCTTTGATGCAATGTCCATGTCATACAATCAAGTTTTGTGCACAATCCGATAAACTAATACATTTCTATTCTCACCTTACTCCTTATAGTTTCTCATACCATAAATATACTTCGTATCTTTGCTTAAGTGTTATAATCATTTCATAAATCACATTAAAACCAAGACAGACCTGGGCCCAAGACACCCTAATATGTTATTCAAAGTTCAGAGTTACTGTTTTGGTCAATAGTGACACCATGTGTCTAGCCCCGTAGGCAATATATATCAAATGACACCAAGTGTCTAGCCCCGTAGGCAATATTTTAATCAAATGACACCAAGTGTCTAGCCCCGTAGGCAATATTTTAAGGCATGCCGCCAAATACAGAACTCTGAAAGTTGAATCAACATATTAAGTACACATTATTTCCTTTTATTTCTCATTCCACAATTCACAATACATTAGGCAATCATGCCTCACAATTTAAATTGAATTATCTTGGCCCATCATGTTGGCCTCACATTTCTTTTTGATCATCATAACCACATTAAAGCAACTTATCACCACTTTCACATATCATATTACATCATTCACTTTTACATATCATTTTACATTTCACTGTCATATCAATAACATACTTTAACCATTCTATTTATATCATTAATAATTAATCATAATGGTTTCACATTTCATTACTCAAATGTACACAATCAATAGTCTTAACATATACTTTACATGCTTATCACCACATTCATTATATGCCAATATAACATTTATAATATGCACTAGTAATGCATTACATTCCATAACACATTTACAACCAAATATGCATCAAGTCTCAATGTCATATGTATTTATGCAACAATGTAGTTTGTACTTACCTTATAAACACTCACACAACTCTAAGCAATCCTTTCTTCCAAAGATTCTTCACTTCACAATTAGGGCAATTCACTTCTTCCAAAACCTAACCCAAAACAATGATGCATCACATCAATTTCTATAACATTATTCACTTATTAACCTTATCTTAGACCTTTAGAGCACTAAACAAAACTCAACAACCCTAAGCAAAGCCCACGGCCGTGGCCACCTCAACCCCCCCACGGTCGTGGCTTTAGGAAGCAAACTGTCCAAAAATGGTCACCTCCCCCACGGCCATGGCTACCAAAAGGCCACGGGCGTGGGATCCCAAACGCTACTGCCCCTTTCCAAAATTATGTGTTCTTCAATTCTAAAACCAATAAACACTAACAACTCAAAGATTAACAAGAATAACCAATCAAACATAACAAAAACATCACTTACCAACTTAAAACCCTAACTCAAACTCAACACAATCACTTCCAACACCTTCACCAACTCAACTTCTCATCTATCAAGCAAAATCAATACTTAATTTCACACCACAACCCATTTAATCACACCATCATCAAAATACAACTCAACTCAAACCAAACTTAAAAATTAACAAAGGCAAACAAGAGAAAACTTACCAAATAATGGAATTCTTTGAAAATCCAACTTGCAACTTTGAAAACTTCCTTCACTTTGAGCTTGAAATCATCAAAAGTCTCAATTGTTCTCTTGCTCTCTTGTTCCTTTGTTGAGCCGGCCACACAAGATAGAAAAGAGAAGAAAAATGATAAGTCAACCCTTCATTTCTTCTTTTAATCTCCACCATGCAATTCCACAAGAAAAATTACCAAAACACCCTTAATTATAAAACTAACCTTTTGTCTCTTATATGCCCAATTATGTAATTCACAATATCAAAAGAAATATCTTCTTCCACTATCTCCAACACCTTGACTCACTCTTTGACCAACTTATATGCTATATATATTACCATATACATAACATATACACCTTTCTCTACACACATATATCTTTCTAACAACACAAACACATTCTCTTCCAATTTCTTATCAACTTATCATATATATACATAGTTCAAGTGCAACAACAATAACACCAAAACTACTAGGGCATAATTAGGGATATTACAACAGCTACCTTGTATACTTGTGAGTGACGCTTTGTGGTAAAGTTGATTCGAGCGCAACAGTCTCCTCAAATCTAAAAATTGTATTCTATTCCCTTGACTAGTATTTACATTGACATCCATCACTTTCTGTGTACTTTGACCACCAGTTTAGTAGTTTCCCTTCTCGTTCCTTCTTCTAGAAAAATGATTATTCTCCCTTTTTCACTCTTCTATCTGTAAGCAAACTTGAAGAAGATCCTTGAAATCTCTAATAAGAGTATGGGACAACTTTTTATGGTTGTTAGGCAGGACATCTCTCACTATCATTTTAATTTAGTCAGATTCATCGGGCCTTTTATTGAGAAAAGCAGCCTTGTTCGTCCACCTCTTCACATAATCAATGAAATTCTCATTCTGCTTTTGTTGGATAGTCTCTACCTCTATCAGGGTCACTTCTAGCTCAACATTATATCCATATTACTGAATGAAAGCTTTGTACAACAAATCCCAATCTTTTTGGGTGTTCTCCTCTAGGGTATTGAACTGTTTCACAATAGGATTTAGAGAAAGCATGAAGTACCTTAGAGTTTGAGCCTTTGTAGCTCAATTAGACTGCATGGCAATAATGCACTGCTTAACATGTGAGTGGGGATTTTCAGTTTCATCAAACTTAGCAAATGGAGGCATCTTGAACTTGTAAGGAATTCCCTCATCATCCTCAAACAATTTGTCCACCTCCAATACCTCTTTATTCTTCAGCTTATTTTCAAACTTCTTCTCTCAGTCAGTAATCAAATTTTCAACATCAGTAGATTCATCCTTCTTTTATTTCTTCTTCTCTTATTGGTCATGGAAATAGGCCTCCCAGTCCTCATCAACAATTATCACCTTGTCATCATCAAAGGCTACCTCTCATACCTTAGCATCTCCTTTGTCTTTCTGCTTCTCAGTACTAGCAGATGCTTTAACAGTATTACTTTCCAATAGTGCAACCAACTGACTTCTCATCGGCTCAGCTAGGGTCCCCTTCAGTTCTTTCATTTTGGATGTAATGGCCTCATTCACTAAGTTTTGAACTTGATCACAATCCATTGGTTTGGTGTGAAGTTGCCACCCAAATGGACTGAAAAGGAGTTTCCATCTAGCTCGGGCCTTCGAGAACATGAGCCTAAGCCTAGAGAAATGGAGTTGCCTCCTAGATGGACCGAAAAGATAGAAAAGGGTGGATAACTCAATTCCTAAGGAATCCCCAACCCCTTACTGGGTTTAGAAAGATGAATACATATGGGAAAGGTGAGAATGACCCAACACACCCATAATGTCCGGCTCATTAGAACCGGCCTTCTTTTCAGATTCAAATATTATTGAATTCTTAATTATTATAATACTGTCCATATTACATGCAATTATAAAAAATAAATAATCTTTGTATTATAAAAACAAACAAACAAAATGGGCACCTATACAAGATGAAAACATGCCTTTACAATGTCCAATGTCTAAAATACAAGTAAATAAAATAGGGCACCCACATATTGGTGGAAATATGCTTCTTACATTAATCCCCAAATACAAATAAGATAAAAGAAACAAATTAAATAAATAAGGTACCCGCAAATGGAAACATGCCTTTTACAACTTTGAAACCCAAATAACAAATAAACATAATTCAATTAAATAAAATGAACGATAAGATTGTTTAGATCATTTTTGTACTAGTTTTTAGTGTGATTTTTATGTGTTTCTAGTTAATGTTTTGATTGATTTGTGTTTTAAGTATGTTTAAAGTGTTGTTTTTAGGTTAAAGTGCAAAAACACCCTTGGAAGATCAAAACAGTGCAGGAAAAGCATGAACCAAGCAAGACATGGCCAAGTCAAATCAAGCTTGGCCGTGTCCCTCAAAGAATGATGATGGCAGAGCTTGACACGACCAAGAGACACGGCCAAGCCACTGGCCGTGTCTCATCCAAGGAGCAAAACAAAGAAACCACAAAGAAAGAGCAAAAAATAAAGAAGAAGGAAGAGACACACTCAATGACACGGCCAAGCCACTGGCCGTGTCACATGACACAACCAGCAAGCTTGGTAGTGTCCCATTTCATGCCAAAGAACAAGGGAGCAAGCAAAGAAGGAAAGAAAAGAGACAGTAGTGGACACACCCACATGACACGGCCAAGCTAGTGGCCGTGTCACATGACACGGCCACAAGCTTGGCCGTGTCACCCCTTGAGACCAAAAGAAAAGAAAGAAAAAGAAAGAAAGAAAAAGGGCAGTGAAGGACACGACCAGATGGCTTGGCCGTGTCCCAAAGGAAAATAAGAGACACGGCCAAGCTACTCTTGGCTTGGCCGTGTCACACCTAAAACAATTGATTTCTTTTGCACGAAGTGGGGGACAAAGTGGGGAACAAGGGCTTTTGTTTGCCAAAAGAAATATTAAACAAAGAAAAAGTGGGGAACAAAGTGAAGTGGTGTGAGTTGGAAGGCATGGGTGTGTATTTTGAATGAATTAAAAGGAGAAGAAGAGGGAAATTGGAGGGAGTATTGTTTTTCTTGGAGCCAAATTTCTGCTACACGTTTGGGAGAGGGAGAGAGTGACACTCTCCCTTAGCCCTTCATTTTCATCTCCATTTCCATCCTCTCCACCTTCTCCATCTTCCATTGACAAGTTCTTTGAGATTATTTGGGATAAATTGGGTTAAACAAGCTCTTGAAGGTTGAAGAAGCTTCATTGAAGGATTGGTGACTTGAGAAAGATCCATTCCATCTTCCAAAGGCATATTCATTCCAAGGTTGGTGACTTGAGAAAGCTCCATCCAAAGGTTTGGTGACTTGAGAAAGCTCCAATCCATATTGCAAGGGGAATCAACCATTGAAGAGGGCTTGAGTTCTTCATCAAATATCAAAGTGGAGCTAGGAGGAAGACTAGTAATCCTACTCTTGGTATCTTCACAAGGGGTTTTTCTATTCTCTCTTTTAATTCATTTCTATTTTTGTTGTTGTATTAAGAGATTGATATTGCAATTGAAAATTGTAATGTGATTTGTATTGAGATGAATATTTGTTATAAATTGATGATGTTGAGCTAAATACCCATGCCTAGGGTTTGTAGTATATTTAATTGAATGCTTTGATTTGACATTTACATTGATGTACCTTGTGTTGGTTGATTGCATTGGATTGTATGCTAGGTTGATAGATTAGCTACCTATTGATCTCTAGATATTGAATGAAGGACCGAGAGGTGAAATTTGATATCGGAATTATGCAATCGACTACCCTATGAATGAATTAGAAATATAAGTTCTAGGATTTTGTTAATTTGGTAATGTAAAATAATTGGCTATTGCTAATTCATGAATGTGAGAACTAATGGATTGGTAATTGACTAATTAACCTTAAGGAACAAATTAATTACAAGGTTATGTTAATGGATAATTGAGAATTGGGCTTTGATTGAATGGACCTATGACCCTAGGCACCTTCCCAAGAATCGATTTGATCTTGTAACACCTTCACACTTCAACCCTACGCACGTTAATCTTAGGTTTAAATTATTCTCGCACCATTCCAACACAACAAACTTTCACATTTAAATAATTTGTCAATCAAGCTATTACGAACTACACCTTCTTGGGGAAACGACCTTGGGGCGATCACCTTTGCTACAACTACCTCGTATACTTGCGAGTGATGCTTGTAGTAGTACTTAATTCGAGCGCAACAAAGACAATCAAAACGCATTATCCATCATAAAGTGTATAACAATGAATCAAATAATCAAAATTAGGATTTCATCATTAAATTAGGGTTTTAGGGATTTTTACTAATTAAATTAGAGCTTATAATTACAAAATTAAGGTTCAAACATATAAATCTAGGGTTTAATCATAAATTAGGTTTTAAATGTGCAAAATTAGGGTTTTACATATGAAACTAGTGTTTATTATGCTAACTAGGTTAAAGCATATAAAATTAGAGTTTTATATGTGAAACCAGGGTTTATTGATGTAAATTAGGGTTTTTTTATGCTAACCTAGGGCTCGATCCTAAAATTAAAGTCTAATATGCAAGATTAAGATTTGAGGATACAATTTAAGATTAACACATGCAAGGCTAGGGTTTAGAGTGCAATTCTAAAGCTTAATATGAAAACTAGACCAAGACATGCAAACTAGGGTTAAACCTAAAGGATTAGGGTTTTGGATTTATGAAATTAAGGCTTTGGATTTATGGAATTAGGGTTCTTTGGAGGATGAATTAAAGCATTATGGTTTGGTGAATAAAATTCATAAAGTCAACAAAACATCATAATATGCATAATCTCTAAACCAATATGAAGACGATTAATAAAAATTTGAATAAAATAATAAGATGGTACCTGTGTTATAGGCTCCACCAATCTTAATATGTTATACCAAGCTTATTTATGTTATTGCCTAGATCAATTATAATCTTAGTTGGGTGGGTACAATCTAAAGACAATTAATATATTCAGCTATTGCCTCTCCCTTGTTGTGTTGATTGCCTCTCTTTCTGTTTCATTTTGTTCACTGTCCCTTACTTTAATTTGCTAATCACGTTTTTTGTTCAAGGCGACCCCTCTCTTTTGGTTCATGCTTGTTGTATTTATAAGCTTATTTAGGATGACTCGGTGCTAAGTAGTTCGAGCCTTTTCAGTACTATTAGGACTCAAATTCTTTGAATAGGGCTAGCCAACTTCGACATGAATCAAGATTCATGTTGAATTGGCAACCAATTAGACATGAGCCTCAACTCATGTTGAATTGGTAGCTAATTCTACATGGATTTAAGTTACTGTCGGCCCATTATATGCCAATTAGACATGGCCATGTCTCATGTCTAATTTGGAATATTCAATTTGACTTGAGCACTATTCCAATTAGACATGAGCGCTATTCTAATTATACATGAGAATGACAAGAGTTAGTTTTAGGTTTTAATTGGATCCACATTTTAATTTAAGCCTTTAAAATTAGACCAAACTTATTTTAGGCTTCTTAAAATTGGATTGGACCTGACTTGGCCCATTTAATTTGGAATGAACTCGTTCAGGGCCAAAATTAACGGTCTACATACACATTCTCTTTTAAAAACCCATCAATCTCATAACCTTATCAACCTTGAAAAAGTCACCAAAACACTTAACTGACAATCACAAACACTCTAAAGATATTAAAGTACTTGAAAAACTTAGTCTCACCAAGGAAAGAAAAGAGAAAAAACCAGATACCCTTTTTGTATTCAACCAAACAAAGAGACCAAAACCCATAAAAGCCAAGACTTGATGCATAAGCATATTTCTTTTGCAAATCATTAATTCTCAGTTTGTTAAAGAACAACGTACCCTATAAAGATGTTATAATTCACTACTTCAATAATGTGAATATATGAATATTCTTGTTGTCTGCTTTAATTACACACTTTTTTGTATGGCTGTAATGATTAAAATGGTAATGAATATGATAACAATGGATGGGAGTGAGATTTGAGCCTTGAATATAGTATATTTGGACTTATCATGGACTAAAATGACTAAACATTATTTAAAAATGGGTTTTTTGAGTGATCTGAAATATTAAAGACATGTGAAACTAAACTTTCCTAAGCTTGGACTTTGAATATTGACAAACTCGTTAGTCTTAATTAGCAGGCCGTCATTTTATGCATTTGTGGTGTGCTCCTCTAAGATACTGGCGAACTAGTTAGTAATGGTGATAAGCTTTTTAGTGCTCTCAACAAGCCCATTGGTTAAAGCTGCTAAATCATAAAAAATGCATAAAAATGTTTAGGTAACATGATATAATAGTTTCTTGATGATTTAATGTATTTGCATGACTAGTATCTTAAGGATGATGGAGGGATCTACTAGCCCATCAATCCAAATGACAAACATAATAGAGGGACCAATGAGCAAGTCGATTTTGTTTTGAATGGTATTAATGCTAATTGTTTGCATGCTTGGACCAACCTGCTCATTAGTCCTACTAGAGAGCATACTAGTATGAAAGACGAGTAGGTTGATCCCATTAATATGCTTTTGCTCTAACCATTATTATTGTGCCTTTGATGCTTCATTTCCTATGTGATTTTAAATTATCGCATGCATAAATATTTGGATCCTTTTTCTCTTTTTCTTTTTTAGATTATTTATATTTAGGACTCAGATGCAATTTTTACCTTTTTTTATAGCCAAATGTAGTAGGTTTATTCATTGATTTAATTTTATTTATTTGGAAGTTATTTTTAATATCATTATGTACATATCAGATATGCGTTAATAAAATGCTCTCTGTGGCTTCCTTTCACATACTCCTTATATAGTGGATAGTGAATAATATTCCTGATGCTTAATGACTTATAATGCGTAAACTTAAAAATGAGACTATTTCTAATGAACCAGATGTATAGGTGTGCTTTTACACTTTCCATGCGTACTCAAATTTTTGAACCCAGTATGAGGTTAGAGATTTTTTTAGGAATCAAGTACCACCCTCTTTTTCCTAATTTTTCTTGGCGGCAATTCTATTTTCTCTAAGTTTAGGCCTGTGATCCCTTGGATTCAAATCAAATAGTGTTGAGCTAGCAGGAAATATTCCATTGGGAGTTTTGAGGAATGAAAATCCTCCCAAAGCATTGGAACTGACAATGTTGACTCCATTGGGACATGACTAGTTGATTACGTTAGTTTGCATATTATTTTTTTTTTTGCGATTGTTGGGTATTATTCATGCATCAGTAGATTACATTTTGCATGTGTGCTTGATGATGCCCTTTTACCTGTGTTGTGTAAGGATATTATACCTTTACTCAAGATACGGAGGATAAGAATTGCATATTTACTTACAGCCATAGTATCTTTGGGTATATTTAGCTGCATGACCTTAGCCTTTTACCCTTGTAACTTAGCTTGTAATTTAACTTATGTAGGAAACCTAGTAACTTTTCCTAGGACAACCTTAACTTTCTTGTTGATTGAATTGAAATTAATAATTTTTTGCTTTAATTTTGACTTATTTGGTTAGTATATTTTCCCTTATTTGGTCTAGTTAAAAGTATGAAGCCCCAAATTTTTTTAAAGTTAATTATAGCCCAAATCATTTTCAAAATCCTTTTAATAGTCCAAGGCCCAAAATGCTTTTCCCTGAATATTTCATGATATAGGTTTGGATCCAAAATCTATTTACTAATGGGCTTAAGCTCAAAAACTATTTTTTGATGGGCTTAAGGCCCAAAATAATTTTCAAGTGGGTTTAAGGCCCAAAGCAATTTCTAGGTGGGCTTAATTAAAAAAAAGAGAAAATTACACTGTATCTCTCATTAGGCTTTCCCCTTTTCAGATTTATGGAGCCAAGGTTTTTTTTTGTTCATTTGTAGCCAACACATTTTTTTTTTCAATTCTAAATTTTTTAAATGGTGATTTTTATTTTTTTATTTTTGTGATTATTTATGTTTATTTATTCATAAATAATTTTTTTGAGGTCATATTTTCAATATACACACAAGAAAAATAAACATATACATAATATATATAACATATATAAAATACGCATACAACAAATAATAATATACACATAACATATACCAAACATCCACTGAACATCTGTCACATCTATCAAGCATCTATCAAACATTTACAAGCATCTACTAATCATCTACAGAACATTTTTAATATTTTTTAACTTTATATATTTTTAATTTTAAATTAACATAAAATTTTAAATTAATATTAAAATTATATATATAATATATATAACATCAGGTGGCCAGTTGGGCTATCCCAAACATCCACATAATATATATATATATAATACATATAACATATACAAACAAATTAATAATATACACACAACATATATTAAACATCTATAATATTTACCAAACATATAATACATCTACACAATATATATAGAAATAAATTTTTTTAAACTTTTTTTTTATGTGTATAATATGTAAAACTTATTTCAAAATAAATTTAATGATTTTTATTAATATATTTTTTATTATTTTTTGTGATTATTATTTATTTTCGTAATTAAAAATTTTCCTTTATAAAAATTAATAAATTTTATATACTGAAAATATAATTTAAAATATTAATTTTTATTATTTTATTAGATTTTTCTATTTAATAGTTAAGTTTGAAAAAAATTGAAGTAAAAAATTAATTGCAGTGAGAGAATATGTATTTTGAAAAAAAAAAAAACTTGTTTTAGTAAGAAGTGAGGTATTTTAAAATTTTACTCAAACTTTTTCTAAATATATAAACATTTTTTGTCATATTTTTGAAATAAACTTTATTTTTTTAGATAGTTTTGTAAATGCCCCCAAAAAAGATTTCTTTTTACAAAACTACCTTAAAAACATTTTCATTTTAAAAAATACACCTTTAAAAAAACTTTTCAAAAAATATTTTAAGCAATGTTTTTTACAAAAATGTCTCATTCCTCACTTCAAATAGTTTTTTTTTTAATAAAAATACCTCCTCTTTCACTTCAAGCAATATTTATTTCATTTTTTTTTATCTTTTTTCTCAAACTTTTACTTCAATTTTTATCTTTTTTTTTTCAAGCTTTACTACTAAATAAATATATTCTAATAAAAATAATAAAAATTAATATTTTAAATTACATTTGGAACATATAAAATCTATTAATTTTTTTATAAAGAAAAAAATTTAATTTTGATTTCAAATAAAAAATAATACTCACAAATTTTATAAAAAAAAGTAAAATATATAAAAATATTTTTAAAAAATCATTAAACTTATTTTAAAATAACTTTGACATTTTATACACATAAAAGATAAAGTCAAAAATATTAATTTTATTATATATATATATTTCATATATATTGTGTTTATGTTATATATATGTTGGTGCCCTTGATGTAAATATTATATATTTATTTTATATGTTGCATGAATATTGTGTGTATGTTGTGATAAAGTTGTATATATATATAAATATAAAATTAAAAAATAAAGTTAAAAAGTATTGAATATAGTCCATGTTCAAAAATATTAAGTATATATTACGTGTATATTGTGTATATGTCTAAGTTTATTATGTGTGTATTTTATATATGTTGTGTGTATATTGTATATATGTTTATATATTTTGTGTATATGTTGTGAATATGTGTGTTGTATATTTGTTTATGTATTTTGTGTGCATGTTGTGAATATAATAATAATAAAATTATTTTTGAATAAAAACAACAAAAACAATATGAAAAAGAAAAAAAAACAAAACGATAAAACAAAAAAAAAATGAAACAACGCCATCAATATGTAAAAAAAGAAAAAAAGGGGCCAAATTGTATAAATAAAAAAAATGGTCAAAGTCCTATAATTGAAAACCGAAAAGTTTGTTGCCAACTGCGTGTAATTTTCCCAAAAAGAAAAATTATTATGGGCTTCTTATTTGATTAAACCAATTAAGGGAATAACTTAGGGACATTTACAAAACTTCCTATAAAAATAAACTTTATTTCAAAAATACTACAAGAAATAAAAATTATAGCGTCCATACTTTTAGTAAATATAATTATATAAATAATTTATAAAGGTTAATTAATATGTTGTAAGGAGAAAATATCTAATATATACGTTGGGTATATGTTAAATATACTTAAAGTATAAATTTAACTAAAAAACAAAAAAGCCAAAAAGTAAAAAGTTAAAAAGTCAAAGTTAAAAAAATAAAAAAATAATTCAAAATTAAAATAATTTTTGGTGGAAAATGATAAATATTGGATATTAATTATTAATTAATTAGTTAATTATTATATATATATATGGTTAAAAAAGAAAGAAAATTAAAAATCATTTTAGTCTTCTTCTTCTTCATTCTCTCAACTTGGCCGAAATTTTGATGGTGGTTAGGGAGGATTTTTATTCTTCATCCACACCTATTTTCATCAAGTTTTCAAGGAATTCAATGTAATTTTGAAGGTTCTTCAACACTAGGTAAGGATTTTCTTCAATTTAAAGAGTTATCTTTTATTTTATGAATATGTGAAAAATTTGAATTTTGATGGAGGTTTAAATAATTGTTAGAATAACTTGTTATGATGTTATTTTAATGTGAAAGTGATTATTTTAAGGTTGGGTGGTTAAAAAGGGAAGATATTATATATATATATATATATATGTGTGTGGTTAAAAAAGGAAGATAGAAAATTAAAATCATTTTAGTCTTCTTCTTCTTCTTCATTCTCTCAACTTGGCTGAAATTTTGATAGTGGTTAGGGAGGATTTTTATTCTTCATCCACACCTATTTTCATCAAGTTTTCAAGGAATTCAAAGTAATTTTGAAGATTCTTCAACACTAGGTAAGGATTTTCATAAATTTAAAGAGTTATCTTTTAGTTTTTGAATATGTGAAAATTTGATTTTTGATGGAGATTTAAATAATTGTTAGAATAACTTGTTATGATGTTATTTTGATGTGAAAGTGATTATTTTAAGGTTGGGAAGTTGAAATGATTGGGTTTTGTGGAAGTTCGAATGAAGTAGTAAATAAATTAGGGTTTTAGTGAGATTTTTGGTTAGAATGAGTATAATTGAAGTTTAATTGAATAAAATGTGTTAGAATGAATTTCTAAGGCTATATTTGGACTTATAACTTATTTTATGATTGAGTATAGTATAATTACTAAGTTAAAGTATTGAAGGGTATTTGGAGATGTAAAGGTTGGATATGGAATTAGCCTTGGATTGTAGTATTTCTGAGGTCAGTATATACTTTGATATCATATGTATTAATTGCATTTGATTTTTACTAGCACATTGTAATTTTTGAAAATGTACTAAGCTATTTTGTTATTGGTATCCACAATGTAAGTGCATTGCTTCACATAATAAAGAGTGAAATGCATGAAATATGCTAAGTCATTGTATTATGGCAATTATATATATTATGTGTAATTTGTGAAATTGTGATAAATGCATAAGAAATGTGGTTGAGAGGTAACATTGTAAATGTGACTAAGAAAAGGTGAAATGTGTTTACAATACGTTGAAAATATGGGAATTATATATGACTATGGAAAAAGATATGGAAATTGACAAAATGTGATTAAGTGTGGGTTTGACGTGTTTGTTCACCTTATATAATATCTAGTTCCATAGAATTTTATTTGGTACTATTAGATTGGCATGCCATTGATAGATGATGACATATTACGTGCCTTCAGGGCTAGACACACTATTATTAGTAGGGAACACGCAATTGGGAAGTATGATTAGATAGTTAGATCTTCGGTGTCGTGATAGACCAAGTCAATATCTCTGAAACTTGGATATTGTATAGGGTCATTTCGGCCCAATGTATGTTTTTGTGAAAGCTTGATGTTTGTCATGAGTATTGAATGCATTTTATATACTACATTTCATATTTTAAAGGAATGACATATTGCATTGTTCTAAAAATTACTTTTGTTATCAAAGTATGTACCGCTAAGCTAGTAGCTTAGTACGATTTGTTCATTGTGTAGGTGACATGATGGAGGTAGAAAACTCTATTAGACCAGACCAAGTCTAGGTGTTTGGATTAGCACTGAAAGTCTGTTAGTTTCCATAAGACCTGAGCTTGCTTGCATTACATGTAAATATTTGTTTTTGTTAAACTTATAGTGTTTGTATATATTATGAAGTTATATAGCAATGTTGTAAACTTAAAGGTTGGTTAAGTATTGTAAATATTTGAAATACTTTTTGTGTGTATAAAATCTTATGATTTTGAGATGTTAGAGATTTGGATCAATGTGTGTTTTTGGGAGTGCATTTTTTGCAGGTTGTGTATTTGTGGATTTTAGGAAATGTCAAATTTATAGACAAAACTCCGGTGAATTATTTCCAGAGATTTGTTTTTATATTTGTATATTGATGTTTAATTATATATATATTTATTTACCTACTACATTTATTTAATAAAGAATAATCTATTTTAATAAAATTATGAAAAAGTTTCTACTGATAGCATTCTTGTATTATGTATACATATTTTATATATATTAGGTGGAGTAGGTCTACCATACTAAGCACATGTGGGTGGAGGAGGTATCTGAAATGAAGAGTTAGGGATACTAACTACTGATGCTATAGACTTAGGCCTCTACCTCTGTCTACCGGTATGCTCTTGACTCTCTCCTATACTCTGTAAAGAATCCTCTCACCCTCTCTTGAGAGATGATGTCTCTACCTCAATTTGAGGTCTTTTGGCTCTACTCTTCTCTGCCCTAACTGCAGTTGCAAGCCCTTGGGCCTTCTCCACACTACGTGTAGCTGACACCAACCTAGAGAAGTCCTCATGCTGCACTGCAACCACCTAACACATAATAGATGGCTTTATCCCCTCCTCAAATCTCTGACATTGATCTATCTCATCTGTCATAATATCACCCGCATACTTATTTAACCTTAGAAACTCCTTCTCATACTCTGTTACACTCTTCTCCCCCTATTTCAACTCAAGAAACTCTCTTTTCTTCCTGTCTTTATACTCTCTAGGTGTATATTTCTTTCCAAACTCCAATAAGAAATCTTCATACGTCAACACTGGTGGCTGAGCTAACCCCTGGGGAACTGTCTTCCACCAGTCATATGCATCCTCCAGCGGAAGAGAAAGAACATAGTCAAATTTCTCTTTTATAGTAGCCCTCTCCACCATATCTAGCCACTACTCAGCCACCTCTAGATCTATAGTGCTTATGAAATCAGTGGCCCCATACTTTCTCAACTTATAATATTTCCTAGTCTGCTACTGCTGTTGCACTGGGGTCGAACGGAGCAACTCTGCCATCTGCTAAACCCATACTGTAGGATCGTGTACCTCGGGTATAGCTATCTTTGAAACCTCTCCAACATCAACTCTACCTCTCGCTCCTCCCTTACCTGGAGCTATACTCCCCCATACTATCCTCTAATTTGCATCTTCCAGATGCCATCTTGCCCTATATGATGAGGATCAACTAGGGAATGACTCAGCTAAGGTTGGAAGTAAAATCAAGAATGATCCTTTAACCAATCATAGAGGACCAATGACAAGAGCTAAAGATAAAAGGATAAAAGAAGCATTAACTTGCTTACTTAAAGACATTTGGAAGGACGTATGCAAGATGACCTTAACATTTCAACATGTTTCAAGCATGCTCAAATATGAAGACAATAGTCTAGCCCACATTATTTGAATCAATCCAGCCCATTGAAGAATAAAAGGCCATTCAACCTTGATTAAGTGTGCATGAATCTTGGTCTATCATTTTATTTTAATTATTAATTTGGATTTGGTTTATTTGCTTTATGAATTCAACATATTAGAGTTAGGGTAAAGTTTGAGTTTTAATGTGTTGTCATCAATTGTCACTTGGGGGTTACAAATGAGTGCATTTAGTTTGGGGTGTGATCAATTATCATTTGGGAGTTACAAAATGAATGCTTTTAATGTATAACAACTCTTTTCAATGAGAGTTAGTGGGGATTAAAGGGGAGAACATGGGAGAGTTATAATAACAGCCATTTAGGTTTCTTCCACCTCACTTTGGCTATAAATATCAAAGCCAAACTCATTTGTAAATGATAATTGATGAATGATAATCTAAATTTGCTCTTTGAGAGTGCTTTTGCTTAAGTTCTTTCATGAACTTTGAACTTATCAAACTAATTCAGTTTGTGGCATTATCTAACTAAAAATCTTTTGTTTAATTATTAACTTATCAAATCATATTTGCTTTGTGACATTGTGGGTTGAATTCAAGTACTAGTTTCATTGATAAAAATAACAATTGAAACTAGTTTTACCCTAACTTCACTTGAGGAGATCCTTGTGGTTTGGAATCATCTTGACTGGAGGGTGTTTTCTTACATTCCATATATAACATAACTTAATAGGTATTGGGGTATATGGTTGCTAAGATGATGATTTCCTAACATTTGGTATCAGAGCCAACGTTTCAAATTTGAGGTTTGCGTATCCCTTTTAAATTTTAGATTTTTTCACTTTTAATATTATATTTTTATTCTTCTTTTTATATCACCATAGATAAAAAAAAAGGTTCTTTCTTCATTCTAATTTTGTGTTCCTAGAGGAAATTGTTGCTCCTAGACCTTATAAAAAAAAAGTAAAAGAAAATAGAATATTCATCTATTGATATTGGAATTATAAATTTTATTTGTGTCCTTTTGTAAACCACTATTAATTTTTCAGCCTACCTTTATTTGTTCTTTAGACTTGCCCAATTTCACTCCATTGAATTAGCCATAATCTGAATTGTTTGGTTTGAGGACCTTAGTTTATCTAAGAACCTAAAGAACAAAACATGGGAGGTAAAAGGCATGAGTGGCGAGATAAGCATCGAGAAAGGACAAAAAAATTGTGTGAAACATGAGTGGTGTAAATCATGTCATCAAGTGAAACATGTGAGGGAGTGTCGGTGAGGTTTTTTTTTCCTCCTTGTTTTATAGGTTTTAAATATGTCTAACAAAGAAAAAGAAGGGAGTTCTTCCTCTAATGATCCAATGATACAGGCTATGCAACAACATTTTCAGAGGATGTTTAACATGATGGGAGAAATCAATGATCGCCTTGAAAGGCATGATGATGTTCTTAAATGTTTGCATGGTGAACCAACTCAACGAAGACAACCAACCTTTAATCAAGAAGATTAAGATGGCGAGGATGATATGGATCATTATCAAATCACTTTGGTTGGTCAAAACATCAATCCTAGGAGGCAAGCAAGGAGGGGACGTGTTGATGATGTAGATCATAATATTGGCAACATTAAGATGAAAATTTCTCCATTTCAAGGAAGGAATAATCCATATGTTTATTTGGAATGGGAGCAAAAAGTGGAACTGATCTTTGAATGTCACAATTATTTCGAAAGGAAAAAGATAAAACTTGCTATTGTTGAATTTTGTATTATACTATCATTTAGTGGGATCAAATTTGCAAGGAAAGACATAGAAATGGTGAAAGACCCATAGAGACATGGAGGGAGATGAAGCAAATCATGAGGAAGAGATTTGTCCCAAGTTATTACCATAGAGTTGCATCAAAGGCTGCAAACTTTGACGCAAGGCTCTATGAGTGTAGAGGAGTACTACAAGGAGATGGAAATGGCCATAATACGGACTAATATGGAGGAAGATAGTGAGGCTACTATGACACCATTTTTTAGTGGACTAAACAAGCAAATAATTGATCATTTGGAGTTGCAACATTATGTGGAGATGGAGGACATGTTGAATATGGCCATGAAAATTGAAAGCCAACTTAAAGGAAAAGGCACAAGGTATGATTCTAAAATTTCTTTGGTTTCTTCTTCTTGGAGATTGAATTGGAGTAAAAGGGATAATAAACCCATTGTTAAGCCTAAAATAAATGAAACTAAAAACAAAAATGAATTAGGCAGCTAGGGTAAAGTTGAGAATCAACCTAATCATACTAGAAACATTAAATGCTTCAAGTGTCTTAAACATGGTCATGTGGCACACGAATGTCCTAATAAAAGAATAATGATCATAAGGGATGGCATTGTAGAATCTGAAAGTGAGAGAGAGGATGAAGATGGTATGCCACCTTTGGAAGATGATAGTGATATAAAATATGCTAAGGGTGAAACTTTGGTTGTACAACACACACTTAGTTTGCAAAAAAAAAAAAAGCAAGATGAACATGGGGAACAACGTGAGAATTTGTTTTTGTAACACTATTATACCCTATAGACGTATAATACATACACCCAATATATATAAAATATACGTATATGGTATAAAAATGTCACAATCTGGTTTAATAAAAATTTTTCACTTTACCAATTTAAAATCTCAAATACTTTAATATATATATATATATATAATTAGCAATAAAATATTCTTTATTTATTATAGTTATCAAAATAACCATTTCATATAAAAATCTCTGGGAAAAATTCGCTAGAGTTTTGTCTGCAATTTGGACATTTCCAAATTTCAACATACCACAACCTACAAAGGAAAAATAATCCCAATAAAAATCAATCATACATTTCACTCATACTCCTCAATTTCTACAAGTTTCTCAAAACATTTATACTGTAATATCCCAATGTATGCCTTAGAAGTTTTGAATATTATTGTTGTTGTTTTAAATTGGATTGAATGTATATGTGTTATGAGAGAGGTGTATATGTTGTTTATATGATAATATATATAACATATATGCAAGTCAAAAGAGTGGTCAAGGGAAGAAGATATTTATTTGGTTTTTGTAAAATTACTAAAAGAGGGCAAGTGCTTTAAAGGAAATCAAAACAAATTGTATAAGGGTGTTTAGGTAATTGACTTTTTAGAAATGCTTGGTGGAGGTTTAAAGAGATGACAAATTTGACTTTGCTTCTTTATTTTCTTTTCTTCTTCCTTGGTGGCCTGGCCAGACCTCCCAAAGACAAGAGAGAAAGAGGAGAGTTTTGAGTTCTTAGATCAAATTCAAAGGAGAATCAAGTGGTCAAGTTGGTGATTCAAGAAGTTTCATTACTTTGGTAAGTCCTCTTTTGATTTCTTTGCTTATTTGAAGTTGTGTTGTGAGTTGATAGAGTAGGTAAGAGTGTGTTGTTTGATTGTGATATGTTTAAGAGTGTTTGATTAAATTGATTGTGGATTTTTAAGATGGATTGAAGAAAAGAGTGAGTTGGTTGGAAGTGATGGTGTTGTATTTGTGTTTAGGGTTTGAGATGATGTTGTGATTTGTATTTGTTATAGATGTGGAGTTGTTTAGGTGTTTTTGTAAGTTTAAGATAGTTTTTGGGTATGTTTTGTTAAGTTTGTTTGAAGAGGATGTTGGTGAAAAGAAGTGTTTTGATGGGTGTTTTGTGGTTTTGGCCGGAATCTTAGTTTTTGGCCTGACACGCCCGGGAGCACGTCCAGAGTTTTAGGCGTGTCAATTGTGTTGGAGGCAGTAGGTTTGACACGACCAGTAACACGCTCATGTTATTGAGCGTGTCATAGCTACTGTGAGATTGGAGAGTTTACACGGCCATGAGCACGCTCACGTTGTTGGACGTGTTGATATTTTTCAGAGAGGCAGAATGTATTACATGCCCAGTGACACGCCCGTGGTTCTGAGCGTGTAAAAGCTTCTGTGTTGTGGAGTTAGGGCACGGTCAGGGACACGCCCGTGTGGTTGAGCGTGTCATGTTTAGGGTTTGCCCTAGTTAACTCTTAATTTGATTATCTCATGTGTATCCCTAAGCAAGTGTATGTTATTATTTTTGGATTAGGTCTTGAAGAAAGTGATTTATCATTTATGTAAGAAGTAAAAGAATCTTGGAAAGGAAGTGTTTAGAGTTGTGTGAATTGTTATTGAGGTAAGTACAAACCTTGCATTGTTGCATACATTCACTTGATATGACATCATTGTTATATATGAATAATGTTATGTTTTGCACATTGTGAATCTTGTGAAATGTACTATATATATAATGTGAAATGAGATAATTGAGATATGTACGCATATATGATTATGTTCAATGTAAATGGATTATGAATATGTGAAAGATGATGTATTATATTGTGAATTGAGACATGATTGATTCAAATGTGATGAGAAGCCATTGTGAGTGGCTATGGTTATACAAATGAAAGTGTTAAGGAATGATTGCCTATTTGATATTGAGATACAAATTGAGGAAGAGAATAATGATATAATTGTAGGTTTAATATGTTATTCAGTTTCAGAGTTCTGGATTTGGGTGGCATGCCTATGAAATTATGAATAGTAACAGTCTTGCCGGGTTGAGGATCTCTTCAATTTGAGTTGAATTGAGGTCCAAGAGACTGGGTCTGTTACATTATGAGAATTGTGATTATGAGATATATGATTGGTAACAGTCTTGCCGGGTTGAGGATCTCCTCGATTTGTTGAGTTGATGGTCCAAGAGACTGGGTCTGTTACACTATACATGGATAGAGACATATATATATGTTGCCTACAGGCTTGATTATTGTGATTATGAACCAAAGCAGTAACTCTGAATTCTGAATATCATATTAAACACTTGTTGGGCCCATAGGTGTCTATGTTATGTTGATGTTATGAATGATGTTGTAATATGATGAAATAATGTAATACTCATGAAATATTGTGTATTGAGTATGATCTTTATTATTTGATTGTATATCATTGTTATTGATGAAGCATAATAGCATTATGGTTTGTACTACTGAGTTGTTGGCTCAGCGCGATTATGATTCATCGCGCAGGTGACAGAGGTGATAGAGTTGAGACGGAGAATTCCTCTAGACCTAGTTGAGGTTGTTTTGATTGTGAAGAGTTGGATTAAAGCTTAAAGATTAGAGAGTCAAGCTGCCAATCATGTATATATTTCATATTTTGTAATTATGGAGGTTTAATGTATTCATATTTGTAAGTTTTGGATGTAACTTCCGTTGCGTAATAAACAAACGTTTTTATCTATTGTGTCTCATGATTTTCAATTCTCTTTATTTGGTATTTCTTAAATTTTTAGTTTTACTTTAAAGATGATTTGTGTATTTGTAAAGTGTGTCATTTCTATATTCAGTATATGTATAATACGATCGTATAAGCATGCTTTGTACGTATACGGGATATAGGGGTGTTACATATACATATACATATATATATTTATCAAAAAACATATAAACCCACATTATAAAATTTTTCAACCCATTCTTTATAATTTACAATGCATATACATAAAAACATAATATAATATATATAATGTCAAAAAGTATGATAATATAAAATATATACATACTAGCAGTGTCTCTAATCTTGATGCCCAAAAATTAATTCTACTAGCAAAACCTTAAATCTAGACCTGCCCCAGTCTAGAAGAACTCTTCGGCTCAACCAGATTTTCCCTGTCACATGCGCGATGAATTATAATCCCACTAAGCCAAAAGTCTAGCAGTACAAATTTTGATAACAATAAAAATTATGAAATAATGCCAATGCATAATGCATTCGTATGTCATATTACAATGTGGCATTCAATTTCATTTTATAACATAGTATTTCATCTTTTTATAAATTCACATAAACACATACACAAGCATGGGTCCAATGGATCTAATATGCTATTCAAATTTCAGAGTTACTGTTTTGGTCCAAATTGAGACCATGTGTCTAGTCCTGAAGGTAAATCATAATTATTGCTCAAAACCTAGCCCCGAAGGCAAATCATATCACAGTGATGCCAAGTGTCTAGCCCCGAAGGCAAATAAAATAATTGCTCAAAAGCTAACCCCGAAGGCAAATAATGAGGATAACCTCATAGGCATGCCGCCAAACACAAAACTTTGGAAATTAAATAACATACTAGGCACACAATTATTTTATATTTAATTTTTTTTCTCATTTTCTATAATCAACTAGGCACATTGCCTCATTTCTTATTATCAATTAGTCACATTGCCTTATTTTCTAATTTTTTTCTCACTTTTCTCACTTTTCTCATTTTTTTCATTTATATCAATATCAATATCAATTGATTTCATTTCATCATATTTCAACATATCATTCAATGCATCACATTATACATTAATGCACATTACCTAAATATTTTGGGTATTTTCATATAATTCACATAATTCACATTTTAAGTAATTTATCCATTAATAATAGCTTGTCATAATGTATATAATGCATTCATAACAAATCGCATAACATAGCACAAAGTTCATGCATGTTTAATGCATCAAGTAGCTTAACACATTTTTTAATCCAAAATGTGTTAAGCCTAATGTAATGCAAACATAACCAATTTATCTAAAGTTTGTACTTACCTCTAAAAGCTTACAAAAGCAAGCCACAAAACTATCACCAACCTTCTCTTCCAACTTGCCCTTGAACACTTAGATTGGGCAAATCAATTCTCGCCGATGCCTATACCAAATGTGATCATAAATAATTATTTAGTATCACATTTAAAGACATTTTTGATCTTAAACCATAATCAAACATCATTCAAATCAAAACCCCAAAGTTAAGCCTAACCTCACTTTAACTTTGGAAAACCAAATTAAGCCATTCAATTTAGTGTTTTATGTTTATTTATATCATTAAAAACATATTATAACATGTTTAAACCATTCACATTAATTAAACAATGCCTTGATACAAACCCTAAAAATGGCATAACCTTCACCATTGAAGGCTCTCCATTCCAACACATTCCAATTACTAATCCAAGCTTATTTCCATCACTTTTATCAATAAAGAACATGCTTTAAACAATAAAATCAAGCAATTCAACATACTTTGAAAAATCCCTTTTCCAAAACCCTAAATCACCACTTCCATTTTCAAACTCTATCCAAACTCAACCAAATCCATCATTTCACTTTAAAGTACTTGTTTATGCATCAAAAAAACTCATTTAGAATCAAATTGCACAATTAAAACACATAAATTCAAAAGTCCAATTCTCCCATAACCCTAAATTCTCTCTCTTCACCAATCTTTACTCAAACTTAACCATTTCTTTAATCTAACCTTAAAATCATTGTTAACCACTTAAAATAACTCCATACATACCGATTCCAACAATTAAATCATACTACTTCACTATTCCAAAATAAACATATTCCAAACTTTCATGGAAAACTAAAGAAAAAGTGAGTAAACTTACTAATTTAAGTGGAAATCACTAAATCTTCTCTTGAAACCTTGAAAATCACTCAAACCATGGAGCTAAGAAGAAGAAAATCCTTAAGCTCTTCTTCAATGGAGGTTCGGCACACCCACTAGGAAGAAGAAGATGAAAATTAAAAATAAATTTCTCTTTCCTTCCACTCACATCTTCCACCTTATATATATATATATATATATATATTATTTTAATAATTTTTAATTAATTAATTAACTAATTAAAACCCCAAAATATCATCTTCCATTTAAAAGTTTATTTACCAAAATACCCCTTGACTTTGACTTTTCCTTTAAAATAGTTGATTTTTTTGTTGACTTTTATATACTATGTATATTTTGTATATATGTCACATATACATTTCACTTTTTCATTTAAAATTCTTTCATTTTTCATTTAAAATCATTTATTTAATTTATCTAATTTAATTTTAATTTATTTTATTTAATTTTTAAAAATTAGGGATTTTTAAAAATTAGGGATATTACAATTCTCTCCCCTCAAAGAAAATTTCATCCTCGAAATTACCTGCTATCAACTTTGAAACAACTGAGATACTGACTCCGCATCATTTGCTTACTCTCCTATGTTGCCTCCTCAGTGGCATGATTCCTTCAAAGGACTTTCACAAGTGGCACCTGCTTGTTTCCTAACTCTTTCACCTCCAATGCCAAGATCGCCACAGGTTCTTCCTCATAAGTTAGATCCGGACTCATCTTAATGGACTCCACTGATAAGATATGAGATGGCTAAGACTTATATCTCCGAAGCATAGATACATGGAAGACATTGTGAATCTGATCCAACTCAGGCGGTAGAGCTAGTCTATAAGCCACTGGACCAACTCTCTCTAGTATCTCATATGGTCCTATGAAACGAGGACTCAACTTCCCTTTATGACCAAATCTCAAAATTCTCTTCCACGGAGACACCTTCAGGAATATTTTATTTCGCACACTGAACTCTATATCTTTCCTCTTCAAATCCATATAGGGTTCCTATCAGTTTGAAGCTGCTTTTAGACGACCTTGAATCACCTTCACTGTCTCTTTCGTTTCCTTAATCAAATCAGGACCGACTATCTGCATTTTCTAACCTCATCCCATCATAAAGGTGTCCTGTATCTCCTACCATACAAGGCCTCATAAGGAGCTATCCCAATACTAGACTGATGACTGTTATTATATGAAAACTCAATCATTGGCAAGAACCTGTTCTAGCTCCCAATGAAATCAATGATATAACTCCTTAACATATCCTCTAGAATATGTATCACTCTCTCTAACTATCCATCTGTCTGAAGATGGAAAGAAGTACTAAAATGTAACCGAGAACCCAAAGCATCCTACAAACTCCTCTAAGACCTCAATGTAAATCGAGAATCTCGGTTCGACACTAAAAAAAACTAGGACTCCATGCAACCTTACTATCTCACTGATATACAACTCATCCAACATCTCAAGTGAATAATCCATTCAAACTGGAAGAAAATGAGTTGTCTTCATCATCCGATCAACTAACACCCAGATTGCATCATGCTTCTTCTGGGTCAAAGGCAGTCCAGTCACAAAATCCATCATCACTCGCTTCCATTTCTACTGTGGTATAGACAATGGCTGAAGCAACCTTGAAGAAACCTGGTGCTCATCCTTCAGTCTCTGGCAAGTGAGACATCTGGATACAAAGTTTGCAATGTCTCTCTTCATACCTGACCACTAATAATGTTGTTTTAAATCTTGATACATCTTAGTACTACCAGGGTGCATAACATAGAGTGGTTGATGTGCTTCCTCTAATATCATCCTCTTCAGTCCTACATCATCAGGAATATACAACCTATCTTTGTACCATAGACTGCCATCATCTCTCATAAGAAAGTTTCGACTCTCCCCCTTTTGACAATCTATCACAATTTTTTGGATTTTCTCATCTGCCAGCTAGGCCTCTCTAATCTGATCCAACAAAACTGGCCTCAACTGCAACTGAGCCATCAATGTACCATCATCATAAGACTCAAATTTAGCATGCAACACTCTCAACTCAACAAGCAATGAAAGTGAATAAGTAGTCAAACCTGCCAAAGACTTCCAACTCAAGGCATCGGCAATAACATTTGCTTTGCATCATGATAATCATTCAAATAGTCTAGTCTTTAATCAACTCTAACCACCATCTCTTCCAAAGATTTAGCTCTCTTTGAACACCCAGGTACTTCAAACTCTTATGATCAGTATAAATGAAACACTTCTCTCCATATAAGTAATGCTGCCAAATCTTCAAGGCAAAAACTATAGCTGTTAGCTCCATATCATGAGTCGGGTAATTAACTATCGAGATGCATAAGCAATGGCTCCACCCTCCTGCATCAGAACATAACCTAAACCACTATATGAAACATCACTGTATATCACACATGGTTTACCTTCCACAGGCAGGGTAAGAACAGGAGCCTGAGTCAACATCTCCCTCAACTGCTTAAAACTCACCTAACATCTATCTGTCCACACAAATCTAACCCATTTTTGAAGTAATCTGGTGAATAGTGTAGCTATCATAGAAAAACTCTTCACAAATCGACGTTAATAGCCAGCCAATCCCAGAAAACTTCTAACCTCTGTCACAATCTTTGGTGGACTCCAATTCAAAATAGCATCGGCTTTACTCGGATCAACTTTAATACCCTCTGCTGATACCAAATGACCGAGAAAAGTCACCTGATTGAGTCAGAACTCACACTTAGACAACTTGGAATACAACTGTTTCTCTCTCAAAATCTATAATACAATTCGCAGATGCCTATCATGATCCTCCTCATTATGTGAATACACCAGAATATCATCAATGAAGACAACCACAAACTTTTCTAAGTATGGTATGAACACCCTGTTCAACAAATCCATAAATGCTGCTGGTGCATTTGTCAATCCAAAGGGCATCACCAAAAACTCATAATGCCCATACCTCATGAGGAAAGCTGTCTTGGGTACATCCATATCTCTAATTCTCAACTGATTATATCCTAATCTCAGATGAATCTTAAAGAATACTATTGATCCCTTCAAATAATCAAAGAGATCATTTATCCAAGGCAAAGGATACTTGTTCTTAATGGTCACCTTATTCCACTATTGGTAATCAATACACAATCTCAAGGTGCCATCCTTCTTCTTCAAAAACAAAATAGGTGCTCCCTACGGAGACACACTAGGGGAGATGAACATTTTGTCCAGTAACTCCTGCAACTACACCTTTAACTCTCTCAACTCTTTAGGTGCCATCCGATAAGGGATTATAGAGATAAGAGTGGTACCAGGTATCAGATCGATAGCAAGCTCAGCCTCTCTCTTAGGAGGCACCCCTGACAACTCATCAAGAAAAATATCTGGAAACTCAGCAACTGTAGGTATATTATCAAGCTGGGACCCCACTACTCTAGTATCTACAACATGAGTAAGATATGCCTTACATCCCTTCCGAATCATCCTCCTAACTAAAACTGCTGAAACAAACATGGATGAATGATGTCTCTGCTCACTAGATACCATCACATCTCTACCATCATGTGTTCTCAGGGTAACACATTTTTTCTGACAGCCTACCATAGCCCCCTGCTTGGATAATCAATCCATGCTCAAAATCATATCATACTCCTTGAAAGGCATCTCAAGTAGGTCACCGAGAAACTCCTCATCCTAAACCATAACTGGATTGTCTCGGTGCATCCTACTAACCACAACAATGTGTACTAAAGAATTTATGACCAAAACATCAAGTCCTAGGGACTCAGAATGCAAATCACTCATAGGCAGAATGGATGCACTGATGTATGAATGAGTCGACCCAAGTCTATCAATGAAAGAATTGAAGTACCAAATAAAGTAAAAGTATCAACAATAATAGCTGAAGCATCCGACTTCCTCTGCATTACATAAACTCGTTGTGATGACCCTCCCTCATCTAGTCTACTCCCAGTAGTAGAACCTCCTCTCTGACCAGACCCTGATCTACCTCCTCTGCCAAAATCTTTGCCACTATGACCCCCTCTAACACTGGGTTTAGATGTTGTTGCATATGTCTATCTATCCTCTAGTGGCTTTGGATAATCTCTGATAAAATAGTCTAGCGACCCACATTTGTAACACTTTGCTGGTGCACCTATCCTCCAACATACACCCTGATGTGCCCTACCGCAATGAACATAGGAAGGTGGAGCAGGCCTCTGAGCCATTGGGGTTAGAGCACTAGCCACTGAGGCTATAGGTCTCTGTCTCTATCTCTGCTGCTATTGACTGACTCGCCAAACTACCTTTAGCTCCTACTAAACCTTTGAGGATATCCCCTCGGCCTCTCTTCACTGCTGAAGACACTGCCTCACCCTGGGGTCTCCTAGCTCTGCTCTCCTCGGCTCTGGCAACTACTGCAAGACCCTGTGCTCTCTCTACACTCCTTGCAGCTACAACCAACTGAGAAAATTCCTGATACCGAGAGCCTATTATAAGACACATGATAGATGGTCTCAGCCCCTGTTTAAACCTCCGGCACCAGTTAATCTCATAAGAAATAATCCCTCCAGCATACTTACTCAACATGATAAACTCAATCTCATACTCTGTCACTGACCTGGTGTCCTGCCTCAAACTTAGGAACTCCATCTTCTTCGCATCCTTATACTCCCTCGGTATACAATTCTTCTCAAATTCCCACAAGACATCATCATAGGTTAGCACTGGTGGATCAGCTATACCATGGGGAACCGTCTTCCACCACTCATAGGCATCCCTCTATAACAGAGATCTAGCATAATCAAACTACTCCTCTGGACTAGCCTGTTTACAATCATTTATGCTTATGTTTTTATGGTGATTTTTTTGGCTTTTGATTGATTTTTATTTAAATTTGTGCTTAAGTTTTTTTGAAATGTTTGATCTAGGTGGAAGAACAAAACAATGGAGCTTCAATTCAATTTTATGGATTAATGAGGTGGAAAGCATGAGACACGACCAAGACACTTCATGGCTTGGCTGTGTCCCTTCATCCAAGACAATGAAGCATGACACACTCACAAGACACGGCCAAAACAAGTTGGCTTGGCCGTGTCCTTTAGGAAAATTAAGCAGAGGTTGACACATTCAAGAGACACAGCTAAGTCACTGGCTGTGTCACATGACACGGACAGGGATTTGGTCGTGTCCCACCTGGAGAACACCAAGATGAAGTACACAAAAGCAGAGAGGGAGTAGAGAACACAGTCAAGAGATATGGCCAAGATACTGGCTGTGTCACATGACACGGCCAGGGCCTTGGCCGTGTCTCACTTGGAAAAAGAGGAAGACATTGAGGCAGCCATGGACATAACCTCATTGCTTGGCCGTGTCCATAAGAAAAATGAGTGACACGGCCAAGTTATTCATGACTTGGCCGTGTCTTGTGAGAATTCTTTCAATTTATTTACATGAGATGGGGGACAAAGAGGGAGGCAACAAGTGCTTTCTTTTAAAAAGAAATAATAAAAGAAGAAAATGTTGCCTAATTTATGGGATGAAGATTTAAATAATGAAAAAATAGGGAGACAAAGGGTAGTGTGAGTTGGCAAGACATGCTTGGTGTCTTAAAAAATTAAAAATAATTTGAAGTGGAGGGAAATGGAACATACATACACATTGGGGCTTGATTGAAATGGGAGTTCTTAGTTTGAGTTTTGTTTTGGGGAGAGAGGACACTATTCTCTCTTCATCTTCATTTCCATTCATCTTCCATTTCTTCCATAGACAAGAGTAAAGACAATTCTTGGGATTAAAGTGAGTGAACAAGCTTTCAAGAAGGTTAGGGTTTGAAGAAGACTTGATTGAGGATTGCAAGCTTGAGAGAATTACCGCTCCACCTTTCAAGAAGAGAGCCATTGATTGAAGAGGGCTTGAAAGTGCTTCATCACATCAAAGTGGAAGCTAGGAGGAAGATAAGTAGTTCAACTCTTAGCATCTTCAAAAGGGGTTTTTCATATTCTCTCTTTTAATTCATTTATAGATTGTTGTTATTTTATTATAAACTTTAATATTACAATGTATAATTTTAATTTGGTCTATATTGAGATGAATATTTATTTTAAAATGATGATGAGCTAATTTACTCTTGCCTTGGGTTGTAGTAGATTTAATTAAATGACTTGATTTGATAATTCCATCAATATACGTTGTTATTGGTTGATTGCATTGGACTTAAGGTTAGATTGATAGATTGGCCACCTATTAATCACTTAATATTGAATGATGGAAAGAGAGGTGAAATTCGATATCGAAACTATGTAATTAACCACCCTAAGAATAAATTAGAAATATAAGTTCTAGGGTTTTATTAATTTACAATTTCAAAATAATTAGTTGTTGTTAATTCATGAATGTGAAAATAATGAATTGGTAATTACTAATTAAACACAAGGAACAAATTAAAATTCAAAGTTATATTAATGGATGATTTGAGAATCAAGATTTAATTAAATTGATCTACAACCTTAGAAACTATTTTAAAAATTGAATTAATCTTGCATGACTACTTGTGAGCAGGGATTTTAGCCCCCACTCCCGGTGGAATGGTTCTTGGGACTTTGGCACTGTTTAGGCTCGGGGCCTTAGAGAACACGGACCTAAGTCCGGCGAAAATGGAGTCTCCACCGGGACGGGTTGGGAAAAAGAAAGGGGTGGATGACTCGATTCCTAAGGAATCCCCAACCCCCTAATGGGTTCAAAAAGTTGGGTACTTGTGGGGAAGGTCAGAAATGGCCCAGCACCCCCCCACAACACCCGGTTCATCGGAGCCGGCCTCCTTTACAGGTCTTAATATTATAAAATTCTTAAATATAATAATATTATCCATATTACACGCAACAATTGAAATAAAGCATCGTTATATTAAAAATCAAAGCAATGTCCAAGCAAAACAAATAAATGGACACCCATCCGAAGATGGAAACATGCCCTTACATCATCCATGCCTAAGCTAATAGGACACCCATTGAAAGGTAGAAACATGTCCCTTACATTGGTCTAAAATATAAAGCAAATTAAATTACATAGAACTTAATTAATGAGGTACCCACAAAGTGGAAACATACCTCTTACAACTTTTGGAAATCAAAATAAATTGATAAAGGTAAATAACCATTCATCATAAATAAATCATTCATCGACGATATCAAACATCAATCAAAATATAAACATTCATCCATGATAATTTAAATAAACCAAGCATTGAACTTAAATAAATCAAAGCATATAAAATAAATCAAAGCATATAAAATAAATCAAAGCATATAATGAACTACACAATCAAATCTAAAAATAAATAAAGCAAGGAAAGATACAAATTAAGGCTACTGTTTCTATTTAAGATTCTTTATTTAATGTTTAAGGTTTTGGAATTTATTGGATTAAGCTATTGTAAGTTTTAAGGGAATTAAAATGGATTAAGGTTTTATAACTTAAGAGATTGATAAGGTCCTTTGATTAACCAAATTAGGGTTTGAGGTGTAAAATCATGAAATTAGGGTTTTAGAATATCAAAAACATTAGGTTTATGATTATTAGCTATTGGATTATTGTTTTTAGGCTTACTGTGTTGAATTTTAATATTTAGGTTTATAATGTTTTAAGGTTTTAAGGATTAGGGTTTAGAAAAACTAGGGTTTAGGATTTTAAAGGAATTAGGGTTTAAGAACACTTAGGGTTTAGATTACTAGTTTAGGGTTTACTATTTTTGGTTTTGAAGTTTAATTAGGGTTTTTAGTGTTTCGGAGGATGTATTTGATTTTAGAATTTGAAAAAAACAATTTATAGTTTTATGAAGCTTTATGTGATTTTTAGAAGCTGTAAGGTAAATTTAGGGTTTTAAGGTTTTGAAAAATTGGAAAACAGATTAGGGTTTTGGGGAATTAATAAAAAGATTTAAGGTTTTGGAAAGTTGGAAAGTAGATTAGGGTTTTAAGATTTTGAGGAAATACATTAGGGTTCTTAGATTTTAGAAGAAATGAAAAAGTAATTTTAAGGTTTTTGAAAATAGAGGAGACGATTTAAGGTTCTAAGGTTTAGAAAAGGTAAATTAGGGTTCTAAGATTTTTAAAATCAAAAGAAACCATTTAATGATTTAAGCTACTGTAAAGAAAAAAGAGATTTGATATTCATACCTTTGTTTGTTGGTTCCACCAAAAATTACTTCTTGGATGAACAAGGACAAAGGCAAGATGGCTGCCTTTGATGGATTGATTGTTTCGTTGCTTATTCTTCTCTCAAAAAGTCCGATTGTTAATCTCCTTTCAAAGTTTTTCCTCTGATCGATCGTCCTCCCTTTTTTGTGTTGTTTTTAGTCTTATTTATAGGAAATTTCAATGATTAATCTAAATTGTTTATGAAATTTATCATTAATTAGGAAAAGGAAACCGAAACCGAATAGAATTTGGTTTCAAAAAAAATTACGTCGAAAAATTTCGCTGGCGAAAAAGCTGCTGCGGGCTGCTGTGAGGATTGCCATGGGAACCTGCGAGCTGGGCAAGCGAAATTGGCTGCGGGCCGTTTCGTCCTAACTTTTCGGCGACAAATTTTTTCGTCGCTGATTTTTATTTTTGTTCATTCATTTATTATTATTATTTATTTTTTATTAATTATAAAAACTAAATACTAAAACAAATATTATTTAATTAAGATAACACAAAAATTATTTTGGACTAATTAAAATATATTGGACAAAACAAAAATTATTTTGGACTAATTAAATATATTAGACCGGACTGGGTAAAAAATTAAGGGTCTACAGTTTGGCCCCTGCTTGAATGATCTGAGACTTTAGTATAAGAGAGTGAAAAGCAATAAGACTTAATTTTTGAGATGGTTGAGGTTTTAGGTTCTGGACCGGGCTTGAGTTCTAGACTCAAGGATAATTTTAGGTTCTGGACCTAAGTGTAATTTGGGTTCTATACCCGAACTAAGTTCTGGACTTAGAATAGATTCTAGGTTTTAGACCTAAGGAAAATTTGGGTTCTGGACCCGAGCTAAGTTCTGGACTTAAAAGAGATTTTAGGTTCTGGACCTAAGGAAAATTTGGGTTCTGGACCCGAGCTAAGTTCTGGACTTAGAAGATATTCTAGGTTCTGGACCTAAGGATAATCTGGGTTCTGGACCCGAGCTAAGTTATGGACTTAGAAGAGATTCTAGGTTCGGACCTAAGGATAATTTGGGTTCTGGACCCGAGCTAAGTTCTGGACTTCGAAGAGATTCTAGGTTCTGGACCTAAGAAAAATTTGGGTTCTGGACCCAAGCTAAGTTCTGGACTTAGAAGAGATTCTAGGTTCTGGACCTAAGGATAATTTGGGTTCTAGACCCGAACTAAGTTCTGGACATAGAAGAGATTCTAGGTTCTGGACCTAAGGATAATTTGGGTTCTGGACCCGAGCTAAGTTCTGGACTTAGAAGAGATTCTAGGTTCTAGACCTAAGGATAATTTGGGTTCTGGACCCGAGCTAAGTTCTGGACTTAGAAGAGATTCTAGGTTCTGGACCTAAGGATAATTTGGGTTCTGGACCCGAGCTAAGTTCTGTACTTAGAAGAGCTTCTAGGTTATGGACCTAAGGATAATTTGGGTTCTGGACCCGAGCTAAGTTTTGGACTTAGAAGGGATTCTAGGTTCTGGACTTAAAGATAATTTGGGTTCTGGACCCTGTAAAAAATAATTTTTTTGTTTCAAAAAGTTTTGCTAATTTTTATGCACATGTCTTCTTCTTGCCCCCTGCGTGTAAAAATATATTTATATATGCAAGTATTTGAATGATTAAATTGAATAATTGAATTTACTGTTTATTTTACTGTGTAGTCACTGTTTATGCACTATTCGTAAATAGTAACCTACTATTTTTAAATAGTAATTTACTATTGTAAATAGTAATTTACTATTTATAAATAGTAAAAAGTTACTATTCATCAATAGTAAAGTTTACTATTCATGAACAGTAAACTTACTTTTGAATTTTATTTTTTCCTTGCCGTTTCTCTTTATAAACGAACGAATTCCTTCATTTCATTCAAAGCAAAATACTTAATAGCTATAATTCTCTCAAATTTAGCATATAGTTTTAAAAAAAATGCATGCTTCAAGATCAAGAACTCATTCTAATACTGAATTATTGGAGTTTATTCGGCATCATGAAGATGGGAATATAGATCTACTAGCCGGGGTGTCGCTTCATCGTAGTTCAAACCAAAAAAGCACGGTAATTTTTTCTTCTTTTTCTTTTTTTCTTCTTTTTTGATTTTTTCGTCTTTTTGTTATTTATTTATTTTTTGTATATTATTTTTTCTTTTTTTTTTCTTTTTTTCGTTTCATTTTTTTATTTTTTTATTCTTTATTATTATTATGTTTTTCTTTATTTTTCTTTATGTTTTTATATTATTAGTTTTTAGAAAATTTAGGAAAAATAAATTAATTTAAGCAGATAGAATAATATGTACTTACCTGGTATTAACTTACCCGGCTCCGTATTAGCGTGATCGTTGCGTTGTTCGGGCTGGAGGGTGTATCTACAAAGCCCAACAATGGTACGATGTAGTGCCTTCTCGGGTAAGGCAAATTATTAGAGATTGCGGCTTTGAGAGCTTCATCTTACAATTGCCATCTGAGGAGTATCTGATAGACCGGAGCGTAGTTCAGGCACTTGCAGAATGATGGTTGGACACAAATCATACTTTTTACTTGCCATTGGAGAGATGACAATTGGTCCGGTCGATTTTGCTACTATAACCGGCCTTCGGTATGATGGTGTTCCAGTTCCTCTGACCAATGATATTTTGACTTTTGAAGAAATTCAACAATTAATTGGTATGAAACCATCATATAAAGGGACTTTTAAGATAAAGATCGAGCCAATTCATAGTTATTGGATGAACTACGAAGGACGGGTTCACAGAGACACGACCCAACAGTATGCTCGAGGATTTTTATTATATTTGCTTGGGTCGACCATCTTAGGCAGCGCTGAATCCTCCATCCATTTGTCAGTATTAAGGGCCCTTTCTTATTTTAGAACGGTACCATCTTATGGCTGGGGTGAAACTAGTCTCGCCTGTCTTTACCATGGTCTTGATAAAATTTGCCAAAATAAGAAGTCTTTTATCGGCTTGATGGCGGTTGTTGAGGTATTCTTCTTCCACCAATGTCAATCCCACTCTTTTCTTGCATGAATTTGATTTTTATTGTTGTTGTAGGCATGGGCATATGAACACAACCTTGTGAGAGTGCCTGGTATTTCCCGAGAGAGAATTGGATATCCAAGATTAAATTTCTGTTTGTCAGATCGAATGGAAGTTCCCGACTCTCACTACGTGCATAACCAACGCTTTGTGTTAAGCCGCTTAACCTGGGACCAGGTAGAATAGCATTAGTATGCTTTAAAATTTATGTGAAAGTTTACTTACCTTATGCTATTTTGCAGGTGAATTTGGTCTGGTGGAACCCAGAAGAGCGGAAAACTGGCCTCCCTTAATGAAGGCTGCACTATCTTTCCAACATACTCGCCGAGTCATTGGTGGCCCAGTGTCTAGTGGTTAGTTTCTCGGAGAGAGATTTTATGAGTGGTTTCTTGGTCCAGAGTAGCAGAGGGTCCCGATGCATTACCTGGAATATACTTTAAATATTATATCAATACTGGAGGATGCATGGCAGTTGGCTCGGTACGGTTATAGTGTTGAGACATTTCTCCATCTACCGAGTGCATTTTACGCCCATTTTATTCAAAAAAGGCTCTTGAACTTTGATGTATCTCCTGTTGGCGTATGGGAGATTCCCAAAGAAAATGAGGGCAGAGATGAAGAGGAACATCATGGAGATGCAGGAGAGTTCGTTCCACATCTCGGGGCTAGCACTTCTCAGGTAAAACTTTACCAATTTTCCCTTGCAACTGCTTCTTTCTTTTTTGACTTTTTAATGATTGTTGTAGGCTATTGGCTCATTTGATCATGAGGCTAGACCTCCTTTTACTGCCCCTTTGTTTGCTCATTCTAGCCCGTCAGATATGTCATCTCATCCGCAGGGCATTGATATGAATTACCTGGTGAGTTTTCTTATTTCATGGTAATTTATACTACATGTATGCATGATTATGTATGCTCTTACCTTTTTCCTTTCTAGCTCACAGCGGATGCTTGAATAACAAAATAAGAAACTTCAAGAAGAGTTGGCTGCTAGTCGTCAGCAGGCTTCTCATTTTGAAAATTTATATCATCAATCAGAACAAAATTTCTGAGACTTCCGATTTCAGGGGATGAGGGATCCTGGTGCTTCTTCATCTAGAGGCCCCCAAACTGATGACTATGAGATCCTTTCATCTACTTCTAATGAGGACCATGACAAATCGAAACTTCAAAGTAATAGAGATTTTGGTGCTCCTACTTCCGGTGAACTCGGGACGAGTAATTTGCCTCCTCCAACAGGCAATGACTTTTTCAGGGCTTTATTTGATGATCTACCACCACCTTCTTAGTAATGTATAAATATTATATCAATTGTATAAACATTGTACAATAAGCATGAAAATAATAATACATAATTTCTGCCTTTACTGTAACTAACTTTTTTTTTTCAATACTGCACCACAATTATTACGCTTTCTTTTTCATATATGCACATTTACACAGCATCACCACAAAAGCCAAATGCAACACGGTAAAGTAATTTTCGTCGCTAATTATTTTCCTTATACCACAGGGTCTCACCCTTTTCCCATCACCTTTTCCTTATCAATTTTGGAAAAGCTTATTTCCTCTATATAAATCATCTTTCACGCCTAATTTCATACAGAAGCCAAAAGACTTTCCATTTCAACGTAAAAACTCCTTTAACAATTTTGATTTTCGTTCATTCATCAACCATGACCGAACTTTATTTAAAGAAGATAAAAACTTTATTTAAGAATGTGGATGTCATTCACTGGAAGCAAAGTTTTCAAAATGTTAAATTGGACCACTCCTTTCTACATGCCATGGTTCCTTTTGGGATGTGGATTCTAGGACATTTAAAATTAATGGCTTTGAAATATGTCCCTTGATTGAAGAATTTGAGGCCATCCTTGGATATCCAAATAATTAACAAATGGCATTATCCATATTGATTTCCAAGACCCAACAGAAGATGCAGATGTTATTTCAAATTTCAAGGCCTGAAGTTCTTCAATTGATGAGAGGTGAGAAAATTCTACTTGCTCCCTTGATTGATTTTTGTCTCTCTCATTTGGCTCCTACTAAGGCGTGGGGATGTATGCTTTGTCTTTGCTTGCTCGTCCAATTCTTACTTGTTTCTTCCGATGGTGATATTGATCCATGAGTATTGGATATTATGGACCAAATGGAAAGAGGCTTGTCGCCGGTACCTGTGATCTTAGCCGAGGCTTTAGTTGGATTAGACTGACTTAAATCAGGATTGTCAAAGAGATTGACTGGGAGTCCATTGCTGCTTTAGGTAATTACCTAAATTGCCCTTTTGGGTTTTTCAATTTAGGTTTTCTTTTTCTTTTTTTTATTTTATTGCTCTAATTTTTTCCTAGTCCGCCAATGCGGATTTTCGGAACTAGCGAGCTATCCTAATTTTTTCCTAAGCTGCCCTTGCGGGTTTTCAACTTAGCAGACCTCTTTTATTATATATATATTTTTTATGTTGCTTTAATTTTTGCCTAGTCTGCCCATGTGGGTTTTCAGAGCTACCGAGCTGTCCTAATTTTTGCCTAAGCTGTCCTTGTTGGTTTTCAACTTAGCGGACCCTTTTTATTTTAAATTTAATTCTTTCCTCACAGATTTAGCTTCAGGAGCATCTCTGTTTGCTTGATAGTCCATCCATGAATTTTGCCAGATATCTGCCACGGCATCATTCTGCTAGGAAACTACTCCATCCTGCTTCTTCATATGATGACTGGGTTGACTGGATCCACTCACGCGCTGAAGTCAACATCCGTTGGTTGGTACCTTGGTGGAAGATTTCTTGTATCACCATGAGGACATACTTGATGTATGTTCCCCTTGCTGCTCCTCGTTAAGGTACATGCTATGATCCTCGCCGACTTGGCTATTAGTATGGAGCTGAGCCTCGTGATTCTAACTTTACTCCCGATTTAGACATGCCTTGCTTGACTGAAGCCTACTTGGATCGGCTGAGGCAAAGCTGGCCTGTACGTTACACTTATCGTCTGCCATAGATTTTACATTTGTCAATTCAGAAAGTATATTGTTAGGATGAAAAATAATTAAAGTAATAAAAGATGCTTCTTTTCCTTTTAAAATTTGTCATCACCTTTTGCTATTGTGTTTATTTATTTCATCCATATCTGGTCAAATACTTATAACAGTGCACATAGAATAATTTTAACATTAATTCTATTTTATTAAATCGGGGACCAACCAAACATAAAGCTAGCATACACAAGATTACTCCTATTGCCAATTAGCCCTTTTGGGTTTTCTAATTGACGATTTTCTCTCATTAAGCCCTAATTGTTGCCTAGCCCGCACTTTCGGGTTTTCGAAACTAGCAGACTGCTCTAACTTTTGCCTAGGCCACCCTTTTTGGGTTTTCAACCTAGCGAGCTCTTTTTTTTTATTTTATACATAAAACCTCTTCAACCTGTCGATGTTCACTGGCTCATTAAACTCGTTCCCGTCCATGTCTGATAACTTCACCGCACCTTTTCTCATGACTTGTTTCACGACATATGGCCCTTCCCAGCTAGGCCTGAACTTTCCTCTCGGATCCGATACATTAGGCTTACATTGCTTCAATACCAAATCCCCGACTCTGGGTTTTCTGATCTTAACCCTTTTATTATAGGCTCGAGCTATCTTCTTTTGATATAGTTGATGATGATATAGTGCCTTTAACCTTTTCTCTTCTAGTAAAGCTAACTGTGTGTATCTGCTCATTACCCATTCCATTTCAGGCAGTTTAGCTTCCAAGACTACTCTCAATGACTTGATCTCAATTTCAATTGGCAATACTACTTCCATCCCATAAACCAAAGAGAATAGTGTCATTCCAGTAGATGTTCGCACACTTGTCCTATATCCCCATAAAGCAAAGGGAAGCATCTCTGACCAATCCCTATAAGTCTTGGTCATCTTGGACAGAATTTGCTTAATTGTCTTGTTTGTTGCTTCTACTGCACCATTAGCCTTTGGTCTATAAGGAGAGGATCTATGATGATGGATTCAGTACTTTGAGAATAAATCCTTAACTGCTCCTTGAAACTGTACCCCATTGTCTGATATCACACTGTGTGGGACCCTATATCTGCAAATGAGATTCTTTTCAATAAATCTAGCCATTTGACTTGCGCCCAGTTTGTTGAAGGATTCAGCTTCGACCCATTTTGAAAAATAATCTACCGCTACTACAATGAAACGGTGACCATTTGAGGCTGTCGGATGTATCTCCCCTATAATATCGATACCCCATGTGGCAAATGGCCAGGGTGAAGACATGGAATGCAATTCTTCAAGAGGCATGTGATTCAAGTTACCATACATATGACATTGCTGTCACTTCTTTACAAACTCAATACAATATTTCTCCATGGTCAACCAGTAATAACCTTGTCAAATGATCTTCTTAATTAGGCCAAACCACTCATGTGCGGACCGCAACTTCCCGTATGTATTTTTGACATGATACGCTCCACTTCAGGCTTTCTTAAACATCTTAATTGCACCCCATTAGGCCATCTTCAATATAACTCTCCATGGAATGTGATGTATTGCAAAGACCACCGCCTTATGGCTCTTCTTTCTTTCTTTGTTGCCCCCAACGGGTATTCCCTTTCCTCCAAAAATTGCCTTATAGTATCATACCACGCATCATGGTCTGTATCAGTTTCCATGATTGTTTCATATTCATAACAAGGATTTGATGAACTGGTCAAGATCAGAGGCTTAAGGAATAAGCTAACAGGGTTTTCCCATACCGAAGCCAATGTGGCTAGGGCATCACCCGTCTGATTTTCTTCTCTTGATAGGTGTATAAACCTACACTCGTTAAAGTTCTTCTTCATCATGGTCAAGTAATGCTGGTATGGTTTTAATTTTTCTTCTTTCTACTCCCACTCTCCATTTACTTGGGATACTACTAGTAATGAATCGCCAAAAACTTCCACCTTGTCTACCTTCATAATCATTAGGGTTTCCAAACCGAAAATACAAGCTTCGTACTCCACCATATTATTGGTTGCCCTAAATTTTAACTTTTTAGCTAAAGGGATAAGTTCCCCATCGGGCGATTCTAGTATGACTCCCAAACCTGCTCCTTTCCTGTTTACTACTCCATCAAAATACATTTTCCACCTTGTACTTCAATTGCCTCTAAATGTTCATCTGGAAATTCCAATATTACCTCTTCGCTTTCTGGTAATGGTTGTTGGGCCAAGAATTCTGCCACTGCTTTATCTTTGATTGTTTTCATGGTTACATATTCAATCTCAAATTCTTCTAATATTATCAACCATCGACCATACTTCCCAATCAAAGAGGGTGTCTCCCTTAAGTACTTCATTGGATCCAACCTGGAAATTGCTTGCACACTATACGAATGAAAGTAATGCCGCAACTTTTTAAAAGACCAAACCACGGCTATACAGGTCTTTTCAATGATACTATACTTAATTTCATAAGGTAGGAGCTTTCTACTCAAATAGTAAACTGCATGCTCAATCCCTGACTCATCTGCTTGGGCTAGCATGGCTCCTATTGACTCTTCTTCTATTGCTAAGTATAGTAATAGATGTTTGCCGGGTTCAAGTGGTTTTAAAATAGGTGGATTCAACAAATACTCTTTTATTTGCTCAAAGGCCTTTTGACACTCTTCATTCCATATGATCGGCTGATTCTTTTTAAGCAATTTGAAGATAGGCTCACAAATTGTTGTGAGCTTTGCTATGAATCTGCTAATGTATTGCAATTTACCAATGAATCCCTAAACTTCTCTCTCTGTCTTCGGGGCTGGCATATCCCTGATTGCCTTAACTTTATCAGGATCAATCTCAATGCCATTTAGACCAATCACGTGTCCCAATAATTTACCTGAGGTAACACCGAACACACACTTCTTCAGGTTTAATCTTAGCTTATATTTCAAAGCTCTATCGAAGAATAATTATAAGTTTTGGAAGTGTTGTTCCCTTGTATCCGATTTAACCATCAAATCATCAACATATACATCAACTTCTTTATGCATCATGTCATGAAATAGTATGGTGGCCATCCTTTGGTAGGTTGCCCCAACATTCTTTAAGCCAAACGACATCACCCTATAACAAAATATACCCCATGTAGTAATGAAAGTAGTTTTGGCTTTATCCTCTTGGGCCATTAACACTTGGTTGTATCTGGAAAATCCATCTACAAATGAGTGTAGCATGCTAGAGGCTACACTAGCAATGAGGAAATCTATATGGGGTAAAGGAAAATCATCCTTAGGGGAAGCCTTGTTCAAATCTCTATAGTCCACACAGACCCTTATTCTTCCATCTTTCTTTGGCATGGGTACTATGTTGGCTAGCCAATCTGGATATTTTATCACTTCAAGGAACTTCACTTGTATCCATTTAGTGATCTATTCTTTAAACAATTCAGCCCACTCAGGTCTTAACCACCTAAGCTTTTGTTTGACAGGTTTCATGTGAGTGTAAGTAGGAATATGATGTTCGGCTATGTCTCGATCTATTCCAGGCATATCCTTATAAGACCAAGCAAACACTTCTTCATATTTTTTGAATATTTTTTCAAATCTCTCTCTCTCATCAGGAGTAAGGTTGGATGCTATGCTAATGTTTTTAGGATTTTCTGTTGTTCCCAAATTTAATGATTGTGTGTTAACATAATTAATATTAAAAATTCTCATGTAACTGCTATTTGAATGTATGCAACCATCAGGAGAAACATCACACAAGCAAGCAAAATTAGACTTTATTGCATTCATTTTGGAAAAGAAAACATCATCATCCTCATACAAAGCAGACAAATTAAAATCAAAATCAAGATCATTGTTCTCAAAATCATAAGGCAGAATGTCTTCAAACTTTTCTTCAACCAAGGCAGCAATCTCCTCCGGAGTCTTCTCGGCTTTTAGGATAGCTTCATTCTTCTATTTTGGATTGGATTCATTGTTGGTTGGCAAGGTGAGCTCTTTCTTCGATTGCTCCACTAGCTTGGCAACATCTGCAAAAAATTCAAAACTTGGGATCAACTTTCCCATGAACATGATTGGCTCGGGCTTTCCTTGGAGTGGTCCCATATATGGAACATGATTGGCTCGGGCTTTCCTTGAAGCTCATCTTCTCACTTTTCTTTTTCTGGACATTGTTGGCTTCATCATATCCCAACCCCTTCTTGGTAGTTTGAGTTCTAAAATCTGGCAGCTTTGTCAAACCAGCCTTACCCTTTCCAAGACTACCTCCGGGAAGGTAGTTCATGCTCTTCATCATATTCAAGACTTTGGAGTCCACTACTTCATCATAAGAAATTGTAGCTACTTGAAAACCATTGAGAGGCCTCTCAATCATTAGAGCGCTAACAATCTCATTATCTTCAGCTTCGATGACCACTGTCTCATCTCCGTTAGGGAACTTGATCTTTTGATGAAGGGTGGAAGGAACTCCACCAATAGGATGAAACCATGGTCATCCCAAGAGTAAGGCGCAGGCAACAGGTATGTCTAAAACAACAAATTCAACAATAGATTCAATTGGACCAACCTTGATGGCAACTTTGAAAGTTCCTTCGGCGTGTCTCTTAGTATTGTCATAAGCACGGATGGTTACCTTGGTCGGGTTTAGATCCCTTGTTGACATGGCTAGCTTTGGCAATATTTTAAGTGGACAAACATTTATGGCAGACCCATCATCAACCATTACACATGGAGTCCTCTTCCCCTTGACTTCTATTTTGATAAAGAGAGGGCAAATGTGATCTCTCCCCTCCTCCGGTAAGTCCGCATCTGAAAAAGAAACTGCTCCCATATTAACTTCACTCTTTTCTTGAACCTCTTCACATTTCATTACCCCTCCAATTTTTATGAAGTTGATAAGCTCCTCCGGTGTTGTGGAGGTAGAAATTGGCATGCTAGCTAAGGCTTTGGCCATAGTTTCTCGGTGTTTTTTAGAAGTAGCTAATAAATCCCAAATGCTAACACTTGCTTGGGTTCTTTTCAATTGCTTGAGTACAACATCATCTTCCTCTTATTTATTTCCTACTTCAACTTCCTTTTCCTTATTAGTTTCTACCTCCTTAGGTGGTGGCCTTGCATAAGGCTTACCGGATATAGTGTTCATTACTTCATCTTCTTCGGGCTCGGACCAAGTCCACTCCTCCTTCTTGGATACTAGATCATCATCACTATCGCTTGAATCCCAAAACCCATTGACAACACAAATTGCGACTTCTTTACTCACCATAGCTTATTTAATTTCGCCAAATACCTCTTCTTCTTTGGTTGCTTCTCCATCTACATCTTGAAAAGAAGACATGACAAAATCTTCATGCAAACCTCCTCCAATCATGAAGGTTGCCGGTTGTGGTACTCTATTGAACCTCGGTAATGGGTTGTCTTTGGTGTTTGGCTTCTTGGGTTCGGGCAGCTTCCCACTATCAATTAGGTTTTGGATCTCATATCTCAACTTCACACATCTATCAGTGTCATGCCCTTGCATTTGATGAAACTGACAAAATGCTTTAGTGTCGAAATTAGGTGGGAGAGGGTTAGGCAAAGGATGAGGATTTAAGGGTTGTAGCAATCCCTTTCTTTGAAGTTTATTGAGAACCTAAGACATCGGTTTCCCCAATTCCGAAAATTGTCTCCTTGTTCCTTGGTTAGTAGCATTGACACCGACTGCCTTTTGCATGCTTTGGCTACCAGATTGATAGTTTCCTTTCTCGTTCCTTCTTGTTGAAAAATGGTTCTTCTCTCTTTTCCATTCTTCATTTTGCAAACCAGCTTGGAGTAGATCTTTGAAATCACGGATGAGTGTATGAGATATCCTTTCATGAAGACTAGGCAACACCCCTCTCACAATCATCCTTATTTGATCGGATTCATCGGGCCTCTTCTTGAGTAAAGTGGCCTTGTTTCTCCATCTCTTCACATAATCCACAAAATTCTCATTCGACCTTTGCCTAATGGACTCCACTTCCATTAAGGTAACTTCCATCTAGACATTATATCCATATTGATGGATGAAGGCTTTGTAAAGCAGATCCCAACTCTTTTGTGTTCCATCATCTAAGGTATTGAATCAATTTTGGACAACAGGGTCCAATGAGAGCATAAAGTGCCTTAGAGTTTGAGCCTTATTAGCTCGGGCAGACTGCATGGCAGTGATATACTGCTTCACATGGAGATGAGGATTTTCGGTTCCATCAAACTTCGTGAATGATGGCATCTTGAACTTGTACGGAACCTCTTCATCTAGCTCAAATAATTTGTCAACTTTGGACATTTTCTCAATTTTCAGTTTCTTCTCAAATTTCTTTTCTAAATCAACAATCATCTTTTCAACATCAGAAGTTTCGGTTTTCTCCATAGCTGATCTTTCAACAATCTTAGGCTCTTTCTTCTTGTCTTGAGCATCTTGGTAGTATTGAGCCCAATCATCATCATCATCAATGATCACCTTTTCATCATCAAAAACTACTTCACCAACTTTAGTCTTCCCTTTGTCCCTTGGCTTCTTAGTGCTAGCAGATGCTTCAGCATGATTTTCTAAAATTGCAGTCAATTGGTTCTTTATGGTCTCAGCTAGGGTCTCTTTTATTTCTTCCATTTTGGCATTGAGGGCTTCATCCACCATTCTTTGAATTTGTTCGGGCTTCATTATTTTTGGTGAGCAAGTGATTGAGTCATTGCTAGATTCTTCATCTCCGGTGTAGGTTGGATTGTTGTAAGCTTTTGAACTATCATAATCCAGGCCTGTGAGCCAAAAAGGATCAATGATATGAGATGCAAATGTATGCATGTATGCATGTATGCACAAACAATCAACAAAGAAAGATAATTAGGACGTTCCTTCCAACCTTATAACATCCACACAAGAATGGCGAGTCTCTTTTCCTAGGTATATGGTTAACAAAATACCAACATGGGGTACCTTGTTTTCGAATATTTCTTTCGGACGTTTCAACCAATAGTTATATTTTTGAAAATGGAAATCATTTCATAATAATTCCCATTAATTAGGTTTTAATCCATTCAACCAACTAAAGTAGCTTTTATGCTATATTTGATTAAAATAAAATTAAGAGGTTTATTATAAATAGATTTCTCACTTGAAAAAAGTAACTAATGATTCATGCCAAAAACAAACCCATGATTAATTATTCTTAGTATAAACTAGGCTCACAATTGATTTTTGGTATTTCGTGATTGACTTAAATATTTTGCAAGCTCTTTGTGAGAAAAGGTTGGATGAAAATAGTTTTGTTTCTAAGCCCATTGTAAAAAGATTTTAGAAAAAATAGATTTTGAGCTTAGTATTTGGGTCATGAGTAAAAGAATTTTTGATTTCTTATTTAGAACGTTTTATGTCCAAAGACCATTTTGAAAAGTTTTGAAAATAGCTTTGGTCTTTTGGACTTTAAAGAAAAATTTATTTGAGCTTGCAAATGTACTTGGGTCATATTAGAAAAAGAGCAAACCAAATAAGCCATGATTTAAGACAAGACAAGTTAACCATAGTCAAACAACATGCATTTGGGGTAAAAACCTAAGGAAAGTAACTAGGCCAATTACATGAGCTTTAGTCTTTGGGTTAAAAGGCTTAGGTTCCCATAGAAAATATATACCAAATGGTACAAGACTATGAGTGGTTATGCCATGCTCGATCTCCATACCTTGAGTGAAAGTATGGTATCCCTTACACAACATAACATGGGTAACACGGGCATCCTAACTCACGCACACGATGCAATCTAATATGATGCAATGGATAATATCATTATAAGAAAGAATAGAATAATATAAAGACCAACGGAATCAACTTCTCTTATCCCCAGTGGAGTCACCACTGTGAGCGGGGATTTTTGTCCCCACTCCCGATGGAATGGTTCTTGCGATTTCGGCACTATTTAGGCTCGAGGCCTTAGAGAACACAGACCTAAGTCCGGTGAAAATGGAGTCGCCACCCGGACAGGCCGGGAAAAAGAAAGGGGTGGATGACTCGATTCCTAAGGAATCCCCAACCCCCTAATGGGTTCAAAAAGTTGAGTACGTGTGGGGAAGGTGAGAAATGGCCCAGTACCCCCACAATACCCGGTTCATTGGAACTGGCCTCCTTTACAGGTCTTAATATTATAAAATTCTTAAATATAATAATATTATCCATATTACATGCAACAATTGAAATAAAGCATCGTTATATTAAAAATCAAAGCAAAACAAATAAATGGACACCCATCCGAAGATGGAAACACGCCCTTACATCATCCATGCCTAAGCTAATAGGACACCCACCGAAAGGTAGAAACATGTCCCTTACATTGGTCTAAAATATAAAGCAAATTAAATTACATAGAACTTAATTGATGAGGTACCCACAAAGTGGAAACATACCTCTTACAACATTTGGAAATCAAAATAAATTGATAAATGTAGATAACCATTCATCATAAACAAATCATTCATCGACGATATCAAACATCAATCAAAATATAAACATTCATCCATGATAATTTAAATAAACCAAGCACTGAACTTAAATAAATCAAAGCATATAAAATAAATCAAAGCATATAATGAACTACCCAATCAAATCTAAAAATAAATAAAGCAGGTAAAGATACAAATTAAGGCTACTGTTTCTATTTAATATTCTTTATTTAATGTTTAAGGTTTCAGAATTTATTGGTTTCAGCTACTGTAAGTTTTAAGGGAATTAAAATGGATTAAGGTTTTATAATTTAAGAGATTGATAAGGTTCTTTGATTAACCAAATTAGGGTTTGAGGTGTAAAATCATGAAATTAGGGTTTTAGAATATCAAAACATTAGGTTTATGATTATTAGCTATTGGATTGTTGTTTTTAGGCTTACTGTGTTGAATTTTAATATTTAGGTTTATAAGGTTTTAAGGATTAGGGTTTAGAAAAACTAGGGTTTAGGATTTTAAGAGAATTAGAGTTTAAGGACACTTAGGGTTTAGATTACTAGTTTATAGTTTACTGTTTTTGGTTTTGAAGTTGAATTAGGGTTTTTAGTGTTTCAGAGGATGTATTTGATTTTAGAATTTGAAAAAAAAAATTTATAGTTTTATGAAGCTTTATGTGATTTTTAGAAGTTGTAAGATAAATTTAGGGTTTTAAGGTTTTGAAAAATTGGAAAACAGATTAGGGTTTTGGGGAATTAATAAAACAATTTAAGGTTTTGGAAAGTTGGAAAGTAGATTAGGGTTTTAAGATTTTAAGGAAATACATTAGGGTTCTTAGATTTTAGAAGAAACAGAAAACTAATTTTAAGGTTTTTGAAAATAGAGGAGAAGATTTAGGGTTCTAAGGTTTAGAAAAGGTAAATTAGGGTTCTAAGGTTTTTAAAATCAAAAGAAACCATTTAATGATTCAAGCTACTGTAAAGAAAAAAGAGATTTGATATTCATACCTTCGTTTATTGGTTCCACCAAAAATTACTTCTTGGATGAACAAGGACAAAGGCAAGATGGCTGCCTTTGATGGATTGATTGTTTGGTTGCTTATTCTTCTCTCAAAAAGTCCAATTGTTAATCTCCTTTCAAAGTTTTTCCTCAGATCGATCGTCCTCCCTTTTCTGTGTTGTTTTTAGTCTTATTTATAGGAAATTTCAATGATTAATCTTAATTGTTTACGGAATTTATCATTAATTAGGAAAAGAAAACCGAAACCAAATAGAATTTGGTTTCGAAAAAAATTACGTCAGAAAAATTTCGCTGGCAAAAAAAAACTGCTGCGGAAAAATTTCGCTGGCAAAAAAGCTGCTGCGGGCTGCTGTGAGGATTTCCATGGGAACCTGCGAGCTGGGCGAGTGAAATTGGCTGTGGGCCATTTCGTCCTAACTTTTAGACGACGAATTTTTTTATCGCCGATTTTTTCGTCGCCGATTTTTATCTTTATTTTTATTTTTGTTTATTTATTTATTTATTATTATTTATTTATTATTAATTATAAAAACTAAATACTAAAATAAATATTATTTAATTAAGATAACACAAGAATTATTTTGGACTAATTAAAATATATTAGACCGGACTGGGTCAAAAATTAAGGGTCTACACTACTACCCGTTTTTATTTTTAAATTTTAATTACAATTCACCAATTCAACAACATACACTCAATTTTATTATTTTGTTTTAATCAAACTACTGCAAAATAATTCCTTCCTTACGAGATGACCTTAGGGCAATCATCATTGCTGCAACTACCTCGTATACTTGTAAGTGTTACTTTGTATTAGTGTTAATTAGAGCACAACAGCCTACAGCTGGATAAACACCCTCTGGACCATGTCTAGCCATTGCTCTGCTGTAGCAGGGTTTGTAGTACCAATCAAATCCTCAGCTCCAAACTTTCTCAACTTATCATACTTCCTTGTCGGCAACTGCGACTACGGCTGTGGTGGCGGCTGCGGCTGCTGAACTGGAGCCTGCCTCAATAGCTCCACCATATGCCTTACCTAGGCCAACAGAATCTCCTCAGTTGTTGGTCTCACTAGCATAGAAGCAGATGCTTCACCAGCAGTCTCAACTCTAGCTCCATCTCTACCCTCACTAGAAACTACACTCTTTGAACTATCCTCTGCAGACTGATGTGTCCGAGACGCCATAACTACCTATATCTACAAACACAGTAGAAATTATCACATCAAAGATAAAAAAATTCCAGTGCCAATGCATATATCACAATTGAAAATCATATTTAAAATTCCCATTTTCTCTCTCTAACAACCCACCTAGGTCGAGAACCTTAAACCTAGGCTCTGATACTAAAATAAATGTGACACCCTTATACCCTATATACATATAATACATACACCCAATATATATAAAATATGAATATATGATATAAAAATGTCACAATCAAATACTTTAATATATATATAATTAGTAATAAAATATTCTTTATTTATTATAGTTATCAAAATAACCATTTACATAAAAATATTCGAAAAAAATTTTCCAGAGTTTTGTCTGTAATTTAGACATTTCCAAATTTCAACATACCACAACCTGTAAAGGAAAAACACTCCCAATAAAAACCAATCATTCATTTCACCCATACTCCTCAATTTCTCCAAGTTCCTCAAAACATTTATACATATACATATATATATCAAAGCACATATAAACCCACATTATAAAATTTTTCAACCCATTATTTATAATTTACAATATATATACATCAAAACATAATATAATATACATAATTTCAAAATGTATGATAATATAAAATATTTACATGATGGCAGTGTCTCTGATCTTGATGCTCAAAAATCAACTCTACTAGCAAAACCTGAAATCTAGACCTACCTCGGTCTAGAAGAGCTCTCCAGCTTAGCAGGATCTCCCCTGTCACCTGCGCAATGAATTATAATCGCGCTAAGCCAAAAGCCTAGCGGTACAAACTTCGATAACAATAAAAATTATGAAACAATGCCAATACATAATGCATTTGTATGCCATGTCACAATGTGACATTCAATTTTATTTTACAACATACTATTTCATCTTTTACAAATTCACATAAACACATACACAAGCATGGGCCTAAAGGATCTAATATACTAATCAAATCCTAGAGTTTCTGTTTTGGTCCAAATTGACACCATGTGTCTAGCCTCGAAGGCAAATCATAATTATTGCTCAAAAGTTCACCCCAAAGGTAAATCATATCATAGTGACGCTAAGCCTCTAGCCCCGAAGGCAAATCAAATAATTACTCAACAGCTAGCCCCGAAGGCAAATAATGAGGATAACCTCATAGGCATGCCGCCAAACACATAACTCTAAAAATTGAATAACATACTAGGCACACAATTATTTTATATTCAATTTTTTTTCTCATTTTCCATAATCAACTAGGCACATTGCCTCATTTCTTATTATCAATTAGGCACATTGCCTTATTTACTCATTTTTTTCTTACTTTTCTCATTTTTCTCATTTAAATTAATATTAATATCAATTCATTTCATTTCATCATATTTCAACATATCATCACAATGCGTCAGATTTTACATTAAAACACATTACCCAAATATTTTGGGTATTCTCACATAATTCACATATTTAACATTTTATGTAATTTAGCCATTAACAATGGCTTTTCATAATGCATATAATGCATTCATAACAAATCTCATAACATAGCACAAAGTTCATGCATGTTTAATGGATCAAGTAGCTTAACACATTTTCCAATCCAAAATGTGTTAAGCCTAATGTAATGCAAACATAACCAATTTATCTAAAGTTTGTACTTACCTCTAAAAGCTTGCAAAAGCAAGCCACAAAACTATCACCAACCTTCTCTTCCAACTTTCCCTTTAACACTTGGATTGGGCAAATCAATTCTTGTCAATTCCTATACCAAATGTGATTATAAATAATCATTTAGTATCACATTTAAAGGCATTTCCGATCTTAACCCATAATTAAGCATCATTCAAATCAAAATCCCAAAGTTAAGCCTAACCTCACTTTAACTTTGGAAAACCATATTAGGCCATTCAATTTGGTGTTTTAAGTTTATTTATATTATTAAAAACATATTATAACATGTTTAAACAATTAACATTAATTAAACGCATGCCTTGGTACAAAACACTAAAAAAGGCATAACCTTCACCGTTGAAGGCTTTCCATTCCAACATATTCCAATTACTAATACAAGCTTATTTCTATGACTTTTATCACTAAAGAACATGCTTTAAACTATAAAATCAAGCAATTCAACATACTTTGAAAAATCCCTTTTCCAAAACCCTAAATCACCAGTTCCATTTTCAATATATATCCAAACTCAACCAAATCCATCATTTGACTTTGAAATACTTGTTCATGCATCAAAAAAACTCATTTAGAATCAAATTTCACAATTAAAACCCATGAATTCAAAAGTCCAATTCTCCCATAACCCTAAATTCTCTCTCTTCACTAATCTCAAACTTAACCATTTCTTCAATCCAACCTTAAAATCATTGTTAACCACTTAAAATAAATTCATACATACCAATTCCAACCATTAAATCATACTACTTCACTATTCCAAAACAAACATATTCCAAATTTTCATGGAAAACCGAAGAAAAAGTGAGTGAACTTACTAATTCAAGTGGAAATCACTAAATCTTCTCTTGAAACCTTGAAAATCACTCAAACCATGGAGCTAAGAAGAAGAAAATCCTTGAGCTCTTCTTCAATGGAGGTTCGACACACCCACTAGGAAGAAGAAGATGAAAATTAAAAATAAATTTCTCTTTCCTTCCACTCACATCTTCCACCTTATATATATTATTTTAATAATTTCTAATTAATTAATTAATTAAAACCCCAAAATATCATCTTCCATTCAAAATTATTTATTTTTAAATTATTTAAATAATTTTAAATTTCCAAAGTTTATTTATTAAAATGCCCCTTGACTTCGACTTTTTCTTTAAAAGAGTTGACTTCTTTGTTGACTTTTATATCCTATGTATATTTTGTATATATGTCACATATACATTTTAATTTTTCATTTAAAATTCTTTCTTTTTCATTTAAAATTATTTATTTAATTTATTCAATTTAATTTTAATTTAATTTATTTTATTTTTAAAAATTAGGGTTTTTCAAAAATTGGGGATATTATAGTTTCATACTCATTGTTTGATTGCTAACAAGTTGTGTAACTTGATTTTGAATAGTGGAAGTTATACCAATGTAGCAAGCACATTGCTAGTAGAGAAATTGAAGCTACCCACTACTAAACACCCAAAACCGTACAAGCTTTAGTGGTTGAATGATAATGGTATGGTGAAGTTAAATAAGCAAGTCTTGATTTCATTTTCCATTGGCAGATATAAGGATGAGGTTTTGTGTGATGTGGTACCCATGTATGCTGGACATATGTTATTGGGTAGACTATGACAATGTGATCGAAAAGTGATACATGATGGGTTCAAAAATTGTTATTCTTTAAGCATGGGTGGGAAAAAGTTCAATCTTGGACCATTACCTCCCAAAACCATTTTTGATGATCAAATGAGAATAAGACAACAATGTGAAGAGCTTGAATCGTCATATGGGTAAAATTTGGGTGGGAAGCAAGAAAGAGAGGAAAAAAAAAAAGAAAAAAGGTGAGATGAGTGGTAAAAGTGAGTGTTATGGGAAACACAAGGTGAGAGAAAACAAGGGAGATGAGGGTGAAAGAAAAATGAATGTGTATGCAAAGCCAAGTGTTGTGAGGAAAACACTAACCTTGAGGTAGCCCTTACTTGTGATCATATACAAGGAAGTTTTGATTATTCCTAATGATCTCAATAAGGAATTGCCTAGTGTTGTTTTTGAGCTTTTACAGGTATATGATGATCTCCTTCCTGAAGAAATGCCTAAAGGATTACCACCAATTGACTTCATTCCAGGTGCTAGCATTCCAAATACGCCAACATATAGATACAACCCTGAAGAGACAAAAGAAATCCAAAAATAAGTAAGTGACCTTGTGAGAGAAAGCATGAGTCCATGTGTGATTCCTGTAATTTTAGTGCCTAAGAAATATGGGACATGGAGGATGTGTGTTGCCGAGCCATCAATAAAATAACGGTAAAGTATCACCATCCTATACTTAGGCTAGATGACATGTTGGATGAATTGCATGATGCTTGTGTGTTTTCTAAAGTGGATTTAAAATCTGGATATCATCAAATAAGAATGCGATAGGGCGATGAGTGGAAAACTACAAAATATGGATTATATGAGTGGTTGGTCATGTTGTTTGGTTTAACTAATGCAAAAAGTACTTTATGCGATTGATGAATCATGTTTTGTGTGCTTCCATTGTCAAGTATGTGGTGGTTTATTTTGATGATATTCCGGTATATAGCAAATCTTTAGATGAACATGTAACACATTTAAAGGCTGTTTTTTATGTGTTATGGCAAGAAATGTTATATGCTAATCTTAAGAAATGCAGTTTTTGCACTAATAAAATTGCTTTTCTATGATATATTGTTAATGACAAAGGAATTCATATTGATAAAGAAAAAGTACAAGTAATTAGATAGTGGCCAAAACCTACACTACAAAAAAAAGCGCAATCAGCGACGCATTCTGCGACAACTCTTATTTCGTCGCTGATTAGCGACTTTATCAACGACAACTTTACGAAAAAGAATCAAGATAAGCGTCTTTCCAACATTCCGTCGCTGAATGGGTCGCTAAATGTGTCGCTGATTAACGACAAAAACAATGGTCGTAGAATCTGTCGCTGAATAGCGATAAAAGGTCGTTTCTCGCTGAATGTGTCGCTGAATTTTGCGCCAAATTTTGGCGCCAACAATCAGCGATGACGTTACGACTAATTTACGACAAATTAGCAAAGAATGTGTTTATTTTTTATTGGAAAGTTTTTCGTCGCTAAATGGGTCGCTGATTTGCGAGAAAAATAGTTAGTCGCAGATTAGTCTCTAATTTGCGAGAAAATATCGACCAATTAGCGAGAAATTAATTTTTTTTTCTATTTTAGAGTGATTGGTCGCTAATTCGTCGCTAAATGGGTCGCTGATTTGCAAGAAAAATAGTTAGTCGCAGATTAGTCGCTAATTTGCGAGAAAAATATCGACCGATTAGCGAGAAATTAATTTTTTTTTTCTATTTTAGAGTGATTGGTCGCTAATTCGTCGCTAAATGGGTCGCTGATTTGCGAGAAAAATAGTTAGTCGCAGATTAGTCGCTAATTTGCGAGAAAATATCGACCGATTAGCGAGAAATTAATTTTTTTTCTATTTTAGAGTGATTGGTCGCTAATTCGTCGCTAAATGGGTCGCTGATTTGCGAGAAAAATAGTTAGTCGCAGATTAGTCGCTAATTTGAGAAAAAATAGAGACTGATTAGCGAGAAATTAATTTTTTTTCTATTTTAGAGTGATTGGTCGCTAATTCGTCGCTAAATGGGTCGCTGATTTGCGAGAAAAATAGTTAGTCGCAGATTAGTCGCTAATTTGCGAGAAAATAGCGACCAATTAGCGAGAAATTAATTTTTTTTTTCTATTTTAGAGTGATTGGTCACAGATTAGTTGCTAATTTGTATAATATTTAAGTTTAGTAAAAATATTTTTAATTTATTATATTAATAATTTTTAAGTTTAGTAAAAATATTTTGATTTTTCTTCAAAAAAAATATCCATGGAGAAAATTATTTTAAAAAATATTCATTATATATATGTATAATATACAATTATATATTACGATATAAAGTGCATAATATATATATATATTTATATATATGTATATATATATTCATTTTGGAAATCCGCTGGGGTTAGTCCAGCGGGCTAGCGATCCAACCCACTAGGGGAAGGTCGCGGGTTTGAACTCCCAAAAAATGTATTTTCGGGGGTTTGAACCTTTTTAAAAATAATAAAAATATATATATATATATTCATTTTGTATTCTTGAGAAATCAAAATGGAGACCAGGACGAGAACGAACAGCCCAATATCAATACATCTATTTCATATGAAGGTCCAGAAAGAAAAATCCATTCAGTAATTAGGCCAAATATATATGAACTAGAGATGATTATTCAACAGAATAAATTTGTTTTATTTGAATTATCCATGGGATTTTATTTTCAAAAGTTTAAATTTAAATATTTAAAATTAAATATTGACTTTATAGAAAAAATAAAGCTCAACGAGAAAGACTTATACCACACACATGTTATTACATGGGGAAATATGTGTCTGTCCACCCATAATTTATGGATAAATTTATAGCTAAGAAGGGTTAGAAATAAAATAACAATTTAATTATTTTATATCTTACTTTTAATATTTGCAATGTTTAGTATAATTTTATTACACGATCTGAAACGGGATAAACTCATGAATATATACACTTATCCTTCCTCACTCTTAAATAGTAAGAATTTTTTATACTCCCATAGAAAAATATATCTCTAAAAAAAGAGTATTTTTGAAATTAAAAGTTGAATTTTTTTTAAAATTTAAATTTAAAAAAATATATTTTTGAAAATATTTTTATTTTTTAGGATTTTTTTGAAACAATTTCAAAAGAAAGACGAGTGTTGCAAAACCCAAGTAGCGGCCCAACAACAATTGATAAAATAATCAGCCCACCTATAAAATCTCTTAGTCTAAGCAAACAATTGGAAAAAACTTTGCAACGCCGACAATGGCGTCCACCAAGAAATCCGATAACGAACCAGACAAGGAGAAGAAGAGCAAAGAAGCAAAAGAGGTCTCAAAATCACCAAAACAAGAGCAAAAGAAGAAGAAGCAGAAGCAGAAGCAGAAGAACGATAGTAACACTGCAAACGGCACAAGAACTGAATCGTCAGATGATGTTGTTGTAATCCCATCGTCAAGCTGTGATTCACAAGTAGCAGAAAACGAAACTGAGGAGGAACAAATTGAAAAGAGAAGTGAACCGAAGAGTAGAAGTAGCAAAAACTCCAACAAGAAAAGCAACAAGAGAAAAGTAAAAGCAGAACATGGTAATGAAGAAGGAGAAGATGGGACAATGTTTAGATTTCCAATGGCTAGGATAAAGAGGATAATTAAAAGTGAAGATCCTAGTTTGCAGCTCAGTCAAGACGTTGTTTTTCTCGTTAACAAGGCCACGGTATATTTTCAATTTTTCATCACTTCTGTCAATTTGGGTTAGAACTGTTGCAGTTTAAGGGTTAGGATTAGGTTTTTTTTCCCCTCTGTTTTTGAATTTATTTTTTCGTTAGGAAATTAGAAAGAAAATTAGTTGGTTTTGTTTTCTTCTATTATATTTTTGTTGTAATGAGTGTTATAATGTTGTTTGGCTTGTTGGTTGCAGGAGAAATTCATTGAACAATTTTGCGAGGATGCATATGATTGTTCAGTTCGGGATCGAAAGAAATCTCTTGGCTACAAGCACTTATGTATTCTCTTTCCATTGTCACTCTCTGTTTATTTTTCCTCTTTATAGCATTTCTGTGAACTCGTTCTTGATTCGGCTTTTGATCTTTCTATCTGTTGCTAGAAATAAAGTTCTTTACTTTAAGGAATTCTTCCCCATGACTGTTGTAATTAGAAATCAGATTCTGAAGAATTTTTTTGATTTAGTACTGTATTTTGCTATTGTGATTTAGTAGTTTGCTTGAGAGAAATTGAGTTCTACAAGAGCTACTCTGATATGAAGTCTTAAATCTAAAAGATTCTCAGAACCTTTATGCAGCTTGAAACTTAATCAGTGTTTTGCTTGTTTATATATATTTTTCAACTACACAATAAATTGTTCATGTTTTGGCTTTGCTATAACACTAGATATCTCAAGCAATAAAGCAACTGTTTGTGACTTCCAAATTGTGTCACCTTGTAAGCCTTCAGCGAATGCCTAATAACTAACTAGTGAAAGTCAAAGACCATATAATTATTAGAATGCACATTGCAAAATATAATTCTCATATTTAATTGACATGGTATTAAGATGCTTTCTTTTGGTTTTTGATTTCAGCATCAGTTGTTAGTGAGCAGAGGAGATTCGACTTTCTTTCAGGTACTTCTTTTAAATCTTCTCAATGTTCTACCTTTCCCGTTTAATGCCTTATGTTGCCTGGTATTATAATTGTTTGATGATGCTAGTGCTTGCACTGCCAGGTTTTTGATTGCTTATTTTTTGTTTTTAGATTTTGTTCCTGAAAAATTTAAAGCTGTGAATGCCTTGGCACAAAGGAAATCTTTGGAGACTAGGCAAGGATAGAACCCGAGTAACAGGCTAGCTGGCAATAATATAAGCTGGAAATCTCTTTGTTTTTCATTGAAGCTTTTTTTTTTATCCTTGTGGTTTATTTGAAATCGGCTTGGAAGCTTTGTTGTTTCATTGAAGCTTTTTTTTAATCCTTGTGCTAGCTGAAATTGTATTGATCTCTTTGTTGTAAACCAAATAATGTTTTAATGCTTTAATGCTGAAAACTGCTTCTCCTTTTTCTTGGTTGAGAATATATGCTTCTCCTCCACTAGGTATATCTTTAAACAGTTGTCTGTTCTTGGATCAAGTCTTACATTTGTCTTTTAGTTTTGTTACTTTATATATGCTTGCTAGCCTTTCAAGTTCTTATGCAAAGGAATGATAAATGGTATTGTCTTTTGAGGCCTTTTAGTCCACTTTATCTTTTTTTTTTGGGAATTTGAGACATCTTTTTCTTTTAAGGTTTCTTTTTGTTGGCTGCACAAGCTTTCCTAATAAACTGGGTGATTTATGTCATTTTATATCTTCATTGACTTGTTAATTTGCAAGATTGCCTTATTTGATCAATTTTTTTCCCATTTTATACTACAAATTAAACTATTAAATGACTCGTCAACTGCTTCACAATTGATTATGTTGAACTAAACTAGTTTAAGTGCTGACATTATGCTTAGCGGTGATGATAGACTCTGTATAAAATTAGGATTTTACTCTGTCAAAGCTAATTGCTTTTCATAATCACTATTTATTTATTTCTTTCTTTTTGGGCTTGAGATAGGAATCATCTCTAAAAATTTCTTCTTTAAATTGACACGTCAAGGTGATAACCTGCGTGGAAAAGTATTTACTTTTTTCTTGATTGGGACACTATTCTTATGGCAACACTTGAGTTTGAATTTAAGTGTAAAAAGACTTGCCGAAAAGAAATAAATCAAAGCTTTTGTTTGGCAAATATTCATAATGACAGTAAAGCAAGCACATGCCCTTGTAAAAGCCAATCAGTATTTAGAATTTAACTTATACACTGAACCAAAACTGCCCTGGCCCAGTTTGTTATCTACAGAGAAGTTGTCAGTGGCAGCAAGGATGATGCTGAAATAAAAAAATGCTATATCAGGAGGACGACTGCTCTGCCTAAATTCACTTGCCACCAAAGTATTTTTGTGGTAGATTGAAGCTTTTTTTTTATCCTTGTGCTAGCTGAAATTGTATTGATCTCTTTGTTGTTTCATTTGAGGGTTCATTTGATTTTTTATCATTTGAGGGTTCATTTGTTTATACCATTGTTAAAAGTAGATCCAAATTGTTTATCCTATTTTAGATTAATTAGTTAAAAATGTAATTTGATTTGCATATATCTTTGGCAGGAGAAATACCAAGAACTTAAGAATGTCGAGCCTGAGTTGCAGACACTTGAGGCTGAGGAGGATGATATGCCTTCATTAACACCAGCCCAAATAGAGCTTGAGCGACGCGTGTTTGTGGAGGCTGCTGGTGGCACCGGTAAGACATCTCGTATTTATGGGCTGGGTTCTTCCTCATCCCATTATTCATGCTATGAACCATCTGGGTCATCATTTTCTGCAACGTCTGCTAATCGCAATGACTCTGAGGTATTGGAAACTATGAAAGTATTACAACAAAAGGTAGAAGAGCAAGCCAAGGTTATAGCATCAATGAATGAAGTTATAGCTAATGTGCGCTCGGTGAATGACGTTTTAGATGATATGCGCTTATTCTTTTCTGAGCAACGAAGGAAAACAAATGCTCCTCCTGCTCCGGCAAATGACAATGTGGAGGAAGACGATGTTCGTATGTAGGATATACTTGATAGTTGGTGTTTTCTTTATTTGTGTTTGGAGTGTCGGATTAATAAAGTTGGTGTTCTCTTTGTTTGTGTTTGGAGTGTCGGATTATTAAGACATCATGTGTTCAATATACTTTCTTAAGGGGTAAACTTTACATTCGAATTGTTTATGTATACTTATTGCCACTAATAACTTAATTATGAATGTTGTGTTATTTGATTATTATTTTAATGAATGACTATTTTATAAACAGGTTTGGTTATTATATTTGAAATTCAATAGGTTCTTGAAAATGAGTAAAAAAAAAATTTGGAATACTGGAAAAATATAGCCAAACAATTACAAAATTTGCGACAAAATTGCGACAAAATCAACGACCAAAGGTGTCAAAAAAATAATGAATTCTGAGACGAATCAACGACTGAAACAACGAGGAAATATTGCGACATATTCTGCGACACATCAGCGACAAACTTTAGCGAGCAAATTAGCGACCAATTCAGCGACTAAATCAGCGACAAAACAGAGACAAATTCAACGACCAAAGCTAAATCAGCGATGACTTTCAGCGGGAATAAATAATTCCCGCCAAAAATAAAAATGTCGTTGAATTTGTCTCTGTTTTGTCGCTGATTTGTCGCTAATCAATGACACGCACAATTGGTCGCTGATTTGTCGTTGATTTTTTAGCGACCAGGACATTACCGTCCGCTCGATTTTTCTCGCTGTTCGTCGCTGATATTGTCGCTATCGTATTTTGGTCGCAGATTGCTATTTTTTTTGTAGTGCTACTAGTGTGTATGATGTTGGAGTTTTCATGGTCTTGCTAGCTTTCATAGAAGATTCATTAAGAATATCTCTACAATTGCTGCACCTTTACCTGAATGCATTAAAAAGAATATAGGTTTCAAGTGGGGAAAAGAACAAGATGATGCTTTTAACTTACTAAAAGACAAACTTAGTTCATCACCTTTGCTTGCATTGCCTAATTTTGCTAAAACCTTAGAAGTTAAGTGTGATGCAAGTGGAATAGGTATTAGTGGAGTCTTGATGCAAGAAGGAAGACCAATTGCATTCTTTAGTGAGAAGCTAAGTGAAGCAAGTCTAAACTACCCAACCTATGATAAGGAGTTCTATGTGTTGGTGAGAGTGTTAGAAAATTGGCAGCACTACTTATTATATGAGGAATTCATAATCCACACAGATCATGAGTCCTTGAAATATATCAAAGGACAAGGAAAGCTCAATCATAGGCATGATAAATGGGTGGAGTTCATTGAATCATTTTCTTACATCATCAAGTACAAAAAAGACCTATTCCTCAAAGAAATTATGAGAATGGATAGGGTTTCGAGGACAATTGTTAGTGATAGAAATGTTAAGTTTCTTAGCCACTTTTGGAAGACACTTTGGAGTAAATTGGGAACAAAGCTTCTATTCTTAACAACTTGTCATCCACAAATGGATGGACAAATGGAGGTGGTCAATAGGACTCTTTCACAACTATTGAGGGCACTGATTCAAAGAAATCTAAAGAATTGGGAAGAATGTTTGCCACATGTTGAGTGTGCCTACAATAGGAGTATTCATGCCACAACAAATTATTCACCTTTTGAGGTTGTATATGGGTCCAATCCATTAGCTCCTATGGATTTACTGTCACTACCCATGGAACAAGCTAATTTGGAAGGAAAACAAAAGGCTAAATTTGTTAAAAGCTTCCATGAAAGGGTGCATGCTCAAATAGAGAAGAGAACTCAACAATATGAAAAGCAACAAAACAAGGGAAGAAAGAAAGTTGTATTTGAACCAGATGATTGGGTTTGGGTACACTTGAAGAAGGAATGATTTCTAAGCCAAATGAAGTCTAAATTGATGCTTCCAAGTGCTTGAAAGAATCAATGTCAATTCCTACAAGCTGGAATTGCTAAGTGATGATTCGAGGATTAATCCTTTCAAGGAAAAGGGGAATGATGAGGATCAACCAGAGAATGATTTGGCTAAGGTTGAAAGTAACATCAAGAATGATCCTTTAACCATTCATAGAGGACCAATGACAAGAGCTAAAGCTAAAAGGATGAAAGAAGCATTAACTTACTTACTTGAAGATATTTCGAAGGACGTATGCAAGAAGACCTTAACATTGTCAACATGTTTCAAGCATGTTCAAATATGAAGACAATAGTCCAGCCCACATTATTTGAATTAATCTAGCCATTTGAAGAATAAAAGGCCATTCAGTCTTGATTAAGTATGCATGGATCTTGGGCTGTCATTTTATTTTAATTATTAATTTGGATTTAGTTTATTTGCTTTATGAATTCAACATATTAGAGTTAGGATTTTATTCTTGTTAAAGTTTGAGTTTTAATGTGTTGTGATCAATTTTCATTTGGGACTTACAAATGAGTACATTTAGTTTGGGGTGTGATCAGTTGTCATTTAGGAGTTACAAAATGAATGCTTTTAATGTATAATAGCTCTTTCCAATGAGAGTTAGTGGGGATTAAAGGGGAGAACATGGGAGAGCTATAATAACAGCCATTTAGGTTTCTTCCACCTCACTTTAGCTATAAATATCAAAGCCAAACTCATTTGTAAATGATAATTGATGAATGATAATCTAAATTTGCTCTTTGAGAGTGTTTTTGCTTAAGATCTTTCATGAACTTTGAACTTATTAAACTAATTCAGTTTGTGGCATTCTCTAACTAAAAATCTTGTGTTTAATTTTTAACTTATCAAATCATATTTGCTCTGTGGCATTGTGAGTTGAATTTAAGTACTAGTTTCATTGATAAATAATAACAATTGATACTAGGTTTATCCTAACTTCACTTAAGGATATCCTTGGGGTTTGGAATCATCTTAACTGGAGGGTGTTTTCTTACATTCCATATATAACATAACTTAATAGGTATTGGGGTATATGGTTGCTAAGATGATGATTTTCTATCATTATATCTGCAACAACAAATACATATTGCCACGTCAGAGACCAACTTATGTGTCAATGCATATGCATCTATTAAAACTTAAATCACATTTTAAAATTCCATTTCACTCTTTCTTAAACCCACCTTGGTCGAGAATCTCAAACCTAGGCTCTGATACAAAAATAAATGTAATACTCTTATAGCCTATATATATAGTACATACACTCTGTATACATATAGTATATATATAGAATATGAGAGTGGTACCATATCTTACTGTAGAGTCCCCCTGAAATAAACATATTTAAGGTTAAAATATAATTTGATTAATTTAATAAGTAAATACTTAAGTTTTTTTTAGTAAAATCTTTGAGAAAAATTGATCAGAATTTTGTCTGTAATTTCAATATTGTAAAAATAGTCAAATTCACAACCTGCGTAAAATTAAACACTCCCAAAATAGTGTTTTCAACCATTCTCCAAACCACCACTTCATTAATATATGTTCAAGTCTCATAACTCAAACATTATTTATCATAATTAAATACATATATACATATACACAGCCATCCCAAATCTTTATAACAAACACAAGTTTTATGATTTAATATACATAATCTAAAATATATAAAACTATTACATACATGTATACAGATGGCACTGTTGGTTTTATGGAACCTCAAAATTCTAAATATTACCCATGACCTAAATCTCTATGACTAGTTATTCTCTCACCTACACAATTCACACAATCATGCTAAGCCAAACAATATAGTTGTACATATTTAATCTTCATAAATATATAAGTCAAAGATATTCAATTGCATAATACGACATATATTATTTGCACAAACCTTCATCAATGTTTATGGTTTCATAAACCATAACTAATATCACATGACAATGACAGCTCACACACACATTCACACGCAGGATCCAACCACTCTTAAACAATTACTAAGTCCAGTTATCATGATATCAATATGATGACCTAGATCTGCTCGGGTCGGTTACCATTCTCAATCTAATGAACTAGCTCTGCTTAGGTCAAGACCTAGATATGCTCAGGTCTATCAACATATGCATCATCAATCTCACTTCATCGGACAAGTAATTATTTAGGGCACAAACACAGTATCACTATACATAATCACATACTCATTAACTATTAACAACTTTCTAAGTAATCAACCTTATCATGATCACTAATACATTTCCTCATTCTCACTTATCATTTCCACATTTTTAGCTCATCAAATTACTTATCACATTATACCTTGTTCATCATTTCCAACCATTTTTAGCATGTTTTACATTTTAAGTACTTAACCACTATATAGCTATTATACAATGGCTCGTCTTACAAATCTTATGCATTCCATATACAAACCTTAATTTTATATTGAGCAAGCCCAATGTAATACTATCACATAACTATTCCATATTGCCTAAACTATGAGATTTTCCACATTTCCAAGTACTTTACACACATAATGCCAACTCACATTTGAAGAAAACACAAGTTTTAGGATATGTACTAACATTGTTTCACTCTCCAAGCCTTGTCTTTGATAAAAGTCTACACTTCCCCACTTTTATCAATATGGCCTACACACATATAACCTAACAAGAATTAGCATTACTTATTTAAATTCATTTCCATGCTCAATGTACATTAAACTATCATTATCTAAATAATTTTCATCAAAATTCCATTAAAACCCTAAATTTACCACCTACTACTTTGCTTAAACTTCATCCAACCCAACTCATTTCCAACATTTAACCATAAAATCATTATTTACATACCAAAATAACAATGAAACAACTTATTTCAAGAATTATGATTTTCCAAATAAAAACCCTAATTTTCATATAATCAACCCATAACCCTAAATTCATTCAAACTTACCCATATCCAATTTCTAATCATAACATCATCACATACATATTAAAACAACATTAAATTCATCCATTACCATAATTATCATCATTCATTCTAGAAAACCTATTTATACGCATTCATTCCCAACACCTAGTTTCTTCAATCTTGTATACCTTAATCAATTACTCATTAAATTACTATATATCCATCATATTAACTTCAATTCTATCGATTTAACAATTTTAAATCAACTTTCTCTCTCTACCCTTATCAATACATAACTTAAAAATCCATGAAAATAAAGCTTAAATAATAAAAACTTACTTGAAACCTTAATCTTTCTTCAAAATCAATTTGAAATCCTTTGATTTTGGCTAATTTTGGTGTAAATGATGAAGTGAAATTCCCTTCATCTCTCTCTACAAAAATTGGCCACACCGTGAAGAGGAGGAAGATGAAGACTTTTTTTTTACTTCTTTCTAATTTCATACCCATAAATATACATAGTTTAATTATTTACTTAATTAATTATTTAATTCACTTTTAATTTCCACCACATATTCCTTTCTTCTTTTGACTTTTTTATTTTATTTTATTTGATTATCCACTTCCCTTCCATAATTATACATATATATATCTTCTTTATATTTTGTTTATATGTTATGTATATTTTATACATATGAATATGTAATGTATATATAATGTATATGTAGCATATATGTAATGTGTATTTTATGTATATATCATGTATACATTAAGGGTATATCATGTATATATTATATATATTATATTTCTCTAATCCAACATACTACTACCCTCTAAATTAGTTATTTAACAATATCTAAAATTATGGGTCTTACACGTAACCATTCCAGAATCTTAAAAACGATTTCTAAACACTTCCAAACAAATTTAAAACCTTGAATTTTGGAAGAAATCCCACGAAAGACTTGAATCCATAAACCAAAAACATAAATTTTTAGGGGGTACTTAGGGTTTTTTGTGTTTTCTCTTGAAGATTTGAAGAATTGGTGGAGCCTACTCACCGGTTTGTATTTTTAAACCTTATTTTCTTTATTATTTTTTTTTACTTCTTTCCTTTCCTTCATGCTTCTTTCTTCTTGGTTTTCTTGTTTTTGTATTGGTTAAGATGGATTAAAATGGATTAATAGCTCAAAATGAACCTTAACATCAACTTGGTAATCATCATTTCTTGAAATTGGTTTCGGTGAAAGTTTCTACATATAAGTGGACTTTTGAATGGGGTTTCAGACATTTCTAGACATTTCTGACCGAGTATGGAACTATGGGACCATAGATTTTGAACATTAGAACATCATAAATGAACCTTGTGAACATCCTTGAACCTTTGCTTGATTTGGATTGAGTTTGGACTTAAAATTTGGAATTTGAATGGCAAAAATGAAATTTTTTAGACATTAAAAGTTGTTACACATTAAACCATAAAATGATCAAAACACCGAATATTAATCAAAAATTAAAAAAATCTCATTTTGTGTCAGTTCCATGAATTTTTGATTTTTTTTAAATTAATCAACTCTAAAACCATTTTTATAAAATTTAAGATGTTTTAAGATGATTAAAAGTTATTTCTGGAATTTTTAGGAAAAACCCCTGATTTTGAGATTTTGGACCGGCTTTCGCCTCAGGTTTCACATATTTTGAGTTGTTTAGAATTAAAATTTAGCATTTTTAATGAAAAATGAAACTTTTCTTATATAGGCCTAATTTTTCTTTGATAAACATGTCATGCATGTTTTCATCCTGATTTTGTCACCGATGCATTCATTTAGCCATAATATGATGATTAGTGATGAATTGTGACATTTTTAAAGCAATTATAGCATAATTTATGACTTTAATTGTGATAATGATGTTTTGGCTCGATTTTCTTATCGTACTTGATTTTATCTCTGTTTTCATTTGAATATTATATAATGAACATTTTGTGATGATTGATGACGGATTGTGATTGTTTGGGGGTGATTGTGATGAACTTGCTCATTTCATGATAATATTAATTCATATTATGCCTTAATGTTTAATTTTATGATGGTATTAATAATTTTCTTTAGATGAAATGTAGTAGGCTTCTTAATGTAATTTTTATTTTCTTTTAGACTTATATATAAGTTTTATTATCTGATGTAAGGGCATATTTTCATTATGGCTATGCGTACCCAATTTTCTGAGTAGGTGGTTGAAGATTTCTTAGGAATAGAGTCACTACCCCGTTCTTTATTTTCCCGGTCTATTTAGGTGGTGACTCCCTTTCTTCGAGATTAGGCTCACATTCTCTAAGGCACAGAGCCTAAACAATGCCAAAGATGTAATCACCAGGAGTTGGGGCAAAAATTCCTAGCTCATAGATATCTTTACTTGATCCATTCTCATGAGTCTCGCTTCGCTTGAGTTAGTTTCAACCATTTCCCACCAAACCTGAAGAGTCTACACAAAAGGCATCATGAGTGGGCTGAACAGGAGATATCACTAGGTACATACCGAGAATATATTTCTCAAAAGGTTAGTTAACTTAATATATGAACCTCGATGAAGAGAGTCAGCCTGATTCTCTATACTAAGTTTGCTAATGGCAAACTACAAGTCACTAGACCAAGTAGATTTACATGCACCTTTGATCCTAAAATTTTCATCATAAAATTAAAATTCAGTCCTTTACGATAACAAAGCAACTTGAATCACTTAAAATAGACATCAGACGGGAGATTTACTAGGTAGTCTTGGGCCTGTTCAGTGCCTACATTGCCGCGCGACAGTTGTAGGGAAGCCAAAAATGCCATGCGACACCATTTTTTGTGCTGCGACACCCTAGTCCAAATTTTTACCTTTTTGACCTTCCAAACTTCTATAAATAGGCATTTTCTCTTCATTTTTCAGTACCCCATTCAACTTAGCAAGACCTATTTGTAAGTTGTCTAATTTCTCTTCTTCCTCCTCTTTTTCTTTAAGAAAATGGTTCATTCTTCCTTGTTTGAACCGCTTTGCTTCCTTAGCAAATTGGGGTGCTAACCTTCTTTGATTAGTTTTCCTTAAGCTAAATCAAATTAATTTGATTCTTTAACAAAATCCTAACCCTAATTAAAGAGGAATTAAGGTCTGGTCATACTCTTAAACCACCACCAATCAAGCCATAAAGAAGGAAGGTAAGAAAACCTTAATTTTCTCTTGTTTCATGTTTTTCAATTTTTCTTGTTTTAATTTAGACTTGTTATTCTAATTTTGATAACCATTTTTTGGTTTTCAAAATTAAAGTTAAATTAAGCCTTTTAGCCCTAATTTTTAATTATTATCATATGGTCCTTAAAATTAATAATTAATCTATTAAAATTAATTTTAAATTTAGGGCTTTATCCAGTTGAACCTAAAGTCAATTTTAAATTTAAGATTTCATCCAGTTAAATCTAAAATCAATTTTAGATTTAGGGTTTCATCTAGTTGAACCTAAAATCAGTTTTAAATTTAGAGTTTCATCCAGTTGAACCTAAAGTCAATTTTAAATTTAGGGTTTCATCTAGTTGAACCTAGAGTCAATTTTAAATTTACGGTTTCATCCAATTGAACCTAAAATCAATTTCAAATTTAGGGTTTTATCAAATTTGAACATAAAGTCAATTTAAATTTAGGGTTTCATCCAATTAAATCTAACATCAATTTTAAGTTTAGGGTTTCATCCAGTTAAACTTAAAGTCAATTTTAAATTTAGGTTCTCATCCAATTTAGTCTAAAATTAATTTTAAATTTAGGGTTTCATCCAATTGAACCTAAATTCAATTTTAAATTTAGAGTTTCGTCTAGTTAAACCTAAGAACCTAAAATCAATTTTAAATTTAGGATTTCATCTAGTTGAGCCAAAAATCAATATTAAATTTAGGGTTTCATCTAGTTGAAACTAAAGTCAATTTTAAATTTAGAGTTTCATCCGGTTGAATCTAACATTAATTTTATATTTAGGGTTTCATCCAATTAAACCTGAAGTCAATTTTAAATTTTGGGCCTCATCCAATTAAGTCTAAAATTAATTTTAAATTTAGGGTTTCATCCAATTGAACCTAAAATCAATTTTAAATTTAGAGTTTCATCTAGTTAAACCTAAAAACCTAAAATCAATTTTAAATTTAGGATTTCATTTAGTTGAGCCTAAAATCAATTTTAAATTTAGGGTTTCATCCAATTAAAACTAAAGTCAATTTTAAATTTAGGGTTTCATCCAGTTGAATCTAACATCAATTTTAAATATAGGGTTTCATCCAGTTAAACCTAAAGTCAATTTCAAATTTAAGGTCTCATCCAATTAAGTCTCAAATTAATTTTAAATTTAGGGTTTCATCCAATTGAACCTAAAATTAATTTTAAATTTAGAGTTTCATCCAATTAAACCTAAAAACCTAAAATCAATTTTAATGATTTTATCTAGCTGAGCCTAAAATCAAATTTAAATTTAGGGTTCCATCCACTTGAAACTAAAGTCAATTTAAATTTAAGGTTTCATCTAGTTGAACCTAAAGTCAATTTTAAATTTAGGGTTTCATCAAGTTGAGCCTAAAATCAATTTTAAATTTATGGTTTCATCAAGTTGAGCCTAAAGTCAATTTTAAATTTAGAGTTTCATCTAGTTGAACCTAAAATCATTTTTAAATTTAGATTTTATCTAGTTGAACCTAAAGTTAATTTTAAATTTAGGGTTTCATCTAGTTGAATGTAAAATCAATTTTAAATTTAGAGTTTCATTAAGTTGAACCTAAAGTCAATTTAATGAATCTAAAGTCATTTCTAAATTTATGGTTTCTTCCAATTGAATCTAAAGTCAATTTTAAATTTAGGGTTTCATTCAGTTGTGCCTAAAATCAATTTTAAATTTAGGGTGTCATCCAGTTGGGCCTACAGTCAATTTTAAATTTAGGATTTCATCTAGTTGAACTTAAAGTGTATTACCCTTATAGTCTATATACATATAATACATACACCCAATATATGTAAAATACGCATATACAAAGAATATCACAATTCAGTTTTAATAAAAATTTCTTATTCTCAAATTAATATTTCAAACATTAAAAATGTATTGTTAATAAGTAAATAAAATATTCTTTATTAGTTTTAGGTTCCCAAAATAAATATTTTATATAAAAATTTCTGAAAAAACTTTGTCAAAGTTTTGTCTGTAAAACTGATATTCCCAAAAATCAACATATCACAACCTGCAGAAAAATGCACTCCCAAAAACAGTAAACCCCACCAATTTCCATAATTTCACAATCTCCTCCCATTTTCTTCAAAACATTCAAATATGTACATATATATACATATAACATATATACAATCCCATATCACAAAGTTTAATCCATAAACCCTTTATAATTTACAATACTCCAAAACATTTTAAACATAATATATATAATTATAACATTTTCTATAGAATAGAAGGTATACATGGCCGTAGCTGGCTTTGATCCTGTGGCAGTCAAAAACTCACTTCAAGCACACTTGTCCTAAACCTAGACCTAACCAGGTCTAGATAAACTCTCAGGATCTACCGGATCAACTCTGTCACCTGTACGATGAATTCCAATCATGCTAAGCTAAAAGCCTAGCGGTACATACTTTGATAATAATGAAACTCTAAAAGAAAGGACAATGCATAATACTCTTTCATGACATTTCACAATGTGGTATGCAATTCCACTTTAAATCATAGTCATTATTCTTTCTAAACATCACATTAACATATACATAAGCATTGGGTCCAACTAACCTTATACATTATTCAAATCTCAGAGTTACCATTTTGGTCCATTTTGACACCCAGTGTCTAGCTCGAAGGCAATACAAGTGACGCCCAGTGTCTAATCTAAAGACAAATCATAGTGACGTCCAACATCTAGCCCGAAGATAAATCATATATCAATGATGCCCAGCGTCTAGCCCCGAAAGCAAATGATGAGAATAATCTCATAGGCATGCTACCAACACGGAACTCTGGAAATTGAATAATATACTAGGTACACACAAATAATACATATTTTTAATAATCAATTTTTCTCATCACATTGTCTCATTTTCTCATTTTTCTCAGTCATAGCAATGCCAAATCACTTTAATTCATCATATCTCATCACTTTATCACAATGTATGCCATTTAACATTACAATCATATTACCCAAATATTTTTGGATCATTCTCACATAATTCACATAAACCGTATTCATTCATTTTAGCCATTAATAATGGCATTTCATAATACACATAATGCATACTTATCAATTCACATGTCATAACACAATATACATGAATGTTCAAGTTGCCAAGTGGCTTAACACATTTTCTATCCAAAATGTGTTAAGCCAAATTTAATGCAAATATATTTAAATTATCAAAAGTATGTATATACCTTAATTAATACCTAAATTCAAGATAATGTATATCTGTATCCTTCATTTTTAAGATGCCTTTCAATACTAAGGTTGGGCAAATTACTTCTACTTAATGCCTATTCAAAATGTGAGTAAATATAATCATTTAGAATTACATTTCAAGGCAATTCAAATATTAAACCCTTATTAAGTATCATTCCTACAAATTTTCCAAAATTTTCCTTACCACACTTTAATATTAAAATTCCATTCTAATCCATTCTAAAGGTGTTTTAAGTTTATTTTTATTATTACAATTGCATTAGAAAATGTTTTAAAAACTTATATCAATAAACACAATCTTTAACAAAACCCTAAAATGTGCCTAATTAAGTATCATTCCTACATCATTTTTAATCAATTCTAAATGTTAATTTGAATTCATATTCATCCTTAAAATCATATTAGAATATGAGTTAAACAATTTAATTCAATTCACATTAATTCTTTAACAAAGTTTTACCAAAACCTTAATTCACTTCTTTAATTTTAGAAATATAATCCAACCACTTTTAACATTTAATTTAAATTCAAATATATCTTTAAAACCATAACTTAACATATTCTAAATAATTAAATTCAATTTAACCCAATTCTTTGCAAAAGTCCCATGGAAACCCTAAGTTCACTTCTTCTTCTCCCAATCTACCATCAATCCTAAACAATCTATCAATTAACCATAAAATCTTTACTTTCATATTAAAATAACATCATTTATATTCATTTAAACAATTATCTACATCTTTGTCAAAAATTTATTTTTCACATCATTAAAAACTAGAAAAGAATTCCTTAAAAAGAAGAAAATCCTTACCTTATGATAGGAAATCTCTAATTCCATCCTTAATTCTTGAAATTTTGATGAAGTTTTGAGTGATTATAAAAGTTGAAATTCTTACCCACCATCCATGGAAGATTTGGCCAAAAGAGAAAGAAGGGAGAAGAAGATGAAACCGATTTGATTTTTGGTCTTCTTTTATTCTTAACCAAGTATATATATATATATATATATATAACTAATTAATTATTAATATTATCAATTTAATATTAAATTATTTTTATTATATATTATTAATTAATTAATTAATTAATATTTAATAAATATCTAACTTTCCATCACTTTTCACTATCTAAAATTATTTTTAATTTTGATTTATTTTAAGACTTCAATTTTCTATCTTCCACATAAAAATATTTTATTTTAATATTTAATAAATATTCAAATTTCTCCATCATCTTCCACTATCCAAAAATTATTTTAATTTGAATTATTTTTTTAACTTTTCACTTTCCTATCCTTAAATATATAATAATTAATTTAAATAATTCCAACCAATCAACTTATTATCTTCTTTGACTTTTTCTCTCTTTTATTATTTTTATTATTATTATTATTATTATTATTATTATTATTATTATTATTATTATTATTATCTTTCCAACAACAATTTATACTTCACATATATGTAGTATATATTTTATGTATATTTATATGTCATATATATGTTACTTATATGTTACATACACTTATATATATATGTTTATGTAATGTATTTATATTATGTATATATATATTGTAAATTTAATATATATTTATCCATATATATATATCATGTGTACTTTATGTACACATTGTGTATACCATATGTATATTATATATAATATATACATATATCCAACATATAATATATATATTGTGTATATACTATGTAGACACTAGGTATACATTAGGTATATATAACATCTATACCTCCAAATACTTATTTAATTTCTCTAAGATTACAGATATTACATTAAGTCAATTTTAAATTAATTAACAAATAATTATATTTAATATTTATTATCTTCCACCCAAAATTATTTTAATTTTGATTTATTTTATTATTTTTTAACTTTTTAACCTTTTAACTTTGACTTTTAATTTTTAACCTTTTACCTAATTTTGTCTTTTAGTGATAATGTATATATTATGTATGTACCCTGTACACATTAGGCATCCAATATATATTTTATGTATAACTTGTATATACATTAGGTATATACAATGTATAAACCCTCTTCCAAGACTCTAATTGCCCTTCTATATTAACTAATCGTATATCTGTTATAAGTACGGATGTTACAGTTATGGTATAGGTTATGATTCTATGGAGCATCCAAAGAGTGAGAGATTTTATATGCCTAGCCTTCGATTTCTTCACAAAGGAGGTTTCTACAAAAAATTCTTTCCAAAAGGCTAAAAGAGTTTAGTCAGAAAATAAGGAATCATTGTATGTGGTGGCACCCTCAGTTGTAAACCCCAAATACTTGCATAATAAATTTTGACCATAGTAAAATATTGATCAAACAACTTAAATCTAAATCCATACTGCCCTATAGCAGTATTTTGGCTCTTTTCTATTTGACGAGACATTAAGAACTCTCTACTAAGACTTGGGTTTCCAACCTCATCAGGATATACAATCTTTCTCCATCCTAGGATATCTAGATATCTATCAATTTCTTCTTTAATTCCTAGGGCTACTAACATACATCTAAAAGGATGCTTGGTCCCTTCCATTCTCTTCTTCTTGAGCATGACATATCTTACATTCTACTCACTTGTTTCATGATGTGGTTTATGTATTTTCTCCCTCTCCTAGGTTGAGGAGAAGAGGGAGGTGCTTCCTTTCTTTATCTAATGACTATGCCAGTAGGTTTCTTGCCCTTATCCTTGGATGATATCTTCATCTTTGGTGCCATTTCAACTAGCAAGGGTATGAAGAAGAGTTGAAGAGAGTGTTTGAAAGTATAACACACTTATACCCTATATACATATAGTATATATATTCTGTATATATAGAATACACATACAAAATATAAGAATGTCAACATCCTTATCATTTAGAAGATTTTCCATAATTCTAAGAAAAATATTTTAATAGTTAATCATTAAATATACTAGTTTTAAAAGAAAATTTCTAAGAAAAATTTGTCAGAGTTTTGTCTATTTTTTGGACTTTTCCCAAAATGACAAAGACACAACCTGCATAAAAATTCACACTCCCAATATATATATATTTCCATTTCACTAAAAAATATCCAATATTTTCCTTCAAGCACACTCAATGTTTCATATCAATTTTATACATATATGATAAAAGCATTCAATATTTATTTTACATAACCCAAACATTAATTCATTACATTATTGCATTAAAGTATAATGTATATATTAATAAATATTTAACAAAAGAAATATTTACATGATATGCCAATGGCTCTAGTCTAGTGGCAACAGTTAAACTTCAAGAACCAACCTACTAATCTAGACATGGCCTGGACTAGTATGGCTTTTAGTCTCTACCTTGTCACGTGCATGATAGAATGTACATACTTTGATAATAAATAATGACAATATGAATAAAACTCTTGAAAATGCAACATGCCTCGATGTCATACAAAATGCAGATAATTCATCAACAAACCTTGGGCCCAAAAAACCTTATATAATATTCTAGTTCTAAAAATACCATTTTGGGGTATCCCAATAATGATGATGCCAACGTCTCTTACTCGGAGGCATAATTAATAATGTGACACCAGTGTGTCTTGCCTTAAAGGCGTAATGCCAAACACAATTTTTTTGGAATTAGACTTAATATAAGACAACATGCAATACATATTCATTATATTATACTTTTTCCCAGTTTTTCGACATTTCACATTCATTTATTCATTTCTCACTTTTTCATTCACAATGTTCATAATCCTTATTCACAATTACAATGTGACTATTTTTTCCCTCTTATCAATGAACATTTCATAGTTTTCATAATTTGCACACAATATTGACATTTTCCGTAATTCAATGGCTCATCATCACATATAACAAACATTTCACACATTTTTATTTATAACTATGCTCACATTATAGAAAATCACCATCAAAGTAATATAACACATTAAAATATGTTATGCCTGCTTTCAACACCAACTTCTATCGATGCCCTTCACCACTTTGACTTGGCAATTTGGCTCTACTCAACTCCTAACCAAAATGTAAATGTAAATAATTCATTAGGAACTCATTTTTATCCATTTTAACTAATAAAACCTAAATTATCACATTTCCTTAGATTTTTTAAAAGTTTCCCTAACAAACTTTAATTTTGAATTTCTATTCAATCAATTCTAAATCGAGTTTTAAGCTAATTTATATCATTAGAATATATACTAACACAATTTAACCATTTACATACAATTTAGCTCAGTTCTTTACAATTTCCATAAAAAACCCTAAATTCAATTCTTCTTCTTCCAAACTCCCACCAATCTAACTATTTCAATCATTTAACTATAAAATTATTGTTTACACATCAGAATAATATCACCCAACACCATTTAAACAATTATAACATCCTCCTTCAAAATCAAAATTTTTACATATTCATAAACTAAAAGAAAATACTTTTAAAAGAAGAAAATTCTTACCTTGAGATAAGAATTTTTCCTAATCCACCCTTAATCCTTAAAATCTTGATGAAATCTCGAGTGTTTAGAAGAATTAAAACTCCCCAAACCTCCATGGAAATTTTAGCCAACTAGAGAAGAAGAGGAAGAAGATGACCAAGAATATGGGTTTTTAATTTTCTTTTCTTTCATTTTCAACCATAATTAATTAATTAGTATCTTAATTTCCATTATCTTCCACCACCCAAAAATATTTAATTTTGAATTGTTATTATTTTATATTTTATTTTTTAACTTTTTAATTTTGCTTTAACTTTTACCACTTTACCATTTTTACCAACTTTGGTCATTTAGTGAAATTTTATGCTTTAGGTATATTTTACATATACCCAATATATACATTTTATATTTTTCTACTCCTAACACTTTAATTAGCCCTTCAAATTATTTTATTTAATTATATTTTATTAAAATTACGGCCATTACAGAAAGTGTGCAAGGTGAGAAGAGTGTTTAAGAAGCATTGTGATAGATTTGAAAGAGTATGTATGATTTATGGCTTTAGAGTCATAAAAGAAGTGAGGTAACTAAAATTAGTGGGTATTTACAGAGGAAAAACCAACAACTAGCTGTTTATGACGGTTGGAGGGGGGTTAAACTCGCAAATTTTGGTGTTTTTAAATGGTTATATTTTTTGTATAGAGGTTGTCAGGCTCGACCATCCTTTTGCCTGGAGGCCACCGCAAGACTAGCTCTTATGACATTAACCCTAGGGAGGGAGCTCGCTACTTATCAAACAACTTGTAATGGTCAAGACGATTCAAATTCTCACAAATACTCAGTAAGAGGTGCTATTGCTAGTAAGCCTATTGATTTTGATTCACTATATCATACTTCTAGCAACCATGAGAAAGCCTGGTGCAACCACTCATGGTCAAAAAATTTCAAAAATAGAATAATTGAGTTTTAAAATAAGATTTTTTACTTTGGAGGACAACATGTTAATGATCAAATGAAATTTGATGAAAAATTTACTTATACAAGAAGAAATTATCTTGTACATTGACAAAATTTTTCAACTTTATAAAAGAAATCACAATCACAAGCAATTAGACAATCAAGGGCATATAAACAATTAAATGTGCAATGTATATGACAAACAAGTTCAAATTTTCAATTTAATGTGCTTCAATTAAGCATTCCAATATTTTGTTTGATAACATTCATTCTTTCTTAATTTAATGGTTTTATGAAATTGTCCGCAAGTTGGTTTGAGTTTCAACAAACTTGAAAACAACATTGTGGTTTTGAACATTATCTCTTAAAAAATAATGCCTTATATGTATATGTTGGGACCTAGAATGTTGGATGGGATTTTTGGATAGATCACAAGTATTATCTCATTTGATGAGAATGTGATCAAGTACTTTGCCATAATCTAGCAATAAAAGCATGCCATAATCATGCTCCATGGTAGATAGAGCAACTAAAACTTGGTTCTTGCTAAACCAAGAAACTAGACAATCACTAAGAAAGTGACATGTCCTAGTTGTACTCTTCCTATCTACTAGGCTACTAGTAAAATTGACATCCAAATATCCTAGAATGCTAAATGAAGTGTTCTTAGGATACCAAAGCCCTAAATGCAATGTATCACTTAAATATTTTAAAGTCCTTTTAGTGGCATTCAAATGTGATTCCTTTGGACATGATTGAAATCTAGTACATAAACCTACACTAAACATTATATCGGGCCCGTATGTGGTAAGATAAAGAAGTAGAGCCAATGATACCTGTATACTTCTTCTCATCAACTTTCTTACCACATTGTCCTTGTCCAACTTCAAGGATGTACTATTGGAGTCTATCTAGCTTTACAACCATCCATCCCAAACTTCTTGAGATGCTTCTTGGTATATTTGGACTGGTTGATGAAGATGCCATCCCTGCATTACTTAATTTGTAAGCCAAGAAAAAACTTGAGCTTTCCCATCATGCTCATCTCAAATTCCCTAGTCATACAATTGGAAAAATTTTGGCATAAGGTCTCATTAGTAGCACCAAAGATAATGTCATCAACATAAATTTGCATAATTAAAATTTCATGCAATTTCCTTTTAACAAAAAGGGTTATGTCCACCTTTCCTTTAGAGAATCCATTTTCTAAAAGATAAGAGCTAAGTCTATCATACCAAGCTATTGGTGCTTGTTTTAAACCATATGCTATTTTTGTTAATTTGCAAACATGATTAGGAAGTCTATAGTCTTCAAAACTCGGAGGTTGTTCAACATAAACTTCCTTATTTATGAAACCATTTAGAAAAGAACTTTTGACTTCCATTTGAAATAATTTAAAGTTCATGTGACTAGCAAATGCAAATAAAATCCTAATAGCTTCAATCTAGCTACTAGAGCAAATGTCTCACCATAATCAATGCCTTCATCTTAGCTATAACCTTTGGCAACCAATCGAGGTTTATTTCTAATAATGAGACCATCCTTATCAAGCTTATTTCTATAAACCCATTTACATCCAACAATTGGATAATCTTTTGGTCTAGGAACTAGCTCCCATACTTTATTTCGCTTAAATAGCTTGAGTTCATCTTGCATTACAATCACATAACACTCATCACCAAGAGCCTCCTCAATGGTCCTTGGCTCAATTTGAGAACTAAAGGCTATATTAGAATCTAAAGATCTAGATTTAGAGCTAGTACTTACTCCCTTTGAGGTAACAAAGGCTACATTAGAATCTAAAGATCTAGATTTAGAGCAAGTATCTCTAATTAAGAGTTTTTTAGGATGATCCTTGTGATATCACCATTCCTTTGGAAGCTCTTGGATCTCCTCCACTTGAGGTTCTTCTTGATTCATAACTTGGTCTTAAGAAGGTTCCTCCTTATAATCTATTTGATGCTTATTTATTTCAAGATTTTCAAGTGTACCTATAAGATCATCAATAGTACTACCTTTCCCATGATCAAGCTTAGTTGATTTATCAAAAGTAACATGCATGGGCTCTTCTACTACTAAAGTTCTCCTATTAAAGACTATATATGCCTCGCTAGTTGAGGAATAACCTAAATATATTCCCTCATTCAATTTGGATGAGAATTTTCAAGGTTATCCTTAGTGTTTAGTATAAAGCATTTGCATCTAACTACTCTTAGGTATGAGACCTTAGGTTTTCTATCATTCCAGTTCTCATAAGATGTTTTATTCATTAAATGTTTTTTGTAAACTCTATTTGCAACATAACATGTAGTTTATGGTCAAACCATTCTTTTTGGGTTTATAATCCCAAGTGGCTATAGCCCAAACCTTGAGTGGTCCTGTTCAGTGTTTAGATAATAATTCCAAGTGGTTATTCGACCTATATCCTAAGTGATGAACCCTTTTGAGTTTATAGTCCTGAATGGCTAGGGCCAGGACATCAAGTGGTCCAATTGAGTGCTTGGCTAATAATCATGAGAGGTTATTTGGTAGATCCAAGTGATCCACTCTTTGGGTTTATGGTTATGAGTGGCTATGACCTGGATCCCAAGTGATCCTATATTATTTAGTTATTTTTAGCTCCAAAAGGCTATGGCCCATATCCTGAGTGGTTCATCTTTTTTAGCTCGAGTGGTTATCTAACCTGTGGTCTTGAATGGTCCCACCTTTCAAAGAGGTTGAAAGTATGTTGCAATCTCAAGCAAATGCCAAATTCACATAATGCTTTTTTTCCCTTGTTGATCCTAAGTGGTTAATTGGAATTAGACTCAAAATGGTGATTTAGGCTAAAAATGATGACTCTAAGGTATTTAAGGAGGAATTAAGCCTAACCTTAACAAAACCTACTCAAAATAAACCCAAGGTTCAACCCAAACAACCCTAACTCTCTCTGCCATTAGTCTATGACTATCGGTGATTTTGAACCACTACACAGTAGTCTCTAGCAGAGAGGTTGCATCTGATCAATGCATTTTAAAATTTCAAGTGAAAATCTCATCCTATCAAATCCCCATCCCTATCCTTCATCCAAATTCGATGGTTGGAGATAAAATGTAGTTTTTATCTGATAATAGTGTATTTTATACAAAATTAGGATGGTATTTGCATTAGATTTTGTTAGTTTTTATTAGTTTTCTTTTGTTTTTTGGTTTTTTTTGGTTATTTAGGCTTATGTTGTGTTTTTGTATGTGAATTTGGGAAAATACAAGAAGAATCTAGTGAAAGTACAAGAAGATAAATAAATGCATGGGTAGTTGCATGGGCATGCAAATGGTTATGCATGTTGCTACCAGAATTTACAACACAAAGTTTTGAAGTCTGAATTTTACATGGTAATGGCAAGATCATGCACGAAATTACTGTAGAATTTTAGATTCCTTAAATCATTAGGATTCTATTCTATTATTTCCTTTTTCACTTGGACCTCTTATTTAGGATATTTTCTTATTTACCCTAGTATAAATAAGATCTTTTCAATGATGTTTAGAGAGGAGAATATATTGAGATGTTTTTAGGTTTTGAGTTGTTGATTTGTGGAATTTGAGTTAGTTTTATTTAAAATTCTTATTCCTAATGCTTGTGCTTGTGATTTTATTAATTGATTCCTTAATGATGTGTCGAATAGAGAAGATAAGGTTGATGATCAATGAGATTTGAATGCGTGATATATATAGGATTTTGTATAACATGTTTAATTGAGAACTTATTCGAATAAATAATCTAACATTAGCATGTGGCATCTATTCGTGTTCCTAAATAAGGTTGAATAATTGGGTTTGATTATATACAAATTAATATTAAAGTGTATGAACAAGAGTTTAGTATTAATTTGAAAGGTTACATTCCTGAATAAGGTTAATCAGGCTTTAAAGTCAACCGGCCAATCTTAACTCAAATTTCATGATTAATATCAATATCTATCCAAGTTTAAGGGGATTATTGACTCTAACATATTTTATTGACTGAGTTGTTATTTATTTATTGAAGCTATTAAATTTTCTATAAATTTAATTTAGTTTAAAATTTACTTTTTATTATTTCATTTGATTATTATTCCTCAAATAACATTATTTCAATACAATAATTAGCTTTTAAACTTTGGACTTCATGGGATGATATATGGATCCGCGAATCTATATTATTTATATGAATAGTGCACTTTTTAAGGTTAACTAGGACGCATCATCATCTGTTTTAAAACCTATCTTTATCTTAAATTTCATTTTTCCCACTATAAATAGCCCCCTTATTCCTTCATTATTCATCATCAATCATTATTATGTTTCATTCGATCACTCACATTGCTCTTAGATACTCCTATTTACTCTTTGAAACACTCCAACAACTTTTCTCATGAGTTTAACAATCATTTTCCACCTTTGACTAGCTTTTTGAGTGAGAAACCTAGAGAAGGCCTTCCAAATCTAAATTTCCAAGATCAATCTACCAAAATCCATAGTGTTCATCATTATCAGGGCCTAATTGATAAGTTTTGAAGCTCAAATATTTTTTGTTTTTGTGTATTTCTAAAAGGAGATTCTGCCCAAGCCGATTCTAAACATGTTTGGAAAACCTGATCCATTTGATTATTTCTAAACTATTGTCTCTTTTCTCATTTTTATATTGTGATATTAGTTGTGACAACCTTTTTTCTGTATGAATGAATTGCATTAGTTGCATTGAGTTTTTTTTTTTTTTGATAAATATAAGAAAATCATAGTTTGATAACTTGATCATGACTTAAGTATATTGCCAACATCGAACACAAATTCTAGATAACCGAATTGATCCTTGTAATAGGTTAAAACATTTACGCTGATCCAATTTCGATTCTCGATTAGTGCTAAGCAGCGACTCCAGTTCGACCTACTCACACTAAACAAATTGGTAGGTTATATATACTGCAAGATTCTACCATTGTGGGTTTAGGTATATGCTCCTCTTTCATGTTAAGTTTGAATTCCAATAGTTTTGTGAGTAAGCATCTTTTATTAAGTTTATGATCATTTAGGCTTGATTAGCATTTGTGAAAATTAAGTTGCTAGTTTATTTTCGAAAAGATGGATCGAAATTTTGATTTTGTAAGAGAAGTTAAAGTCAAGGTGGATGTTTGTTTGGGTGACTTTGAATTATTTAGAAAATTTAAGATAATTCTTCCCGGGTGCTCTTATTTTGAAAGTTAGTTTTCTTTATTGAAATTTAGTTTTCTTGATTTCCTATTATTTAGGAATACTTATTGGACAAGATTTCAAATTATTTTTGACCATATAATTAGTAATCATTCTTGCATAAGATTTATACTCTTCCTATTCAAGTTAGTACAGTTATATGTTGATTCAATGTCGTTATTTAAGTTTGACAACTTTTATAATTTTGTTTTAGGCTCACAGTATGACTTATAATTTCGTGAGATTATAAGGCTTCTGCCTATAATTAAGTTAGGGATTTTGAGTGTTTCCTTTTGCTATTATACCTTTTAGTTTATTAATGAATTTTGCTCTTTTTTTCCTATAAATATAAGTTTACGTCGAATGTTAAACTTTTATTTTTTTTATCTTTTGAATTCTATTTTATTATTTATTTTCTTATTTGCATCAAGTATATCCATATCTGTTTTTTGCAGATTTATTCCTAACATTTGGTAATATTCTTGATGAATGAAAAACAAATATTTAAAACTATTTCGCTTTCACATGTTAATTAGTCTCATTTGTTAAATAGCTTATGTATTCATATATTTGTGACAAGTTAAGTTTCATAGGGTAAATTTTAGGGAAAATTACAAAAATAATCTTAAAAAATTAATTTTCAAAAATACTACACAATAAAAAATTTTAAAAATATTTCAAAAAAGGAAAAATTTTCAAAAATATGGTGTTTCACTGGACACTATAAATACACGGGAGTGTTAAATTAAAAACTACTATTATTTAGTAAATTTACATATATGACATTTATGTTGCATATATGTCCTCATATATGCACATATGTCAACATATGTGTCCTTAAATGTGTCATGTGTGTTACATATAATACAATAAATGTCATAGATTAAAGATGAAAAAACCATAAATATCTATTACATAAACATTTTTATGTCATATATGTTGAATATGTTGATAATATATGCAACATATGTGAAATATATGTTGCATATTATATGTCCTCATATATAACACATATGTTACATATAAATAGATATATACATATAATGAATTGGAGAGGAATAACAAATATATGTTTAGTCATATGACATATATGTTATATTTAAGTAGATATATAATATATTGGAGAGGAATAACAGTTATATGTTTAGTTATATAATATATATGTCACATATAAGTAGATATATATAATGGATTGAAGAGGAATAACAAAGATGTGTTTAGTTATGTGACATATATATCACATATAAGTAGATATATATATATATATATATATATGATGGATTAGAGAGGAATAATAGTTATATGTTTAGTTATGTGACATATATATTACATATAAGTGGATATATATGATGGATTGCATAGGAATAATTGTAACGTCCCTAATTTTTTATCATTAAATAAAATAAATTAAAATTGAATTGAATAAATTAAATAAATTAATTAAATGAAAAATGAAAGGATTTTAAATGAAAAAGTGGAAGGTATATGCAAAATATACATGAAATATACTTAAAGTATAAAAGTCAACTAAAAGTCAAATTTTAAAGTCAAAGGTTAAAGGTCCAAGAGCATTTTTATAATTAAACTTTGGAAATTGAAAATTATTTAAATAATTCAAAAATAATTATTTTTAATGGAAGAAGTAATTTTGGGATTTTTATTTATTAAATAAATAATTAAATAATTATTTTAAAATATAATATAATATTATATATATATGGTTATAAAGAAAGTGGAAAGAAAAAGAAATAACATTTTTGGTGTTCTTCTTCTTCTTTCCATTCCCGATTTTTCCATGGCTTTAAGAGAGGAAAATTTTCCCCTTCCATACTTTATGAATTGAAAGGAATTCAAAGTTTTAAGTGGAATTTTGGAGTTTTCTATTTAAAATAGTAAGTTTCTAACTTTTTCCTTGAAAATCCATGATTATTTGGTTATGTTGATTTTGGGTTTGTGAAGTAGTATGATTTAATTATCTATTTGTGTATGAATGAAGTTGTTTTAAGTAGTTAACAATGATTTTAAGGTTGGATTGAAGAAATGGTTGAATTTAAGTTGAGTTTGGTGAAGAGAGAGAATTTAGGGTTATGTAACTTTTGGGTTTGTGAAATCATGGGTTTTAATTGTCCAATTTGGTTCTAAATGTGTTTTTTTGACGCATGAACAAGGATTTTAAAGTCAAATATTGGATTTGGTTATGTTTGAATAGAGTTTGGAAATGGAAGTGTTGATTTAGGGTTTTGGAAATGGAATTTTCAAAGTATAGTGAATTGTTTGATTTTAATGGTTAAAGCATCTTATTTAATGATATAAGTGATGAATATAAGCTTGGATTGATAATTGGATTGAGTTGGAAAAGAAAACCTTCAATGGTGAAGGTTATGTCATTTTTAGGGTTTAGTACTACAACATGTGTTTAACTAATGCAATTGGGTTAAACATGTTAAAATATGTTTGTAATAATATAAATAAACTTAAAACACCAAATTGAATGGCTTAATATGGTTTTCCAAAGTTAAAGTAAGGATGAGCTTTATTTTGGGATTTTGATTAAAATGGTGTATAATTAAGGTTTGTTGCTTGAAATGCCTTAGATTATGATACTAAATGATTATTTATGATCATATTTGGTATAAGCATTGAGAAGAAGTAGTTTGGGTGTTGAAGGGTAACTCGAAAGAGAAGGTTGGAGGTTGTGTTTGAGATTGCGTTTGAAAGCTTTTAGAGGTATGTACAAACTCTTGATAAATGTGGCATAATTGAATTACATTTGGCTTAACACATTTTGGTTGGAAAATGTATTAAGCTACCTGATACATTGAACATTCATGAACAATGTGCTATGAAATGTGTAATGTTATGTATGCATTAAATACATTATGAAAAGCCATTGTTAATGGCTAAATTGAATAAAATGTGAAATATGTGGATTATGTGAAAATGACCGAAAGTGTTTGGGTAATGTGATTTTTTATGTATGCATTAAAGGCATTGTGAAAAGCCATTGTTAATGGCTAAATTGCATAAAATGTGACTTATGTGAAAATAGCCCAAAATGTTTGGGTAATGTGATTTTGATATGGAATGTGATACGTTGTGATCAAATGATGAATTAAAATGAAATGACAATGATATGAAAGAAAAAAAATGAAAATGATGCAATATGATAAAAAATGTGAAAATGAGGTAATGTGCCTAATTGATAATGAGAAATGAGGCAATGTGCCTAACTGATATGAGAAAATGAGAAAAAGTTGAATATGTAATAATTTTGTGTCTAGTATATTATTCAATTTTTAGAGTTCTGTATTTGGCAGTATGCCTATGAGGTTATCCTCATTATTTGCCTACGGGGCTACCTTTTGAGCAATTACTTGATTCGCCTTCGGGGCTAAACATTTGGCGTCACTGTGATATGATTTGCCTTCGGGAAAAACTTTTGAGCATTACTTGATTTGCCTTCGGGGCTAGACACATGATCTCATTATGGACCAAAATAGTAACTCTGGGATTTGAATCATGTATTAGTTTATTTGGGCCCATGCTTGTGTATGTGTTTTATGTGAATTATGAAAAGATGAGAAAATTATGTTATAAAATGGAATTGAATGCCACATTGTGACATAGCATAAAAGCATTAAGCATTGGCATTGTATTTAAGTTTATTTGTTATTAAAGTTTGTACAGCTAGACTTTTGGCTTAGCGTGGTCGTAAATCATTGTGCAGGTGACAGGGGTGATCCGGTAGAGTCGGAGAGTTCTTCTAAATCGGATCGGGTCTAGATTTGAGTTGGTTATAGAGTCGATTTTGGTGCATCGAGATCAGAGACATTGCCATCATGTATATATTTTATATTATAGCACATTTTGGTTTTATGTATATTATGTTATGTTTTTGGAGTATATACATTGTAAATTATAGACGATATTTTGGGATAAATTGTGTAATGTGAGATTTTAAATGTGTTTTGATATAATATGTATACATTATAAATGTTTTGAGAAAATGTGGAGAAATTATGAGGTATTGGTGATATGGTGATGTGATATTATTGAGAGTGTTGTTTTATGCAGTTTGTGTTTATTAAATTTTTGAATTGCCTAAATTACAGTCAAAACTCTGGTGAATTTTTTCCATAGATTTTTATGTAAAATGGTTATTTTAGAAGCTATAATTAATAAAGAATATTTTATCACTATTTAAATATACATTTTTAAAATATTTGAAACTTTAATTTGGTAAAGTAAAAACTTTTATGAAACCTTGTGATATTTTTATACCATATACGCATATTTTACATATATTGGGTGTATGTATTATACGTAAATAGGGTATAAGAATGTTACACTAATAGTAAAGAAATGTTATACGTTTAGTTATATGACATATTTGTTATCTATATATCCTCATATGCATATATGTTTGCATATATGTCCTCATAAATGTTACATATGTGTAGACCCTTAATTTTTGACCCAGTCTGGTCTGATATTTTTTATATAGTCCAAAATAATTTTTATGGTATTTTAATTAAATAATATTTATTTTAATATTTAATATTTATAATTTTTAATAAAAATAAAAATAATAAAGTTAATAAAATAAAAAATAATAAAAATAAAAATAAAAATCGATTACGAAAAAAATTCGTCGTCGAAAATTGATATGGCTAGGCCAATTCGCCCACAGGAATTTCCTGGGGGCGAAATGGCCTGAAATGCAGGAAATTCCTGAGGTGAATTGGTTGGCCGCCCAGCGCCCGCCCGCAGCAACTCGTTCGCTCGCAGTTTTCTCTAGTAATTTTTTTGCCAATGTAATTTCCCAACGCAGTTTTTACCGAAACCAAATTCTATTTGGTTTTGGTTTCTTTTCCTAATTGGTTTTAATTTCCTTAAATAATTAGAAGTAGGTTTATGATTTTCCCTATAAATAACACTTTAAAACTCAGAATTAAGGGACGGGCATTGGATCGAAAATATTAGTGTTTACTGGAGTAAAAAAGAAACAGAAAAACCCTAGCACAAGAGTCATTAAGCAACAAGAAGCAATCAACAATCCATTCAAAGGCAGCAACACTGCCTTTGTCATTGTTCATCCAGAAATCAATTTTGGTGGAACCAACAAACAGAGGTTTGATTATAAATCTTTGCTTCGATTATATTTGCAATGTTATTGCCATATTTTCTTCTAAATACATCTATCATTGATTTTGTTTCAGTAACTTAAATCATTAAACTTGGTAATTTGTTCATCCAGTAACCTTAATCAGTGATCAAAACTTCAAAAAACCCTAAAACGTTTCTTCTGTTTCCAAAAACCTCAAAAACCTTAAAACGTTTCTTCTAAACCTTAAAACCCTAAAATTGTTTCTCTTCTGTTTCCAAAAGCTTTGAAACCATAAATTGTTTTCCCCGAACTATTTTCATCTAAACCATAACTTTTTGTCCAAAATTTCCAAATGTTTTCTTAAATCTTCAAACCCTAATCTTCTTTATGTTTTCTAAGAATCATAATTATTTTTTATAAAACTCTAAACTATTTTCTTAAATCCTAAAATCAAATATGTTTTCCAAAATACCAAAAATCCTAATTCTCTCAAAACCAAATGCAGTAAACCCTAGTTTTCCTAAACCCTAAATTCTTAAATCATCAAAACCCTAATCCAGTGGACTTAAAAATCCAATCTAGTAAATCTAAACCCTAAAGCCAATGATCCAGCAAACCTAAAATCACAATCCAATAACCATGAATTATAAACTCTAATATCTTAAGATTTCAAAACCCTAATTTCATGATGTTACCCCTAAACCCTAATTTGATTAACCAAAAAGCCTTACTACTCTCTTAAATGTATAAAACCCTAATTCATTCCAATTTTTCAAAATCTTTACAGTAGCCTAAATAATAACTATAATAATTATAAAATTCCAAAACCCTAAATATTAATTAAAGAACTCTAAATTGAAACAGTAAACCCTAATTTATATCTTTACTTGCTTTATTTTAATTTTAGATTTGATTATGTAGTTTATTATATGCTTTGATGGTTGATTTATTTAATTTCAATGCTTGATTTATTCAATTTATCATGGATGTTTTGTTTGTTTTAGTATTAAAATTGTAAGAGGTATGTTTCCACTTTGTGGATACCTCATTAGTTAAATATCATGTAATTTAAATTGCTTTTATATTTTGGATCAATGTAAAGGACATGTTTCCACCTTTCGGTGGGTGTCCTATTTAGTTTAGACATGGATGATGTAAGGACATGTTTCCGTCTTCGGATTGGTGTCCATTTGTTTGCTTTGTTTGGACATTGCTTTGATTTTAATATAATGCTTTGATTTTAATTGTTGCATGTAATATGGATAATATTGTTATACTTAAGAATTTTATAATAGTGAGACATTAAGAATTTTATAATATTGAGACATGTAAAGGAGGTCGGTTCTAATGAACAGGGCATTGTGGGGGTGCTGGGCCATTTCTCACATTCCCCACATGTACCTAACTTTTCGAACCCATTAGGGGGTTGGAGATTCCTTAGGAATTGAGTCGCCTACCCCTTTCTTTTTCCTGGCCCGTCCGGGTGGCGACTCCATTTTTCTCTGGGCTTAGGTCCGTATTCTCTAAGGCCCCGAGCTTAAACAGTGCCAAAGTCGCAAGAACCATTCCACCGGGAGTGGTAGCAAAAATCCCCGCTCACAATATGTTATTTATGTAATATTATAATTTGTTAAATATGATATTTATATGTTATATGTGTTGTAAATAATCTATTATATATTATATATGATGTATAAAATTTGTTAAATGTGATGGGAACTTAAAAAATTGAAAACTCTTCTTTTAGAGCATTTTATCAAATATGTGGAGTGTAATACAGTTGAAAGAAACACGTACTTTTGCCAATGCATCTACTGTCTGACCTCAAAACCACACCCGAAGGAAGACCGACCACCTCTTCCATAGCCTTTGAGGCTAGGCAACTTTGTTGATTTTGGCCAGCCAAAGACTTTCTCTTTAAAGAGATCATCTTTATATATTTCAAGTACATTATGCATCTCGTTCAATCTTTTAGCATCTTTAAAGAAGAGGATTCCTCAATTTTTTATGTTGGGATTTATATTGAACTATTTCTAGCAATTCTTTGAGCATGTCACAAGTTTTTCTAAGCAACTAGTTAGTGTTCCCTCAGGGCAGTCTATTGTCTCCCATCTTAATGAACATCTTATCTTTCTTCATCAACTTGATGTGAAGATGCAAGACTTTTTGAGAGCTTTGGTAGCTTATCCCTTTGAAACCCCTATCTTTTTTTTTCCATTATGCAGTTGAAACCCAAAATAATTAAAAAAAAACAAAATATTAACAAGAAAAGAACCAAAATAAAATCAAATTCTTCTTCAAAACCAAAATCAAACAAAGAACCATGCATTTGATGGACAAGGGTAGTTGTTTGACTTTTGTTTAATATTTTTATCATGCACCTTCAGCTATGGGAACTAACTTTAAGACTTGATATATTAATTGTGATAACCTTGAGAGAAGCCATTAGATTGAGCAGCACTCGTATTTCATAGGTGTTAGATTTACAACACTTGTATAGGAAGAGAAAAGGAGTATAAAGAGCATATAGGTAGAGAAAGAGGAAGAGGAAGAAAAAGAAGAAGATAAGAGTGTACTTTTTTAAAAGAAAAAGTTAACAAATAGTAAATATGAAAAAAGAAAAGTTAAAAATGACAAAAAATTAAGAGCTATAAAAATGAAAAAAAAAACTCAAAAAGTAATAAATGGTGTAATTTCTTCTAAAATTAAGGCTTACTAAAAAAAATAGTCAGGCATTTTGAAATTGAATTTTGTAGACATATGGTGATAAGAGTTGACATCTATAAAGATTTTATTTAATAATATTAATTGTACATATCTTAGTTGAGTCAGTTTTGGAAAGATAAGAGAGATTTACAGTAGTATTGTTTTTATTATATAGGGTTATATATGAACCTAACTTGTAAAATGTGTTATACAAAATAATAGATACAACTTCATTCTCTTTAATTTGAGATGGTATCAGAGTGCATTTAGGGAACTATCAATCAAGGTGAATAACAAAGAAGTCAACAAAAGGCAATAAGTCATAAAATCAAGCAAGCAAACAACAAGGAGGAATCTCAATGACATCCCATTATATTTTCACCCATGAGATATCCTTGGGTAATGATTAATTTATGCATCTTCAATGGAGAAAACTATGACACATGGGAAAAGGTGGTACGAAATGCGCTATGACCTAAAAACAAGTTTGATTTCATTGATGGAACAATGAAGAGATCAAGAGAAGAGGGAACATAGGAAGCACAAGCATGGGATATTTGCAATTCAATGTTGATTTTTTAAGTTATTCAAAGTAATTAATCAGAAACTTCATCGAAGCATAACTTATATATAAAAGGTGAAAGTATTATGGGATGATTTGAGAGAATGTTTCTCTATTAGTTATGCATCTCATATATATTAATTGAAAAGTGAATTGGCTTCTCTCAAACAAGGAGAGAAAAATGTGATAGAGTATTACACAAAGATTAAGGCAATGTGAGATGAACTTGAGAGCTATTCAAAAGTCCCGAATTGCTTATGTGAAGTAGTAATAGATTATGTGAAGGAAAAGGAAGAAGAAAAAGTTCATCAATTTTTAATAGGGTTGAATGATGAGTTTTTTGGAACAATAAGATCTTAGATCCTAGCGATGGATCCTCTACCATCGATTGGAAAAGTCTATGCCTTGGTGATACAAGTAGAAAAGCATAAAAGTGTGATAAGAGGAAGAGAATAGAAGAGCGAAACAAAAACATTTGTTGTATATGCCAGAGGAAGAGGCAAAAATCAACTATAGAGAGAAGAAAACAAATGAATGTGGCAAATATGGACATAATATGATTGATTATTTTCAAATCATTGGTAACCCACCTAAATGGGGTGTTTGAGGAATAGGCCACAATAGAGGAAGGGGAAGAGGATCTAGATGAGGAAATAATAAGGGAGGAATAAGTGTAAATGCAAGAGCTACAGCAGGAAATGGGCAATAAATGGGAGTAATGACGAAAGGAAGAGAAGCAGTCCAAGGACTTGGATTCATACCAAATCAAGTGAAACAAATTTTGGCATTGATAGAGGCATCACCAAGTGGACAAGAAAAGCTAACATGTATTCATGGCTTGTTGACATGGGGGCATCACATCACCTAACATGATACATGAAATTGCTCATAGACATACTTGAAAAGGGTTTTAGTAACGGTTGGACTACCAAATAATGTACAAATTTCTATCACAAAACATGGTAAGGCTAGAATAGGGGAAAATATCATCTTACAGGATATTTTATTTGTTCCTTCTCTCCAATGTAACTTGATTTTAGTTGCACAATTGATGTGAAAATTGAATTATATTGTGACTTTTCTCCTGATTTGTGTGTGATATAGGACCAGTCTATGAAGAACTCAATTGGAGTAGGAGAGCTAGAGGATGGAGTTTATTATTTGAGAATAATGAGAACATAAAAGGTATTAAGTGTAACACCCCTGAACCCCGTATACGTACACTACATACAACCATCTGCAATATACGTATACCGGATACAGGAATATTACGGTCAATTTTTAAACCAAATCAATCTTTCACCTCTTTAAATATAAATAACTCAAAGTATTTAAATTTTGCATTATAAAACATAATGAATAAAATATCCATTTATTGAGTAGCGGAAACGTATTACACTTTTAATGATATTACACATATATGTATATTAATTTGTCTTTCCCAAAATTTATTTAAGTATACATATATTTTAATCAAATACAATATAATCATATTATACATTAATGCATCACCTTCTAGTTGGTCTCAAAACACTCTTATCCTTCTCGTGGCATAACGGTTGAGCTCCTGGATCAACCATCAACTCACCTGCGCGATTAACACAACCGCGCTAAGCTCGAAAGCTTAGTAGTGCAAACAAATATTTAAAACATACATTACAGACAAATCATACTTCATACATTAACATTATGTATCATCATTATCTTATCATGTTTTCCCTTTTAACATGCATTCTTAGTATTTTTTTTCCAAAATTCTCATAGTTATATATATGCACATAACACATTACAACAAATCACAATATCATATTCATTTGCTTACCATGTATCTCATTCTATCATATCATAATCATATTTCATATAGATGCTTATGCATTATAATCATTTTATAATATTATATCATCAAGCAATAATCACATTATAAACAAACACAAGCATGGGCCCAAAAGAAACTAATATGTTATTCAAAGTTCAGAGTCACCGCTTTGATTCAATATCACATCATCAAGCCCGTAGGCATAATATATCATATCTCTATCCATGGATAGCGTAACAGACCCAGTCTCTTGGACCATCAACCCATTAACATGAGGAGATCCTCAACCCGGCTAGACTGTTACTAATTTTTCAAATGGAAGTGGTTTACGGGTCTCCCATTTCACCATCATTCCATATTCACATTTTTCAACTGGAATCGGCTTACGGGCCTCCCATTTCGCCTATCCAGTGATTCACATCATAATTTCCAATTGGAATCGGTTTACGGGCCTCCCATTTCACCTATCCAATGGTTCATAGGCATGCCATCAAATACAGGACTCTGAAAGTTGAATCAACATATTAGGCACACAATCATTTCATTTTAAACTTCATTTCTCAATTCATTTCTTATTTCACAATCCACAATTCATTAGACAATTATGCCTCAACTATTTCATTTGATTCATCTTGGCCCATCACAATGGCCTCACATTTCTTTAATCTCAATTCACATTTCATCTTTCATCACAATATCACATTTTTCACATTTCTTAGCACATACGTTTCATACTTCCTCTTTCATCATTCAAGTATACCCAATCAATTGCATTATCATATATTTTGAATACACATTATACAAATCATATTCTCATTTCATCATAAAAGTATTCATATACATCATCAATATTCACATTATGCACAACATAACCTTACTCTTATGCATCATCGATATCATTTAATGTATATTCAATCTCAACATTATATGAATATATGCAATAATGTAGTTTGTACTTACTCTTCATAGCTTCTCAAGCCATATTCATTTTATGTAATTGCGCAAGTGTTATAATCATTTCATTACATTTCTCATTTCATAAGCAATTCATTACTCAATGACATTGATGCCTCAACAAACTCACCTTATGCACATCACAACATATAATACATTCATATATTAGTCTCATTTTAAGCCTTTAGATCACAAATTACAAGTCATATCAACATTTAAGTCCCCACGGTCGTGGCCTCCCAATCCCTACGCCCGTGGGATCCAATACGGTTCTGCCCATTTTTCATTACAATCCCCACGGTCGTGGCCTTCAAGAGCCACGGTCGTGGCATTGAAAACTCTTTTGTGCTACCAAAATGCATAAAGACACAGTCATGTTTGTAACCCCACGGTCGTGGCCCTCACTTGCCACGGTCATGGCATCCAATCCGGGACTGTTTTCCAAGACAACTCAAGTATTTTACATTTTAAACAAATCCACATGAATACAAACATAATCAAACTCTTCCTTTCTTCTAAAAATTGAATTGAAGTTCAAATCTAACATATCCAAACTATTTTGCACTCATCCATCTATTTAATCCATACTCTTAAATTTCACTAACATCACACCATAATCATCTCAAAACTTAATTAAATCCATAGAAATTAATACAAAGCAAGAGGCACTTACTTGGATTCTTAGCCAAATCTTCAATATCCACTTGCAAATCTCTTGATATCTTTTAATCTTTGGTGAAAATAGAGGCAAAAATCACCTTTCTCTCTCTAGCTTCTCTCTCTCTCTCTCTCTCTCTCTCGTCCAAGAAGAAAAGCAGAAGACGAAGAAGAAGAAAGAAAGAATTTCTTTTTTTTTCCTTCGTTCTTATCTTCTATATATATAATAATAATAATAATAATAATAATAATAATAATAATACTAACCATAATAATAATAATAATAATAATAAATCTCCACCACACACCCTTTTCAACCTTTGACTTCCTTTTTCTCTTTTTCTTTTTGTCTTAATCATCATTAATATTATTATTAATTAATTATACAAATATATATATATATAACTCACTTTCCTACCCCACTTTATATCCCATGTATATGTGATGTATATGTATATGTCTTTTTATATTGTATTTATATATATTCCATATATATATACATATACACTAAATCCAAATACACAATAACTCCAAAACTTTTAGGGTATATTTTGGGATATTACATTAAGGGTGACAAGTTCAATGAAAGAGGAGTTGTGGCTAGGGCTGAGTACGAATTCTAGAGATATCTGAATCGATCTGAATATCTGGACCAATATATCCAGAGCTAAAAAGATATGTTGACTTTTTTACTTTACCTGAACCAAACCGCACCGATTTTTAAATATAGAATTGTTCTGGATATTAGCATATAATTGAACCATGAACTGAACTGAATTGGACTGGACCAAACCGAACTGAGTAGCCAAAATAATAACTAATTTATTATTAATAATATAAATTATTTATATTTTATTAATGCACTATTTAATATTTGACATTTTTAAAATATATTAGAATTATTTTATTAATTTATATTATGTCATGTGTAGACCCTTAATTTTGGCCCTAAATGAGTTCAGAGGCTTCCAATCTAATTTTAAAAAGCTTGAAAAGGCCTCTATTAAAATCTAGATCTAATTAAATAAAATTAAATGGCCCAAATACACTCAGCTGGACCTAATGGGTTGGCAGTAACTTAAATCCATGTCTAATCGGTGTGCAAATTCTACATGAGCCTTAAACTCATGTCGACTTGGCTGCCAATTCGACATGAATCTTTATTCATGTTAATGTTGGCCAAAGAATTTGAGTCCTAATAGAACTGGAAAGCTCAGACTACTAAGCATTGGGTTGTCCTAAACAAGTTTATAAATACAATAGGCATCAACTAAAAAAGGGGAAGCCACCTTTAGCAAATTAAAGAGAGAAATAGATCTGAGAGTCAAAATCATGAAACAATTAAGATCACCAAAACAAGAAAAGGACAGAAAGCAAAAAAAATAAAATAAAAGGAGACAGAAGCCTCAAACCCAGAAGCAGACTATGAACATCATTTGTTCAACCAAAAACTATGATTGGTCCAAACCAATTGCAACGATCCAAACAGTAGCAAGGCTTGGTTCAACATAAATTACTTTAGTGGAACCTACAACGTAGGTGTGGTTTTCATACACTGAATCTATTTAATTCACTGATTCTATTTAATTCAATTAAGTTTCATCTTCATTTAAATCAAAGCAGTGAATTAAATTATTGTATTTTAATTCACTACTTTGATTTAGTTGGATCGCCATGTGCGTTGGTCCCTTTATTTCATTAATGAATTAATATTTATTTATGGATTGCAATTTTTGTTATTAATCTTTATTTCCTTTTAATAAAGCTCTAATTTTATGATTCTTTGTATGATGATTATTTATATATTTATGGATTTATGTTTATTTTGGTATTTGAATTTTAAGATATAAAAGGCATTTTTTTTACTTCGTGGGTCTCTTGTTTATTTTAATTATTTATTTTAATTTTGATGGTTTCAGGATTATTGTAAGTGTCACGTTTCCACCAATTGGTGGGTGTCCCATTTTATTTATTTGTATTGACATTTGGATATTTTAAGGGCATATTTTTATCTTTGTATGGGTGCCCATTTTTGTTTATTTGTTTATCTAATTTATAATATATGATTCTTTATTACATGTATTATAAATGATATTATGATAAAATAAGAATTTAATAATATTTAAACCTAAAAAGGAGGCCAGTTCTAATGAACAGAGCATTATAGGGGTGTTGGATCATTTTTACCTTCCCCATGCATACCCAACTTTTCGAACCTAGTACACGTTGGGGATTCTTTAGGAATCAAGTCATCCACCCTTTCTATTTTCTTAGCCTGTTTGGGTGGTGTGAGCGGGGATTTTTGCCCCCACTCCCGGTGGAATAGTTCTTGCAACTTCGGCACTATTTAGGCTAAGGGCCTTAGAGAACACTGGCCTAAGCCCGGAGAAAATAGAGTCGCCATGCGGACTAGCCGAAAAAATAAAAAGGGATGGATGACTCGATTCCTAAGGAATTTCTAACTCCCTAATGGGTTCAAAAGGTTGGGTACGTATGGGGAAGGTGAGAAATGACCCAACACCCCCAGTACGCCCGGTTCATTGGAACCAGCCTCCTTTTTCAAGTCTTAATATTATAAAATTCTTAAATATAATGATATTATCCATACTACATGCAATAATTAAAATAATGCATCATTATATTAAAATCAAAGCAATGTTTAAACAAAATAAATAAATAGACACCCATCCGAGGATGAAAATGTGTCCTTACAACATCTAATGTCTAAAACTAAAGAGGACACCCACCAAAAGGTGAAAACATGTCCTTTACATTAATCCCAAAATATAAAAATAATTTAAATTACATGAAAATTAATTAATAAGGTACCCAATCATGGAAACATGCCTCTTACAATTTTAATAAACAAATAATAACTAAAAAAATATTCATCCATGATAAATTAAATAAACCAAACATCAAAATTAAATAAATTAATCATCAAAACATATAATAAACTACACAGTTAAATCTAAAACTTTAAATAAAGTAATAAAAATATAAATTGAGGTTTACATCTTGAATTATGATTTTTTAATCAAAATTAGGGTTTAAAATTCTTATGAAAAAGGATTAGGGTTTATGAAAATAGGATTAAATGGAATTAGGGTTTAACTAAATTTTAGGTTATGATCTACATATTAGGTTTTTTTAAATATAATTTTAAGATTTTAAATAAAGGCTAGGGTTTTGGTTATCAAACTAGGGTTATAGGGTTTTTCCTCAACCTAAGATTTAATATATACAAAATAAGATTTAAAATACAAATCAAAATTTAAAATAATGCACAATTATGGTTTAATGTAGACTAGCATTAAAAAATACTGTGATATAATTCTAAAGTGTAAATTGTAATTAGGGTTTCGGATGATTGGATGATAAGTCTATATGTTATTGCAAACATTGTTGTAAAATCCTATTCATAAACTATTAACACAGTAAGTTAAGTGTTGAAATTAATCAATGTATTTAAATGGATCGGTTAATAAGAATGTTACTTATGTTGTAGACTCCACCAAGTTGACATGTTGATCCAAGCTATCATTTTCTTTCTGCCTAGAGTAATTGGTTCTTGTTTGAAGACTCCATAATCCAAAGATCAGCCACTGCCACTTTGCTTTGCTTTTTTTATTTTCAGATTGTTTTCTTCCCTGCTTGTTGTTACTCAATTACTTTTTGATGATTCCTGTTTAACAAAACTGCTACTGTCTCTTTTTTACTGCCAATTTGTTAATCCCCCATTACTCCCAACCTGTTAATCCCCATTCCTCCCTCGATTTTCATTTTTAATTATGTATTTATAAGAAACCTTACCTTAATCCTAAACCAAATCTGACTCTCATAAGTTAATTAGGAAGTCTAATCACCGGTACAATTGTGTTTAGGACTCGGATTAAAGGTCAAAATTGACATGGAGTGCACCTCATATCGATTTGGGATGTCCAAATCAATATGAGGCAGCCTCATTTCGATTTGGGAAGCTCAAATCGATATGAGGCCTCCCTCATATCGATTTTGGCTGCCCAAATAGGAACCTCATATCAAATTTGAGTGTTAAAATCAATATGAGGTCTCCCTCATATCAATTTTGCATGCCGATATGAGGTCTCCATCATATCAATTTTGGAAGCCCTGACTCAAACTGAACCCTAATTTTTAATTACTTTCAAACCAAACCGATTATACAATTTAATTTGGGCTTTTATGAATTAGACCATCTAATATTTAAGCTTTAAAATTAGGTTTAGGTTCTTTAAAATTATAATGGAACAAGGTAAGCTTCTTAATCCTAATCCGTGCCAAAATTAAGGGTCTACAGTTTTGCCCCCTGCTTGAACGATCTGAAACTTCAGTAGAAGAGAGCTAAAACCAACATGATTTTGAGGTGATTGTGGATGAGGATTGTAATATCCTCATTTATGCCCTAGAAGTTTTGCATATTGTTGTTGTTGTTATTGTTATATATTGGATTGAATATATGTGTTAAATTGTAAGAGAAAAGAAATTGGGAAGAGAAAGTATATGTATATGTATTTTGGGAAGAAATAGGGTTTAGAGACAAATTTATATGTTGTGTATATGTTAATATATATGACATATAAAGTGGTCAAAAGGCTTGGTCAATGCAAGAGAAGATATTTATTTGAGATTGGTAAATTACTTAATTGGGCACATATAAGACAAAAAGATAATTATGTGAATAAGGGCACTTTGGTAATTGCTTGGATAAAATCACATGGTGGATATTTAAAGAAGGTTTGACTTGTGTTTTCTTCATGATTTCTTCTTCTTCTTCTTGTTGATGGCCGGCCCTCCATAGCCAAAGAGAAAGAAAGAGACAAGTGATGGTTTTGATGATTTCAAGCTTAAATTGAAGAAAGATTAAGTGTTCAAGTGTTGATTTAAGAAGTTTTTAACTAAGGTAAGATCTTTTCTCTAATTTCTTCAATTCTTTTGAAGTGGTATGATTAAGTTGCTTATGGTATGATTGTAAGTATTGATTTTGCTTGATAGATGAGAAGTTGGGTTGGTGTGGGTGATGGAAGAGTAAGATTGGTGTTTAGTGAAATTGTTTCTGTTTTAGGATTAGTAAAGGCTGTGACTTGTATGATTTTTAATTAATTTTAGAAAAATGTTCCTGAAGTGAATTTTTGATATGTTGTGCCTCTATGAGTCTAGAATGACTGAAAAATATGTTGATTCGATTTTGGAATGGTTATGAGTTTAGAAAAATTATTTTCATTAGACCTGTTCCAGCAGGTACCTTAACTGGGACAGCTATATTTCGGGATTTTTAATAAAATGTAGAAAAATCATATTCAATTGAATTTTGGATATGTTGTTTCTTAGTTAGTCTAGTATTTGAGAAAAATAATTTGGAACCACGTTGATTGAATTTGATTTATGGAATTCACAAAGTTCAGAACTGCTGCCAGAATGCAGGGCAATTGGGGCAGTCTGGTTAGGTGAACTATTTGACCAAGATTTTGTGTTCAGTTTGATCTGAAATTTTAAAGGGATGATTTTAAGATACAAAAATAAATTCTGTAAAAATTTTAGAATTCTTAGTCAAGTAGATTATTTTATACAATTTTTCAAAATAAGGATAAAATGGAGTTTAAAACCAGAATGTACTATTTATGGTTAGGGTTTTAATTCTTTGTTCTTCTTGCATTGCTTTGGTTCTCCAAAGGTAGGTTGGTCCTTAAACCTAACCCTAAACACTTTAAACACACTTGAATCAATGAATATTATAATCAATTGTTCTTTGCCCTAATTGCATTGTTGAGATTGAACAATGTTATGTTGTGCATTGTGAATGGTAATGTGTTTCATGAGTAATGTGGAATGAAATGTTGATATTTATGAATGATGCTATGTGAGATATAATGTGATCATGGATGAGATATATATATATATATATACTTGAATAATGAGATGTTATATTGTGAAATGAAATGTGAAGCCATTGTTATTGGCTAAGATGATGTAATTGAAAGAAAGAAGGCATGTTTGCCTAAATGTGATGAGAATTTGAGAATGGAAATGGTAAGTATATAATAAATGAATTGTTTGTTTAATATGTTATTCAGTTTCAGAGTTCTGGATTTGGGTGGCATGCCTAAGAAATGATGAAAGGTAACAGTCTTGCCGGGTTGAGGATCTCCTCAAATGTGTTGAGTTGATGGTCCAAGAGATTGGGTCTGTTACACTATGAGAATTGTGAATATGAAATATATGATTTGTAACAGTCTTGCCGGGTTGAGGATCTCCTCAAATGTGTTGAGTTGATGGTCCAAGAGACTGGGTCTGTTACACTATGAGAATTATGACTATGAACCAAAGCAGTAACTCTGAACTCTGAATATCGTATTAAATACTTGTTGGGCCCATAGGTGTCAAGGTTATATGAATGTCCTAAATAATGTTATGAGTTTAATGAAATGAGATGTTGGTTATGGAGTATGATTGATTAATGTTGAATGTGAAAAGATGTTGAAATGTGGTATGCTCATATGACTATGATTTGTGAAATGCATAATTGTGTGGTTAACTTTATATTTATGATGTTGATCTTATCAATAACATATGTGGCATTGCATTTCATTAAAGCATACCGTTAGCATGTTTTATCTTACTAAGCCGTTGGCTTAGCGCGATAGTGTTTAATCGCGCAGGTAGTAGAGTGGATAGAGTTGAACCCGAGAGTTCATCAAGACCTAGTGAGAGTAGACCTTGAAGAATCCATTTTGGGAGCTTAAAGATCAGAGCAGACTTGCCAATCATGTATAAATTTTATGTGTTGTAAAACTTGAGTTTTGATGTATATGAATTTGTAAATATGTAAATATTTTATAACTTCCGCTGTGTAATATTTAAATATGGGGGTTGTCACAAAACCTTTATTTTATGTTGTACTAGAAGTGTAAATCCTTTTTGCAGGTTGTAGTTGAGGTTACAAGGGGGATTTATTGGGAGTGTACTGAGAATGATTTTGTTTGCATTGGGTTGTGTAAAATGTTTTTAAAAATAAGAAAAAAACCGGTTTTGTCGACACTTGGGACTCAATTTTTAGGCGAAACTATGGCAAAAATTTTGTAAAAATCGGAACTAAAATTTGACTAAGTAAAATTGGTAGCAACATTAGGTTAGTGTGGCGCCTCTACTCAGCTTACATATGTAGGTCGGGAAGGGGTGTTACAATTGTTTTGGTATCAGAGCCTAGGTTTGAGATTCTCAACCTAGGTAAAATGTAAGAAAAAGACTATTTTTACTTAAAAAGTGAGTTTTTGAACAAAAATACATGTTTGGGATTGGCAGTCTCTGATCTTTAATAAGAGGTATTCTGTTGTGTTTGCAGACTTAGGTTGTGATGGATTCTCACTCTCGTCAGTCGATTGAGGGTAGTGCCGAGAGTATTGCTCCTGCTGAGGGAGCTAGGGTTGATAGTGTTGAGGAGGCACCTGCTTCGGTGTCGGGTAGACCAGCTGGGGAGGAGGTTCCGCCAGCCTGGTTTAGGCCTATGATGGAAGCTATGAGACCAGCACCTATGCAACCACAGCCACCACCCCCTCAGCCTTTAGTTTCTGTGAGGCATTATGACAAACTGAGGAAGTATGGAGCTGAAGATTTTGTAGGCACTACTGATCCAGCTGTGGCAGAGCAGTGGCTTGACAGAGTACAGAGGGTATTTGTTCAGTTACAAGCCACTTCAGAGGAAAAGTTTGACTATGCAAGATCTTTGCTACAGAAGGACGCCTACGATTGGTGGAAGACGGTGCCACATTCGATGGATGATCCACCAACCCTGTCTTATGCGGATTTTCTGAGAGAATTTGAGTTGAAGTATACTCCTAGGGAGTATAAAGATGGGAAGAAAAGAGAGTTTCTAGATTTGAAGCAAGATCATTGGACCGTAACTGAGTATGAAGTGGAGTTTATTCGACTGAGCCAGTATGCTGGGGGCATCATTGCTGATGAGATTGATAGATGTCGGCGATTTGAGGAGGGATTGAGGCCCTCGATCATGTGCTTAGTGGCTGGATCCAGATATCAGGATTTCTCACAGCTTGTGGCAGCAGCTCGAAGTGTAGAGCGAGCTCAAGTTATTGCAGCTGCTTCAGAGGAAGAGGTTAGGGTTAGAAGGCCCCAGTTAGAGGCAGGGTCTTCTTCTGCGAAGAGGGGTAGAGGAAGTTTTGTTCCTCGGAGTAGTAGGAGCCAGAGACCAGCGGGTAGGTCAGTGCAGTTCCAGAGGCAGAGATTTAGACCTGCAGCTTCAGTAGCGAGTGCTCCTACTCCTGGAGTTCAGAGATCCACCTTACCTGTGTGTAACCAGTGTGGTGGAAGACATGGGGGCGTTTGTTGGAGGCATAGTAGATCAGGGGTATGCTTCAGGTGTGGATCACCTGACCACTTTGTGAGAGACTGTCCTGAGAGGCAGGAGCAGATGTCAGGTGATTCTGCTGCTTCTCGAGCTAGTGTGAGGGGAGGCAGAGGAGGCAGAGGTGCCAGCCGAGGAGGTAGACCAGGATTCAGTTCTAGAGGAGGTGCTACATCCAGGGAGGGTAGACCAGAGGAGGTTGGATCTTCCCAGAGGATGTATGTTATGCAGAGGCAGCCAGATACATCGGCAGTCATAGCTGGTACTTTTTCTTTATTTAATACTCCAGTACTTGCTTTGATTGATCCGGGTTCCACGCATTCATATGTTAGTGTATCTGTTTTGCCTGTCTCTGATTTGCATGCTGAGTCCCTAGGATTTGATGTGTTGGTGACAAATCCGTTAGGGCATAGTGTGGTTGTGAGTAAGGTGCATAGAGATAGTGCAGTAGTGGTGCAGGGTGAGGAGTTCTTAGGGGATTTGATTGAGATGCCATTTAAGGAATATGATGTGATCTTAGGTATGGATTGGCTATCTCGACATGGAGCTGTGGTAGATTGTAAGAAGAAAATTGTTTCTTTGAAAACTGTTGATGGTAGAGAGGTGATAGTATCTAATGAGTAGGAACAGCTAGCCTCCTTATTTGTTTCAGCTGTTGCAGCCAGGAGGTTGATTAGAAAGGGATGTGAAGCCTATCTTGCTCATGTGGTAGATACTAGAGTAAGAAGTTCTCCCATTGATAGCATTGCCACAGTTGCAGAGTTCCCAGATGTGTTTCCAGAGGAGTTGCCAGGGTTACCTCCTGAGAGAGAGGCAGTTGTTTGCTAAATTGTCGAAGTGTGAGTTCTGGTTGGATCAAGTAGCTTTTCTCGGACATGTTGTTTCAGCAGAAGGCATTAAAGTTGATCCGAGCAAAGTTGAAGCTGTATTGAATTGGAATCCACCTAAATCAGTGACAGAGGTTAGAAGTTTTCTGGGTTTGGCAGGCTATTACCGGCGGTTTGTGAAAGGATTTTCTTTGATAGCTACTCCACTCACCAGATTGCTTCGTAAGGGAGTGAGATTTGTGTGGACGGATCAGTGTCAGGCTAGCTTTGAGCAGTTGAGAGAAATGTTGACTCAAGCGCCAGTTCTAACTTTACCTGTTGAAGGCAAACCATATGTGATCTACAGTGATGCTTCACATAGAGGTTTGGGGTGTGTATTGATGCAGGAAGGGAAAGTTATAGCTTATGCATCTCGACAGTTGAAACCGCATGAGCTTAACTATCCGACCCATGATTTGGAATTGGCTGCCATTGTTTTTGCATTGAAGATTTGGCGCCATTATCTGTTTGGGGAGAAATGTTTCATCTACACTGATCACAAGAGTTTGAAGTATTTGGGTGTCCAGAAAGAACTCAATCTTCGTCAGAGGAGATGGTTAGAACTGATTAAAGACTACGATTGCTTGATTGACTATCATCCAGGTAAAGCAAATGTTGTTGCTGATGCCTTGAGTCGGAAGTCTTTAGCTGGTTTAACAGTTTACTCGCTCTCGTTGCTTGTTGAGTTGAGAGCATTGCATGCCAGTTTTGTACCTTGTGTTGATGGTGCATTATTGGCACAGTTGCAATTGAAGCCGATTTTGTTGGATTAGATCAAAGAGGCTCAATTGGCTGATAAGAAAATTCAGAAGATTATTTCAGATTGTCAGAATGGGAAGACTAGAGATTTTGTTGTGAAAGATGATGGGAGTTTCTGGTTTAAGAACCGATTGTGTGTACCCGATGATGCTGATTTGAAAAGAGTCATTTTAGAAGAAGCTCATCAGTCAATGTTTGCTATGCATCCGGGTAATACGAAGATGTATCATGATTTGAGACAGCATTATTGGTGGATTGGTTTGAAGAGAGACATTGCAGATTTTGTGTCGAAATGTCTCACTTATCAGAAGGTTAAAGCAGAGCATCAAGTTCCAACCGGGTTGCTTCAACCATTGTCAGTGCCAGAATGGAAGTGGGAAAGAGTGACAATGGATTTTGTGTCTGGTTTGCCATTGACACAAAAGAAGCATGATGCCATATGGGTGATTGTGGATAGATTGACTAAAACAGCTCATTTCCTTCCGGTTCGAATGGATTACTCTTTGGAGAGATTGGCTGAGCTGTATATCCATGAGATTGTGAAACTGCATGGTGTTCCAACTTCTTTAGTGTCTGATCGAGATCCCAGGTTTACTTCCAGATTTTGGAAGAGTTTGCATAGTGCTTTGGGTTCTCGACTGCACTTCAGCACTGCTTTTCATCCACAGACGGATGGACAGTCAGAGAGGGTGATACAGATTATTGAGGACATGTTGAGAAGCTGTGTCATCGATTTCTCTGGAAGTTGGGATAGGTTTTTACCTCTTGTGGAGTTTGCTTACAACAACAGTCACCAATCCAGCATTGGTATGACACCGTTTGAAGCATTGTATGGCAGACGGTGTAGGACACCTCTTTGTTGGAATGAGCTTGGAGATAATAAGTTGGTTGGACCTGATTTGATTCAAGAAACTGAGGAAAAAGTGAAGTTGATCCGAGGTAGGTTAAAAGCAGCTTCAGACCGACAGAAGTCTTATGCAGATCTGAAGAGGAGAGATATTCAGTTTGATGTTGGAGATAAGGTGTTTTTGAAAGTATCTCCTTGGAAGAAGATTTTGAGGTTCGGTCGGAAAGGAAAATTGAGTCCTCGTTTCATTGGGCCGTATGAAGTGTTAGAAAGAGTTGGGCCAGTTGCATATCGACTTGCTTTGCCACCTGAGTTGGATCGTATTCATAATGTATTCCATGTTTCTATGTTGAGGAGGTACAGGTCAGATCCATCTCATGTGTTGCCATTTGAGTCTATCGAAGTGAGCCCAGATTTGACATTTGAAGAAGAACCAGTTGCTATCTTGGCACGTGATGTGAAAGAATTGAGGAACAAGAAAGTGCCATTGGTGAAGATTCTTTGGAAGAATCATGCAAAAGAAGAAGCAACTTGGGAAAGTGAGCAAACTATGCGAGAGCAATATCCTCAACTATTTCAGAGTTGATATCAGGTAATTTCGAGGACGAAATTTCTTTTTAGAGGGGGAGAATTGTAATATCCTCATTTATGCCCTAGAAGTTTTGCATATTGTTGTTGTTGTTATTGTTATATATTGGATTGAATATATGTGTTAAATTGTAAGAGAAAAGAAATTGGGAAGAGAAAGTATATGTATATGTATTTTGGGAAGAAATAGGGTTTAGAGACAAATTTATATGTTGTGTATATGTTAATATATATGACATATAAAGTGGTCAAAAGGCTTGGTCAATGCAAGAGAAGATATTTATTTGAGATTGGTAAATTACTTAATTGGGTACATATAAGACAAAAAGATAATTATGTGAATAAGGGCACTTTGGTAATTGCTTGGATAAAATCACATGGTGGATATTTAAAGAAGGTTTGACTTGTGTTTTCTTCATGATTTCTTCTTCTTCTTCTTGTTGATGGCCGGCCCTCCATAGCCAAAGAGAAAGAAAGAGACAAGTGATGGTTTTGATGATTTCAAGCTTAAATTGAAGAAAGATTAAGTGTTCAAGTGTTGATTTAAGAAGTTTTTAACTAAGGTAAGATCTTTTCTCTAATTTCTTCAATTCTTTTGAAGTGGTATGATTAAGTTGCTTATGGTATGATTGTAAGTATTGATTTTGCTTGATAGATGAAAAGTTGGGTTGGTGTGGGTGATGGAAGAGTAAGATTGGTGTTTAGTGAAATTGTTTCTGTTTTAGGATTAGTAAAGACTGTGACTTGTATGATTTTTAATTAATTTTAGAAAAATTTTCTTGAAGTGACTTTTTGATATGTTGTGTCTCTATGAGTCTAGAATGACTTAAAAATATGTTGATTCGATTTTGGAATGGTTATGAGTTTAGAAAAATTATTTTCATTAGACCTGTTCCAGCAGGTACCTTAACTGGGACAGCTATATTTCGGGATTTTTAATAAAATATAGAAAAATCATATTCAATTGAATTTTGGATATGTTGTTGCTTAGTGAGTCTAGTATTTGAGAAAAATAATTTGGAACCACGTTGATTGAATTTGATTTATGGAATTCACAAAGTTCAGAACTGCTGCCAGAATGCAGGGCAATTGGGGCAGTCTGGTTAGGTGAACTATTTGACCAAGATTTTGTGTTCAGTTTGATCTGAAATTTTAAAGGGATGATTTTAAGATACAAAAATAAATTCTGTAAAAATTTTAGAATTCTTAGTCAAGTAGATTATTTTATACAATTTTTCAAAATAAGGATAAAATGGAGTTTAAAACCAGAATGTACTATTTATGGTTAGGGTTTTAATTCTTTGTTCTTCTTGCATTGCTTTGGTTCTCCAAAGGTAGGTTGGTCCTTAAACCTAACCCTAAATACTTTAAACACACTTGAATCAATGAATATTATAATCAATTGTTCTTTGCCCTAATTGCATTGTTGAGATTGAACAATGTTATGTTGTGCATTGTGAATGGTAATGTGTTTCATGAGTAATGTGGAATGAAATGTTGATATTTATGAATGATGCTATGTGAGATATAATGTGATCATGGATGAGATATATATATATATATATATATACTTGAATAATGAGATGTTATATTGTGAAATGAAATGTGAAGCCATTGTTATTGGCTAAGATGATGTAATTGAAAGAAAGAAGGCATGTTTGCCTAAATGTGATGAGAATTTGAGAATGGAAATGGTAAGTATATAATAAATGAATTGTTTGTTTAATATGTTATTCAGTTTCAGAGTTCTGGATTTGGGTGGCATGCCTAAGAAATGATGAAAGGTAACAGTCTTGCCGGGTTGAGGATCTCCTCAAATGTGTTGAGTTGATGGTCCAAGAGACTGGGTCTGTTACACTATGAGAATTGTGAATATGAAATATATGATTTGTAACAGTCTTGCCGGGTTGAGGATCTCCTCAAATGTGTTGAGTTGATGGTCCAAGAGACTGGGTCTGTTACACTATGAGAATTATGACTATGAACCAAAGCAGTAACTCTGAACTCTGAATATCGTATTAAATACTTGTTGGGCCCATAGGTGTCAAGGTTATATGAATGTCCTAAATAATGTTATGAGTTTAATGAAATGAGATGTTGGTTATGGAGTATGATTGATTAATGTTGAATGTGAAAAGATGTTGAAATGTGGTATGCTCATATGACTATGATTTGTGAAATGCATAATTGTGTGGTTAACTTTATATTTATGATGTTGATCTTATCAATAACATATGTGGCATTGCATTTCATTAAAGCATACCGTTAGCATGTTTTATCTTACTAAGCTGTTGGCTTAGCGCGATAGTGTTTAATCGCGCAGGTAGTAGAGTGGATAGAGTTGAACCCGAGAGTTCATCAAGACCTAGTGAGAGTAGACCTTGAAGAATCCATTTTGGGAGCTTAAAGATCAGAGCAGACTTGCCAATCATGTATAAATTTTATGTGTTGTAAAACTTGAGTTTTGATGTATATGAATTTGTAAATATGTAAATATTTTATAACTTCCGCTGTGTAATATTTAAATATGGGGGTTGTCACAAAACCTTTATTTTATGTTGTACTAGAAGTGTAAATCCTTTTTGCAGGTTGTAGTTGAGGTTACAAGGGGGATTTATTGGGAGTGTACTGAGAATGATTTTGTTTGCATTGGGTTGTGTAAAATGTTTTTAAAAATAAGAAAAAAACCGGTTTTGTCGACACTTGGGACTCAATTTTTAGGCGAAACTATGGCAAAAATTTTGTAAAAATCGGAACTAAAATTTGACTAAGTAAAATTGGTAGCAACATTAGGTTAGTGTGGCGCCTCTACTCAGCTTACATATGTAGGTCGGGAAGGGGTGTTACAAGGATGGGTTCTCGACTCAAGGTTGGTGTTATTTTGGGTTTGGACCCAAAAAGGATTTGGGTACTTGGACTCGAGACTGGTACTTAGACCCGAGACTTAATTGGATTTGGGTGCTTATACCCGAGACTAAATTGGATTTGGGTACTTGGACTCGAGACTAGGTTCTTGGACCCAAGAATGAATTGGATTTGGGTACTTGGACCCAAGACTTAATTTGATTTAGGTACTTGGACCCGAGATTGAATTGGGTTTGGATACTTGGACCCGAGATTGGATCCTTAGATCTGAGATTGGGTACTTAAACCCATGACTGAATTTTAGTACTTGGACCCAAGATTGGGTACTTAGACCTGTTACTGAATTGGTTTTGGGTACTTGGATCCGAAACTATGTACTTGGACCCGAGATTAAATTTAATTTGGGTACTTGGACCCAATACTGAATTTGATTTGGGTACTTAGATCCAAGACTAAATTGGATTTGGGTACTTGGACCCTAGACTAGATTCTTGGACCCGAGACAGAATTGAATTTGTGTACTTAGACCCAAGACTGGGTACTTAGACCAGAGACTGAATTGAATTTAGATACTTGGACCAGAGACTAAATTGGGTTTGGGTACTTGGACCTGAGATTGGGTACTTGGATCAGAGATTAGGTACTTAGACCTGTGACTGAATTGGATACTTGGACCCAAGACTGGGTACTTGGACTTGGGTACTTGAACTCAAGATTGGGTTGGGTACTTAGAGTCAAGACAAGGTACTTAGACCCAAGACTGAATTGGGTACTTAGACTCGGGATTGTATTTTGGTTTGGGTACTTAGAACCATGACTGAATTGGGTACTTAGACCCAAGACTGAATTGGATACTTGGACCCGGGATTGTATTTTGGGTGCTCGACCCAAAATTGGATTTGACTGACTTTTTATCAATTGAGAATTTTGGCTTAACTAGTTGTTCCATTCCTTAATGGATTGTGGGTCTTTGCCCACCAAAAATGGATCTTTATCAATTGGAGATCGGGTTTTTATCCTTAAAACATGGATATTTATCCATTGGAGATCCGGTATTTACCCTTGAAACATGAATCTTTATCCATTGGAGATTGGGTCTTTACCCTTGAAACATGGATCTTTATCCATTGAAGGTCGGATCTTTACCCTTGAAACATGGATCTTTATCCATTGGAATTCGTCTTATATTGGCTTCAGCTCTTCTAGTTGGGCTGATCTTTTATCTTTTGCATCTTCATTCTTTTGATAGTTATAATGTTCCATTCTTTTTGTTCTTCCGTTTGCAAAAAATTTAGCTATTTTTTAGATGGCCAATTCAGCTATTTTTTAGTTCGCCCCTGTAAGCGGGGATTTTTGCCTCCACTCCTGGTAGAATGGTTCTTGCGACTTTGGCACTATTAGGCTTATGGCCTTAGAGAACACGGGCCTAAATCCGGAGAAAATAGAGTCACTACCCTGACGGGCCGAGAAAAAGAAAGTGGTGAATGACTTGATTCCTAAGAAATCCTCAACCCCATAATGGGTTCGAAAAGTTGGTTACATGTGCGGAAGGTGAGAAATGGCCCAGCATCCCCACAATGCTCGATTCATTGGAACCAGCTTCCTTTTCAAGTCTTAATATTATAAAATTCTTAAATATAATGATATTATTCATACTACATGGAACAATTAAAATAATGCATCATTATATTAAAATGAAAGCAATATTCAAACAAAATAAATAAATGGACACCCCTCTGAGGATGAAAATGTACCCTTACATCATCCAATGTCTAAAACTAAATAGGACACCCATCAAAAGGTGGAAACATGTCCTTTACATTAATCCCAAAATATAAAAACAATTTAAATTACATGAAAATTAATTTGTAACACCCCCACACCCAATACATACACACTACATACACCATAATGTAGTATACATGTATTGAATATAGGAATGCTACGGATTTTTATTAACATTCAAAACATTTTAAATGATACTATAAGCTTTCTCATTATACAATAGAGAAAAATAAGTAATTACTTGTAATATAAAACAAAATAGATATAAATACATTTACTTAATACGCAGCGGAATTTATAAAATATTTACATTATACACAATACTTTACAAAACATAAAGAATTTATACATGATTGGCAGCTCTTCTCTGATCTTTAAATCCAAGAATAAACCCTTCAATGTCTACTCTCACTAGGTCTCGAAGAACTCTCGGGTTCAACTCTGCTACCTGCGCGATTAAACACTATCGCGCTAAGCCAACGGCTTAGTAAGACAAATCATGCTTATGTTATGCTTTAGTGCAATGCAATGTTAATTATCAATCCATATTATACATGTAACTTCTTATATGCAAAGCAAACAACATATCATTACATTTCATAATCCAATATAAGTAGACATATCACATTACAACATCTTTTCATATATCTCATTAGTTACTCATTAAACCATTCATGAACAACACTAAACAAAGACAAGCATTGGGCCCAAGACACACTAATATGCCATTCAATTTTCAGAGTTAATGTTTTGGTTTTGTTATCACATTTATCATTATCATATACCCAACTAGGCTTCAAGGATTAGGTTCAACCAAGCTTCAAGGGGAGCAAAGCATGCTAAGCTTCAACCCAACTTGGCTTCAAGAACCAACCCAACCTAGCTTCAAGGGTTGTAACATCTCAATTAGGCTTCAAGGATTCAATCCAACCTAACTTCAAGAGATTGTTACTATCATTAGGCATGCCACCAATAACATACTCTGAAAATGGAATAACACATTAGCCACACAATTCATTTATTATTTAGTTATCATTTCCATTCTCAATTCTCATCAACATTTAGGCAAACATGCCTTATTTCTTTCAATTGCATCATCATAGCCAATCACAATGGCTTTATAGCATTTCATATCTCAATTCATATGGTGCATATAGCATTATTGGTATCACATTTCAAAGTACATTATTCATAATACACATCACCATTCACAAGCCTCACAATACACAATACATAACCTTGTTCATGTAATATCATATGCATTATCAATTCCATATCATCTCACATTTCATGATTCAACAATGATGTTAGACAAATGATCTCTATTTTGATCCTTGACAACTCAAATGGATGATCTATTTAACATATATTTGAGAATTTTGTTGCAGGATTAGGTTGCTTCCAATAAGGTGAACAGAACCTTTCTAGCGGTCGCGCCTCACCTGAATACGACCGCTCCATACAATTACAAGATGAAACCTTATTACAGTAGGTTTCGCGGTCAGAAGCCCGACCTAAGTCGCGACCGCACTTCACAATCAAAAGATGAAACATTATTACAGTAGATTTCGCGGTCAAAAGCCAGACCTAAGTCGAGACCGCACATGAATAATAGCGACCGCACATGAATAATAGCGACCGCCCCAAATTACGTGTCTCTCATGCATAAACCCTAAATGTAGCCAAATTTCTTTTGGTTAACTTAACACACATTGTACACAACATTACCTCATTCAAATGGACATAATCAACATCATTAGCAATTATTTTACATGCTCATCACAATATTTTCATCACCAACATTCATTAACAATACATTTGATACCTTATCACATTTACAAACAAAAGTGTTTTAAGATTAAACAACATATGCATGTTTGCAACCATATAGTTTGTACTTACCTTTAGCACCAATTATACAACTCTAAACACTTTCTTTTCTCTTCACTTCTCAAATTAGAGCAAATCACCTTCTTCCAAAACCTAATCCAAAATAACACAATATAATTTATCACTTACCATTTCCAAAACCCTAAAACCAACATCACTCTTAACTTATCATCTTCAAATCCAAAACCAACACCACAACCAATTAAATCCAACATATAATAATCAACACAACCCCACTTTAAAATCCACAATCAACTCACAAACAACTTAAATAACTTAAAAGAATCAAGAGAAACTTACCAAATATAGTGAATCTTCTTGGATTTCCACTTAACCACTTAAAACTTCTTCAATTTGAGCTCAAAATATCATCAAACCTTTGCTTTCTCTCTTGTTCTTTAGGTTGGCCGGCCACACGTGAAAAGAAGAAAGGAATTTGATCAAAATAAAAGTCAAACTCTCTATTAATCTCCACCACACAATTTCAAAAGAAGAATTACCAAAATGCCCTCTTTAACATAGTTAAACTTCTTTTCATTATGCATGCCCTTTATAGTAATTTCAATAACAACCAAAAATATCTTCTTCCACTATATCCAACACCTTGACTCTCCCTTTGACCAACATATATGCCATATATATTGCCATATACACTACATATACATCTTCTCTACACATCACTTTTCTTTCAAATAACACATGAACATTCTCTCTTAAATTTTTATATCACACAACACATACATTCAATCACATTTTAAACCAACAACAACAACAACAACAATAACAACATAATCAAAACTTCTAGGGCATACATGAGGATATTACATAATTAATGAGGTACCAATTCATGGAAACATACCTCTTACAATTTTAATAAAAAAATAATAATTGAAAAAATATTCATCCATGATAAATTAAATAAATCAAACATTGAAATTAAATAAATCAATAATCAAGACATATAATAAACTACATAATCAATTCTAAAATTAAATAAAGCAATGAATATATAAATTTAGGGTTTAAATCTTGAATTAGGATTTCTAGGATTTTAAATATGAAATATGGTTTTTTTAGGGTTTCAGATGGAAAATTGAGGTTTCTAGAGTTTTACACATGAAATATGGTTTTTTAGCGTTTCAGATGGGAAATTAGGGTTTCTAGAGTTTTTCCTTAACCTAAGACTTAATATATATAAAACAAGATTTAAAATACAAATCAAAACTTAAAATAATGCATAATTATGATTTAATGTAGACTACCATTAAAAGATACTGTGATGTAACTCTAAAGTGTAAAATTGTAATTAGAGTTTTGGATTATTATAATTATAAAATTGTAATTAGGGTTTCGGATACTGTAAGTAATTATAAAATTTGTTGCAAAATCCTATTTCATGAATTATTATCACAGTAAGTTAAATTAGTTAAGTGTTGAAATTAATCAATGTATTTAATTGGATGAGTTAATAAGAACGTTACTTGTATTGTAGACTCCACCAAGTTAATGTGTTGATCCAAGCTATCTTTTCTTTTATGCCTAGAATAATTGATTCTTGGTTGAAGACTTCATGATCCAAAGATCAGCCACTGCTACTTTGCTTTCCTTTCTTCTTTGTTTTCAAATTATTTTCTTCCTTGCTTGATGTTGCTCAATTGCTTTTTGATAATTCCCATTTTATCAAACTGGTACTGTGTTTTTACTGCCAATTTGTTAATCAAAATTCCTCTTCTTATTTAATTATGTATTTATAGGAAATCTTACCTTAACCCTAAACTTAATCCAACTCTCATAAGTTAATTAGGAAGTCTAATGACCGGTACAATTGTGTTTAGGACTCGGATTAAAGGCCAAAATCGACAAGGAGTGCACCCCATATCGATTTGGGTTGTCCAAATCGATATGAGGCAAATTCCATATCGATTTGGCCAACCAAATCGATATGAAATTGGCCAAATCAATATGAAATTGCCTCATATCGATTTGGCTTACCAAAATCGATATGAGGCACTTGCCCATATCATTTTTTAACAAGCTCAAATCGATATGGGCAGTACCCATATTGATTTGGCCCTCCCAAATTGATATGGGTAGTACCCATATCAATTTGGGAGAACCAATTCAACCAAAATAATTAATTTTGACTCAAACCGGTCCAAAATCATTAAATTTTCAGCCAATATTTTTGCAATTTTGATATAACCTCCAAGAAATCTAAATTCATAATGGACCAACATAAACCTTTTAAATTTAAACAGGTCCAAATTTAAGGGTCTACAATTTTCTTTATCCATTGGAGATCAGGTCTTTATCCTTAAAACATGGATCTTTATTCATTGGAGATCGGGTCTTTACCATTGAAACATGGATCTTTATCCATTGGAGGTTGGGTTTTTACCCTTGAAACATGGATCTTTATCCATTGGACTTCATCTGATATTAGCTTTAGCTCTTCTAGCTGGACTAATCTTTTGTCTTTTGCATCTTCATTCTTTTGATAGTTCTAATATTCCATTCTTTTTGTTCTTCCGTTTGCAAAAAATTCAGCTATTTTTTAGCTTGCCCTTATATCTTCTTCTTGCCTCTTTGCGTGGCAAAATATTGAAGGTGAGTCTGAAAATGTTTTGTACATGCATAAACTCAAAAATTGAAAAGGAAAGACTTTGCCTCCTGTGTAGGCTTAAGCCAATGATTTTGCTCCCATACAGACTCTGATTGATGTTTGTGTTGTTTATCTCCTCGCACAAGTATGCATTTCTTCTTTATAAAGTGACTAGAGCTTCCTTAAGCAATAGTCTTTCCATGCCCCCTGATTCCATATCTTCTTCATGTTTGCTTCATAGAGCATTGCTGTTTACTTTTGACAAAGAAAAATAAGTAATACTTACAGTAGTTTCGTCGACTCACAGACCGAGGTGATCAGCTGAAGTGTTCTCATTGACTCCTTCCAGATGCCTATTCAGGTCTTGCATTGGATTGAGAGAATGCTTTGCATTTATGGCTTTTATCTTCGAGATGTTGAAAATATGAGTGGTGAGGCCCAAGCAGTGGAGTCAGTGATACATCCATTTCAAATTATGATTCAGCATGTCAATTGGTAGCTTCTTCATAACCTTTCCAACAATCATTTACTTTTCCCAATGTGTCCTTCAAGGTTCGATTGTTCAACATATTTTCCATAACTTAAAGGCTTTTACAACAAGAAAACAGTTTTTTTAAATCAAATGTTGACTTTGTTAAATCAGTGTCATTGTACCTCAGGACTCGATTTCTAGAATTAACATATCTATAACATGACAACCCTAGTTACCATACTAAACTCGGGAATCATTTCTATTTAAGCAAGGACTGTTGCACTTCAAATAGGCACATACACATTACTTGGTCAAAGATCACATTGAGTTTGAATATTGTTCATCTCATATGCATGCTTATTCAAACTATCTCTACTAATAGACTCTATCTACCAAGAGAGATCAACAGGTCTTTGATAAGCTTGAAATAGGGTCTATAAGGGACACGGGTTAAATGAATGCCATTTGTAAGTTGGAGCCATTGTGACACTATAGGCAAACCCTCACACTAAAAATTTCTTGCTTAGAGAGTTAGAAGCATGAAGAGATAGAGCATTGAACATCCTTCTTTCTTCTTCACATGAACCCGGATCTTGATTAGGATAGTTTTTGCCTCTATAAAAAGTTTGGTACTCACATTCCTTTCCTTTTTTTCTTTTCCTTTTTATCTCTTTATTTATTTTTTATCCCTTTTCCTCTTAGCTTCTTTATCATTTTGTCCTTCTTTTCTAGGGACTATCAAGTACAGGACTTTCAAGAACTAGGTGGCCTTTCTCCTATTTCTCTGATTTTGGTTGAGTTTCTGGTTGGGTTGGACCAATTTAAACCAAATTGTCTTTGCTTTTTACTGGTTGAGGTGAAGGAAATTTTGGTTTTCTTTCTAAACTGTCTTTATTGTTTTATTCTCTTTTCCTTTTTTTTCTTCTTTTCTTCTTCTTCTTCTTCTTTTTTTTTTCTTTTTTTTCTTTTTCTCTTTTTTTTCTTTTTTCCTTTTTTACTTTCTTTCTTCCTTTTTTTTCTGTGTTGTTGGGTCCTAGCTCCAAAATAATCATCTCAATTGCACCATTCTATACTTCTGTTTATGGAAGAGTGGAGTCAAGTGAGCCTTATTTCAACAAGGATAAACCATTTCCTATTCAAATGCCATCTTAGTGAATTTAAGATATCAGGTCTAACATCAACTGAACTTCAACTACCCTTATGATTTTGACTATGCATTCCTTTCTTTGATCTTCTTACCTCTTCACCTTAGTGATTATTAGATTTGTTAAAAGTGTAACGATAGCTCGGGGTAGGTCATTGGGCTTGTAAGTCAATAAAGAGAAAGCTAAAATCTCATAAAGGTTCAAAGGGACAACTAGGGATTGACAATTAATTAGGTAGATTCTAGTTGTTGGCTTACCAAACAATGCCTAGATCATCTCTCCCTAAAATAAGCAGAGTTCAATTTTGCCTTGAAAGTTTGTCAAAGCATGTTATAAAACTGACTAGACAAAGGCAATTATGCAGGAGCTCTCTCTAAGTAAGCATACATCACTCAATGCTATAGAATAATTCCCCCACCTGGTAAAGTCATTTAGATCATGATGCATAGATATACCAATTTATGAATATCAAGCTAAATTCATTATCGGTTGAGCACCATAATGAACAAAGACAATGAAAATTTGATGAAAATAATTTATTCAAATAAACATAATTTGAAAAACATAATTGTTCCAATTAAATATTAAAGAAAGCAAAATAAATAGAGCAACACTCCAAGCTAAGGGAAGTTTGTTGAATAAAATTTCTTCTCATTCTGCATCTTTGACATTCCAGTCTTTAAAGATAGAATCTTCCTCCACTCATCCTCCTACCATGAAGGTTGCTGGTGGAGATACTCTTTCAAATTTAGACAAAGAATTACTCTTGGTATTGGGCTTATCAGGCTCAGGTAACTTTTCACTATCAATTAAATTCTGGATCTCATGCCTCAACTTCATACAATTGTCCGTTTTGTGTCCAGGCCTTTGATGGAATTGGTAAAATGTCGTAGTATCAAAGTTAGGTGGAAGAGGATTAGTCAAAGGATGATGAATCAAGGGTTGCAACAATCCCTTCTTTTGTAACTTATTGAGAACCCAAGATAGTGGCTTCCAAAATTCTAAGAATTATCTTGTCTTTCCTTGACCAATCGTATTAACATCAACTTCCTTTTTTGTGCTTTGATTACCCAACTGGTAGTTCTCTTTCTCATTCCTTCTTACTGAAAAGCAGTTCTTCTCCCTTTCCCACTCTTCAATTTGCAAGCCAGCTTGCAAAAGGTCTTTGAAGTCCCTTATAAGGGTGTGAGACAGCCTTTCACAGAGGTTGGGCAAGACGCCTCTGACTATCATCTTGATTTGGTCTGACTCATCTGGCCTCTTCTAGAGCAAAGCAGCCTTATTCCTCCATCTCTTCATATAGTCTACAAAATTCTCATTTGGCCTTTGTCTAATGGACTCAACTTCCATTAAGGTAACTTCCAACTCAAGATTATACCCATATTGTTGAATGAAAGCCTTGTATAACAAATCCTAACTTTTTTGAGTGCCATCATCTAAGGTATTGAACCAATGTTGGATAACAGGATCCAATGAAAGCATGAAATACCTCAGGTTTTGAGCCTTAGTAGCTCAGGCAGACTGCATAGCAGTGATGTACTGCTTCACATGGAGATGAGGGTTTCCAGTTCCATCGAATTTGGCAAAGGAAGGCATCTTGAACTTGTATGGGACCTCCTCATCTAGCTCAAACAACTTTTCGACCTCGAACATCTCTTCAGTTTTCAGCATCTTTTCAAATTTCTTTTCTAAATCAGCAATCATCTTCTCAACATCAGGCGTCTTGGTTTTTTCAATAGTTGTCTTCTCAACAACCTATGGCTCCTTTTTAACTGGAGGATCTTAGAAGTATTGGGCCCAGTATTCATCACCATCCATAGCCATCTTGTCATCATCGAAGACTACTTCACCAACTTTAGCCTTTCCTTTATATTTCTTGGTGCTTCCGGATGCTTCAGCAATGTTCCCAAACATTACAGCCATTTGACTTTTCATGATCTCAGTTAGGGCCCCCTTTAGTTCTTCCATCTTGACATTAAGGGTATCATCCAACATCTTTTGAATCTGCTCAGGTTCCATTATTCTTGGTGAGAAGCTAATTGAGTTGCTGCTAGATTCTTCATCATCGGCGTAGGTCAGATTGTCATAGGCTTTTGAATTGTTGTAATCCAGAGCTGTAAGCCAGAAAGGATCAATGATATGTTATGCAATGCGTGTATGTATGTATTTATTCATGTATGCACAAACAACAAACAAAGATAATTAAGACATTCCTTCCAACCTTATAACATCCACACACGAATGGCGAATCTCTTTTTCTAGGTTTATGGCCAACAAAATACCAACATGGGATATTTTATTTTTGAACAGTTCCCTCAGATGGTTCAACCAATAGTTATATTTTAAAAATGAAAATCAATTCATGATAATTCCCATTAATTTGGCTTTAATCCATCCAATCAATTAAAGCAACTTTTATGCTATATTGGATTAAAACTAAATTAAAAGGTTTATTATAAATAGATTTCTTACTTGAAAAAGTAACTAATGATTCATACCAAAAATAAGCCCATGATTAATAATTCTTAGTATAAACTAGGCTCACAATTGATTTTTGGTATTCCATAATTGACCTAAATAATTTGTAAGCTCTTTTAAAGAAAAGGTTGGATGAAATGTAAAAATAGTTTTGGTTGAAAAACCCATTGTCAAAAGATTTTAGAAAAAAATGGATTTTTGACTTTGTATTTGAGTCATGAGAGAAGAATTTTTTATTTGTTTTTAGAAAAGTTTTATGTCCAAAGACCACCTTGAAAAGTTTAAAAATAGCTTTGGTCTTTTGGACTTTAAAGAAAAATTTTATTTTAAGCTTATAATATACTTAGGTCATATTAAAAAAAAAGAACAAACCAAATAAGCCATGATTTAAACCAAGACTAACCATAGTCAAACAACAAGCATTTGGGGTAAAAATCTAAGGGAAAGTAACTAGGCCAATTGCATGAGTTTTAGTCTTTGGGTTAAAAGGCTTAGGTTCCCATAGCAAGTATATACCAAAAGGTACAAGGCTATGAGTGGTTATGCCATGCTCGATCTCCATATCTTGAGTGAAAGTATGGTATCCCTTACACAGCACAACACGAGTAACACGGGCGTCCTAACTCACGCACACAATGTAATCTAAATGATTCAATGGATAATATCATGATAAGAAAGAATATAATAATATAAAGACCAACGAAATCAACTTCTCTTATCCCTAGTGGAGTCGCCACTGTGGGCGGGAATTTTTGTTCCCACTCCCGGTGGAGTGGTTCTTGCAACTTCAACATTGTTTAGGCTCAGGGCCTTTGATTCCTAAGGAATCCCAAATCCCCTAATGGGTCTGAAAAGTTGCGTATGTGTGGGGCAGGTGAGAAATGACCCAGCACCCCCACAACGCCCGGTTCATTGGAACCGACCTCCTTTTCAGGTCTTAATATTATAAAATTCTTAAATATAATGATATTATCCATGCTATATGCAATAATTAAAATAAAGCATCATTATATTAAAATCAAAGCAATGTTCAAACAAAATAAATAAATGTGTTAGGAAATCAAGGAGATCACTGCAAACAAAAACACGCAGCAGAAAAATTTTTGATCTCTGATTTCCTACAAGGATCCATGTTGTTCGTTTAATTCGACGAAAGTGTACAAAGAACTAACCTGTTGATGATTCGAAATCACAGTTTGGAAGAGATTCCTCAATCGCGAAACACCCTCTATCGCGTATCCATACGAATGCTACCGTCTGGAGTGCTAGCTCTCTGCAACGGCGAAGGCTGAAAAACGTTTTCTCTAAAACGTATTAGGGTTTTGAAGTTTTCGTTCTTTTTTTTTTATTTTCTAAAGTTACCTCTATGAAGACTTAACGTTTGGAGTGAATATAATCACTCCAGAATCCAATTCAAAATTGGATAAGGTAAGTCAAATTTAGAATCCAAATCTAATTAGGATTCCGAATATATTATCTAATAATATATATAATTGGATAAGGTAAGGCAAATTCAGAATCCAAATCTAATTAGGATTCTGAATATATTATCTAATAATATATATATATAAATGAAAATATTAATAATAAATATTAATATCTAATATTAATATTATTAATATTATATCCAACCCAAAGCGCATTCTTGTGTGTGACCCCATAGGCCCATATTAATTGGCAGTCAATTTAATCTCGATTAAACCAATAAGTCATAATTGGCCTCTAGCAAGGTGTTACAACTACCCAATTAATATAAGGATTATCCAATTTGCCTAATAATAGTACATGCATTAATCCCTTTGTCACACGATATCTAGCTTGAACATAAGTCATGGTCAACGTCATACATAAGTCATGGTCGACCCCGCCCAGGGGCGCTGCCCCTTCGTAACCGTATCATGAGATTTACTTATGACACTAACCCATGTAGTAATCTCATGATGGGTCTATCCAATACATTGTTCTCTAACAAGTATCTATGAAATTGATTTGTATCACTATACACATAACCATCTGATGATTATCAAATCAATGTTCATACTTGTTAAGAATTATTTTTTTTTCTCTATAACAATAATAAACCAGGGACAAATATAAAAATTGTGTAACATGCAAACAAACAATAATGATAATAAAACCTCATTTATTAATAATGAATGTATAACATAAAGATCCAAATAAATGGCCTAGGGCACATACACTAACAAAATGAACACCCATCAGAGGATGAAAACGTGTCCTTACATCGTCCAATTTCTAAAACTAAATAGGACACCCACCAAAAGGTGAAAACATGTCCTTTACATTAATTCCAAAATATAAAAATAATTTAAATTACATGAAAATTAATTAATGAGGTACCCAATCATGGAAACATACCTCTTATAATTTTAATAAACAAATAATAATTGAAAAAATATTCATACATGATAAATTAAATAAACCAAACATCAAAATTAAATAAATTAATCATCAAAACATATAATAAACAACACAATTAAATCTAAATCTTTAAATAAAGCAATAAAAATATAAATTGAGGTTTACATCTTGAATTAGGGTTTTTAATCAAAATTAGCATTTAGAATTCTTATGAAAAAGGATTAGGGTTTATGAAAATAGGATTGAATGGAATTAGGGTTTAACTAAATTTTAGGTTATGATCTACATATTAAGTTTTTTTAAAAATAATTTTAGGATTTTAAATAAAGGCTAGGGTTTTGGTTATCAAACTAGGGTTATAGGGTTTTTCCTCAACCTAAGATTTAATATATACAAAATAAGATTTAAAATACAAATCAAAATTTAAAATAATGCACAATTATGGTTTAATGTAGACTAGCATTGAAAAATACTGTAATATAATTCTAAAGTGTAAATTGTAATTAGGGTTTTGGATGATTGGATGATAAGTCTATATGTTATTGCAAAAATTATTGTAAAATCCTATTCATAAACTATTAACACAGTAAGTTAAGTGTTTAAATTAATCAATGTATTTAAGTAGATCGGTTAATAAGAATGTTACTTGTGTTGTAGACTCCACCAAGTTGATGTGTTGATCCAAGCTATCATTTTCTTTTTGCCTAGAGCAATTGGTTCTTGGTTGAAGACTCCATAATCCAAAGATCAGCCACTGCCACTTTGCTTTGCTTTTTTTATTTTCAGATTGTTTTCTTCCCTACTTGTTGTTACTCAATTACTTTTTGATGATTCCTGTTTAACAAAACTGCTACTGTCTCTTTTTTACTGCCAATTTGTTAATCCCCCATTACTCCCAACCTGTTAATCCCCATTCCTCCCTCGATTTTCATTTTTAATAATGTATTTATAAGAAACCTTACCTTAACCCTAAACCTAATCCAACTCTCATAAGTTAATTAGGAAGTCTAATAACCGGTACAATTATGTTTAGGACCCGGATTAAAGGCCAAAATCGACATGGAGTGCACCTCATATCGATTTGGGCTATCCAAATTGATATGAGGCCTCCCTCATATCGATTTTGGCTGCCCAAATCGATATGAGGGAACCACATATCGATTTTGAGTGTTAAAATCAATATGAGGTCTCCCTCATATCGATTTTGGCAGCCCTGACTCAAAGCAAACCCCAATTTTTAATTACTTTCAGACCGAACCGATTATACCATTTAATTTGGGCTTTTATGAATTAGACCATCTAATATTTAAACTTTAAAATTAGGTTTAGGTTCTTTAAAATTATAACGGAACAAGGTAAGCTTCTTAATACTAATCTGTGCCAAAATTAAGGGTCTACAAGTGGCGACTCTAATTCTCCGGGTTTAGCCATGTGTTCTATAATCCCAAAGCCTAATAGTGTCGAAATCACAAGAACCATTTCACCGGAAGTAGAGGTGAAAATCTCTTCTCACGTCATGTTATATATTCATTTTGAAATTTCTAATTTTATATACTATGCTTTATATATATACCTTAATTTTTTTTTCTTTTATGCTTTGTCACTAATCAAACTAATTCTATAACTAAATATAATTTATTAACATATTTATATGGATAATTACTATCACTTTTCTAGTATCAATAATAGCAATTCATACTAATTATAGTAATTTGTATTTAATAAAGTAATTTAATATAATATATTAATAGTTTTTAAATAATAATAATAAGTATGAATGTTACCAAAAATCAATACTTATGAGTATTAATAGTGAATACAAATAATATGATATAATTATTTATGAATATGAGTAATAACAATTAGCAAATTAATAATTGCGAATGAATTTGAGAAGAACATGAATATATAATTACAATAATATGATTATGCATGTATATAATACCATAATTATGTATTAGTAGTAAATAAAAATTTACATCACAATTTATATAGATTAAAAATTATTTGATTAATAATAATTATTCGCGAATTGTGCATTAAAATATATCTATAATTGATTAATTTAAACTATTAAGATATTTAAATTTGAAGTTATTTTATTTTATTGTCTCATATTTTATGATATTTAATTATTTAATATATAAATAAATTAATAAGAAAATTAATAAGTAAATAAATTGGTTAATTGAAATAAATTAATTAGCAATTAATTGAACAAGTTATTGTTATTGTTAAAATAGATTTTGTAACACCCCCATATCCAATGCCCACACACTACAACTACAACAATGTAGCATAAGTGCATCAAACATAGGGATGCTACGGTTTTCTTAACATTCAAAACACTTTAAACTTGATACAATACCCTTATCATTATACATTATAGAAAAGTAGATCATTTACTTATAAAACAAAACATATTAGTTATATATATATATACATTTAAATATTACACAGTGGAAGTTATAAAATATGTACATATTTACATATTAAACATTTCTTTACAAAATATAAAGAAATATACATGATTGGCAAGTCTGCTCTGATCTTTAAGCTCCCAAAATGGATTCTTTAAGGTCTACTCTCACTTGGTCTTGATGAACTCTCGGGTTCAACTCTATCCACTCTATTACCTGCGCGATTAAACACTATCGCGCTAAGCCAACGGCTTAGTAAGATAAAACATACTAATGGTATGCTTTAATGTAATGCAATGTCACATATGTTATTGATAAGATCAACATCATAAATATAAAGATAACCACATAATTATGCATTTCACAAATCATAGTCATATGAGCATACCGCATTTCAACATCTTTCCACATTCAACATTAATCAATCATACTCAATAAACAACATCTCATTTCATTAACTCATAACATTATTTAAGACATTCATATAACCTTGACACCTATGGGCCCAACAAGTATTGAATACGATATTCAGAGTTCAGAGTTACTGCTTTGGTTCATAGTCACAATAATCACGCCCGTAGGCAATGTATATACATGTATCTCTATCCATGGATAGTGTAACAGACCCAGTCTCTTGGACCATCAACTCAACACATATGAGGAGATCCTCAACCCGGCAAGACTGTTACAAATCATATATCTTATATTCACAATTCTCATAGTGTAACAGACCCAGTCTCTTGGACCATCAACTCAACACATATGAGGAGATCCTCAACCCGGCAAGACTGTTACCTTTCATCATTTCTTAGGCATGCCACCCAAATCCAGAACTCTGAAACTGAATAACATATTAAACAAACAATTCATTTATTATATAGTTACCATTTCCATTCTCAAATTCTCATCACATTTAGGCAAACATGCCTTCTTTCTTTCAATATCATCATCATAGCCAATCACAATGGCATTGTCTCATATCATGTCTTATTTAAATTATCATTGCATCTTTGATATACATTTCAATTTCAATGTATATTACTCATGAAACACATTACCATTCACAATACATAACATAACATTGTTCAATCTCAACAATGCAATTAGGGCAAAGAACAATTGATATGATTCATAGTTTTAGGACCTTACACATGCATTTGATTATATCATTCATTGATTCAAGTGTGTTTAAAGTGTCTAGGGTTAGGTTTAAGGACCAACCTACCTTTGGAGAACCAAAGCAATGCAAGAAGAACAAAGAATTAAAACCCTAACCCACACAATTGAGGGACACGGGCAGCCACTTGAGGGACACGGTTAGGGCAATTCAACCTCTTCACAATCTAATCCAAAAGGAATATTAGCAAAATGACCATATGAATAGTACATTCTGGTTTTAGACTCCATTTTATCCTTATTTTGAAAAATTGTATAAAATAATATACTTGACTAAAAATTCTAAAATTTTTACAGAATTTAGTTTTGTATCTTAAAATCATTCCTTTAAAATTTCAGATCAAACTGAACACAAAATCTTGGTCAAATAGTTCACCTAACCAGACTGCCCCAATTGCCCTGCATCCTGGCAGCAGTTCTGAACTTTGTGAATTCCATAAATCAAATTCAATCAACGTGGTTCCAAATTATTTTTCTCAAATACTAGACTCACTAAGCAACAACATATCCAAAATTCAATTGGATATGATTTTTCTACATTTTATTAAAAATCCCGAAATATAGCTGTCTCAGTTAAGGTACCTGCTGGAACAGGTCTAATAAAAATAATCTTTCTAAACTCATAACCATTCCAAAATCGAATCAACATATTTTTCAGTCATTCTAGACTCATAGAGGCACAACATATCAAAAATTCACTTCAAGAACATTTTTCTATAATTAATTAAAAATCATACAAGTCACATCCTTTACTAATTGTAAAACAGAAAAAAAATTCACTAAACACAACTCTTACTCTTCCATCACCAACACCAACCTAGCTTCTTATCTTTAATTCCATTTCAACACTTTTACACACACCATACACAAACACACTCCATCAAACTCAAACAAAATTCCAAATAGAACAAGAGAAATCAAGAGAAAACTTACCTTAAATGAAGAATTCCACAAATCTCTAACCAACACCCTTGATTCCTTCTTCAATTTGCTTCAAACCTCAAGATCACCTCTCTTTCTCTCTTTGTCTATGGAGAATCCGGCCACACATGAAGAGAAGAAGAAAATATGAAGAGCAAAGTCAAATTTGGCTTCTTATATCCATCAAGTGTTTTTAACCTTGCAATTACTAAAACACCCTTCACCATTTAACTAACCTTTTGTCTCATCTAAGCCCTTATATGTAATTGCACATTCCACAAAAATATCTTCTTGCATTGACTCTATATTTGACCAATCTATATGTTATATATATCATCATATACACAACATATACATTTGTCTCTAAACCCTAAATTTCTTCTCCAAAACACATATACATATACATTCTCTTCCCATTTCTTTTCTCTTACAATTTAACACATATATTCAATCCAATATATAACAACAACAACACTAACAACAACATCAACAATAACAACAACATAACCAAGACTTCTAGGGCATACATGAGAATATTACAATTCTCCCCCTCTAAAAAGAAAATTTCGTCCTCGAAATTACCTGATATCAAAGCTAAAACAACTGCGGATATTGCTCTCGCATGGATTGTTCACTCTCCCAAGTCGCTTCTTCTTTTGCATGATTCTTCCATAGAACTTTCACCAATGGCACACTCTTGTTCCTCAACTCTTTCACTTCTCGTGCCAAGATAGCAACTGGTTCCTCTTCAAATGTCAAGTCTAGGCTCACTTCAATAGATTCAAATGGCAACACATGAGATGGATCCGACCTGTACCTCCTCAACATAGAAACATGAAATACATTATGAATACGATCCAACTCAGGTGGCAAAGCAAGTCGATACGCAACTGGCCCAACTCTTTCTAACACTTCATACGGCCCAATGAAACGAGAACTCAATTTTCCTTTCCGACCGAACCTCAAAATCTTCTTCCAAGGAGACACTTTCAGAAATACCTTATCTCCAACATTAAACTCTATATCTCTCCTTTTTAGATCTGCATAAGATTTCTGTCGGTCTGAAGCTGCTTTTAACCTGTCTCGAATCAACTTTACTTTTTCTTCAGTTTCTTGAATCAAATCAGGACCAATCAACTTATTATCTCCAAGCTCATTCCAACAAAGAGGTGTCCTACACCGTCTGCCATACAATGCTTCAAATGGTGCCATACCAATGCTGGATTGGTGACTGTTGTTGTATGCAAACTCCACAAGAGGTAAAAATCTATCCCAACTTCCAGTGAAATCAATGACACAGCTTCTCAACATGTCTTCAAGAATCTGTATCACCCTCTCTGACTGTCCATCCGTCTGTGGATGAAAAGCAGTGCTGAAGTGCAGTCGAGAACCTAAAGCACTATGCAAACTCTTCCAAAATCTGGAAGTAAACCTGGGATCTCGATCAGACACTAAAGAAGTTGGAACACCATGCAGTTTCACAATCTCATGGATATACAGCTCAGCCAACCTCTCCAAAGAGTAATCCATCCGCACCGGAAGGAAATGAGCTGTTTTAGTCAATCTATCCACAATCACCCATATAGCATCATGCTTTTTTGTGTCAATGGCAAACCAGACACAAAATCCATTGTCACTCTTTCCCACTTCCATTCTGGTACTGACAACGGTTGAAGCAACCCGGTTGGAACTTGATGCTCTGCTTTAACCTTCTGACAAGTGAGACATTTCGACACAAAATCTGCAATGTCTCTCTTCAAACCAATCCACCAATAATGCTGTCTCAAATCATGATACATCTTCGTATTACCCGGATGCATAGCAAACATTGACTGATGTGCTTCTTCTAAAATGACTCTTTTCAATTCAGCATCATCGGGTACACACAATCGGTTTTTAAACCAGAGACTCCCATCGTCTTTCACAACAAAATCTCTTGTCTTCCCATTCTTACAATCTGAAATAATCTTCTGAATCTTCTTATCGGCCAACTGAGCTTCTTTGATCTGATCTAACAAAATCGGCTTCAATTGCAACTGTGCCAATAATGCACCATCAACACAAGGTACAAAACTGTCATGCAATGCTCTCAACTCAACAAGCAACGAGAGTGAGTAAACTGTTAAACCAGCTAAAGACTTCCGACTCAAGGCATCAGCAACAACATTTGCTTTACCTGGATGATAGTCAATCAAGCAGTCGTAGTCTTTAATCAATTCTAACCATCTCCTCTGACGAAGATTGAGTTCTTTCTGGACACCCAAATACTTCAAACTCTTGTGATCAGTGTAGATGAAACATTTCTCCCCAAACAGATAGTGGCGCCAAATCTTTAATGCAAACACAATGGCAGCCAATTCCAAATCATGGGTCGGATAGTTAAGCTCATGCGGTTTCAACTGCCTAGATGCATAAGCTATAACTTTACCTTCCTGCATCAATACACACCCCAAACCTCTATGTGAAGCATCACTGTAGATCACATATGGTTTGCCTTCCACAGGTAAAGTAAGAACAGGCGCTTGAGTCAACATATCTCTCAACTGCTCAAAGCTAGCCTGACACTGATCCGTCCACACAAATCTCACTCCCTTACGAAGCAATCTAGTGAGTGGAGTAGCTATTACAGAAAACCCTTTCACAAATCGTCTGTAATAGCCTGCCAAACCCAGAAAACTTCTATTCTCTGTCACAGACTTGGGTGGACTCCAATTCAATATAGCTTCAACTTTGCTCGGATCAACTCTAATACCCTCTGCTGAAACTATATGTCCGAGAAAAGCAACTTGATCCAACCAGAACTCACACTTCGACAATTTGGCAAATAACTGCTTCTCTCTCAAAATCTGCAACACAATCCGCAGATGCATATCATGTTCCTCTTCATTCCGCGAATACACCAGTATATCATCAATGAAGACCACTACAAACTAATCCAAATAGGGCCTAAACACCCTATTCATCAAATCCATAAAAGCTGCAGGTGCATTCGTTAGACCAAAAGGCATAACTAGAAATTCATAATGCCCATACCTGGTCCGAAAGGCGGTCTTCGGAACATCCTTAGCTCTGACTCTCAGCTGATGGTACCCAGATCTCAAATCAATTTTAGAAAATACAGCTGCACCCTTCAATTGATCAAAGAGGTCATCAATTCTAGGCAAAGGATATTTATTTTTAATAGTCACCTTGTTCAATTGCCTATAATCGATACACAACCTCATAGTACCATCTTTCTTTTTCACAAATAGCACAGGAGCTCCCCAAGGAGAAACACTGGGGCGAATGAATCCTTTATCCAACAACTCCTGTAATTGCACTTTCAACTCCCTCAATTCTGCTGGTGCCATTCTATAAGGAGTAATAGAGATAGGAGTGGTACCAGGCAACAATTCAATACCGAACTCCACCTCTCTCTCAGGAGGCAACCCTGGCAACTCCTCTGGAAACACATCCGAGAACTCAGCAACTGTGGCAATGCTATCAATAGGGGAACCCTTCACTCTAGTATCCACCACATGAGCAAGATAGGCTTCACACCCCTTTCTAATCAACCTCCTGGCTGCAACAGCTGAAACAAATAAGGAGGCTAGTTGTTCCTGCTCATTAAATACTATCACCTCTCTACCATCATCCGTTCTCAAAGAAACAATTTTCTTTTTACAATCCACCACAGCTCCATGTCGAGATAGCCAATCCATACCTAAGATCACATCATATTCCTTAAATGGCATCTCAATCAAATCCCCTAAGAACTCCTCACCCTGCACCACTACTGCACTATCTCGATGCACCTTACTTACAACCACACTATGCCCTAACGGATTTGTCACCAACACATCAAATCCTAGGGACTCAGCATGCAAATCAGATACAGGCAAAACAGATACACTAACATATGAATGTGTGGAACCCGGATCAATAAATGCAAGTACTGAAATATCAAATAAAGAAAAAGTACCAGCTATGACTGCCGATGCATCTGGCTGCCTCTGCATAACATACATCCTCTGGGAAGATCCAACCTCCTCTGGTCTACCCTCCCTGGATGTAGCACCTCCTCTAGAACTGAACCCTGGTCTACCTCCTCGGCTGGCACCTCTGCCTCCTCTGCCTCCTCTGCCTCCCCTCACACTAGCTCGAGAAGCAGCAGAATCAACTGGCATCTGCTCCTGCCTCTCAGGACAGTCTCTCACAAAGTGGTCAGGTGATCCACACCTGAAGCATACCCCTGATCTACTATGCCTCCAACAAACGCCCCCATGTCTTCCACCACACTGGTTACACACAGGTAAGGTGGATCTCTGAACTCCAGGAGTAGGAGCACTCGCTACTGAAGCTGCAGGTCTAAATCTCTGTCTCTGGAACTGCACTGACCTACCAGCTAACCTCTGACTCCTACTAACTCTAGGAACAAAGCTTCCTTTACCTCTTTTAACAGAAGAAGACCCTGCCTCAAACTGGGGCCTCCTAACCCTAACCTCTTCCTCTGAAGCAGCTGCAATAACTTGAGCTCGCTCTACACTTCGAGCTGCTGCCACAAGCTGTGAGAAATCCTGATATCTAGATCCAGCCACTAAGCACATGATAGAGGGCCTCAATCCCTCCTCAAACCTCCTGCATCTATCAATCTCATCAGCAATGATACCCCCAGCATACTGACTCAGTCGAATAAACTCAACTTCATACTCAGTTACGGTCCGATGATCTTGCTTCAAATCTAGAAACTCTCTTTTCTTCCCATCTTTATACTCCCTAGGAGTATACTTCAACTCAAATTCCCTCAGAAAATCAGTGTAAGACAGTGTTGGAGGATCATCCATAGAATGTGGCACTGTCTTCCACCAATCGTAGGCGTCCTTTTGTAGCAAAGATCTTGCATAGTCAAATTTTTCCTCAGGGGTGGCTTGTAACGGAATAAAGATCCTCTGTACTTTGTCAAGCCACTGTTCTGCTACAGCTGGGTCAGTAGTACCAAGGAAATCCTCCGCTCCATACTTCCTTAGTTTATCATAGTGCCTTACAGATACCAAAGGCTGAGGGGGTGGTGGCACTGGTTGCACTGGTGCTTGTCTCATAACTTCCATCATATGTCTAAACCAGGCTGGCGGAACCTCCTCTCCAGCTGGTCTACCCGACACCGAAGCAGGTACCTCCTCAACACTATCAACTCTAGCTCCCTCAGCAGGAGCGATACTCTCGGCACTACCCTCAATCGACTGACGTGAGTGAGAATCCATCACAACCTAAATCTGCAAACACAACATACTACATCTTATTAAAGATCAGAGGTTGCCAATCCCAAACATGTATATTATTCAAAAACCACTTTTAAAGTCAAAATAGTCTTTTTATTACATTTTACCTAGGTTGAGAATCTCAAACCTAGGCTCTGATACCAAAACAATTGTAACACCCCCATATCCAATGCCCACACACTACAACTACAACAATGTAGCATAAGTGCATCAAACATAGGGATGCTACGGTTTTCTTAACATTCAAAACACTTTAAACTTGATACAATACCCTTATCATTATACATTATAGAAAAGTAGATCATTTACTTATAAAACAAAACATATTAGTTATATATATATATACATTTAAATATTACACAGCGGAAGTTATAAAATATGTACATATTTACATATTAAACATTTCTTTACAAAATATAAAGAAATATACATGATTGGCAAGTCTGCTCTGATCTTTAAGCTCCCAAAATGGATTCTTTAAGGTCTACTCTCACTTGGTCTTGATGAACTCTCGGGTTCAACTCTATCCACTCTATTACCTGCGCGATTAAACACTATCGCGCTAAGCCAACGGCTTAGTAAGATAAAACATACTAATGGTATGCTTTAATGTAATGCAATGTCACATATGTTATTGATAAGATCAACATCATAAATATAAAGATAACCACATAATTATGCATTTCACAAATCATAGTCATATGAGCATACCGCATTTCAACATCTTTCCACATTCAACATTAATCAATCATACTCAATAAACAACATCTCATTTCATTAACTCATAACATTATTTAAGACATTCATATAACCTTGACACCTATGGGCCCAACAAGTATTGAATACGATATTCAGAGTTCAGAGTTACTGCTTTGGTTCATAGTCACAATAATCACGCCCGTAGGCAATGTATATACATGTATCTCTATCCATGGATAGTGTAACAGACCCAGTCTCTTGGACCATCAACTCAACACATATGAGGAGATCCTCAACCCGGCAAGACTGTTACAAATCATATATCTCATATTCACAATTCTCATAGTGTAACAGACCCAGTCTCTTGGACCATCAACTCAACACATATGAGGAGATCCTCAACCCGGCAAGACTGTTACCTTTCATCATTTCTTAGGCATGCCACCCAAATCCAGAACTCTGAAACTGAATAACATATTAAACAAACAATTCATTTATTATATAGTTACCATTTCCATTCTCAAATTCTCATCACATTTAGGCAAACATGCCTTCTTTCTTTCAATATCATCATCATAGCCAATCACAATGGCATTGTCTCATATCATGTCTTATTTAAATTATCATTGCATCTTTGATATACATTTCAATTTCAATGTATATTACTCATGAAACACATTACCATTCACAATACATAACATAACATTGTTCAATCTCAACAATGCAATTAGGGCAAAGAACAATTGATATGATTCATAGTTTTAGGACCTTATTATATCATTCATTGATTCAAGTGTGTTTAAAGTGTTTAGGGTTAGGTTTAAGGACCAACCTACCTTTGGAGAACCAAAGCAATGCAAGAAGAACAAAGAATTAAAACCCTAACCCACACAATTGAGGGACACGGGCAGCCACTTGAGGGACACGGTTAGGGCAATTCAACCTCTTCACAATCTAATCCAAAAGGAATATTAGCAAAATGACCATATGAATAGTACATTCTGGTTTTAGACTCCATTTTATCCTTATTTTGAAAAATTGTATAAAATAATATACTTGACTAAAAATTCTAAAATTTTTACAGAATTTAGTTTTGTATCTTAAAATCATTCCTTTAAAATTTCAGATCAAACTGAACACAAAATCTTGGTCAAATAGTTCACCTAACCAGACTGCCCCAATTGCCCTGCATCCTGGCAGCAGTTCTGAACTTTGTGAATTCCATAAATCAAATTCAATCAACGTGGTTCCAAATTATTTTTCTCAAATACTAGACTCACTAAGCAACAACATATCCAAAATTCAATTGGATATGATTTTTCTACATTTTATTAAAAATCCCGAAATATAGCTGTCTCAGTTAAGGTACCTGCTGGAACAGGTCTAATAAAAATAATCTTTCTAAACTCATAACCATTCCAAAATCGAATCAACATATTTTTCAGTCATTCTAGACTCATAGAGGCACAACATATCAAAAATTCACTTCAAGAACATTTTTCTATAATTAATTAAAAATCATACAAGTCACATCCTTTACTAATTGTAAAACAGAAAAAAAATTCACTAAACACAACTCTTACTCTTCCATCACCAACACCAACCTAGCTTCTTATCTTTAATTCCATTTCAACACTTTTACACACACCATACACAAACACACTCCATCAAACTCAAACAAAATTCCAAATAGAACAAGAGAAATCAAGAGAAAACTTACCTTAAATGAAGAATTCCACAAATCTCTAACCAACACCCTTGATTCCTTCTTCAATTTGCTTCAAACCTCAAGATCACCTCTCTTTCTCTCTTTGTCTATGGAGAATCCGGCCACACATGAAGAGAAGAAGAAAATATGAAGAGCAAAGTCAAATTTGGCTTCTTATATCCATCAAGTGTTTTTAACCTTGCAATTACTAAAACACCCTTCACCATTTAACTAACCTTTTGTCTCATCTAAGCCCTTATATGTAATTGCACATTCCACAAAAATATCTTCTTGCATTGACTCTATATTTGACCAATCTATATGTTATATATATCATCATATACACAACATATACATTTGTCTCTAAACCCTAAATTTCTTCTCCAAAACACATATACATATACATTCTCTTCCCATTTCTTTTCTCTTACAATTTAACACATATATTCAATCCAATATATAACAACAACAACACTAACAACAACATCAACAATAACAACAACATAACCAAGACTTCTAGGGCATACATGAGAATATTACAATTCTCCCCCTCTAAAAAGAAAATTTCGTCCTCGAAATTACCTGATATCAAAGCTAAAACAACTGCGGATATTGCTCTCGCATGGATTGTTCACTCTCCCAAGTCGCTTCTTCTTTTGCATGATTCTTCCATAGAACTTTCACCAATGGCACACTCTTGTTCCTCAACTCTTTCACTTCTCGTGCCAAGATAGCAACTGGTTCCTCTTCAAATGTCAAGTCTAGGCTCACTTCAATAGATTCAAATGGCAACACATGAGATGGATCCGACCTGTACCTCCTCAACATAGAAACATGAAATACATTATGAATACGATCCAACTCAGGTGGCAAAGCAAGTCGATACGCAACTGGCCCAACTCTTTCTAACACTTCATACGGCCCAATGAAACGAGAACTCAATTTTCCTTTCCGACCGAACCTCAAAATCTTCTTCCAAGGAGACACTTTCAGAAATACCTTATCTCCAACATTAAACTCTATATCTCTCCTTTTTAGATCTGCATAAGATTTCTGTCGGTCTGAAGCTGCTTTTAACCTGTCTCGAATCAACTTTACTTTTTCTTCAGTTTCTTGAATCAAATCAGGACCAATCAACTTATTATCTCCAAGCTCATTCCAACAAAGAGGTGTCCTACACCGTCTGCCATACAATGCTTCAAATGGTGCCATACCAATGCTGGATTGGTGACTGTTGTTGTATGCAAACTCCACAAGAGGTAAAAATCTATCCCAACTTCCAGTGAAATCAATGACACAGCTTCTCAACATGTCTTCAAGAATCTGTATCACCCTCTCTGACTGTCCATCCGTCTGTGGATGAAAAGCAGTGCTGAAGTGCAGTCGAGAACCTAAAGCACTATGCAAACTCTTCCAAAATCTGGAAGTAAACCTGGGATCTCGATCAGACACTAAAGAAGTTGGAACACCATGCAGTTTCACAATCTCATGGATATACAGCTCAGCCAACCTCTCTAAAGAGTAATCCATCCGCACCGGAAGGAAATGAGCTGTTTTAGTCAATCTATCCACAATCACCCATATAGCATCATGCTTCTTTTGTGTCAATGGCAAACCAGACACAAAATCCATTGTCACTCTTTCCCACTTCCATTCTGGTACTGACAACGGTTGAAGCAACCCGGTTGGAACTTGATGCTCTGCTTTAACCTTCTGACAAGTGAGACATTTCGACACAAAATCTGCAATGTCTCTCTTCAAACCAATCCACCAATAATGCTGTCTCAAATCATGATACATCTTCGTATTACCCGGATGCATAGCAAACATTGACTGATGTGCTTCTTCTAAAATGACTCTTTTCAATTCAGCATCATCGGGTACACACAATCGATTTTTAAACCAGAGACTCCCATCGTCTTTCACAACAAAATCTCTTGTCTTCCCATTCTTACAATCTGAAATAATCTTCTGAATCTTCTTATCGGCCAACTGAGCTTCTTTGATCTGATCTAACAAAATCGGCTTCAATTGCAACTGTGCCAATAATGCACCATCAACACAAGGTACAAAACTGTCATGCAATGCTCTCAACTCAACAAGCAACGAGAGTGAGTAAACTGTTAAACCAGCTAAAGACTTCCGACTCAAGGCATCAGCAACAACATTTGCTTTACCTGGATGATAGTCAATCAAGCAGTCGTAGTCTTTAATCAATTCTAACCATCTCCTCTGACGAAGATTGAGTTCTTTCTGGACACCCAAATACTTCAAACTCTTGTGATCAGTGTAGATGAAACATTTCTCCCCAAACAGATAGTGGCGCCAAATCTTTAATGCAAACACAATGGCAGCCAATTCCAAATCATGGGTCGGATAGTTAAGCTCATGCGGTTTCAACTGCCTAGATGCATAAGCTATAACTTTACCTTCCTGCATCAATACACACCCCAAACCTCTATGTGAAGCATCACTGTAGATCACATATGGTTTGCCTTCCACAGGTAAAGTAAGAACAGGCGCTTGAGTCAACATATCTCTCAACTGCTCAAAGCTAGCCTGACACTGATCCGTCCACACAAATCTCACTCCCTTACGAAGCAATCTAGTGAGTGGAGTAGCTATTACAGAAAACCCTTTCACAAATCGTCTGTAATAGCCTGCCAAACCCAGAAAACTTCTATTCTCTGTCACAGACTTGGGTGGACTCCAATTCAATATAGCTTCAACTTTGCTCGGATCAACTCTAATACCCTCTGCTGAAACTATATGTCCGAGAAAAGCAACTTGATCCAACCAGAACTCACACTTCGACAATTTGGCAAATAACTGCTTCTCTCTCAAAATCTGCAACACAATCCGCAGATGCATATCATGTTCCTCTTCATTCCGCGAATACACCAGTATATCATCAATGAAGACCACTACAAACTAATCCAAATAGGGCCTAAACACCCTATTCATCAAATCCATAAAAGCTGCAGGTGCATTCGTTAGACCAAAAGGCATAACTAGAAATTCATAATGCCCATACCTGGTCCGAAAGGCGGTCTTCGGAACATCCTTAGCTCTGACTCTCAGCTGATGGTACCCAGATCTCAAATCAATTTTAGAAAATACAGCTGCACCCTTCAATTGATCAAAGAGGTCATCAATTCTAGGCAAAGGATATTTATTTTTAATAGTCACCTTGTTCAATTGCCTATAATCGATACACAACCTCATAGTACCATCTTTCTTTTTCACAAATAGCACAGGAGCTCCCCAAGGAGAAACACTGGGGCGAATGAATCCTTTATCCAACAACTCCTGTAATTGCACTTTCAACTCCCTCAATTCTGCTGGTGCCATTCTATAAGGAGTAATAGAGATAGGAGTGGTACCAGGCAACAATTCAATACCGAACTCCACCTCTCTCTCAGGAGGCAACCCTGGCAACTCCTCTGGAAACACATCCGAGAACTCAGCAACTGTGGCAATGCTATCAATAGGGGAACCCTTCACTCTAGTATCCACCACATGAGCAAGATAGGCTTCACACCCCTTTCTAATCAACCTCCTGGCTGCAACAGCTGAAACAAATAAGGAGGCTAGTTGTTCCTGCTCATTAAATACTATCACCTCTCTACCATCATCCGTTCTCAAAGAAACAATTTTCTTTTTACAATCCACCACAGCTCCATGTCGAGATAGCCAATCCATACCTAAGATCACATCATATTCCTTAAATGGCATCTCAATCAAATCCCCTAAGAACTCCTCACCCTGCACCACTACTGCACTATCTCGATGCACCTTACTTACAACCACACTATGCCCTAACGGATTTGTCACCAACACATCAAATCCTAGGGACTCAGCATGCAAATCAGATACAGGCAAAACAGATACACTAACATATGAATGTGTGGAACCCGGATCAATAAATGCAAGTACTGAAATATCAAATAAAGAAAAAGTACCAGCTATGACTGCCGATGCATCTGGCTGCCTCTGCATAACATACATCCTCTGGGAAGATCCAACCTCCTCTGGTCTACCCTCCCTGGATGTAGCACCTCCTCTAGAACTGAACCCTGGTCTACCTCCTCGGCTGGCACCTCTGCCTCCTCTGCCTCCTCTGCCTCCCCTCACACTAGCTCGAGAAGCAGCAGAATCAACTGGCATCTGCTCCTGCCTCTCAGGACAGTCTCTCACAAAGTGGTCAGGTGATCCACACCTGAAGCATACCCCTGATCTACTATGCCTCCAACAAACGCCCCCATGTCTTCCACCACACTGGTTACACACAGGTAAGGTGGATCTCTGAACTCCAGGAGTAGGAGCACTCGCTACTGAAGCTGCAGGTCTAAATCTCTGTCTCTGGAACTGCACTGACCTACCAGCTAACCTCTGACTCCTACTAACTCTAGGAACAAAGCTTCCTTTACCTCTTTTAACAGAAGAAGACCCTGCCTCAAACTGGGGCCTCCTAACCCTAACCTCTTCCTTTGAAGCAGCTGCAATAACTTGAGCTCGCTCTACACTTCGAGCTGCTGCCACAAGCTGTGAGAAATCCTGATATCTAGATCCAGCCACTAAGCACATGATAGAGGGCCTCAATCCCTCCTCAAACCTCCTGCATCTATCAATCTCATCAGCAATGATACCCCCAGCATACTGACTCAGTCGAATAAACTCAACTTCATACTCAGTTACGGTCCGATGATCTTGCTTCAAATCTAGAAACTCTCTTTTCTTCCCATCTTTATACTCCCTAGGAGTATACTTCAACTCAAATTCCCTCAGAAAATCAGTGTAAGACAGTGTTGGAGGATCATCCATAGAATGTGGCACTGTCTTCCACCAATCGTAGGCGTCCTTTTGTAGCAAAGATCTTGCATAGTCAAATTTTTCCTCAGGGGTGGCTTGTAACGGAATAAAGATCCTCTGTACTTTGTCAAGCCACTGTTCTGCTACAGCTGGGTCAGTAGTACCAAGGAAATCCTCCGCTCCATACTTCCTTAGTTTATCATAGTGCCTTACAGATACCAAAGGCTGAGGGGGTGGTGGCACTGGTTGCACTGGTGCTTGTCTCATAACTTCCATCATATGTCTAAACCAGGCTGGCGGAACCTCCTCTCCAGCTGGTCTACCCGACACCGAAGCAGGTACCTCCTCAACACTATCAACTCTAGCTCCCTCAGCAGGAGCGATACTCTCGGCACTACCCTCAATCGACTGACGTGAGTGAGAATCCATCACAACCTAAATCTGCAAACACAACATACTACATCTTATTAAAGATCAGAGGTTGCCAATCCCAAACATGTATATTATTCAAAAACCACTTTTAAAGTCAAAATAGTCTTTTTATTACATTTTACCTAGGTTGAGAATCTCAAACCTAGGCTCTGATACCAAAACAATTGTAACACCCCCATATCCAATGCCCACACACTACAACTACAACAATGTAGCATAAGTGCATCAAACATAGGGATGCTACGGTTTTCTTAACATTCAAAACACTTTAAACTTGATACAATACCCTTATCATTATACATTATAGAAAAGTAGATCATTTACTTATAAAACAAAACATATTAGTTATATATATATATACATTTAAATATTACACAGCGGAAGTTATAAAATATGTACATATTTACATATTAAACATTTCTTTACAAAATATAAAGAAATATACATGATTGGCAAGTCTGCTCTGATCTTTAAGCTCCCAAAATGGATTCTTTAAGGTCTACTCTCACTTGGTCTTGATGAACTCTCGGGTTCAACTCTATCCACTCTATTACCTGCGCGATTAAACACTATCGCGCTAAGCCAACGGCTTAGTAAGATAAAACATACTAATGGTATGCTTTAATGTAATGCAATGTCACATATGTTATTGATAAGATCAACATCATAAATATAAAGATAACCACATAATTATGCATTTCACAAATCATAGTCATATGAGCATACCGCATTTCAACATCTTTCCACATTCAACATTAATCAATCATACTCAATAAACAACATCTCATTTCATTAACTCATAACATTATTTAAGACATTCATATAACCTTGACACCTATGGGCCCAACAAGTATTGAATACGATATTCAGAGTTCAGAGTTACTGCTTTGGTTCATAGTCACAATAATCACGCCCGTAGGCAATGTATATACATGTATCTCTATCCATGGATAGTGTAACAGACCCAGTCTCTTGGACCATCAACTCAACACATATGAGGAGATCCTCAACCCGGCAAGACTGTTACAAATCATATATCTCATATTCACAATTCTCATAGTGTAACAGACCCAGTCTCTTGGACCATCAACTCAACACATATGAGGAGATCCTCAACCCGGCAAGACTGTTACCTTTCATCATTTCTTAGGCATGCCACCCAAATCCAGAACTCTGAAACTGAATAACATATTAAACAAACAATTCATTTATTATATAGTTACCATTTCCATTCTCAAATTCTCATCACATTTAGGCAAACATGCCTTCTTTCTTTCAATATCATCATCATAGCCAATCACAATGGCATTGTCTCATATCATGTCTTATTTAAATTATCATTGCATCTTTGATATACATTTCAATTTCAATGTATATTACTCATGAAACACATTACCATTCACAATACATAACATAACATTGTTCAATCTCAACAATGCAATTAGGGCAAAGAACAATTGATATGATTCATAGTTTTAGGACCTTACACATGCATTTGATTATATCATTCATTGATTCAAGTGTGTTTAAAGTGTTTAGGGTTAGGTTTAAGGACCAACCTACCTTTGGAGAACCAAAGCAATGCAAGAAGAACAAAGAATTAAAACCCTAACCCACACAATTGAGGGACACGGGCAGCCACTTGAGGGACACGGTTAGGGCAATTCAACCTCTTCACAATCTAATCCAAAAGGAATATTAGCAAAATGACCATATGAATAGTACATTCTGGTTTTAGACTCCATTTTATCCTTATTTTGAAAAATTGTATAAAATAATATACTTGACTAAAAATTCTAAAATTTTTACAGAATTTAGTTTTGTATCTTAAAATCATTCCTTTAAAATTTCAGATCAAACTGAACACAAAATCTTGGTCAAATAGTTCACCTAACCAGACTGCCCCAATTGCCCTGCATCCTGGCAGCAGTTCTGAACTTTGTGAATTCCATAAATCAAATTCAATCAACGTGGTTCCAAATTATTTTTCTCAAATACTAGACTCACTAAGCAACAACATATCCAAAATTCAATTGGATATGATTTTTCTACATTTTATTAAAAATCCCGAAATATAGCTGTCTCAGTTAAGGTACCTGCTGGAACAGGTCTAATAAAAATAATCTTTCTAAACTCATAACCATTCCAAAATCGAATCAACATATTTTTCAGTCATTCTAGACTCATAGAGGCACAACATATCAAAAATTCACTTCAAGAACATTTTTCTATAATTAATTAAAAATCATACAAGTCACAGCCTTTACTAATTGTAAAACAGAAAAAAAATTCACTAAACACAACTCTTACTCTTCCATCACCAACACCAACCTAGCTTCTTATCTTTAATTCCATTTCAACACTTTTACACACACCATACACAAACACACTCCATCAAACTCAAACAAAATTCCAAATAGAACAAGAGAAATCAAGAGAAAACTTACCTTAAATGAAGAATTCCACAAATCTCTAACCAACACCCTTGATTCCTTCTTCAATTTGCTTCAAACCTCAAGATCACCTCTCTTTCTCTCTTTGTCTATGGAGAATCCGGCCACACATGAAGAGAAGAAGAAAATATGAAGAGCAAAGTCAAATTTGGCTTCTTATATCCATCAAGTGTTTTTAACCTTGCAATTACTAAAACACCCTTCACCATTTAACTAACCTTTTGTCTCATCTAAGCCCTTATATGTAATTGCACATTCCACAAAAATATCTTCTTGCATTGACTCTATATTTGACCAATCTATATGTTATATATATCATCATATACACAACATATACATTTGTCTCTAAACCCTAAATTTCTTCTCCAAAACACATATACATATACATTCTCTTCCCATTTCTTTTCTCTTACAATTTAACACATATATTCAATCCAATATATAACAACAACAACACTAACAACAACATCAACAATAACAACAACATAACCAAGACTTCTAGGGCATACATGAGGATATTACAGATTTTTAATCTTATTATAAATTTATTAATTTTGAAGATAAATGTAATTAAATTTTTAATCTTATATGATTATAAATTTATTTATTTATTTATGATTGTGAAGTTGTTCAACTATGCTAATTCAATAAAATATGAATAACTTATAAAATATTATTAATTATTATTCTATTACTTAAATTTGAAAAAAAAAATTATAAATCTCCGAATCTCCGTCTCCATTTAGAACTGGAACTATTCCGTTAGAATTGAATATCCAAACCAAATTTTTCTAAATGGTTCGGTATAGATATTTTATATATTCGGTTCAATTCTGGTTCTAATGATTTTAAAATATCTGAATTTCGGTTCAGTTTTTGAAATTTTCAAATCTCTACACCGAACCGAAAATGCTCACCTCTAGCTGTGGCATAGAAGAACAAGGCCCCCATTGAGTTAGATTTCTAAATTTTTTGTCAACATTAATTGGTAGTAGTTTGAGTTGGACTAAGGATAACGTGATTTGTGATGCTTGTAATAGAGCAAAACAATGTTGTTTGAAGTTTTCTAAAAGTGATAAAATTGTAGAAAATTATTTTGATTTAGTGCGTTGCGACATATGGGAACCTTATAGAACTGATAACTTATATGGAGTGCATTACTTTCTCACTATAGTGGATGATTATAGTTGAGGAGTTTGGATATATTTAACAAAAGAGAAAAAAATAGACGGGGAGATTGTTACATAATTTTTACATGCTGATAAAAATACAATTTGGTAAAAATATAAGAGAATTAGAAGTGATAATGGAAAAGAATTATATTCCACAATGATGATTAATTTTTATAAGGAACATGGAATAATACAAGAAATAATTATGGTTGATACACCACAATAAAATAGATGGGTTGAGAGAAAACATAAGCACATCCTAGAATAGCTAGAGCATTAAAGTTTTAAGCATGAATACCTACAGAGTTTTGGGGAAAATTTTTTCTTATAGCAACATATTTATTAACCAAACCTCAAGTACACTCTTGAAAGGGAAAACACCATATAAATTATTGTTTGGAGAGAAACTTTCATTACAACATCTTAGGGTGTTTAGTTGATTGTGCTTTATACATTATAATGTTTAATCCAAAGATAAGTTTGGTTCTCAGGCTAGAAAGTGTGTGATGATAGGATATCCATATGACCAACAGGGTTGGAAGGAAAATGATTTGGAGAATGGTGAGATGTTCACATCAAGAGATACAATTTTTCATAAGAAAATATTTCCTTTCATTAAAGTAGGTGAAAGAAATAGAAGAGTTTGAATGATTAATGAAGTTAAAGAAGAACAAGAACTTCATAGGGAGGAAAAAGTAAGAGATACCAAAGGCAATGATGCACAAGAACCAGCCGAGAATGAAGAAACAACTTTAAATGGTGCAAGTAAGGGGGAGCAGCATAATAATGATAAAAGAGAAACAAGTCTTGTACAAAATAATGAAGAAAAATGTGTCGCATAGGGGGGGTCCCAACAGTGAGAGAAATAAACACAAGAGCTGGGAAGAGGGAAATGTGAAAGAAGAACTCCTATGCATCTTGAAGACTATGTGTGTCACACAATTACAACAGTGATAATAGACCCCCAACAAAGCTCAAACACTACAACAAGGTTCTTCTGAGATAGGTACATGCTATCCCATTATAAGTTATGTAAAATATAATTATTTTTTTCTTCAAATAGAAACTTTCTTGCAACCATTGTAATTGAAACAAAACCTAAAACTTACCATGAAGCAAAAAAAGACAAGAGATGGGGAGGGGCATGGCAAAGGAGATACATGCCTTAGAACAAAATGGAACTTGGGCAATAAAAGAATTGCCAATAAGAAAGAGGGCAATCGGTTTCAAGTGGGTCTTCAAGATAAAGTACCAAGCAGAAGGCACGGTTGAGAGATTGAAAGCGAGACTGGTGGCAAAAGGATTCATACAAGTAGAAGGAATAGATTTTCATGAGACATTCACACTGATAACAAAATTAGTGAGTGTGCAAGTGTCCTTGATTGTTGCACTGGCAACAAGATGGAGATTACATCGACTAGTTATGAATAATGCTTTTCTACACTATGGTTTAGAAGAAGAAATTTACATGGGCAAAATAAGACTTGTTATCTCAAAAAATCATATATGGTCTACGACAAGCTTCAAGAAATTGGTTTACAAAGCTAAGAAATGCATTTAAGGTTATTTGTTCAATCACAAACATATTATTCTTATAATATCCCAAAATGTGCCTAGAAGTTTTAGTATAATTGTTGTTTTATTTGAATTAAAATGTATATGTTATTGGAAAGAGAAAATAATTTAAAAAGGAGTGTATATGTTGTATATATGGATATATATATAACATATACACAAGTCAAATGGATGGTCAAAGGAAGAAGATATTTATTTTGGTTACTTATGAAATTACTAAAAAGGGCATGTAAGTGAAAGGAAGTTAAAACAAATAGATGGGGGTATTTAAGTAATTTTCTTTTTTGAATGCTTGGTGGAGGTTTAAAGAGATGAAAAGTTTGACTTTGTTCCTTCATTTTCTTTTCTTCTCCTCTGGTGGCCGGCCATTATCAAGAAAAGAGAGCAAGAAGAAGGTTTTGAGTTCTAAGATCAAATTGAAAGAGGTTTCAAATAAACAAGTTGGAATTTCAAGAAATTTCATTATTTTGGTAAGTTCTCTCTTGATTGCTCTTGTTGTTTTTGAAGTTATTTTTGAGTTTGATGAAGTGTTGTTGATAATATGGTTAGGATTGCTTGTGGTGTGTTTGTATGTGTTGGAAATGGAATTAAAGATAAGAAGTTAGGTTGGTGATGGTGATGGAAGAGTAAGAGTTGTGTTTAGTGAAATTTCTTTCTGTTTTACAATTAGTAAAGGCTGTGACTTGTATGATTTTTAATTAAATATAGAAAAATGTTCTTGAAGTGAATTGTTGATATGTTGTGCCTCTATAATTCTAGAATGACTGAAAAATATGTTGATTCGATTTTGGAATGGTTATGATTTTGGAAAGATTATTTTTATTAGACCTGTTCCAGCAGGTACCTTAACTGAGACAGCTATCTTTCGGGATTTTTAATAAAATATAGAAAAATAATATCCAATTGAATTTTGGATATGTTGTGGATTAGTGAGTCTAGTATTTGAGAAAAATAATTTGGAACCACTTTGATTGAATTTGATTTATGGAATTCACAAAGTTCAGAACTGCTGCCAGGATGCAGGGAAATTGGGGCAGTTTGGTTGGGTGAACTATTTGACCAGGATTTTGTGTTCAGTTTGATCTGAAATTTTAAAGGAATTATTTTAAGATGTAAAACTAAATTCTGTAAAAATTTTAGAGTTTTTAGTCAAGTAGATTATTTTATAAAATTTTTCAAAATAAGGATAAAGTGGAGTCTAAAACCAGAATTTACTATTCATATGGTCATTTTGCTAATATTCCTTTTGGATTAGGTTGTGAAGAGGTTGAATTGCCCTAACCTAAGTGTTGAGGATTCTTGGAAGAGTAGGTGTATAGATTGGTGTGAGTTGGTTTTAAGGTAAGTACAAACTACATTATTGCATACATTCATATGATATTGAGACTTGAGACATATTTGGTTATAATGTGAATGTTGTGATGAGCATGTAAAATATGTGTTAATGCAATTGATTATATCCATTTGAATAATGAATTGATTAATGTGATTTGAAATATAACGAAATGTGAAATGTGAAAGATATGATGTTATGAAGAGTTTCTTTATTGTGATTTGAGATCATATGAGATATGAGGCCATGATTGTTGGCTATGATGATGCAAATGAGATGATTGAGACATGATTGCCTAATTTGCTTATGAAATATAAAATGAATTGAGAAAGAGATTATGAAGAGATGAATGAAATGTTTGTGTGCTTAATATGTTATTCAGATTTCAGAGTTCTGGGTTTGGCGGCATGCCTATGAAATATATGAATAATAGTAACAGTCTTGCCGGGTTGAGGATCTCCTCGAGATTAGTCGGGTTGAGGTCCAAGAGACTGGGTCTGTTACACTTATTTTGGTAACAGTCTTGCCGGGTTGAGGATCTCCTTGAGTCTAGCCAAGTAGAGGTCCAAGAGACTGGGTCTGTTACCCTATCCATGGAAAGATATATATATGTGTATATCGCCTACGGGCTTGATGATTATGATTATGGACCAAAGCAGTAACTCTGAACTTTGAATAACATATTAGTGTATTTTGGGCCCATGCTTGTCTTTGTTTTCAATGTGAATCATGAATGTTTTGATTAATTATTAAATAATGTAAAATTGTGAAATATAATATTCTCTTGAATTGATCTTGAATCTTGATTGTGTGACATTAGCATGGCATTAAAGCATCATAGCCACTAAGCCGTTGGCTTAGCGCGAATGTGATTCTTCGCGCAGGTGACAGGGAAGAACCAGAGAGTTCCTCTAGGCCGAGTCGAGCCTAGATTTTGAAGAGTGAATAGAGGGCTTTAAGATCGAAGACTGACTGCCAAACATGTATAAATTTTATGTGTTGTAAAACTTGAGTTTTGATGTATATAAATTTGTAAATATTGTTACTTTCCGTTGCATAGTGAACAAATATTTTATCTACTGTATTTCATAATAAATCTTTACTTTATTTTGTACTAGAAGTGTAAATCCTTTTTGCAGGTTGTAGTTGAGGTTATAAGGGGGATTTATTGGAAGTGTACTGAGAATGATTTTGTTTGCATTAGTTTATGTAAAAATGTTTTCAAAAATCAGAAAAAAAAAAAACAAGTTTTGTCGACACTTGGGATTAAATTTTTAGGCGAAACTATGGCAAAATTTTTGTAAAAATCGGAACTAAAATTTGACTAAGTAAAAGTGGTAGCAACATTAGGATAGTGTGGCGCCTCTACTCAGCTTACCCACGTAAGTCGGGAAGGGGTGTTACAATTCTCTTTTCACTTATAACTGTGGAGGTGTCATTCTTGGTGTTTTGGTGTATGTGGATGATTTCTTCTTTTATGGAATGATGACAAAGCTTGCAATGAGTTTAAAATTTTTCTTGATCGAAGTTTTGGAGTAAAAGACTTAGGGATACTCAAGTATTTTCTGGGCATTAAGGTGGCACAAGGACCGAAAGGCTTGTTCCTTAGCCAAATGAAATATGCAATAGACATTATTTCAAAATGTGATATGCTTTAGATGAAACCAACAGATTTTCCATTGCCACAAAACCATGGTTTGAGTCTTATAGTGTAACATCTAATAGTTTATTAAAATTAAATTAAATTAATAAGTTGGAGGGTTAAATGATGTATTAGAAGTGAGAAAACATCATATATATATATATATATATGTGAAATATAATAAAAATATACATTACATACAAAGCCAAACATAAGATAGAAAAAAATAAAATATAAATAGTGAAAGAGGGGCAAAATGGTAAAATATAATAAAAATAATAAAAATAATTCAAAAAGAAAATAAATATGGGTGAAAGATGGAAATTTGGAATTAAAATTAAATAAATACATAAATAATTAAAATATTAAAATAATATTTATATATATAGTAATTAAAAGAGAAAAAGTCAAAAATTAAAAAAGAATTTCTTTCTTCTTCTTCTTCCTCCAAAGGTCGAATTCCATTATTAAGCAAGAAGGAAATTTTGCTTTATCCAACACTCAATTTTGAGAGGAATTTCAAGAATCAAAGGGAGATTTGGCAAAATAGTATAACACATTTATACTATATATACGTAAAATATATATACCCTGTATATGTAAAGTACATATATAAACTACAAGAGTGGTATGATAATTCACTGAATACACACCTTCAATTGGTAATATAAATTTAGAATGGTATAAATATATAAAATGCATTAATATAAACAAAGTTAAAACCTTATCAGATTATTTATTAATAAAAATCTCTGGAAAAAATTCGTCAGAGTTTTATCTGTAAATTCAATACTGATGGTGCGAACTTATGCTATTGCAATATCGCAAGTGCACGGGTCGCTCAAGTAATAAAGTAGTGAGTGAGTTATCATTCCACTGGGGACAAGGCCAAGTACTAGTGCAAATTTTAACTGTTGTTTAGCAAATCAATAGTTTTGTGAAGTTTTGTAATTAAAGATAATTAACTTAATAACTGAAAGTAGAGAGAGATTGAGTGTTGTGCAAAAAGGATTGATGATGAAAATACTATCCAGATATTGAATCCCCCTAGCCACAATTATATTTATGAAAATCAATTCAATTAAATCACATAATAGAGTTGAATTGGCATTCCTCTAAATTAGACTAAAATCTCTCTCAAGTGAATTAGTCCCTAATCACTAAGTAGAATGCTGGAATCTCTTCTCAAACATAATTAACTAGATCTTGCATTAAGAACAAGGAATCATAGACCAAATGATCTTGTAAGTCTATCTCTAGCACTCCAATATATCCTCAATCCTTATGAGTACTCAATTCATATCAAGCTTTCTCAAGTCAATAATATGAAAATTGCAACCAATCAATAAGCATGCTATTATCAATTGGAAATAAATCATTAAGCATCATAAGAATAACACAACTCAATCAAATGATTTAATTAGATAAAATTATTCAATCCATACAATAAAGCTAGGGTTCATCAATATCTAGATAGAGAATGAGTTAGTTCATGTTCAAAACTAGAAAACTAGAACAAGAGAAATAAGAGAAAGAATCCAAACAATCCATGGTGAATAATTTGTATTCCTTCACTTGAATCCTTGAGTCTTGGTTTAGATCTTGTTTAGGATATGTCTTCACCTTCAATCTCAGCTTCAAAACTCTCTTTTTAGAGCTAGAAGTCGGCTCTAGGTTATAAAATATGAAAAATCGCTTCCTAATTCGCGTTCGGCTCAGCTTTTATAGTGCAAATTTTTTTGCCTGACATGCCCAGTGACACGCCCATGTCACTGGGCATGTCAATGCTTCTGTATGGAAGTATCAAAGGCACGTCCATTGACACGCCCATGTCCATGGGTGTGTCACTTGAAGAATTTTGCTCCTTTCCTCTACTTTCATCCGTAATTCCTCCGAAAATGACCATAAGCCTCAAAATATAGAGAATTCCTGAAATTAACCCTAAAAAGCACTTGAACAAACAAATTAAACACAGTTAGATAATAATCATATTAAGTAATAGGGGCAAAATATCATCAATTGTGCACTTATCAAATTCCCCCACACTTGAGTTTTTGCTTGTCCTCAAGCAAACTAAATCACTATAATAAGTAGAAATGATGGACCCCTCTATTTTCAAAAAGAAACAAAAAGTTTGACAATACTCGAATCAGAAAACCCGACGTTCTCAAGCAAAAACTAATTCACAATCATGACAGCTGAATCAAGAAATTTCACAACAAAAATTTCACAAACCTAAAACCTAATAATCCAGAGTTAAAAGATTGAGCATACAATTCCAGAAAATCCAAAAGTCATGAACAAAGTATAAAAAATGTAAATTTTATCTTAAGTTCTTTAACCCTTATTATTATTATTATTATTATTTTATTTTTTTTATTTGTATATACACATATAAATACATTTTTATTATTTAAGGAGTCCGACTTGTTTGAACTGATACTAACATTTTGACGAGAAGGTAAACATTTGTGATGCTGACCCTCGGTTACTCAGCCAGAGTAACCGTTCAAATGGCTACTAGCACTATTCATGATTCCAACTCATTTGCTTTAATTCGAGAGTAAAAATCAGCGGAACAGGGATAAATTTTCAAAGCTCCTTTTATTAGAATTATTTATTTATATATATTTTTTAATTGTTCAAGGGTCAGGAACTTAAGGGTCATACTAAGTCCGACTCAAGAATCTAAGGAATTACAACATGCTAAAAAATGTAACTAAGGTTTTAAACTTCAGATGTGTCCAATTTCCATCAATCCACTACCTAATTATAGCTATTACAGTCGATCCTCAGCAATTGATCAAGAAAACCAAGTTAACCTCAATAATAAATTGTCATTAAGAAAATCACAAATTAATTTAATATATAAAGAGGAACCATTTCAATTCACACTATTATAGCAATCTAGCTTACTTGAATCCAAAAAAACAATTTGCAGAACTTAATTGAGACAAATGAAACAAATGGAAAGAATGAAATAATAGTAACTCAATCAAGAAAGTATACCTCTCCCCCACACTTAAGATGCACATTGTCCTCAATGTGTGTGCAAAACAAGAAATAATAAAGAGAGAGAAAAATTGCCCTTCCATGTCCATGATTGGACAAATATGAGTACGATTCCAAGAGTATGGTGAAGGCGAATTTTCTTCAAAACAAAAACTAAAATGCATAAACAAAGTTAAGACATAAGTAAATGAAATAAACAAACAGATAAAACAGTTCGTAAGAAAAATGCAATTGGCCAACAGGCATAAAAATAAAATAAAAAGAAAAATAACAGGAAATAGGTCATAAAAATGAAATGAAATGTGGGCTAGTCAAAAATCGGCACAGCGTTGGAATCGTCACCGCTGGTCTCATCATCGGATACATCAACTGGAGGTGCAGGTGCAGGTGGCTGATATGGTGGAGGTGGTGGTTGTGAAGGGTTAAACCCTTGATACCTCCAGAACTCTAACATGGATTGTTCCAGCCATTGCCTTCTCAAGATCTTGTGATCTAGTTGAGCTTGGAAGGAAGTAGTCTGTTCAAGCATGAACTGCTGCATCTGGTCCTGCTGAGTTAAGATCTTATTCTGATTCAACTCGATATTCCTTATCTTACCTTCGATCCTACAAATCTGACACTCTAAATCTGTGGGCTTCCTGTCATCATCCCACTCAACATTAACTGACTGTCGCTAGTCTTGAAATGTAGGGATTTGGAAAAAAGATGGTCTAGCAGAAGAAGAAGAAGGTGCAGCAGTGGAAGAAGGCCCAGCGACAGTTGTTGAAGGCCCAACGGCAGTGGATGAACCCAGAAAATCTATCAGTGGAGGTGGTGGTATATTCGAAGGAGGAGCAGAAGGGGCTGCCTCTGATATATCTAAATCCATAGGAGGTGCCTATAGCCTAGCTACCTTCTCCCGGTTTAGTCTCTTCAATGTGTCCATACCCAATAGTTTGGGCAAACCATCCACCGTCATAGGTAGGCATTCATCTAACACACCCAAGCGATAAGCTAGTCGTGTGACATACATGCCACCATGTAAAGTACCTGATGCTCCCTTTTTAGACTGCTCGTAAAAGAAGTGTGTGATGGCGTGTGCGATATTGCACCGGGTCTTCTGTACTATGCAGTGTAGGAAAAACAGATCTCTCAGGCTCACCACCCCTGTTCTGCTCAGCCGAGCTGTAAGAGTGTGAACTAACAGGTTGTGCACCACTTGGCAGGGGAAGGACTCAAAGTTAGATGCCTTAGATACCTTGGGCTGATATTTATCTGCAGTGGGTGCAAAGGTCCTCCAAACCCGAGGGGGAACAATGTTATACTCGACGAAATCCACCTCGAAATTCAGATAGTCGAAAGTCTATACATCCTCTGCAGTGTATAACCCGAGATGCACCCCAAGGTCATTAATGCTCATATGGAATCTCTGCCCCCCTAATCTGAATTTCATGGTTGGCTCAGTGATTGAAACCTTAGTCTTTTGAAACTAAAAGGTACAGTAAAATTCCAATGTCATCTCTCTGTAAGTAGGCTCATTGATAGAGAACAGTTGTTCCCATCCTGGTTGGTTGATCAGTTCTCGATTACCTGCTACTATGTTTGCTAGTTCCATAGTGTCCCAATCCAAAACATGAGGTGGGGACCAATCCTTATTGCCGAAAAGTTCAAATCACCTTCTTTCCTCGGCATTTGAGAATCTAAGGCATTTTGTGGTTTGCCATGAACTTAGAAGTTGGTCGTGTAGCGGGTTGGCTAGAACTGCCTTTCCCTCATGCACGTTTGGCGGGTAGCTGGGAGGATGATTGTTTGCGAGGGCCCATTGTCTAAAAAACAAACAAGAATTCCTCAATAACAATAAAAATATAGCACGATATGAAACACCGATAAAAGATCGGCATAAGATTACCGAAATACCGGCATTATAACGATGAAGCATAATGTAAATTCCAATAAAATTAATGATAACATCCAATTTAAAACAAGTTTAATCAATCTATATCAACAAACATTTAACCAACAAAAGCGACAAAATTATTATCTAGGCCAATCCAATAAACACTTAACCAACAATAGCGAGGAACCAAATCGAACAACGACAATTAATTGGAATCACAAACGAAACCTTATAGCCATAACCCAACAAACAAATCAAGTAATGGATAATTCAAACAAAAACTAAATCACAATAAAACAAATGCCGAATCAAAAATGGAATCGAAATCAAAACAAAAGCAAAATAAAGCAATCACCGCATAAATCTCTATAAATCAAAATGAAATAAAATAAATCAAACGCAGCATAAAACTTGCAATTCTAAGGAAAGTAAGAGATAATACAAGAAATCCATAAGAAAAACGAAAGAAAAATGAAAGAAAAACAACAAAAATTGCAAAAGTGAGAGTTCGTACATGAAAAGTGTGAAAATCGTGTGGAATCAAACGGAAATCAAGCGAATCCGCGCAAAAATTGCAAAACAGCAGTTAAAATCTCTTCTAAAGTGAATGGGTGTGTGAGTGTGGTGGTGGGAGTGCAAGAAATTTGAGAGAAAATGAGAGAGGAAGGAGGAAGAAAACTATTTTTTGAGTTTAAAATGGCTTCGGGCCATATATAAAGACGTCGGCACCCCCAGTGACACGCCCATGTTACTGGGCGTGCCCTATGTAATGCGAGACAATGTATACGACATGCCCATGGACACGACCGTGTCCATGAGTGTGTCACAAGTACTGGATGAATCGTTAAACGGCACGCCCACAGACACGGGCATGTCAATGGGCGTGGGCGTGTCACATGTACTGTGACAATAAAGGAAACGACATGCCCACTGGCCTAGGCATGTTCTTTGGGCATGCTGGCTCTTTTTTTTTTTTAGGCACGACCAGTGATACAGGGGTGTCCGTGGGCGTGCCATAGCCACTGTTTCACATTCAAAATGACACACTCAGTGACACAGGCGTGTCACTAGGCGTGTTGTAGCTACTGCCTCTAAAAAATAATGACACGCCCATTGACATGGGCGTGTCCTTAAATATGCTCAATTTACCCCTCAAAATCAAATTTCCTCTATAAATTCAAATTAATGTATCACAAACAAACCACCAACCAATGATAGAAGGATCAAAATAAAAAATTGATGCACAAACCAAAAAAATAGAAATTAAAGACATAAAAATTAAAGAAGGAATAAAATGTTGGGTTGTCTCCCACCCAGCACTTCTTTAACGTCATATTAGTTGGACATTCAGGGCAAATTTCCCTAGTCTTGGAGGTGTAAAACCTTCTTCAAGTCATGTATTCCCCCCCCCCCCAAAGTATAATTTGAGCTTGTGCCCATTTACCTTAAAATCTCCTTTTTCCGGATGAGTTATTTCAACCACTCCATTGGGGAAAACTTCCTTATCTGTAAAAGGACTAGACCATCGAGATTTTAACTTACCTGGAAAAAGTCGAAGCCTCAAATTGTACAATAATACCTGATCTCCCGCTTGAAACTCTTTTCGCTCTTTAATGTGAGCATCGTGCCATCTCTTAGTATGCTCCTTATACATTCTTGCATTGTCATAAGCTTGCAATCTCCATTCATCCAACACGTTTACCTGCAATTTTTGCCTTTCACCTGCACGAGCTAGATCAAGGTTAATCTGTTTTATAGCCTAATATGCATTATGTTCAATTTCTACAGGTAAATGACAAGCTTTTCCATATACCAGCCTAAACGGCATAGTGCCCAAAGGAGTTTTGAATGCAGTCTTAAAAGCCCATAGGGCATTGTCCAATTTCTCGGACCAATCCTTTCGAGATCACTCTATAGTTTTTTCTAGAATTCTTTTTATCTCCCTATTCGTGTTCTCAACTTGGCCACTAGTTTGGGGATGGTAAGGAGTAGCAAACCTATATGTAACACCTAATCTTTTAAAAACTTTCTCGAGCTGAACATTACAAAAGTGAGTACGCCTATCACTTATGATTGCTTTCGGTGTACCAAATCGAGAGAACAACTTCTTCGAAAACTTCATCACTACCCTGGCATCAATGGTTGCCAAGGCTTGAGCTTCAGGCTATTTAGAGACATAGTCTATAGCTACAAGAATATATTTGTTACCAAAGGAATTTGGAAATGGTCCCATAAACTCAATCCCCCATACATCAAAGACTTCACACACTAGAATTCCATTTTGGGGCATCTCATCACGAGATGAAATGTTTCCAGTCCTTTGGCAACGATCACAACGATTCACAAATTCGTAGCTATCTCTAAACAAAGTGGGCCAATAAAATCCTGATTCTAGTACTTTTTGAGCAGTCCTATTGTCTCTCATATGACCACCAGCTGGTCCAGTGTGGCATTGACTAAGAATATTCATCCATGCCACACACCGTCGGATCATGTGATCCTTACATAATCTAAAAAAAAAGGGATCCTCCCAAAAATAATATTTTAAATTGGAAAAGAATTTCTTCTTTTCTTGATAAGTTAAGTCCTTAGGAAGTTCCCTAACAGCTAAATAATTAGCAAAATCTGCAAACCAAGGTGTTTCAAAATTCAAATTACTACCTCACTTACCATGGCATACAGCTGCTCATCGGGGAAATGATCATCAATGTCCCCTTCTTCAAATCTCTCCAAGGTTGGATTCTCCAAGCTAGAAAGGTGATCTGCTGCCAGATTTTTAGCTCCCTTCTTGTCTTGAATTGTCAAGTCAAATTCTTGCAATAATAAGACCCAATGGATTAGCCTAGGCTCTGCATCAATTTTAGCAAATAAATACCTCAAAGCTGAATGGTCTGTATAAACAATCACTTTTAACAAGATTAGATATGATCTAAACTTATTAAAAGCGAAAACTACAGCTAGCAGCTCTTTCTCTGTAGTTATGTAATTAGCTTGAGCTGTGTTCAAAGTCTTGCTTGCATAGTAGATAGGCTGGAAGTATTTCTCTTTGCATTGACCCAAGATTGCTCCCACTGCAAAGTCACTCACATCGCACATTAGTTCAAATGGTAGATTCCAATTGGGAGCTACCATTATTGGAGCATGGGTCAATTTCTCATTAAGAATTGTGAATGCTCTAAAACATTCCTCATCAAAAATAAAATCCATATCCTTCTCAAGGAGTCTTGTTAGTGGGTGGGCTATCCTAGAAAAATCTCATATAAACCTCCGATAAAAGCCCACATGTCCTAGAAAACTTATGATGGCCTTTACAGATATGGGTGGCAGTAGCTTCTCAATGGTGTCTACCTTAGACCAATCTACCTCAATGACCTTGCTTGAAATTTTGTGTCCCAACACGATTCCCTCTTGAACCATGAAATGACACTTTTCCCAATAAATCACTAAATTGGTTTCCTCACATCTAATTAAGACTCTTTCAAGATTTTCCAAACATCTTTCAAATGAGCTACCATAGACCGAGAAATCATCCATAAACACCTCCATAATATCCTCAATAAGTTCATCAAAGATTGCCACCATGCATCTCTGAAAAGTCGCAAGTGCATTGCATAACCTGAATGGCATTCTTCAATATGCGAATGTCCCATATGGGCAGGTGAATGTAGTTTTCTCTTGGTCTTTCGAGGCAATTGGGATTTGGAAATAGCCTAAAAAACCATCCAAAAAGTAATAATACTCATGCCCGTATAACCTCTCCAACATCTGATCAATGAAGGGCAAAGGGAAATGGTCCTTCCTAGTTGCATCATTCAATTTTCTATAGTCAATGCAAACCCTGCAACCGGTAACTGTTCTTGTTGGAATCAGCTCATCATTTTCATTAGGGACCACTGTCATCCCTCCTTTTTTTGGTACTACCTGAACTGGGCTCACCCAAGAGCTATCCAAGATCGAATATATAATCCCTGCATCAAGTAGTTTTATCACTTCAGCCTTGTAATATCCTCATGTATGCCCTAGAAGTTTTGTTTATGTTGTTGTTGTTGTTGTTGTAAATGGGATTGAATGTATATGTTATGTGATAAGAAAAGAGGTTTGAAAGAGAATGCTTGTGTATATGTGTTTTGGGAAAGAAAGAGGGTTTAGAATAAAGTGTATATGTTGTTTATATGATAATATATATAACATATACATAAGTCAAAGGGAGAGTCAATGGAAGAGAGATATTTTTATGGGATATGTGAAATTACATATATGGTCATATAAGAGACAAAAGGTTAGTTATATGGTTGAGGGCATTTTGGTAATTGATTGGATAAAATCTCTTGGTGGAGATTTAAAGAAGAAAAGCTATTTGACTTTGTGTCTTTATCATTTTCTTCTTTCTTTCATGAAGAGGCCGGCCATCCAAGAAGAGAAAGAGCAAGAGAGGTATTCTTGCTGCTTGAAGCAAATTGATGAAGCAATCAAAGGATTGGGTTAAAGATTTGTGAAATTTCTTCATTTGAGGTAAGATCTTTTCCTTGATTTCTTCTTTTCTTTTGAAGGGGTGTTTGAAGTGAATTAGGGTTTGTAGGATTTGATGATGAGATGTGTTTATGATGTGTTTTCAAGTGTTAAAGTGATTTTAAGTTAAAAGGTTACATAGGTGTTGTTGTGGAAAGTGGTAGATGTTGAATTTGAAAGATTATGAATGATGTTGGATTTTAGGGTTTTGAAATGGTATTTGTTTAAATGTAATATTAATGTATTGTGAAGTGGTTTTTGTGATGAATATGTGTTTAGAACATTGATTATATTCATTTGAAACATGTTATATGGTGTATATTGTGTTGAGTGATATTAGAAGAGAATTGGTTTTGGTTAGGGTGTTGTTCTTGGGTGACACGGCCAAAGGCATTGAGAGACGCGGCCAAGTCATGAAATTTTGGACGTGTTGGATTGGTTTTTGAGAGACACGGCCGTGTCCCATGCCAGTGTCTGTCACTGCCAAAGTTAAGTTGAGAGACACGGCCACAAGCTTGGCCGTGTCCCTCAAATGTGTTTGCTACTGTTTTTATTTTTGTTCTTTTTGTATGGTTTTGATTCTTCAAAGATATCATTGATACTTAAACCTAAACATAAACATTTTTAATATACTTCAAAGATAAGAATGACCTAATCAAATATATGTGGAACATACATTCATGGATGTTGAGATTGTAGCACACATTTTTGATATTGATGAAACATATGAACAATGTTAGGCTATATGCATTGTGAATGGTAATGTGGTATGTACTTTGAAATGTTATATCAATGATGTTATATAATTAATATGAATTGAGATATTGTTTGATTTGAGGCCATTGTGATTGGCTATGATGATTCAATTGAAAGATATATGGCATGTTTGCCTAATTGATGAGAATTGAGAACTAAATGTAAATGAATTGTGTGGCTAATGTGTTATTCCATTTTCAGAGTTTGTTATTGGTGGCATGCCTAATGATAGTAACAATCTCTTGAAGTTAGGTTGGATTGAATCCTTGAAGCCTAATTGAGATGTTACAACCCTTGAAGCTAGGTTGGGTTGGTTCTTGAAGCCAAGTTGGGTTGAAGCTTAGCATGCTTTGCTCCCCTTGAAGCTTGGTTGAACATAATCCTTGAAGCCTAGTTGGGTATATGATATTGATAAATGTGATAACAAAACCAAAACATTAACTTTGAAAATTGAATGGCATATTAGTGTGTTTTGGGCCCATGCTTGTCTATGTTTAATGTGAGTCATGAATGATAACTTGATTGATTAATGAAGGATGTGGAAATATATTGAATTGTGGTATGCTTATATGATTTGTGATAGGCAAAAGGGTTGATGTTAGCTTTTCACCTATGTTGTTGCTTTTATTAATAAGGTGTGTTGCATTGCATTGCACTTAAGCATAACATTAGCATGATCTGTCTTACTAAGCCCTTGGCTTAGCGCGATAGTGTTTAATCGCGCAGGTGATAGAGTTGATAGAGTTGAACCCGAGAGCTCTTCGAGACCGAGTGAGAGTAGACGTTGAAGAGTTGATTTTGGGAACTTAAAGATCAGAGCAGACTTGCCAATCATGTATAACTCTTTTATATTTTGTAAAGTTTGGTTTATAATGTAAATATATGTATAATTGTAATTATGTACTCAAATGTTTTCATATCGGTAAATATTTTCTAGATTTCGCTGCGTATTAACTAAATATATTTATATACCTATTTTGTTTTAAACTACAAATTGATTATTTATTATCTATAATGTATATTGAGAAAGATGATGGTATTATATAAAATGTTCTTGAATGTTATAAGAATCCGTAGCATTCCTATATTCGATACATGTATACTACAATGTGGTGTATGTAGTGTGTATGTATTGGGTGTGGGGGTGTTACCATGTTTGCTACTAGCAGAAATGGTACTGGATGGTTCTCGCTGGCTCTCTTAAGTGGGAGGTCAGGGGTTCGATCCAGGGAGGCGACCCCTTGGGGCCAAATAAACAAATCCTGCTGGGTGGGCCGCGAGGGCTGTCCAGTACTGTAGCGATCGCTTGCCTCCTGCGGACTCCGTGCCCAGGTGGTGAAAAGGCCGGGCCGTAAGCCACTAGTGGGCCGGGCAGCCGACCTGGTCGGGGAGGGTCGTTACAAGCCTTCACTACATCTTTCATCTTTGGGTTTAGTCTCCGTTGTGGTTGCACTACTGGCTTGAATTCATCCTCCATCGGTATCTTGTGAGTGCAATAGGATGGACCGATACCCTTGATGCCTGCTATCTTCCAAGCTATCACTTTCTTAAGCTTCTGCAACAACTGGATGAGCTTTACCTTCTGCTCAGAAGATAGGTGGGAACTCAGAATTATTGGCAATTTCTTTTTCTCTGCCAGAAATTCATACTCAAAGTGATCTGGAAGGGGTTAAGTTCCAAGTTGGGTGGGTCAATCACCAATGGTTTTGGCTTTTCTTCCTTTGGCATCTCAATAGTTTCATATGCCCGACATTTGAATGATTTGCTTGCTTCAAGAACAGCAAGCTGCTCCATTGCTTCTCGATCCTCAACATTTTCCTGCAATAAACACAACTCAAGGGGATCCTTGGAAACAATGTTAGTGACACAATTGACGGTTTCATGCTCAATAATATCATTACATGAATCCGCCTCATCAAGCGCAAGTGAGTGTTTCATAGCATCATGTATTCTAAAAATAACTTTCTCACCACCCACTCTCAAAGTTAATGTGCCATCATGAACATCGATAAGGGCACGGGCTATATTTAAAAATGGCCTACCAAGAATAAGTGAAATATCTGCATCCTCATCGATATCGATGACAACATAATCATTGGAGAAAATGAAATCCCCGACTTTTACCAACACATCTTCTATAATACCACGAGGGTAGACTACTGACTTATTAGCAAGTTGGATGGTCATAAGTGTTGGTTTAGGTTTACCAATGCCTAACTCTTTAAACATTTTATAGGGCATAACACTTATGCTAGCCCCAAATCAGCCAATGCACTTTTAACCTCAAGGTTACCTATCAAACATGGAATGGTAAAACTGCCTAGATCTTTTAACTTCTTAGGTAACCTCCTTTGCAAAATTGCCGAACTCTTTTTAGACAAATGCACTAAAGACACTTCCTCAAGTTTCCTTTTGTTAGAAAGGATATCTTTCAAAAATTTAGCATATTTAGGCATTTGTGACAAAGCTTAAGCAAATGGAATATTAATGTGCAATTGTTTAAAAAGTTCAAGAAACTTACCGAACTGAGCATCAATTTGTCCTTATTCAACCTTGCCAGATATGGTACTCTAGGTCGGTATTCCTTCATTATGGGGCTACTTTCTTGTGGCTGGTTCTCTTTCTCACTTTCTATTGCAGCTTTCTCTCCTGAAGTGACAATAGGATCATCTTCTTTTTCTTTTTCTTGTACTTCAGCCCCTTTCTCTGCCACTTCTTCTCTTTTCTCAACCACAGTGCCCTTGATCTCTTTTCCACTCCTTAATGTAATTGCCTTAAGCTGCTCTTTAGGATTTGCCTCAGTGTTGCTAGGTAAACTCCCTTGTGGCCTCTCACTGAGCAGCTTGGCAATTTGCCCCACCTGATTCTCTAAATTATGAATAGAGGCTTGCTGATTTCTAAGGGTGGTTTCAGTTGATTAAAACCTAGTTTCAGAAGCTACTATAAATTTCTCCATCATGTCCTCCAAATTACTCTTTCTTAGAGGGGCAGCTTGTTGATGTTGGGGCTGCTGGAATCCAAGGGGAGGTCTTGGATTATTCTGATTATTCCATGAGAAATTAGGATGATTTCTCTACCCCGGATTGTACGTGTTGATGTAGGGGTTATTCTGTTGTTGCCTTGGCATTTTTCCAACATAATTTACTTGCTCTTGCCTAGCAAACATGTTGCCACTTTGGCAATCTTGACTTTAATGTCCACCCTCACACAATTCACAAGACATCACCTAAATTACTTTCCTCGAAGAAGAAGAAGCTAAAGAATCAATCTTTTTGTTCATTGCTTCCAACTGTGCTGTCAAAGCAACTACTGGATCCAATTGATGTGAACCATCAACCCTTAACTTGCCTTGCTCCCTTGGGGTTTTCCACTGATAATTTGTAAGGGCCATGTCTTCAATCAAATCTCTTGTTTCATCAAGTGTTTTATCATTTATGGTACCTCCGTCGGCTGCATTGATGGACTGCTTACTCGTGTAATTCAATCCATTGTAGAAAGTTTGGATCTGAAGCCACAGCGAAAGCCCATGGTGAGGACATCTTCTCAATAAATCCTTGAATCTTTCCCAAGCATCATAAAGGGTTTCACCATCTAGCTGGAGAAAAGAGGAAATATCATTCCTCAACTTGGCAGTCTTGGATGGTGGAAAATACTTCTCTAAGAATTTTTCTGCTAGTTGGTCCCATATGGTGAAAGTGTTTGGAGGGAAAGACTTCAGCCACTTCTTTGGTCGTCTCTGAGCGTGAATGGGAACAACCTCAGCCTAATGGCATCTTCAGAGACATTTTGTATCTTGAATGTGTCACATATTTCCAAAAAAGTCTCAATGTGTGCATTAGGATCTTCGTCTGGGAACCCATCAAACTGACAAGTCTGCTGCACCATTTGAATGACATTTGTCTTTATCTCGAATTTATTTGCAGCAACCACTTGTCTTTGTATGCTTGATTCAGCCCCATTAAAAGTCGGCCTAGCAAACTCTTGCATGGTCCTTGGCTCATTTTTTGCCATTTCTTCTTCTAAGATGAGATCTTCAAATTTCGGTTCCATCTCCGCCAGAACTGTTTGCTCTTCTTCCTTTTGCTTTCTCCTCAATGTTCTCTCTAACTCTTGATCTAATTCAAAGAGTTGGGAAGAACTAGCTCAGGTCATAAATGGGAAGAAGTACCTAGAATGACAGTCAAAAAGCAAGAACTTATGTTAAAACAAAATAAAATAAAAACTAAATCAATAGTCTTGATTATATTACTAATATTGAAAACCGTTGTCCCCGGCAACGGCGTCAAAAACTTGATGGTGCGAACTTATGCTATTGCAATACTGCAAGTGCACGGGTCGCTCAAGTAATAAAGTAGTGAGTGAGTTATCGTTCCATTGGGGACAAGGCCAAGTACTAGTGCAAATTCTAACTGTTGTTTAGCAAATCAATAGTTTTGTGAAGTTTTGTAATTAAAGATAATTAACTTAATAACTGAACGTAGAGAGAGATTGAGTGTTGTGCAAAAAGGATTGATGATGAAAATACTATCCAGATATTGAATCCCCCAGCCAAAATTATATTTATGAAAATCAATTCAATTAAATCACATAATATAGTTGAATTGGCATTCCTCTAAATTAGACTAAAACCTCTCTCAAGTGATTTAATCCCTAATCACTAAGTAGAATGCTGGAATCTCTTCTCAAACATAATTAAGTAGATCTTGCATTAAGAACAAGAAGCATAAACCAAATGATCTTGTAAGTCTATCTCTAGCACTCCAATCAATCCTCAATCCTTATGAGTACGCAATTCATATCAAGCTTTCTCAAGTCAATAATATAAAAATTGCAACCAATCAATAAGCATGCTATTATCAATTGGAAATAAAACATTAAGCATCATAAGAATAAAACAACTCAATTTAATGATTTAATTAGATAAAATTATTCAATCTATACAATAAAGCTAGGGTTCATCAATATCTGGATAGAGAATGAGTTAGTTCATGTTTAAAACTAGAAAACCAGAACAAGAGAAATAAGAGAAAGAATCCAAACAATCCATGGCGAATAATTTGTATTTCTTCACTTGAATCCTTGAGTCTTGGTTTAGATCTTGTTTAGGATGTGTCTTCACCTTCAATTTCAGCTTCAAAACTCTCTTTTTAGCTCTAGAAGTTGGCTCTAGGTTATAAAATATGAAAAATTGCCTCCTAATTCGCGTTCAGCTCAGCTTTTATAGTACAGATATTTTCGCTTGACACGCCCAGTGACACGCTCATGTCATTGGGCATGTCATTGCTACTGGAATTTTGAATATAAGGCACGTCCAGTGACACGCCCATGTCACTAGGCATGTCAATGCTTCTGTATGGCAGTATTAAAGGCACGTCCATTGACATGCCCATGTCCATGGGCGTGTCACTTGAAGAATTTTTCTCTTTTCCTCTACTTTTATCCATAATTCCTCCGAAATGACTATAAGCCTCAAAATACAGAGAATTTCTGAAATTAACCCTAAAAAGCACTTGAACAAACAAATTAAACTCAATTGGATAATAATCATATTAAGAAATAGGGGCAAAATATCATCAATTGTGCACTTATCAAATACACTCAAATTCCTCCCAAGTATTAATCAAATAATCATTTGTAATCCTTTGAGGAGTTTGGGAGGAATTTTGGATATTGTATCTATAAATACTTGGGAGTGTAAACTGCTTTTGTAGGTTGTGGTTATTACTTTCATCCATAATTCCTCCGAAATGACTATAAGCCTCAAAATACAGAGAATTTCTGAAATTAACCCTACAAAAGAACTTGAACAAACAAATTAAACTCAATTGGATAATAATCATATTAAGAAATAGGGGCAAAATATCATCAATTGTGCACTTATCAAATACACTCAAAAATTAATCAAATAACCACAACCTACAAAAGCAGTTTACACTCCCAAGTATTTATTGATACAATATCCAAAATTCCTCCCAAACTCCTCAAAGGATTACAAATGATTATCATTTTATATAAAATCAAATATTCTCAACATAACCAGTGTACAATGCAAATTTTCATTTTTAACAACAATACTTATCAAAAGTGTTCATCTATTCACATTAATGTTTTTACTTTACAAAACTTATATTACACCATACACTAATAATATATGAATGCAACACTGACATGGTTAGTCTCATGGCACCCACCTTTTTAAGTCTTAAACAAGCTCTAAATCACTCTAGTATGCATTTCTAATATTTGCGTGATACACACTACCAAGCTAAGCTCAAGAGCTTAGTGATACACACTTTGATAACTAAAATATTTAAAAACCAATGCTTATGATTCATGATACACAAATCATAATCACATATCATTAGTCCCAACACAACACCATACTTAACACATCATGCCATCACAACAATACATCAATCACTATACAGTCTTTATCCCATAATAACATTTTTATACCATTGCCATATTACGTTCACTATTCATCCATTAGCTCACCATTCATACATGACATATCACAAATACACACATTCTTCAAAACTCAAGTTACATAACATATACATTATATGCAATGTATTATGCTTTAAACAATAAGATTAATTAACTTGAGTGCTGAAGTATGTGCTAATCTCTCCAAAGCAAAATGGAAGTCAAAACTCCACTCACTCCAAATTCTTCTATTACCGTTCACCACTAATTGTGAGAATTACTATCTACTCAACACCTAATCCAAATGTGAATGTATACAATTATTTAGAATCCCATTTTAAGGTATTTTAACCATTAACTATCAATTAATCACACATCTCTTACGTTCTCAAATTTTGCCATAACTCTCTTTAATTTTGAAACAATATTCCAATAAATTCAAAATGGAATTCTAAGTTTATTTCCATCACTAAAATAATTTTATAACATGATTTAAACCATTTAATCTAATTAGCATCAATTATTTAACAAAATTCTTCCAAAACCCTAAATTGCTTAGTAACTCATCCAAACTCTTATCAAACTTAAACAAATCAACCATTTAACTATAAAATCGTTATCTCATCATCAAAGTAACATCATTTAGTACCATTTGATAGATTATAAAACACCCTATCAAATTTCCATATCACACATATTCATTCTCAAAACCTAGTTTCATCATACAAGCACGCCTTACTCAATTAACCATTTATTCACCATATACTCATGATATTAGCATTACAACCATTAATTATAGCAATTATCATCAATTTCTCTCTATACCCAAATTATACATAATCTTAAAATTAAAGCAAACAAGCTTAAAAAATGAAATTACTTACTTGAATCCTTGATTTTTCTTCAAAATCTCCTTGAAACCTATGAAATATTTATGAAATTTTGAGTATTTAAGGAAGCAAAAATCTCCCCTCTTACTCCCAAAAAAAATTCAACTCCCATGGACAAAGGAAGAAGATGAAGATTTTTTTTTTTTTTACTTCTTAAATTCCCATCCATATATTAATTTATTAATACTTTAATTAATTAATTCTTTTAATTTCTTTTAATTCACACCACTCATTTTCTTTCTTCTTTGACTTTCTTTTCTTTCTTTCTTTTAATTTATTTTAATTTTTATCTCCCATCTATAATTATATGTATATGTCTTTTATAGGTCAAGTATATGCATATGTCATTTATACCTTAAGTATTTATTATGTATAATTTTACTTACATGTATATGTAATGTGTATTTAATGTATAAAACAAATATACATTATGTTTATATTATGTATATATTATATATAATATGTGTCCAACATCTATAATAAGTTTATGTGAGGTATATATATTATGTATACACCAAATATACCTTATGTATATATCTTGTCGATAATATGTATATACCCCATATATATCATCTATATACCTTGCATTTCCCTTACCAACATACTAACTATCGTTCAAATTAATTATTTAACAATATGTAAAATTTATGGATGTTACAAATAGCAACTGATTAGTAATCTTTCTTTCCAAATTTATGAAATTCTTTAAAGTTTATGAATATGTATGATTTAGGATTTTAAATGGGTATGGATGAAGTTATTTTGATGAGTAAATAATGATTTTAAGGTTAGATTGAAAAAAAAAAGGTTAGGTTTGGTTAGGTTTTCAAGGAAGAAGGAAAGGATTTTGTTAAAGAATGATTGTTCATTGGATTTCATCATTTAAATCATGTTCTAATATGATTTTAATGATGAAAATGAACTCAAATTAATATTTGAGATTAGTTAGAAGGAAGAACCAAAATTGAAGAAGCTTAGGACAAAATTTTGGGATATTGAAGGATTATATTTTAATTGATGTTTAATACCTTAAACACCTTAAAATGAGATCCTAATGTATGGTTTATCTTTGCATTTTGGTTAGGTATTGAGTAAGTGGCAATTCCACTAACTTAGTAGTGAAGGGCTTATTGAAGAGTTGGGGAAAAGTGAGCATTTTTAGTTATAAGTGCTTTGGTAAAGAGGTATGTGCATACTTTAAATGAAATGCATTAGTTTGCACTTGTTGGCATGCTACATTGATGTGTGATTTGATGGCTATGCTACTTTGATGTGAGAATTCACATGAAAAGTGCATAGATATATGCTTAAAGTTAGAAATACATAATATGTTGGTGGAAAATGTGTAATTTTGCTTAATAAATATATAATTCGGTCACATTTAGCATGTGAGAAGAAAATCTATGAAATGTATTGAATAATAAGAAATGATGGAAAAATGCAAAAACAATAAAAAAGGAAATTGGCATAATTGCCAAAGAGTGAGAAAAATGAGAAATTGTTTAAAGAATGTATGGAACCTTGTATAATATCAATTTCTAGAGTATTATGTTTGGTGTTATGATATACCGATGATTACCTTCAGACCAGATACTGGACATCATTATTATTATCTTCGGGCCAAATGTTGGGCATCACTATTATATTGCCTTCGGGCAAGACACTGGATGTCATTGATATTTTCCTTCGGGCCAGACACTAGATGTCAAATAAGAGCCTAAAGTAATATTCTAGAACTTAAAAATGTTATATAAGGTCATTTGGGCTAAATGTATGTGAATATGAGATGTGGTTGTTTGAAAATGTTAAATGTGTGACTTGCCTCGTTAAACTGCATGCCAAGTTAAGATTTTAAAATGAATCACGTTTTTGCATTATTCAGTAGTTTTTGTTTATATTAAAGTATGTATTACTAGGCAAAATTGCTTAGAGCGATTTGTTTATTTCTCAGGTGACAAGATTAATACAAAGAGCCCTGCTGGATCTGAGCAAGTCTAGGGTATCCGAATTTTGCAGAAAGTTTGTTATACCGCCACGGGACCAGAGCCAGTTGTGAGCATGTAAACATTTACTTATTGAAACTTGTTTTGATTATGTACATTATCTTTGCACATCTAAGAATGTTGTAAATTATAAGGCTTTTAGGTTAAGTGTGGAGTTTGTAAATATTTTAAATAAACTCATACATATGCATATATATATATATGTGTGTGTGTTTGAGCAATTTTGAGAAATATTGGAGTAATAGATATTTGAATTTTTGGGAGTGTAATTCTTTTGGCAGATTGTGTTTGTTTGAAATTTTGGAAATGTCCATAATACAAACAAAACTCTAGCGAATTTTTTCTATAGATTTTTCTTTAATATTAGTATTTGCATTATTTAATATATATATAATTACTTGTCAAATTATAATTTAAGGTTACAAAAATTTTCTTATAATTATGAGAAACTTTATAAACATTAAGAGTGGTGACAGTCTTATTTTCTATATGTGTATTGATATATATACGGAGAGCATATATTATATGTATATAGGAAATAGGGGTGTTACATGTAGAAGGAGAAGACTTGTATGATTTTGGGAGGTAAAGAAGGTTGGTGGGAAGACTCATTTACCTGACAATAACAAGACCAAAGTTGACATAGTCAGTGCATATTCTACTTCAATTTTTTCAAGCACCAAAGAAAAACCATTATGAAGCTACATTATGGGTGGATATATCTAAAAGGCAGTCCAGGTCAAGGAATTGTGATAAAAACTGCGAAGGATTTACAACTATATAGTTATAGTGATTCAGATTGGGTAAGTGGTCCAATCACAAGATAGTCATTGCCATGTACTTTGTTTCTTTGGGAGACAGTCCAATCTCTTGTAAATCCAAAAAGCAAGCGACGATGGAAAGGTCATCAATAGAGGCTGATTGTACAGGTCATCAGTGCAACAAGTGAATTATTCTGGTTAAAGTCCATGTACACCCTTAATTTTGGCCCGGATTAAATTCAAGAAGCTTAAACATGGTATCTTACAATTTTAAAGAGCTTATACCTAGTTTAAAAGCTTGAATCAAACTGGTCTAATGTATAAAGGCCCAAATTAAATTTATAAAACAAGTTCAGTCAGAGAATTAGAAAAATTGTATTCGGTTTGAGTCAGACTAGGTCCAAATCGACATGAGCTAGATTTGGAGTGTCCAAATCTGGCATCTCCAAATCGACATGAGCCTGGCTCATGTCAATTTAGGGTGTCTAAATAGATATGAGCCTAGCCCATGTAGATTTGACCACTCCAAATCGATAGGAGTTAAATCGACATCAGCTTAACTCATTTCGATTTGGACACTCCAAATTGACATGAACCCTATGCTTAGATGATTCTAAATGAGTTGGGTTTGTTTAGGAATCCTAATCACGCTTAAATTATGCAAATCTCAGAACCGGATGAGGATTAACAAGCAGTGTTAACCCTAATTGATACATTATAAATAGAAAGGAAGAGAGAAAGCCAAAGGGACAGTGGTGATTAAGAGATTAACCTAGCAATTATGAAGAACAAAGCAAGGAAAAGAGATTCAATACACAGAAACCAAAATACATAAAAATCAATACACAGCAACTAAGGGAGGCAATAGCAGTTGTCTCTAGATTACTTCGCTCAACCAAGGTGTAAAGTTCGATCTAGGCAGTAGCATCACCAAGTCTAACTACTGTAAGATGGAGGAAATAAACAAAGCTTGGTTCAACAAATTTATTTTGGTGGAGCCAACAACGCAGGTGAAATTGCTTTTAACTAATTCAATTCAATTTCGTTGATTACCGTCAATACTTATATTATTGTGTTGAATTTTGTAGATTCATTTCAATAAGTTATGGATTTGGGATTAAGGCCAACCAAAACATCCACAGTATGTTTTAAACCTTGATCTTGTATATGAAACCCTAATTTACATGTTAAAGCCCTAATTTAGATTAAAAACACGAAAATCACATGTCCAACCTTAGTAATTAGGATAAAACCCTAATTTCATATGTTTTAACCTTAGATTCAAATGTTAAACCGTAATTTTGCATGTCTTGATTTTGATTTGCATATTAAACCCTGATTTTACATGTCTTAGTTTTGATTTGCATATTAAACCCTAATTTTGCATGTCTTGATCTTGATTTGTATATTAAACCCTAGTTTGCATGTTTTGATTATGGTTTACATATTTTAGCCTCAATTAGATACTAAGTCCTATTTTTATTAACTGTAACTCTAATTTTAAGATTGTTCGATGATTTAAATTAATCATTTATCATGGATGATTGATTTATCTTTGATTATTATTTGGATTTTAAGATTGTAAAAAGTATATTTTCACTTTGTGGGTGCCTTATTTATTTTTAATTATGTAATTTATTTTATGAACTTTGAAACTTTGTAAAAGATATATATTTTCACCTTTTGATGTGTGTACTATTTCATTTATTCTTACAAACTTGGATAATTGTAAAGGTATATTTTCATCCTCAGATGGGTGCCCATTTTGATTGGTTTGTTTAACTTAATAATATGGTGAATGTTTATTTTATAATTGCATGTAATATGGATAATAATGCAATAATTTAAGAATTTATAATATTTAGACCTAAAAAGAAGGCTGGTTCCAATAAATCGGACACTATGGGGTGCTAGGTCACTCTCACCTTCTCCCTGCGTACCTAACCTTTTGAACCCAATAGGGGGTTGGAGATTCCTTAGAAATCAAGTCATCCACCCCTTTCTTTTCTTTCCCGGCCCATCCGGGTGGTGACTCTATTTTCTCCAAATTTAGACCCGTATTATCTAAAGCCCAGAGTCTAACAGTATCATAGTCGCAATAACCATTTCACCGGGAGATGGGAGAGAAAATCTCCGCTCATAGTCCTTTTTGGCATTGCTTGGAATTTTTCATGAACCACCCATGTAGTTGTATTACGACAACCATGAGCAAACGAAGCACATTGAAATAGATTGCTACTTTATTCGAGAACACTTGATGAAAAAGCAATATAGCCACATCCTATGTTCTCTCGCGACATCAATTGGCAGATTTATTCATCAAGCCACATGGGAAGAAGTAGTTCCTAGAATTAATTGGGATGTTGGGCATTGTTGATGTACCAACTTAAGGGAAAGTGTAAAGATGCAGTGATTAGAATTGACATTTTTAAATTTATTATATAATATTTAATGTACATATCTTATGGAGACAATTTAGAAAAGATGTGAGAGATTTATGGTAGTATTGTTTAGGGGGAATTTTTCAAGCCAAAAAAATTGCAGCGAATTGAAAATAAAATTAAATATTTAATATTATATAAAAATTTATATTATTTTTTAAACTTTAAAAAATTATTGAATATTTACATGTCTTTTTATTTTAATTATTGGATCTATTAATTTATTTAAAGAATTTCATTAAATAAAATTTTATAAAAATACTATTTCAAATGAGAATATTAGTTTTGTCAAATTCATAATTAAATTACAAAATTCTATCATTAACTTAAATACCTAATCACAAAATAAAAAAATAAAAAAAAAGAGAAGCATATATAGTGCAAAAAAAATAATAATTTATATATATAATAATTTATATTTATGTATAAAAAGCCAATAATTATAAATATATATAATTATATAATAATTTATATATATATAACTATATATAATTTATATAATTATAATATTTATATATAATTTATATGGGGTGGGAAAGGGGGTTCATTGCTTTGTCCCTGATTATGAGAGATTGTATATAAACCTAACTTGTAAAATGTTTTATGCGGAAAAATAGATACAACTTCATTCTCTTCAATTTGAGAAATTTAGTGGACTTGGAGGTGGGGATGTACAGTGGTCAGATTTTGCCGGTTGACCAATCCGATCACTATTAATTAGTTGAAAAAATTTATCTTTAAAAACCAGCCATTATGGGCCAGTTTGGCTAGATTCGTCAGGTTTTTATCATGTTTAGTCGAGTTTATTAATAAATATACAAGCCTAAATCGATCAACCCAATCAGTTTAAGCCGGCATGATCAGTCGAGTTGATTGGGTTGCAATTGAATCTGTCGGGTTCGGACAATTTTACTCATCCCTACTTGGAGGAAAAGAAAAAACCTACGTTCAAATTTTATTTTCTTAATCAAACGGGCCAAGCATGACATTGGATATATAATCAGGTCTAGGAGTGTGGTGCAGCCTCCTGGATGCTACAAATCTCATGAACAGAACCGTACGACTTTGGCTTCAAAAATGCTGCTCCATTAAGTTCCTCTAGTTTTGTATCTAACTTAACTTGCATTTCTAGTTTATCCTAAAACTTAAAAAAAAAAAAAAAAAAAACAACAATTTCTACTCTGGAAACACTTCTTAATATGATCAATTGATCGAATTATCATATTGGCCGTTCAAATTCAGTGCAAAAAAATAAAGAATTTACATAACATTAAAAAAAAAGTATCTTAAGTATTGATTACAGCGGTCTACCATTAAAGTTAATTATGATACATCATCAATTTAACATATAGAACTGAGGATGCTAGATTTTCACGGTATATATTATGTCTTCTTAATAAAAAATTAGTTAAAGACTTAATTGTAAGATGAAGTTAATTAATTTTTATGACTTATAACAGAAATTTCTATCCTTAAAAAATCTCTTTCCATATACATTTTAAAAAACAAAGAATTCCAGACAAGCACAGTTCTTAAAGGTCGCGTGAGCTGCTAATGAACTTAGCCGATTTTTAGAAAATGTGGCGATTAATTCCGCGTTCTCTATTTTCTATTTTCTTTTTCTATTATTTTTTTCTATTATTTTTCTTTTTATATTATTATTATTATTATTATTATTATTATTATTATTATTATTATTATTATATGAATCCAGCTAGCGGAGAAGACATTAGCTTATTTTTAATAATCCTTATAATAAGGCGTTACGGTGAGTTGATATGTACGCGTAATATTTTATATAACATATGATTTTGTAGGGACTTTAGTATTTGGAGTGGAAACTTAGACAAGGACAAGACAAGTCTCCATCAACCCCTTCTGGCTCCAAAAAATGACTTGGAAAATGAATGCAAAGAAAGAGGATAACACCAAACCGTATGTAGTCAACTTTTAACTTTTCATTTGTCATTACATTTCTACTAGGCTTACACCAAACTATATATATATATATATATGGAGATATTTAGTATAAAAATTATGTATCCTAAATCTACTTTTTAAATAGATACATAAAATTTATTAGTCAAATTATTTAAAAATATACATAAAATAAGAAAAAGTTAAATTCCATGAATCCAGTTCATATATACACGCATATGTCCATTATTTTATATCCATAATTTCGGCGAATTTTCTCCTTGCACTCATTTTTTTCCCTCATAGTCTTTGCTTTGTGGTTGGCAGTCCTAGATATAAAAAACAAAAAAAAAATTATTTCAAAAATTTACATTTCATTTTCAATTTCCAAATAAACCAAACATTGGAATTAGCTAAACCAGCTGGTTTGCTACATTCCAACCCATTTAATGATATATGAAAGAGTCATGATTTTTCACTATATTTTCTAAATGTTAGGTTTACCATATTTTTATCTCTTACCATTTTAATGTGCTCAAGGAGAATATTTGAGTTTAATAAGAACCATTTCATTATTTTCTGTTGATTTGTCTTCCACTTTCTATCTAATCAATTATTCTTGCTTTTTACAACATTCATAAATGTTAGCATCTTCTTTCTTTTCACTCCCAAACAAATAATATATTACTTCTTCACTTGCATGACTTTCTAATTGATGATGAATTTCAATCCCTTATAGCAATGAGACGGCCAATATAATCCTATAGAGGCTTTAATGATAAATTTAAAAATCTAAAACGTTATGCTTTCTTTTCATCAAGTTATAATTTAATTATTATTGTTATATTAGGTATTTGATATATATATATATATGAAATTACTATTTGTGGATTAGGTGTATATATACTATGCTAATTAAAACTAAATAAAATTATTATTTTTTTATTAAAATTATTTTATTTAGTTTTGATTGGTCTGAATATATATGTATGAAATTACTACTATGGATTAGGTGTATATACGCCATGCTAGTTAAAACTAAATAAAATCACTATTTTTTATTAAAATTATTTTATTTAGTTTTGGTTTGTTCGAATATATATATATATATATATATATATAGGTTCGTGGCACAGAGGATATTGCATATCATTAATAACATGTGGGCAAAGACAAAAGAAACCTCATTTTGAAGCAATTAGGAACATCATCATTTGAACTATTATAAAAGACCAATAGTTATATGTCATCATCTCATTGCTATCTCTATACCACACAATAATAATTTGATTAAAAAAAGATAATAATAATAATAATAATAACAATAGGGGACAAAGAAAAGTGTGAAGTGGATAAGTTGTATAAATAAATAAATAGAATTGATTCGAAATTCAAATCCCGTAATGATTGGGTTGTTATTATTCTTTGGAAGGTTTGTACATGTTGAAGTTTGCATAACCTCCTTCCTCCGTTCTATCAATATAAATGAGCTGGTAGATCAACGGTTTGTTAGTCACATTCATAGTTGTTTGCTTTAGTGGTTGAAATTATTATTATTATTTTATTGATGTTGTTGATATTATAATGAAAGTCGTTTGCAACTCTTTTTTAATTATTTTTCTCTATTTTTCTTCAAAAAAAAAAAAAGAAGTATTTTACTTTATTAATTCAATATAACGTGCACGTTTAAATTTGCTAAAAAGATATATAATTATTTTAAAATGCTATAGAAAAATAAGAATTTAAATTTTCAAAACATTTTAAATTTGCTTAAAAATGTATTTTAATAAAAAAAATATACAGTTAAACGCACATCATTAACAGTTAATTGAGGATGCTTTAAAATGACTTAAATTTTATTAAATCAATATCATGGTTAAATTTTATTAAATGCTTTAAAATGACTTAAATTTTAGACACTTTTATCCTTCCAAGAAATTTTATTGATAACAAAAACACTTATTCCTTAAGAAAAAAAACTTATTACCTCTAAACCATTTAAATCATCATCTTTACCTCATATATATTTATTAAAAAATAATTAAAATTTTTTAATATTATATAAAATTATTTTAAATAAATTAAAAATTAATATTAAAATATTATATTATATTTTATTAATTAATTTATTAATAATAAGATTATAATTAAAAAAATTTAATTAATTTTTATTAATTTTAAAAAATAACATTATAAATGAAATATTTTTTTATAAAAATAATAATTTAAATGAGATATAAATAATATTATAATTAATTGACTCAACAAATCATTAAATATTGGAGAAAAGGCTGCAAAGATTGGCCCGACGTGCATTTGCTCAAAAGTCGTTTGCGGCTTTGCAAAGCTATGGAAACTTGAAATAGCTGGGATAAAGAAATTACTGCCTTGAGCAAATGGCAATGAAGCATTGAGTTTAGTTTACTTACCTTTTCTCAGCCAACCAATCCAAGGACCACAATTCTTGGCTCCACCTCTTTTTTTTTTTTTTTTTTCTGGAAAATTAACAGTCAATTCATGCCTCATCCTAATAGATCCTTAATTTCTTTATAAATTGAAATTTTGATTTAAACTTATGAATAATTCTGATCTCAACTAATATGCTTTATTGATTATCAAAGTTATTAAAAAAAAAAGAAATTTGCACAAAATGAAGAAAGTTTTAAAATGATGGAATGAGAAATTAAAAATTGAGATTATAGAACGAAATGTGATCTTAATTATTTTTTTTTTATTATTTTTTGCATTTTTAAAAAGACTAAGTTTTTTTTTTAACATTTAAATTCCTTAAGTAATTTACCTAATTTTTTAATTGAAATATTGAAATAAATAAATTTATATTTTAATTAATAAATAACACTATTTCTAACCCTTGACTGTACTTATTTTCATTTTTTTCTTAGTTTTTTTTTTCTTTTCCTATATTTTCGCCTTAAAAAAATTCTAACTATGACGTGGTGATTTACAAATCCAATTACAGTTATTTTGAAATCCATTTGCATTTGGATCAAATTGAAAATTTTATCTAAATTTAAATGAGTTATAAAATTAGAAATTATGATTTAAATTCACAGGAGTCATATTTAAAATGAATTGAATAAATTAAGGAAAAAAAGTACAAAAATAATCATGAATTATTTAGAGTATATCACATTAGACCTTAATTATTTTTTGAACCATCCATGGCCTTAAACTTTCAAAACTAGGATAAATTGGATCATGATTAATTAATTAATTACATAAATAAATTTTGATATATTTTACTTATTTTTTCTTTTAAATTTTTTATTTTTTATTAGTAAATATTGTGATCAGTAATTTAAATATTTATATAACTTTAAAAATATTGATAATAATATCACACGTATATTTTCATAATAATTTACTATAAAAAAGTTAAAGTTCAATTCGAGATTTGAAAATAAAGTCATTTTTTATCTTTTTATTTAAAATCTTTAAATAGTGGATCGTACAAAATGATATGTCATAAAAAAAAAATTAATGGGCATTTTAATTTTTGTTAAGTCGAGATTCAAGTTACTATGCTTTTGAAAGTTTAAGGTCAATATTAGATTAAAAAAAAAATAGAATCTAATGTGAGATCCTAAATAGTTGATCATCTCTTTTATACATTTTTCCAAAAAATTAATGTGTTATCTGTCATGGATTAATTGTCTGAGAATGTAACAATCCAAATCCATTAATAAAATATTATAAATTATTTTTCAAGATTCAAAATAAAGTTCATGATAAAAAAATTCAAAATAAAAAAATTCTTAAAATGCAATTTCATAAATGGCCTAACATTTTACAATCTAAAACTCATAATTTGATTGATATGAGATTTCTTGCATTGCTTAACCTTTAAAAAAAAAAAACCTTGAACCTGTTAAATATAATTTTAAAGTAATTCCAACTCCAAATGAGTGGATTCAATTCAACCTGTTTATCGCATTCGCATATAAAGACTATGTTCAGACTTGAGAGGTATAATATGGATAATAATGCATCTCTTTATGTAATATCAATCATATAATCTTTTATATTGTCAAAAATATCATTACGAAATCGCAAAAGAATTTGTAAGATAGTCATGTTGAGTGATAGAATGCAAAATATCCATATAATTTGTAATTATTCTATGTTATTTTGATAGTATTTTATATTTAAAATCCTATTCTAAATGTGTTTTTATTTCTATAAGGTACAAAATGGAGATTATAGATAGAATAAGCTTCAAGTGGGCATTTAAAATCAATTTTCAAAATTTCAAATTAGTAGGAAAAGTTTGAGTCTAGAAAATGGAAGACCAATAGCAAAACGTAGATAAGGCGCGGCTGTATCAGTTTCTGTCTTGGTGGAGTTAAAAGATCATAAGCAAAACACATATAAGGAGTGAGTGTGTGCTATCAGTTTCAAACTCGATAGAGTTAAATTAGAAATTTATGTGGATACAACTAGCCTATATTGAAATTGTAACACTCTTATACCCTATATACGTACATTATGCATATTTCATATACGTAGAGTTCATATATAAAATATAAAAGTATCACAGTAAACATTTACAAAATCATTCATTTATCCAAAAACATTAAATATAAGCATAATATTACTAAAAACTTAATATTGTTACATTACAATTCCATTTGAAAACTTTTACAACAATTTTCCCAATATATATTTCAACATAAACAATCCATGAATGCCTATATGTAACCCTGGCACATTGGTCTCGTGGAGCTCACAAACTCTAATCTTTACCTTAACACACCTCGATCCGCTAATTTGACATATGCGCGACTCATACAATCGTGCTAAGCATAACGCTTAGTGGTACATACTAACACAAAACAGTCAATTTAAATAACTATAATACATACTTTTACCTTCCTATTTCCTTATGATGAATTCATAATTATTTCACCATTTTTTTTTCTTTTTCCACATACATATATATATCACACATCATCATCATAACAGGGCTCATATACCATTATTACACAACCACACATACATACATTTAGCAAAACATCAACTCATTACATCACTACCTCATCACAACATTTTCATCATAATACAACACTCAACTATCGCCATAATTCAATAATCAATCAAATACTCAATAATCAATCAAACACTCAATATTCTTATTTAATTCATCATCTCATCATTTAATCACAATGTCATCAATACTATACCAAACTCAACATCATATCACATGACACACGCGTTGGGCCTAACTACTCCTTACATAATTATCAAGTTCTAGAACAATCAATTTGGACTATATCTCATGTCTGTGACACCCAGTGTCTCGTTGAAGGCATATCTCTATTTGTGACACCCAATGTCTTGCCTAGCGTAATCACATCATATATATGACCCAGCTCTGCTCAGGCCACAACCCAGCTCTACTCGAGCTTCTCATCATACATACCAATATCAATTTTCTGTAACTAATAATTATGCAAGGTAGTACACAACACATCACATTTTCCACATCTCTTATACTTAACTTAAATACTTAGCTCTGCTCAAGTCTTTCAACACATTCTCATCATTCATCACATTTCACATTTCATACATTAATTTTTAGGAATTCAAATACATCTCGTGACCACACTACACTGTGATCACCATCACATATTCAATACATATAATCACATAACCAACATATTAAATCATATATATATATATATATTATATATACATCCTTTTTCTCATTTTATATTCTTATCATATTTCTTATTCTTAATGCACTTTTTTGAACTTTTTACTATTTACATAATTTATACATATCTTTAATATAAGCCATAATCCAATAATTTATCATCACATTCATCAAATAATACATACACTTTAATGCCATACAATGTACTATAAGTATGTGCAAACCTTTTTCTTGCTCCAAAATCAATCCAACTCTTCATTCACGTTTCACTTTCACCGAAGCCTTAACCATTGCCACTTGTACCCACTTGGCCTAAATACACATAAGCCATACCATAAAAAATATTATTCATTTACAATCACTTCATGCCCAATGTATACCAAAATTATCATTATTTCCAAAATTTTCATCAAAATCCCATTAAAACTCTAATTTCACCCTTTTCTACTTTATCTAGACTTCAATTTACCCAATTCATTTTTAACATTTAACCATATATTCATTATCTACATATCAAAATAACTATAAAACAATTCATTTCCACAATTATCAAAATCCCTTTCAAAAACCCTAATTTCTCATAATACACTTGCAAAGCCTAACTTCATCTAAACTTACCTGTGAGCAGAAATTTTCGCCCCACTCCCAGAGAAATGGTTCTTGCAACTTCAACACTATTAAGTTTAGGACCTTAGAGAACACGGGCCTAAACCTAAAGAAAATAGAGTAGCCACCCTGTCGGGCCAGGAAAAAGAAAGGGGTGGATGACTCAATTTCTAAGAAATCTCCAACCCCCTAATGGGTTCAGAAAGTTAGGTACATAAAAAGAATATGAGAATGACCTAGCACTCTATTGTGCTCAATTAATTACTACTACAAGCGATACTCATAAGTATACGAGGTTGTTATAACAATGATGATCGCCCTAAGGTCGTCTCACAAGGAAGGAATTATTCTGCTATAGTTTGATTTAAACGAAATAAATAAAATTGAGTATGTGTTGTTGAATTGGTGAGTTGTAATTAAAATTTGAAAGTAAAAACAAGTGGTAGTTGTGTAAGATCAATTCAATTCTAGGAATGATGCCTAGGGTTGTAGGTCAATTTAATCAAAGCTTAATTCTCTAATTATCCATTAATATAACCTTGTATTTTAATTTGTTCATTGAGTTAAATTAACAATTACCAATTCATTAGTTTTCACATTCATAAACTAACAACAACCAATTGTTTTGAAATTGCAAATTAATAAACCTTAGAACTTATATTTCTAATTCATTCTTAGGGTGGTTGATTACATAGTTCTAATATCAAATTTCACCTCTCACTCCATCATTCAATATTAAGTGATTAATAGGTGGCCAATCTATCAAACTAACTTTAAGTCTAATGCAATCAACCAACAAGAAGGTATACCAATGGAATTATCAAATTAAGTCATCTAATCAAATCTACTACAACCCAAGGCATGAGTAAATTAGCTCATCATCAATTTAAAACAAATATCCATCTCAAAATTCATCAAATCAAAATTATACATTGTAATATTAATGTTCATAATAAAATAACAATAATATAGAAATGAATTAAGAGAGAGAATATGGAAAACCCCTTGTAGATGCCAAGAGTTGAATTACTTGTCTTCCTCCTAGCTTCCACCTTGATGTATGATGAATAACTTCCAAGCCCTCTTCAATCAATGACTCTCCTCTTGAAAGATGGAATGGTAACTCTCTCAAGCTTACAACTCCAATCAAGCTTTTTTCAAACCCTAATCTTTTAAGGAGCTTGCTCACTCAATTTAATCCCCAAACTTGATTAAATCTTGTCTATGGAAGAAATGAAGGATGAATGGATATGAAGATTAAGAGATAATGGTGTCTCTCCTCTCCAAATCAAGAACAAAAACTAAGAGCCCCCCTCTTCACAAGCTAGCCAACGTGTATATCCTCCCCTCCACTTCCACCTCCTTTCAATTTTTTAAGAAACCAACCATCTCTTGCCAAATCACACACCACTCTTTGTCTCCCTCTTTTTCTTTGTTTTATATTTCTTCCCATAAATCCATCCACCTTTATTTATTTTTTAATATTTATTTCTCTTTTCTTTTTAAAAAGAAGGAGTGTTTTCCCCCATTTGTCCCTCATTTCGTGCAAAATAATTCAAAGGGACCATATGAGACACGGCCAAGCCTTGAGTGACTTACCCGTGTCATTCATTCTTCTTGGGACATGACCAAGCCTTGAAGTGTCTTGGCCATGTCTCGTGTTTTTCTACCATTTTGATCCTTCAATCTATTATTTTTCGCTTCCATCTAAATCAAACACTTCAAGAAAACTTTAAACACAAATTAAAGAAAAATTGACTTAAAGCCAATAAAATTAACCTAACATGTATACATATTTAATCAAAACAACTACCCCACACTTAATCATTTGCTTATCCCCAAGCAAAGTTTATATCAAAACAACTAAACAAGAAAATTTAGTCAAGTTTAAGAGTTATAAGAATATATCAATACTTCTAATTTCTTAAATCCGCAATCAATATCAAACCAAATAAAACCAATACTCATGCAATTTAGTGGTTCTCCATGCATAACCAATGTTGACACTCCCTCACCAACTCTTTGAAGTGTTTAAATAGGTAGTGTTTGCACTTATCACATTCAATGAAAGCTTATCACCATAAGCTTGCTTATCAATCAAACTTCCACCACTAAATTCTAATCAATCATAAGGTGTTTCATTTGGTTGTAATGGGGGCTAAGGTAAAGGTATGACATTTGAGAAAGTGATTTTATTCACTAAGTTCAAGAGCACTTCAAGAATGAAGTAAATAATGTGATACAACCGAACAATCCCAAAGTACCTCCCAAACACTTAGCACTAGACATTAACAAACTTTTTAGGAACTCCACTTATTAAATTTGAAAAATCATTCCCAAACTCTATTCAACCCTTCCAACATGAACAATAATTTTTTATTGTTATTTATTTTTTTATTTACTATTATTTACTATTTTATTTCTCTCTTTTTTTTTATAAATTATGATTTGCAACTAAAGAACATAATGGTTTGCAATCTTAAACCCACTAAATTTAACCCTACACTTTATTCAACACAACACTCAATCATAAACGCTCTTAAAATGTTCTTGACCTAATGAAAGGGTAGGAGACAAAATAGCATGGTTCAAAGCTATTAGTGTTGTGAAAAAGAAAGAAAAGGAGAAATGAAATAGGCTCAAAATTGGCTAACTAAGGTTGAATATAAGGTTGGTCTTTTTTAATCGTATTGATGCCTAATTAAAATTTTTATGTTGTCTCAACATGCATGTCAAAGCGAGTTCTGGAAATTCATCAATTAAAGATGTTCACACAAAATAAATACTGATAAGTTGATATCCAACTCAATAGGCTTAATTCCTCACAAGTCTTAAAAAGGCAATGCAAGGAATATCCACCAAATCAACAATAAGAACCAATTTTATTCAATTCTCCAATTTATGCTTCAAAAATTAAAAGGTCATCAATCAAGAAACTTATAACAATTGAACTTAAAAAATATATATACTCAAAATAATATGTAAAGTAAGATAAAACACTTAACAAAAATGACTAAAACAACAACTAAAATAAAGACTTAAAAACAACAACTAAACTATGAAAAACAAAAGCTTGCATTTATGAACAAAAACTTAGAGTATGTAAAGTAAGGCAAAACAATTAACAAAAATGACTAAAATAATGACTAAAATAAAGACTTAAAAACAACAATTAGACTACAAAAAATAAAAGCTTGCATTTATGAACAAAAACTTAGCACCCCACACTTTAAGATTGACATTGTCCTCAATGGAAACTAGGATAATTTAAAAAAAGTATGAGTTAAAGTACAGCCTGATTTCCATCATTTTCATTGTGAGGCAAGTGCTACCTTTCATCCACAAACATTAATTGTTCAAGATTAAAAAGCAATAAATATAAAATAACAAAAAAAAACATAAAGTTTTAATAACCAACAGCGGTACAAAAAAATAAAAACTAAAATATTCAAACAACTGAAAATAAGAAACATAAGAAGTGTGCTCAAAAGGCAGAAGCTGATATGATCTATAATGATGGAGGATGTGACGATGAGGCTGCTGAAGGGTGGAGGCTAAGAATCTTTGCAAGGTTGCTATTAATTTGTTCCAATTGGGAGAGGACTTCAGCATGATTATGATCTACCTCGCTTTCCAATGCTTCAATCCTACTAATAATGTCCTGATTGTTTGGTGCCGGAGCATCTTCATCCAAACCGAGTGAATCTGAGTCGGACTCCTCATCAACTCGTGGTCTCTTTTGCTGGTCCTCTGGTGCAACTTGCTCATCTGAACGCATCACATAAGCCCCTCCCCTTTTTGTAACCATGTGCATCTTCTCAAGGGTAGCAAGATCTAATGAATCACTCCTAGAAATTCTAGTCATATGGCAAGTGCTTGGGTCAAAACCATCAATAAGTTCCATACCTAAGATGGTCACCAATCCACCTATGAAAATTGTGCTCTTTTTTCTATTTGCTACACTATAAAAAACATCAGCTAACCAATAGCCGATACATACGGGTATAGCATTGCTAGCACAATCTAAGAAAAATAGCTCACTTAGTTACCACACCCGTACTTTCTTTCTGTGTAAAGAACCCACAAGACATAAACCGATGTAAATACCTCAAGGTGGGATTTATCAATTTTATTGCCTTAGCTGATTTGGCCACATACATACCACCCGAGCCTATTGCTCCCCATGCGAATTATTGTCTAAAACCTTTAGGCACACATTTTCCCCCCTTTTGGTGGAAACCAAAAATAGCATTCAATTGCTTAATATCAAGAACACATGGTTTTCCAAGCAATTTAAAGCTAAACCTAGAGCAATTCTTCATTTCATTTCTTTCAACCTTAAGAGAGGTTAAAAATTCTATGCTAAGTTCTTAGAATTGCAAAGGTTTAAGGAAAACTAATTTCTCCCATCCAAGGTTTTGAACATATTTAGCAAAATTTTCTCTAATTTGGAGAGTATCAAGGGATTCGTTGCTCACATACCTCGTTGGAAAGAAACCTCATGCTAGAAGAGTCAATCTCTTTGAAGATGATGAAGAGGATGATGAAGGTTGCCTCCTCTTGTGGTGGGACACCATTTTTGTTCTAGGCATCTTGATCCTTTGGTGAAAAGTGAAGCTTTGATGGATTTTATGGAGTTTTGATTAGAAAATTGGAAGATTGAGTGGGTTTAATTGAGTTTTAGGTAAGAGAAATGGAAGATTTGGTGAAATTTTGAGGTTTTTAGGGATGGGAATAGAGGTTTTAGAGAGAGAGATGAGAGAAAGAAGAGGGGAAAATGAAGGCTAGGGCTGTAGAAAATGACATGATTGGGAAAATCCTAGGTTTTTAAAAGGTGACACGACAAAGCTGGAAATGGCTTGGCCGTGTTTGGGCCTTTAGGAGGGACACGACCAGTGGCTTGGCCGTGTCTCATGAGCATGGCCACTTCTGCGTGTTGTTGGTAGGGTAAGAAAATAGGGACAAGAGCTGGTGCTTAGTCGTGTCTGGGTGACACGGCCAAGGACACGGCCAAGCCTTCTGGCCGTGTCCACACCTGGGGTTTCTGGGTTTGCTTGACACGGCCAGTGGCTTGGCCATGTTAAGTGGCAGTGTCCTTCATTGCCAAATCTTTTTTTTTAAATAAATGTGTCACCCAAGTCTAGTATATGCAGCTTTTTTTCTTAGCTTCACCCTAAAACTCCATCAAAAATAAAAATCGATCAACGCACCAATTCTATTCTTTTAAAACAAAATGAAATTTAAATTGCTAATCACGAAGATTTAACTATGAAAAGAAATACAAACCAATGGGTTGCCTCCCATTGAGCACTTCTTTAATGTCGTGTAGCTGGACATTGTTGCATCATTTTTCCATAAAAACCAAACTTTCAACAGTTTTTGCAACATCGATTTCTTCAAGGTAGGGCTTTACCCTTTGTCCATTTACGTTAAATGTCTCATTGGTTTTCAAATTGAGTAACTAAACAACCCCATATGGGAATGTTTGAATTACATGAAATGGTTCGCCCCAATGAGACTTCAATTTCCCTGGAAACAATCGCATTCTGGAATTGATTAGGAGGACTTTCATTCCCAATTTGAAAGTTCTTTGAAGGATCATCCTGTCATGCATAGCTTTTGTCCATTCCTTATAGATTCTTGAACTCTCATAGGCCTCATTCCTAAGTTCATCAAGCTCATAAATTTGCAACATTCTTGGCTCCCTTGCTCCTTCTAAGTCTATATTTGTGGTCTTTATTACCCAATAAGCCTTATGCTCCAATTCCACCAGTAGGTGGCAAGCCTTGCCAAAGACCAACCTATATGGACTCATCCCAATGGTTTTTTGAAAGCAGTTCTATAAGCCTATAATGCTTATGGAAGTCGGATTGACCAATCCTTTCTCGTTGTGCTCACCGTCTTTTCCAAGATCTCTTTAATTTGCTTATTGGAGATCTCGGCTTGTCTAGATGTTTGAGGGTGGTATGGAATTGCCACTTTGTGTCGGATGCCCATCTTGGACATCAACATCTCGAACCATTTGCTGCAAAAGTGGCTTCATCCATCACTAACTATTACCTTTGGAGTTCCGAACTTGGTCAAAATTGTAACACCCCTTCCCGACCTACGAATAAGCCGAGGAGGAATGTCACATCGGGATGCGAGCTCTGGTTACAATATCTTAATTAAGAATTCTTATGAAAAAATTTTCAAAAAATTGGGCGGAGTTTCCCCTAAAAAGCGGGGTTCCCAAGTGTCGCCAAAACTGATTTTTTTTTAAAAAAACACTTTTGTTCACAATTCAACTCAAGAACACTCCCAATAATAATCTCCCTTATATCCTCAACTACACCCTGCAAGAAAAATTCACACTTCTATATCATTTCTCAAGATCGCATATCATTTGCTAAGTTTCATTACCATACTACTATTTATTCTCTTGTTACATACACTATAATACTTAATATGTTTAACAAACCTTTACAATAGATATAACGTACATGCCATACTACTATTTTATGTCAAAAGTCCTACCCTATTCGCTGTCGAGCTGGTGCAAGCCGCTGCAAAAATGCTGATCTTCTATCCACTACCTGTGAGTTAGACATATAACTTGCTGAGCAACTTATTGCCCAGTGGGTACTTTAACCATTGTCAAATATAAATAGTGCAAGGAAGGTTGTTGAAACACATATAAAAGTAGAATACTGCATAATTAAACTATTTTCATACAATCATCATATTTATATTTTCTAATTAAGTTAAGATTCACATTCTGTATGTAAACAACATGTAATATAACTTCATTATAATTACGAGATAATATGCTCCACTAGGTAATTATGAATACACCGATCTCGAAATGAGGCCTCGTATAGAGTTACGCGTGGTCTTGACCTCACACAACTAATTGCCATGGTCTTGGTCTCACACAATATGGAATATACAACATAACTGCGTGGTCTTGGTCTCACACGACTAGTTGCCATGATCTTGACCTCACACGATATAACAGCGCGCGCGTAAGTAATATCCAGACCGAAGCTGTTAAGACAGTACTGCCGGTAGGATGGCATGCCAAACCCCCATTCCAGACCTGTTTTACCCATTTACCGAGTAGAGCATATATAACATTTCATATATACCCATTCATTTCGTATATATACTACATATTCTCCATGTATATACAATATATACTTACACAAATACCATATATACTCACATATGTATCATATGTATTCACATATATACCATATACACGCATATATATACCATATATACACGTATTTCCCCACTTATATACCTTATCTATATATTCACATGATAACGAACATGTATTCCATCACGTGACTTTTTTCACGGTTATGAAATTCAGATTAATTTTCTCCTCTTTTCCATCTAATTTATTCTTCATATTCATACTTAAACTCAATACCAAAAATAAATCACTTAGAAATTGAAACTTTCCCTTGGCTCTTTTTGGAAGAAACCCACGGCAATGGAGTCCCAAAATGAAGATAATGGAGTTTTCTAGGTGTTAGGCATGTGTCTTATGCTTTAAGACAAAAATTAAATGTTAAATAATTATTTAATTATTTAATTTATTATTTTTAACTTGAATGGTCTTGATTTATCCACCAAAATTGAACAAATGGCCATGATTTGGCCACTTGAAAGTTACTTTTCCTTCTTTATAATTTTTCCCCTGAAATTGGTTCTATTTACAAAATTGCCACTCCTATGGAAATGACCAAAATACCCTTGTTGCAAAATCATCCGTAACTTTCAAACCGTGCATATTTGGGAAAAATCGTGCACCACCGTTACGACCCAATAAATCCTGAGAACACATCTATTACGTCCATTATGGGCACTATTAAGAACCGACGTAACTTTTTGGAAAAGTACCTTTAGGTCCTCAGCCTCTTAAAAAATTTCAATTAGGTCCCGTCAACTCAACTGTGTACACCAATTTCATATTTGACTATCCCGAGCCTCTATTTGACCACTCATTCATGTCCTCCTTGCCTATTACTCGATTATCTAGCCTTTGGGATGCGACAAAAATATTCTCCTTCAAAAATTTCAAAACAACATTAGCATCATTAGTCCTAGTGAGGATAGCCTCCACCCGCTTAGACACATAATCCACTGTAAGAAGAATATATTCAAAACCAAATGACTTGGGAAATGGCCCCATGAAGTCTATTCCCCATACATCAAAAATTTCAACCACAATAAAAATATTGAGATGCATTTCATTCCTTTTACTAATGTTTCCTACTCTTTGGCATTTATCACATCTTGTACAGAAATTATGAGCATCCTTAAAAAGAGTATGCCAATACAAACCGCTTTGAAGAACTTTCTCGGGGGTTTTCTTTCCTCCAAAATGCCCTCCACAATATATGTTGTGGCAAAATTGTAGCACTTGTTTTAGTTCTTCCTCTAGTACACATCTTCTTATTATTTTGATCCCTACAAATTCTAAACAAATATGGCTCATCCCAAAAATAGTACTTACATGAATGCAGGAACCTCTTCTTTCCCTGAAAATTCAAATCCTTTCTCACAACACCACAAGAGAGATAGTTAGCAATATCTGCATACCAAGGTGCTTGAGTTAAAGCAAACAAGTGTTCATCCAAAAATTTTTCAAAAGTATTTTCACAAGCAATTTCTGCATCGTTATCGTAAGAGTTCAATCTAGAAAGATGGTCGGCTACTCCATTCGCACTTCCCTTCCGATCTTTGATTTCAACATCGAATTCTTACAACATCAATACCCACCTAATGAGCCTAGGTTTAGCTTGTGGTTTCGTCAATAGGTATTTCAAGGCTGTATGGTCCGAAAATACTATGACTTTAGAACCTATCAAGTAAGATCTAAATTTGTCCAGTGTGAATACCACAGCTAACATTTTCCTTTCAGTGGTTGTGTAATTCACTTGTGCATCATTTAAAGATAAACTTGCATAATAAATTACACACATCAATTTATTCATTCTTTGGCTCAAAACAGCTCCAATGGCATAATTCGATGCATCACACATGATTTCAAATGGCAAATCCCAATTTGGGGCAACAATTATAAGAGCAGAAGTTAATTTTTCTTTCAAAATTTCAAAAGCTTCTAAGTACTTGTCATAAAAAAAATGGAACATCTTTCCCTAGAAAATGACACAATGGACATGAAATTTTTGAAAAATCTTTTATAAACCTCCTATAAAATCCAACATGTCCCAAAAAGCTTCTAATGCCCTTAACAGATGTGGGTGGAGGTAGATTCATGATTAATTCAACCTTCGCCTTGTCTACCTCAATCCTTTTGTGAGAAACGACATGACCCAAAATAATCCCATGATCAACCATAAAATGACTCTTTTCCCAACTCAAGGTAAGATTACATTCAATACATCTTTCAGGCACGAGAGTCAGTTTTTGCAAACAATCATCAAAAGAATTACCAAAAATAGAGAAATCATCCATAAATACCTCAATGCATTTGTCCAACATATCAGAAAAAATCGAAAGCATACATCTTTGAAATGTACCTGGTGCATTGCAAAGTCCGAATGGCATCCTCCGAAAGGCAAATGTCCTAAAGGGACAAGTAAAGGTTGTCTTTGGTTACTCTTTCGATGCTATCAAGACTTGGTAGTAACCCGAAAGACCATCAAGAAAATAGTAAAAAGAGTGTCTAGATAACCTATCAAGCATTTGATCAATAAATGGTAAAGGAAAGTGATCTTTTTTGGTGACATTATTTAATTTCCTATAATCTATGCACATTCACCACCCGGTTTGTGTTTGTGTAGGTACCAACTCTCCTTTCTCATTCTGGACCATAGTCAAACCTACTTTCTTTGGCACAACGTGAATGGGACTAACCCATTCACTATCAGCAATGGGGTAGATTACCCCTTCATCAAGCAATTTTAGAACCTCCCTTTTTACTACTTCACTCATGTTAGGATTAAGCCTCCTTTGAGTCTCTCTCATTGGTTTAGCCCCTTCCTCTAGAACTATCTTGTGCATGCACATAGAGAGACTAATACCCTTGATATTACTCAACCTCCAACCAATAGCTCTCTTGAATTTTTTCAATGTCCTCACAAGTTTATCTTCCTTCTCACTACTAAGAGCAGCAGAAATTATTACTGGTTGCGAGTTGTTTTCCTCAAAAAAACATGATTTAAGTGCTTTGGAATTTCTTTAAGTTCAACCCCCTTTTGTTGAATCTCCTCATTTGAACCCTCAACTTCTTCCTCCAAATTTAGAGCCATTTCTAATTTGTCTTCACCACTCTCCTGTAAGAAAACTTCTTCAATAGCATTATTAGTAAAATCAATGAAAGAGTAGTCCTCATATAAAGCAGTAGTGGGAATAGGGGGAGTGTTAAAAATTGAAAATTCTACAGTTTGACCTAAAACAGTCATGGTCAATTTTCCATTTTAAAATTAATTAATGTGTTAGTTGTGGCCATAAAAGGTCTCCAATTGTATGTTCAGAATCTCTAGAATTTTCTTTCCCCAAATATAAGACAATGAAATCAATGGGTACAATTAAACCACCTACCTTAACTAGAACATCTTCTACGATTCCCTTAGGGTATCTAAGAGTTCTATCGGCAAGTTGCAAAACCATTTTAGTTGGTTTGAGTTCCCTTAGCTCTAATTTTAAGTAAACAAAGTATGACATCAAATTAATACTTGCTCCTAAATCACACATACCAATAGTTTCTTTCCCATTCCCCATAGAGATACTAACTATAAAGCTTTAGGATCCTTTAGTTTTGGAGGTAACCTGCATTGTAAAACAACACTTGTTACTTCCAAGACTATCACCTTCTTATTCAACTCATACTTTTTTTTTGTTAAGCTTCTTAAAAAATTTGGCATATGATGGCATGTTTTTAATATCCTCAAGTAAGGGGAGATTAATGCTTACCTTTGAGAGCCTATTATAAAATTCAGCAAATTGCTTATCATGCTTCTCATTTTTTAACCTGCTTGGAAAAGGAATTGGCAATCTGTACGGATTTGGAGATTTGTGCAGCTTTGGTGCAACTGATGCCTCCTCACTAACTTCCTTTAGCTCAATTGGTTGAACTTTGCCTTCTTGTATTTCCTCGCCATCTTCTTCCAATGTTCCTGAATCCAAAGAATCATTAATGTTATTATTGCCAATTTTGTTCACTTCTTAGGACTGTGATTGCTTTGGCTTGCTCTGGTTGGCTTGAAATTTTTTATTTTTGATTAGCTTGTAGTTGATTAGCCAATTGACCCACTTGAGTTTCTACCTTCTTAAGTGAGGCTTCCAAAGAGTCGAATCATTTGTTGTTCACCTCTTGATTTTGAGTGCTTATTTGAATGAACACATTCAAACTATCTTCAAGTGAAGGTTTCTTGACTTGCTCATGATTTGAACCTTACCCTTGAAATTGGGGTCCCCTTTGATAAGGTTGGAATGAATGTTGAGGTGAAACTTGTTGTTGGTTCTTCCATGAAAAATTAGGGTGATTTCTCCAACTGAGGTTATAAGAATTTGAGTACGGGTCATTCCTTCCCCTTTGTTGGAACCCTTCAAAAGCAAAAGCTTGTTCTTGCCCTTCTTGGAATTGGTCAAAGTTTGAAGGACATAAATTTGCATTATGGCCTACCACACCACATGATGCACATGATTCTTGGCTTGGCCCCGGCAAGTTTCCTCTAGCATTAAACAATTTAACTTGCCTTGTCAACTCGGCAATTTGCCTTGCCATTTCTGAGTTTGCATTCAGCTCATATGTTCCTCTTCTCCTTTCTCCAATGCTCTTTTGTTGAGAATTTGCTCCCAACATTTCAAATAATATAATCATTTCAGCAGCTATTTTCTCACCCATTGCCCCTCCTACAGCATTATCCATTGTGTTTTGACATTGTTGAGTTAGCCCATCATAGAAGAACTGATTGAGCAATTGTTGTGGATGATAATGATGAGAGCATTGAAAAAATAGAGATTTGAAGCGATCCCACGCCTCATGAAATTGTTCCCCATCAAATTGGGTGAAAGTTGCAATATTCCCCCTAAGCCCCTTTGTCTTTTGGTGTGAATAAAATTTTTCCATAAATTTATTGTACACTTCGGTCCAAGTGGTCAAAGAAATTTTCGGTAAGGTTATCAACTACGCTTTTGCCATATCTTTCAAACTATATGGGAAAAATCTCATTTTAAGTTCATCCTCTATTAGTGCTTGCAAAGGGAAAGTATGTAGTGTTGTGTAAAAATCTCGAATGAAGTTGAGAGGATCTTCATTCGGTAATCTATGGAAGGATGGTAGCATACTATAATGAGTGTTTTTGAGTTCATAATTCCTTGCTTCGTTACTCAAATGGATATACGTGTGGTTACTTCAATGATCAGTCAGGCAAACTCCTTCATAGGTGGCTCCTCTAAGTCACCCATTTCTACTTCTGTCCTCCTCAAATTGCTCGTCGGTTTCTTCTCCTTCTTGTCCCAAGGAATCTACTCCTTCTGTTCTTGGTAGTTTATGAATATCGTCGATATATGGAACAAGTTTGTTTCATTGAGATCTTTGTCCTTGCATAAATCACCTAGAAAATTCAAAAGGGAACACTTTAAACAATAAAACAATTAAAAAAAAAAGAATCAAACTACAAATAACAATTGCCTTCCCCGGTAGCGGCGCTAAAAACTTATTGTGCTCAATTAATTACTACTATAAGCAACACTAGCAAGTATACGAGGTTATTGTAGCAATGGTGATCACCCAAAAGTCATCTCACAAGGAAGAAATTATTCCACTATAGTTTGATTTAAATGAAATAAATAAAATTCAGTGTGTATTGTTGAATTGGTGAGTTGTAATTAAAATTTGAAAGTAAAAAAAAGTGGTAATTGTGTAAGATCAATTCAATTCTAGAAATGGTGCCTAGGGTCATAGGTCAATTTAATTAAAGCTTAATTCTCCAATTATCCATTAGTATAACCTTGTATTTTAATTTGTTTCTTAAGTTAAATTAGCAATTACCAATTCATTAGTTTTCACATTCATAAACTAACAACAACCAATTGTTTTGAAATTGCAAATTAATAAATCCTAGAACTTATATTTCTAATTCATTCTTAGGGTGGTTGATTACATAGTTCTAATATCGAATTTCACCTCTCGCTCCATCGTTCAATATTAAGTGATTAATAGGTGGCCAATCTATCAAACTAACTTTAAGTCTAATGCAATCAACCAACAACAAGGTATACCAATGGAATTATCAAATTAAGTCATCTAATCAAATCTACTACAACCCAAGGCATGAGTAAATTAGCTCATCATCAATTTAAAACAAATATCCATCTCAAAATTCATCAAATCAAAATTATACATTGTAATATTAATGTTCATAATAAAATAACAATAATATAGAAATGAATTAAGAGAGAGAATATGGAAAACCCCTTGTAGATGCCAAGAGTTGAATTACTTGTCTTCCTCCTAGCTTCCACCTTGATGTATGATGAATAACTTCCAAGCCCTCTTCAATCAATGGCTCTCCTATTGTAAGATGGAATGGTAACTCTCTCAAGCTTACAACTCCAATCAAGCTTTTTTCAAACCCTAATCTTTTAAGGAGCTTGCTCACTCAATTTAATCCCCAAACTTGATTAAATCTTGTCTATGGAAGAAATGAAGGATGAATGGAAATGAAGATGAAGAGAGAATGGTGTCTCTCCTCTCCAAATCAAGAACAAAAACTAAGAGCCCCCCTCTTCACAAGCTAGCCAACGTGTATATCCTCCCCTCCACTTCCACCTCCTTTCAATTTTTTAAGAAACCAACCATCTCTTGCCAACTCACACACCACTCTTTGTCTCCCTCTTTTTCTTTGTTTTATATTTCTTCCCATAAATCCATCCACCTTTATTTATTTTTTAATATTTATTTCTCTTTTCTTTTTTAAAAAGAAGGAGTGTTTGTCCCCCATTTGTCCCTCATTTCATGTAAAATAATTCAAAGGGACCATATGAGACACGGCCAAGCCTTGAGTGACATGGCCGTGTCACAAATTCTTCTTGGGACAGGCGAAGCCTTAAGGATGTGTCCATAGTTGCCCCTCTTTCTTCATCCTTTTCCAAGTGAGACACAGCCAAGGCCTTGGCCGTGTCATGTGACACAGCCAGTGGCTTAGCCGTGTCTCTTGACAGTGTTCTCCACTGTTTCTATTTTGTCCCTTCTCTAGACTTTGTTCTTTAGATAGGACATGGCCAAGGCCTTGGCCGTGTCATATGAAATGGCCAGTGGCTTGGCCATGTCTCTTGAATGTGTTCACTTCTGCCTTTGTTTCTTCGGATTTTCTCTTTGGCTTTATCAAGTGAGACACGGCTAAGACCTTATCCGTGTCATGTGACACGTCCAATGGCTTGGCCGTATCTTCTCCCAGTATCTGTCTCTACCAAATTGTTCTGAAGGACATGGCCAGTGGCTTGTTAACTCAGCCCGTGTCATGTGAGTGGCTGCCTTGGATGAGAGACACGGCCAAGCCTTGAAGTGTCTTAGCCGTGTCTCATGTTTTTCCATCATTTTGATCCTTCAATCCATTGTTTTGCGCTTCCATCTAAATCAAACACTTCAAGCAAACTTTAAACACAAATTAAAAGAAAAATTGACTTAAAACCAATAAAATTAACCTAAAAATGTATACATATTTAATCAAAACACACTCCCATAATGCCCGGTTCATTAGAACCAATATCCTTTTCAGGTCTAAGTATTATTAAATTCTTAAATATTATGACATCATCCATATTACACACAATTTAAAAGAAATAAACATTCATCATGTTATTAAAATAAAACAAACAAAATAGGCATTCATCCAAGGATGAAAACATGTCCTTACAATGTCCAATGTATAAAATACAAGTAAAGCAAAATAGGACACCTACCAATTGGTAGAAACATATCTCTTACATTAATCACCAGAAATAAAATAAAAGAAATAAATTAAGTAAACAAGGTACCCACAAAGTGGAAACATGCCTTTTACAACTTTAAAATCCAAATAAATAAAAATAATTAATCAAATAAATTAAACCATTCAAACATAACAATTAAAAGCAAAACATCCATTATAAACTAAATAAAATGAATCATCCATCATAAAAACATGTAATAATAAATTAAATAATTGAATCTAGAGTTTAATCTTAAATAAATTATTAAATACATAAAAATTAGGGTTTACATGTTGGGGTTTGGAAATTAAGATTTACATATTGGAGTTTACAAATTAGGATTTAGGGTTTTTGAGAATTAGAGTTTAGAAAATAGGATTTAGGGATTTTGAGAATTAGGGTTTGAAAATTAGGGTTTAGGATTTTTCAGAATTAGGGTTTGGAAATTAGGGATTAGGATTTTTTGGGAATTGAGGTTTGGAAATTAGGGTTTAGGGTTTTTTATGGATTAGGGTTTAATTGTAACATCCCTAATTTTTGAAATTAAATAAATTAAATTAAATTTAAATTAATTTAAATTAATTAAATAAATAATTTAAATAGAAAATGGAAGGATTTTATATGAGAAAGTGGAATGTATAAGTAAAATATACATGAAATATATATAATATATACAAAGTCAACTCTTTTAAAAGAAACCAAAGGTCAAATAGCATTTTTGTAAATATACTTTGAAAATTAAAAATTATTTAAATAATTCAAAAATAATTTTTTTTGTATGGAAGGGGAAAATTATTATTATTTTAAAAAAATAATTAATTAATTAATTAAAAATATAATAAAATATTATATATATAAGGTTGAAATGAAAGTGGAAAGAGAGAGAAATTTCCATTTAGTCTTCTTCTTCTTTTTCTTCTTCTTCTTCTTGTGTTGGCCGAACCACCATGGCTAGGAAACCCAAGCTTTTCGATTCTTTCAAGCTTCCATAATTGAAGGAATTTAAAGGTTTCAAGTGAAATTTTTTAGAATTCTTCATCAATTAGTAAGTTTTCTAAATTTTTCCTTGGGTTTTCATAAAGATATGAATATGTTGAGTTTGGGTTGTTGTGATAGCATCATTTAATTGCTTAATTGATTATGAATGAAGTTATTTTAAGCAGTTATTAATGATTTTAGGGTTGGATTGAAGAAATGGTTAAGTTTAAGTGAAGTTTGTTGAAGAGAGAGAATTTAGGGTTATGGAACTTTTGGATTTATGAAATCATGATTTTTAACTGTGCAATTTAGCTCCAAATGTGTTGTTTTGATGCATAAATAATGATTTTAAAGTCAAATGATGGATTTGGTTAAGTTTGGAAAGAGTTTGATAATGGTAGTGTTGATTTAGGGATTTGAAAAGGTGAATTTTTAAAGTATGGTGAATTGTTTGATTTTAATGTTTAAGGTATGTTGTTTGATGATAAAAGTGATGGAAATAAGCTTGGATTAATAATTGGATTGAGTTAAAATGAATAACCTTCATTGGTGAAGGTTATGCCATTTTAGGGTTTTGAACAAAAACATGTGTTTAATTAATATAATTGGTTTAAACATGTTAAAATATGTTTACAATGATATAAATAAACTTAGAACACTAATTTGAATGGTTTAATATGGTTTTTCTAAGTTAAAGTAAGGAAAGGCTATATTTTGGGATTTTGATTAGAGTGATATTTAATTAAGGGTTGATGCTCGTAATGCATTAGAATGTAATAGTAAATAATTGTATTTGATCACATTTTGTATAGGCATTAATGAGAGGTGATTTGCGCAATCTTAGTGTTGAAGGAAAACTTGGAAGTGAAGGTTTGTGGGAGATTTTTAGAGCTTACTTTGGAGTTCTTATTAAGGTAAGTACAAACTTTCGATGAATTAGTTATGTTGTCATAAATTTGAGCTTAACACATTTTGGTTGGAAAATATGTTAAGCTATTTGATGCATTAAACAGTCATAAACATTATGCTATGACATGTGATTTGTCATGTATGCATCATATGGATTGTGAAAAGCCATTGTTAATGGCTAAATTGCATAAAATGTGAAATATGTGAAAATAACCCAAAATATTTGGGTAATGCATTTTAATGTAAAATGTAATACATTGTGATGAAATTTTGAGATATGATGAAATGAAGTGAATTGATATTGATATGAATAAGATAAATGAGAAAAATGAGGTAATGTGCCTAATTGATAATGAGAAAATAAGGCAATATGCCTAATTAATAATAAGAAAAGAGGCAATGAGCTTAGTTGATTATGGGAAAATTAGAAAGAAATTGATGATGGAAAATATGAAATAATTGTGTGCCTAGTATGTTATTCAATTTTCTAGAGTTTTGTATTTGGTGGCATGCCTATGAGTTTATCCTCATTATTTGCCATCAGGCTAGCTTTTGATCAATTACTTTGATTTGCCTTTGGGGCTAGACGTTTGGCATCACTGTGATATGATTTGCCTTCGAGCTAGCTTTTGAGCATTACTATGATTTGCCTTAAGGGCTGTTTAGATCATTTTTGAACTTGTTTTTAGTGTGATTTTATGTGTTTTTAGTTAATATTTTGATTGATTTCTGTTTAAAGTTTGTTTGAAGTGTTTGTTTTAGGTTTAAGTGTAAAAACTCCCTTGGAAGATCAAAATAATGAAGAAAGAGTATGAATCAAGCAAGTTATGGCCAAGCCAAATCAAGCTTGGGCGTGTCACCTCAAAGGAAATGAAGGCAGAGCTTGACATGGCCAGGAGACACGGCCAAGCCACTGGCCGTGTCTCACCCTAAGCACAAAGCAAAGTGACACGGCCACTAGCTTGGCCGTGTCACACTAAAGGAAATGAAGCAAATTAAAGAAAAAGAGGATAACACACCCACATGACACGACTAAGCGACTGGCCGTGTCAAGCTTGGTCGTGTCACCCAACAGACCAAAGAAAAGAAAGAAAAGAAAGAAAGAAAGAAGTAGTGATGGACACGGCCACCAAGCTTGGCTGTGTCCCAAAGAAAAATGAGAGACACTGCCAAGCCAAATTCAGCTTGGCCGTGTCACCCTTAATTTATTTAATTTCTTTTGCACGAAAAGAAAAAAAAGGAGGGGGAGACGGCTAGGGTTTGTGAAAAAGAGAAAACAAAGAGAAGGAGGGGGGATACACGGCTGGGGATAGGAGAGAGTGACACTCTCCTTGTCCCTTCATCTTCATCCTCCATTTCCATCCTCTCCATCTTCTCCATCTTCCATTGACAAGTTCTTTGAGATTCTTTGGGATAAATTGGATAAACAAGCTCTTGAAGGTTGAAGAAGCTTCATTGAAAGGTTTGGTGACTTGAGAAAGCTCCATTCCATCTTCCAAAGGCATAATCAATTGAAGGATTGGAGACTTGAGAAAGCTCTATTCCATATTGCAAAGGAGAATCACCATTGAAGAGGGCTTGAGTTCTTCATCATACATCAAAGTGGAGCTAGAAGGAAGACTAGTAATCCTACTCTTGGCATCTACAAGGGGTTTTTCTATTCTCTCTTTTATTTCATTTCAATATTATTTTTGTTGTATTAAGAGAATTGATATTGCAATGAACAATTTGTATTTGATTTATATTGAGTTGAATGAATGTTTTAAATTGATGATGTTGAGCTAAATACCCATGCTTAGGGTTTGGAGTATATTTGATCGAATGCCTTGATTTAATATTTCCATTGATGTACCTTGTTGATTGGTTGATTGTTTTGGATTGAATTTTAGGTTGATAGATTAACTACCTATTAATCTCTAGATATTGAATGAAGGACCGAGAGGTGAAATTTGATATTGGAATAATACAATCGGCTACCCTATGAATGAATTAGAAATATAAGTTCTAGGGTTCTATTAATTTGGTAATGTAAAATAATTGGTTATTGCTATTTCATGAATGTGAGAACTAATAAATTGGTAATTGACTAATTAACCTTAAGGAACAAATTAATTTACAAGGTTATGTTAATGGATAATTGAGAATTGAGCTTTGATTGAATGGACCTATAACCCTAGGCACCTTCCCAAGAATCGATTTGATCTTGTACAACCTTCACACACCAACCCTACGCATGTTAATTTTAAGTTTAAATTGTTCTCGCACCATTTCAAAACAATGAACTCGCTTTTAATTTAATTGCTTTAATCAAGCTATTATGAACTATACCTTCCTTGTGAGACGACCTTGGGGCAATCACCTTAGCTGCAACTACCTCGTATACTTGCGAGTGACGCTTGTAGTAGTACTTAATTCGAGCGTAACAAGTTTTTGGCGCCGCTGCCGGGGAAGGCTGTTTTAGTAGTGATAGTTTGATTTTTTTTATTAATTATTTAATTGTTTGTTTGTTTTCTTTGAATTGTTTGTTTGTTTTGTTTGATTTTTTTTTCAATTTAATTATTTGTTTATTTTCTTTAAGTTGCTAAGTGCCTTTTGTAAATATACAGTTTTCAAGGCACGGGGGAGTTTATGATAGGAGCGATGATTCTGAAATGGCATGGCAATTAGCAGAATTGACGAATCAACTTAAGGTGCTAAATGCAATAGGAAGAGCACCTATGCCACGCTAAGAGATATGTACAACATGTGGCAATGCAGGACATAATGCAAATACATGCTCATTTGGTTTTGAACGATATCAAGAATGGCAAGAGGAAGAATATAACTACCAAGGTTTCCAGCGAATGGGTAGAAACAACCAATATTCCAATCCTTACAACCCAAGCTGGGGAAGCCAACCAAATTTTTCTTGGGAAAATCAGCAACACATTCCACCTCAAATTTGTTTTCAACCTTACCAAAGAAGTTCTTACTCTCAAGAACAATATTCATATCAAGATCACCTTAAGAAACCCACATTGGAGGATAGTTTGAATGTCTTTATTCAAATTAGCGTACAAAATCAATATCGACTTAAGGAACCCACTTTGGAAGATAGTTTGAATGTCTTCATTCAAATTAGCGCACAGAACTATGATAAATTCGTGAAATCCACAGTGGAAGATGATTTGAATGCTTACCTTCAAATTAGCACACAAAATCAGGAAAGGAGCAATGAGAGGTTAGATTCTTTGGAGGAATCATTGAAGAAGGTGGAAATTCAAGTTGGGCAACTGGCACATCAACTCCAAGCACACCAAAAGGAGGAATTTCCTAGCCAATTGGAGCAAGTCAAGGTAATCACAAATTTGAGGAGTGAACAGGTGATATATAACAAATTTTGTGATTCTTTGGATGCAGGCACTAATCAAGAAGATAACGATGAGGAGATACAACCCAACATAGAGAGTCAAGCCAATCAACGAAGGAGGAGAATTTGAAGGCATCAATCTCACCAAAGTTGCATGAATCTTCCAATCCTGATAGGCCACCAAATTTATTTCCATGTAGCTTGAAGGATGAGGAGCAAGGAAAGCAACTTTCTGACATCTATAATATGCACTCCCAAGGAGATAGTGAAAATAAGATTGGGATGACTATGAACTTAGAAGAAGAGCATGAAATTCCCAATTTAGAAATTGAGGAGAGTAAGCTAATTTTAGATGCTGAGGTTGTTGAGAGGGGACTTGACATTGTTAAAGTGGATGAAGAAGTGATTCAACCAAACTTGGTTGAACTTAAAGAGTCCCCAAAAATCATCTCTTCTACTCTTGGTGGTGGAGAAGAGCATACAACAGATAAAACCATGTTGTACAATGAAAAAGGGTTTTACAAAGTTCCTATAGCACTGGAGGATTACCCTAAGATGACCTTCACATGTTTTCAAATAACGCTACTTAGGCTTAGCAATATGTCGGGTATCCTTCAGAGTTGTATGCTATCCATCCCTACAGACATGAGCGACAATTGCATTATGGTTGGAAGGAGCATTGTACATCGCATATGGGAACGATGGAAATTAGGTTTCATCTAAACTCTCTCTCTTTAGTTTATGCATGCTCACATTGAGGACAATGTGAATCTTTACGTGTGGGGTGCATTTTGTGTTTTGTGTTTTTACTTTTAAGTTATTTTTGTTTAAGTTTAGTTAATGTTTTTAATGTTTTCCTTTGAATAAATGAATTTTAGAAAGTTCAATTGTTATAAAATTGTTGATAGATGACCTTTGAAATTTTGAAGCATGAATTTGAGAATTGAGTAGAATTGGTCCTTATTGTCAATTTTGTTGATTTTTCCTTGCATTGCCTTTAACCTAGTGAGGAATTGAGCCATCAACTTATTATTCTTTTTGTGGGTGAACATCTTTGATTGATGAATTGCTAGAACTTGCTTTGACATGCTTTTTAAGACTACATAAAAATTTCAATTAGGCATCAAGATGATTAAGGCAATTAGGTGAACCCACTTTGGCTTAAAAAGACCAACCCTATTTTTAACATTAGTTAGCCAATTTTGAGCCTATTTCATTTTCCCTTTTCTTTCTTTTTCGCAACACTACTAACTTTGAATCATGCTGTTTTGTCTCTTACCCTTTCATTAGGTCAAGAGCATTTTAAGAGCGTTTATGGCCGGGTGTTGTGTTGAATTAAGTGTGGGGTTAAATTTAGTAGGTTTATGTAACACCCTCATACTCTATATAGGTACTATACATATACCTAGTATACATACAATACGTATATAGAGTGTAAGAATGTCACTTCTAGTTTTAATTTAAAAATCTTATACAAGTTCAAACAATACTATCTTTAGATTTTAATAACATTTAGTAAATCATTATACATATGAATATATGATTGTGAATAATATAACAAAATTAAACTTTACATGTATGCAGCACCTTCTAGTTGGTCTCAGAACACTCTTACCCTTCTCGTGGCATAACTGCTTAATTTCCCGATCAACCGCATAATCACCTGTGCGATCACACAACCGCGCTAAGCCCGAGAGCTTAGTAATACAAATAAATCATATACACATATAATAGAGAAAATTCATATTTTCATTTTAACTTATTATGTCATTATTTTCTTACCATGTTTTTCCCTTTTTGGCTATACTTTTCATATATATATATACTTCTACTAATGTTTTACCAATATACATATTCATACATTTTATTTCAGTAATTCACAATCCAATGACTTATCAAAGTCTTCATGAAACAATATCCACTATTTCCTCATTCATATACATTTCACACATCATATATCATCATATACAATTTACACATCATAAACTCATCATTTCACATAGCTTCTCAAGCTATACTCATCTTCAATAATTCACTTGTGTATTGTATGCATCTCATTCCATAGTTATCACTATATATCACACAACATTAATTTCCTTCCATAGTTCACATTAAAACAAGGACAAACATATATCTCATTATTCATTTTCATTATTCAGGAATCACATATATATATATATACAAACACACACATGGGCCCAAGAACACTAATATGCCATTCCACTTTCAGAGTTAATGTTTTGGTTTAATTATCACATTTATCATTATCCCAACTAGGCTTCAAGGATTAAGGTTCAACCAAGCTTCAAGGGGAACAAAGCATGCTAAGTATCAACCCAACTTGGCTTCAAGAACCAATCCAACCTAGCTTCAAGGGTGGTAACATCTCAATTAGGCTTCAAGGTTTTGACCCAACCAAGCTTCAAGGGGAGTAAAACATGTTAAACTTCAACCCAACTTGGCTTCAAGGATCAAACCAACCTAACTTCAAGAGATTGTTACTATTAGGCATGCCACCAACAACAAAACTCTGAAAATGAATAACATATTAGACACACAATTCATTTATGAGTTCATTATCAATTTCATTTTCAATTGAAATCATCATAGCCAATTACAATGGCTTCTCATATCATTTAGATCATCATAGCCAATCACAATGGCTTCTCATATCATTTAAATCATCATAGCCAATCACAATAGCTTCTCATATCATTTAAATCATCATATCTCAATTCATATCATAGCTTTTCATCTTTCAAATACACAATCATTTATCTCAAATACTACACATTTCATATAACATCATTATCAATCACAATTACATCACATCTTATTTGGTCTCAATTCACATTAGAATACTTCATTATTTACATATTCATAATCAAACACATTTAACATTCATCAAGAATGATCATCATTGATATACACATATATAATTTACCTTATTCTTAGATTTGGAATCCTCAACATACATTTGTTTCATATATATTTGAAGTATAGATTCAACAAAACCCTTGGAGGATCCCACAATACAAGAATAATCAAGAATAAGAATCATTAACTAACCAATTTGAGGGACACGGCCAGCATCACTTGAGGGACACGGCCAAGCTTGTGGCCGTGTCTCTCAACCCTAATTGGCAGTAGTGAACACGGGCATGCGACACGGCCGTGTCTCTCAATCACAAATTCAGGCAGTAGGTGACACGGGCAAGGGACACGGCCGTGTCTCTCTACAAAAATCAGACAGTAACAAACACGGGCAGAGGACACGGCTGAGACTGTGACCGTGTCTCTCCAAACTCAATCCAACACATCCAATTTTCCTTGACTTGGCCGTGTCTTTCCTTGTTTTTGGCCGTGTCACTCATGAATTTAAACCCCAAACTTTTACAAAACTCCTTTGGTTGCACTCAAACACTTCATACACAATATAGCACTAATCAAATGAACATAATCAATGTCCTAAACACATAATTTACATGTTTCTCACATTATTCACCTTGCTAAAACACATCAACCAAGCATTTGATTCCTTAACACATTTACAAATGAATATGTGTTAAGTTTCAACAACATGTTGATAGATGAATTTAGGTAGTTTACTTACCTTAAGAACCATTCTCAAATCTATTCACTTTACCTTCCAAGAACTCTTCACCACTTAACTTAGAGCAATCCACTTCCTTCACAACCTAATTCAAATCAAATAAAAAGATACTTGAATACCAATACAAATATTCAATTATCAAACTCATAAATTTTATATTTTCAACTTCCTTAAACACCAACATACATCACTCATATATCAAATACTCAAATCCCCAATTCATTTGACACTAAATCCTTACTCAATAATCTCAACAATTCATCATCATTCTCACAAAAACCTCATCAAATCCAAACTCAAACCATAAAAATCAATGTAAAGGAATGAATACTTACTTGGTTAATATGCCAAATCTTCAATAAAAATCTTCAATCCTCTCAAAATCATCATCTCTCACTCTCTCTCTCTCTCTCTCTCGACCAAGCAGAAAAGAAGAAGACGAAGAAGGAGCAGAAGAAGAAAGAAGGTTCTACTTCTTTCCTTCGTTCTTATCTTATATATATATATATATATAATAATAATAATAATAATAACAATAACAATAACAATAACAATAACAATAACAATAACAATAACAATAACAATAACAATAATAATAATAATAATAATAATAATAATAATAATAATAATAATACTTTAAATCTCCACCACATATTCTTTCTTTGACTTTCTTCTTCTCTTTTCTTTTTGTCTTTATTATTATTATTATTATTATTATTATTAATTAATTATACAATTATATATATACAACTCACTTATCCAATACCATTTTATATCCCATGTATATATGATGTATATGTATATGTCTTACATATATTATCCTTATATTTCACATATATACATATACATTAAATCCAAATACAACAACAATAACTCCAAAACTCTTAGGGTCTATTCCGGGATATTACAGTTTAAGATTGCAAAATATTATGTTTATTTAGTTGCAAACCCTAGAAAAATAGAAAATAAATAAAAATAAATAAAAATAAAAAAAGAAGAAAAAGAGAAAAAATATAATAATAAGAATAATTGTTGTTCTTGTTGGAAGGGTTGGAATAAGTTGGGAATAATCATTGTAAGATGTAATAAGTGAGTTCCCTTGAAAAGCTCTTTAATGTCAAGGGGTAGATGAGTGGAAGGTGTTTGGGGATTGTTAGTTATACATATGATCGGTTGCTTCATTCTTGAAGTGCTCTTGAACTTAATGATTAAGCTCACATTTCCTAAATATCATGCCTTTACCTTAGCCCCATTGCAACCCAATAAAAGACCTTTTGATTGATGCTAGATTGTAATTTTGTGGTGGAGATTTGATTGATAAGCAAGCCTATGGCAATAATCTTTCATTGATTGTTAAGAGTGTAAACACCACCATGATCAAACACTAGTAAGAGTTGGTGAGGGAGCGACAACATAGGTTATGCATGGATATTGATTTTGTTCGATTCGATATTGATTGCGGACTTAGGGATAGGGAAGTCTTGATGCATTCTTATAACTCTTGAACTTAACAAAATTTATCTTGTTAGTGTGTTTTGATTATAGCCTTGCTTGGGGACAAGCAAGGAATTAAGTGTGGGGTAGTTGTTTAGATCATTTTTGTACTTATTTTTAGTGTGATTTTATGTGTTTTTAGTTAATATTTTGATTGATTTCTGTTTAAAGTTTGTTTGAAGTGTTTGTTTTTAAGTGTAAAAACTCCCTTGGAAGATCAAAATAATGAAGAAAGAGCATGAATCAAGCAAGTCATGGCCAAGCCAAATCAAGCTTGGGCGTGTCACCTCAAAGGAAATGAAGGCAGAGCTTGACACGACCAGGAGACACAGCCAAGCCACTGGCCGTGTCTCACCCTAAGCACAAAGCAAAGTAACACGGCCACTAGCTTGGCCGTGTCACACCAAAGGAAATGAAGCAACTTAAAGAAATAGAGGAGAACACACCCACATGACACGGCCAAGCGACTGGCCATGTCACATGACAAGGCCACAAGCTTGGCCGTGTCACCCAACAGACCAAAGAAAAGAAAGAAAAGAAAGAAGCAGTGATGGACACAGCCACCAAGCTTGGCCGTGCCCCAAAGAAAAATGAGAGACACGACCAAGCCAAATCCAACTTGGCCGTGTCACTGTTGCGCTAGAATTAAGTACTACTACAAAGCGTCACTCGCAAGTATACGAGGTAGCTGTAGCAAAAGTGATCACCCCAAGGTCGTTTCCCCAAGAAGTTGTGGTTCGTAATAGCTTGATTGACAAGTATTTAAATGCGGAAGTTTGTTGTGTTGGGATTGTGTGAGAATAATTAAAACCTAAAATTAACGTGCGTAGGGTTGATGTGTGTGAAGGTTGTACAAGATCAAATCGATTCTTGGGAAAGTGCCTAGGGTCATAGGTCCATTCAATGAAAGCTCAATTCTCAATTATCCATTAACATAACCTTGTAAATTAATTTGTTCCTTAAGATTAATTAGTCAATTACCCATCCATTAGTTCTCACATTCATGAATTAGCAAAGACCAATTCTTTTACATTACCAAATTAATAAACCCTAGAACTTATATTTCTAATTCATTCATAGGGTGGTCGATTATATAGTTCCGATATCGGATTTCACCTCTCGGTCCTTCATCCAATATTCAAAGATTAATAGGTAGCTAATCTATCAACCTAGCATTTAATGCAATACAATCAACCAATCAACAAGGAACATCAATGTAGATATCAAATCAAGACATTCAACCAAATATATTACAAACCCTAAACATGGGTATTTAGCTCAATATCATTAATTTATAACATTCATTCAACTCAATATAACACAAATACAAATTGTCCATTGCAATATCAATTCTATTAATACAACAACAACAATAAGAAATGAATTAAAAGAGAGAATAGAAAAACCCCTTGTGAAGATGCCAAGAGTAGGATTGCTAGTCTTCCTCCTAGCTCCACTTGATGTATGATGAAGAACTCAAGCCCTCTTCAATGGTTGATTTCCCTTTACAATGTGGAATGGAGCTTTCTCAAGTCACCAAACCTTTGGATGGAGCTTTCTCAAGTCACCAACCTTTCAATTGATTGTGCCTTTGGAAGATGGAATGGAGCTTTCTCAAGTCACCAATCCTTTCATTGAAGCTTCTTCAACCTTCAAGAGCTTGTTTAACCCAAATTATCCCAAAGAACCTCAAAGATCTTATCAATAGAAGATGGAGAAGGTGGAGAGGATGGAAATGGAGGTTAGAGGTGAAGGGACAAGGGAGAGTGTCACTCTCTCCCTCTCCCACGTTTTTGCAGAAATTTTGCTCCAAGAAGCCAAGAACTCCATCCATTTTCCTCTTCCTCTCCTTTTAATTCATTCAAAAATCAACACCCATGCCTTCCAACTCATCCCATTTCCCTTTGTCCCCCACTTTTTCTTTGTTTTCTATTTCTTTTGGCAAGCAATAGTGTTTGTCTCCCACTTTGTCCCCCATTTTTTTAAAAGAAATCAAATAATTTTGGTGTGACACGGCCAAGCCAAGAATGTCTTGGCCGTGTCTCTTGGTCTCTTCCTTGAGGTGACATGGCCAAGCCAAGGTTGGCTTAGCTGTGTCTCTTGATTTTTCATGGGACACGGCCGTGTCCCTCACTAGACCTTTCTTTTCTTTCTTTCTTCTCTTTGGTTGTGAGAGGTGACACGGCCAAGCCATTTGGAGCTTGGCCGTGTCTCTTGTTTTTTTTCTTCTTGGGACACGGCCAAGCTCCTGGCCGTGTCCCTCACTGTTGTTGATACAAGGTGAGACACGGCCAGAGGACACGGCCATGTTAGGTGACACGGCCAGTGTCTTGGCCGTGTCCCTTGACAGTGTCAGTCTCTGCTCCTTTTCTTTCCTTCTTTGCTTGCTTTCTTGTTCTTTGGTATGAATGGGACACGGCCAAGCCATTTTTGTCTTGGCCGTGTCATGTGACACGGCCAGAGGACACGGCCGTGTCACCTGGGTGTGTCTCTTCCTGTTACTCATTTTCCTTCTCTTCTTTGGTTTGTTCTTGATTTGTTCTTTGAATGAGACACGGCCAGAGGCTTGGCCGTGTCTCTAGGTGTGTCTGCTTCTGTCTTGAATTTCTTTTGAGGGACATGGCCATGTCTTGCTTGGTTCATGCTTTTCTTGCCCGATTTTGATCTTCCAAGGGTGTTTTTGCACCTAAACCTAAAAACAACACTTAAAACATAATTAAAACAAAAATCAATCAAAACATTAACTAAAACACACATAAAATCATACTAAAAACAAGTACAGAAATGAACTAAACAGTCACCCTTAATTTATTTAAGTTCTTTCGCACGAAAAGAAAAAAAAAGGAGGGGGAGACAACTAGGGTTTACGAAAAAGAGAAAACAAAGAGAAGGAGGGGGAAACACGGCTGGGGATAGGAGAGAGTGACACTCTCCTTGTCCCTTCATCTTCATCCTCCATTTCCATCCTCTCCATCTTCTCCATCTTCCATTGACAAGTTCTTTGAGATTCTTTGGGATAAATTGGTTAAACAAGCTCTTGAAGGTTGAAGAAGCTTCATTGAAAGGTTTGGTGACTTGAGAAAGCTCCATTCCATCTTCCAAAGGCATAATCAATTGAAGGATTGGAGACTTGAGAAAGCTCCATTCCATATTGCAAAGGAGAATCACCATTGAAGAGGGCTTGAGTTCTTCATCATACATCAAAGTGGAGCTAGGAGGAAGACTAGTAATCCTACTCTTGGCATCTACAAGGGGTTTTTCTATTCTCTCTTTTATTTCATTTCAATATTGTTTTTGTTGTATTAAGAGAATTGATATTGCAATGAACAATTTGTATTTGATTTATATTGAGTTGAATGAATGTTTTAAATTGATGATGTTGAGCTAAATACCCATGCTTAGGGTTTGGAGTATATTTGATTGAATGCCTTGATTTAATATTTCCATTGATGTACCTTGTTGATTGGTTGATTGTTTAGGATTGAATGTTAGGTTGATAGATTAGCTACCTATTAATCTCTAGATATTGAATGAAGGACCGAGAGGTGAAATTTGATATCGGAATAATGCAATCGGCTACCCTATGAATGAATTAGAAATATAAGTTCTAGGGTTCTATTAATTTGGTAATGTAAAATAATTGGTTATTGCTATTTCATGAATGTGAGAACTAATGAATTGGTAATTGACTAATTAACCTTAAGGAACAAATTAATTTACAAGGTTATGTTAATGGATAATTGAGAATTGAGCTTTGATTGAATGGACCTATAACCCTAGGCACCTTCCCAAGAATCGATTTGATCTTGTACAACCTTCACACACCAACCCTACGCACGTTAATTTTAGGTTTAAATTGTTCTTGCACCATTTCAAAACAATGAACCCGCTTTTAATTCAATTGCTTGAATCAAGCTATTATGAACTACACCTTCCTTGTGAGACGACCTTGGGGCGATCACCTTAGCTGCAACTACCTCGTATACTTGCGAGTGACGCTTGTAGTAGTACTTAATTCGAGCGCAATAGGGGCTAGACACATGGTGTCAATTTGGACCAAAACAGTAACTATGAGATTTGAATGACATGTTAGATCCTTTGGGACCATACTTGTGTTTGTTCCTATATGAATTGTAAACTGATTAAAGAATATGTTTTATGGTCAATTAAGTACCACATTGGGAACCATCATGTGAAAGCATTTTGCATTGGCATTATTTTACAATTTTATTATTATCAAAGTTTGTACTGCTAAGCTTTTAGCTTAGTGCGATTGTAATTTATCGAGCATGTGACAGGGGCGATCCTAGGGGTCCGGAGAGTTCTATTAGACCTGGCCAGGTCTATGCTTGTATTTATTGAGATTGAAGTATTTTTGGATATATCAATATCAGAGCCATATGCCATCATGTACATATTTGACATTATAATACATTTTGATATTGTGTATATTATGCTTATGTTTTCAAGGTATATATATATTGTAAATTATAAAAACTCTTTGGACAAATTGTATAATGTGGGTTGTTTATATGTGTTTTGATACATATATATATATGTATATAAATAATTATTTTGGGAAAATATGGAGAAGTTGAGTAGTTGAGGTGGATATATATAATTTATTTTATTGGGAATGTATTTTATGCATGTTGGGTAATTGTTGAAAATTTGAGATGTCCAAATTACAAACAAAACTCTGGCAAATTTTGTTTAGAGATTTTCTAATAAAATGCTTATTTTGAAACCTATAACTAAAAAGGAATAATTTATTACTATTTAGATATACATTTTTAAGTATGTAGGAACCTAAGTTTGAAATGTGAAAATTTTTATTTTACAAATTATAACATTTTTATACCATATATGAGTAGTTTACATATACTATGTGTATGTATTTTATGTATATATGGTATAAGGGTGTTACATTTATTTTGGTATCAGAGTCTAGGTTTGATGTTCTTGACCTAGATAGATTTTTAAAGAGGGAAAATAGGAGTTTTAATTAGGATTTTAAATAGTGATACATGCATTGGCACTAATATTTTATTTGATCCATAATGTGGCAATGTCCGTTCGATGTATCAAATATGAGTGGAGATGACGTCTGGGTTACATAGATTAGAGTAGCGCAGTAGAAGCATCATTTTGGAGAGTATGGATTAAGAATTTTTGGAAATTTTATTTGAAATTATGATTCATGGCTGATTCAATTGATGAATAAGTGAAATTAAGAAGAATAATTTAGGAATGATTTAAGATATGAAATAAAAATTTTGAGAGAAAAGTATGATAGTTACAGAAAATTCTATATGTGTGCTACAAAGTGATATTATTTGAATTTTTGGATAAATCTAGGAATGTTGGATGAGTTTTAAAATTTAATGGAAAGTTTTTCTATATGTTGGAATTCAATTTATAAAATTTCATAATTTTTAAAGATGGACCACTAATTAAAAAAAATGGAAGAACATAGATTGTTGGAGCAGTTCCAGCAACTCAGAATCTGTAAAAATTGAGAAATATATTTAAACATTATGGCAAGCCAGCCTAGAAAAAAAATCTGAAATTTTATACACAATATCATATGTATTCCTAGAATATATGGTTAAAATTTCATAAATTTTATTAAGGTTTGATATCTGAAAAAAAAAAAAAAGGATAATCGGGTGCTGCTAGAGGAATTATTAAAGAGATAGATTATGTGGGTTTGGAAGACTTAATTTTTTAAATATAGTAAATCAACTTGGAAAATCTAAAATTTTAAATATAAGTCCATATATGTGTCAACGATAAAAGTTTACAAGCTTCTACAAAGAATTGGTAAGGAATATAAAATTTGAAAAGTGAGATTGACAGGAAACTGAGGAAGTTATACAGTTTTGTGTAGGTGAGTAATTAATTAATTTCATAAGACAAATGAATAGGGAAAATTATAAAAATTTATATGCAGACGGGTAGAAGTATGAAGAAGGAATATAGAGTTTTTAATAATTTAGAACAAAGAGTTCATAATTAAAATCAAAGAGAGAAATGGTATATGATAGCAAATTATTTATTATGAAAAAGTGATTCATGATTTAGGGTTTTATGTATGGATGATTAAAATTGTTGGAATGTATGTAATTGGTGTTATTTATATATGTATGTGAGGATTCCATAGTTGAAAATTGAATATAAGAAAGTTTGGATGAAATTTTGATTTAGGGTTTGAGTAAGTAAAATTAGGTTATCTAAATGGATGATGTTAACCGGTGTAATGAAATGAATTAGTATTGTTTAAATGTAAATGTTATGATTTTAAGATTGGGAATATGACATGGATGAGATTTGGTGAGGTTCATGTTGTTGGTTATATGAAATTTGAATTTTTGAAATGGGTTTCCATAATTATGAAAGTGATGTGTTTTGATGTTATATTAATATGTAGATAATGTTTATAAAGTTAGATGTTGAAAATGAGATTAATAGAATGAAGTTCAAGTAAAGTAGTGAGTTAAAAATTTAGAGTTGTAAGGGAATTTTGATGAGGATTGCTTAGATATTGATGGTTTAATGTTTAATGAGAATTTGAGTAATATTGTTTATCAAAGTATCAAGTATCATGTAATGTGTAATGTGATTGATAGTACATAAACTGGATATAAAATAAAGAGAAATGATTAAAAAAGTGGAAATGAGTTTCATTAGGTAATTTGGTTGGTAGTGATGAAGATGAATATGAAAGTATGGTAAATGTATAGAAAATGTAAGAGAGAAGTCATATTGGAAATGTGACTAAGATTGATGTAAAGTGAAAAAAAATGAAATGAATGAGGATAATTTATTTAATATATATAAGATGGGAAAATTGGGAAATGACTTAAATAATGTTATAAAAATGAGAAATGATAATATTCTATGCAATGTGATAAATGTTAAATTTATACAGATTATGTGTAAATGAGGAATTGAGTATAATTATGTGATTGTATGTATATATGAATATGATATGTATGGTGAGTTGTCCAAAATGGACAATATTGTGATATGTAAGAAAATGTGGAAAGTAAGTCACATTATGAATGTGACTTATTGATGTGTCTGTAGATTATTTAAAAATATGAAAAATGTTTAAACTGTGAAAAAGTGTTATTGAAGTATTATTGTATATTAGTAACCCTATATAATTACTTACTTGATTTAAGAAAGAGAAATTGGTAAAATTTTGGTGAATAATTGTATAAAATTGGAACATGAATAGATCTATATATATGAGTTATTGATAATAATGTTGGTAGATCATATGTTTAGGCTAATAAAAACAAATGGATAAGGGTAAATTGCTTTAAAACAGAGTTATATGCATTAAATCTTCATGTAGTAAGAGTTTAAAGAGCAAATATGTGATTTTAAAATGTCACGGGTGTGTAACTACTAAGACATGGGCATAATATCGAGATAAGAACTATTTGAGAAAGAATTGTAATGAAAGCGGTGTTTATTTGTAATCCACAGGAGTGGGCTTAAGATGACACAACTGTGAAGTACATTTAGTGAGATTGATAGTTTTGCTTCATGAGATACAAGCAAAATTTGTGGTTGGTATAGTTGGACTCATAACCGTTTGTTAGAAATTTATTTATGACCATAAATAGTGTGAAAACAGAAGAGAATTGTGAAAATATGATGAGCTATAAATGATTTTTAAGGAAAGTGATGTTGTAAATATGGTAACTATAAGAAATATGAGAAAATGATAAATGAGAGAAATTATGAAATGTGAGTAAGAGTTATGTTGAATGTGTTTGAAAACGGTATAAAATGAATAAGTTTATGAAAATGACATTTAAAGTGAATGAGAATAGAGAAAATGAATATTATTTGTAATGATGAACTCGAAGATAATTAAGATTTGAGAATAAGTTTGACTTAATGGAATTAGGTCATGAATTGAAACATGATGATAAATTTAAAATAGGCTAAAGGATGGTCAGAATAGAATAAGGTTATGATGGCCATATTGTGATAGTTAGATCAATTGATTTGGAATGTAATAAGTTTACAAGTAATTATTGAAGTTCAATGTATGTAGTTGTATGAAGAGTATGAGAGATATATGACAATGTGTATAATGAAGTGTTCTAATATGTATATGCATATAAAAGAAGCTAAGTTATATTAGTTGTAAATTATTATAAGAAGAAAATATTAATTATAGTATAATTGGAATGGATATATATTTGTTGGATTGATGAATAACCTGTGGGAATAAATTTTAATAAGGAAATAAGATATTGTAGTTGTATAATGGTGATATTGAATTAATATGTGGTAATTGTATAAAAAGTAGAACCAAAGTGGAGATGTACAAAATTATCGTGTTAAGATTTATTAATTGGAATTGGGAGTTGTTATCATTTGTGGTTTTTACAAATAACTATTCGTAAATAGAAACAATGTGGTAATTAAACAAAGATACATTTTTGAAAATGACTGTGATAACGGAAAAGTCAGTTTTAAGATATAAGTTATTAACCTTTGAATTTAATGTTATAAGAGTATATTTTAAGATAATAAAGTGATCAAATATCTTGAGTGTAATGGAGGTGTAGTGCATATATACTAAAGAGAAAAATTAATTTTTTCTAATGACAATTTGGTTAAAGATATGATAAGCTATTGTGATTGTTGGATTAAATAGGAAGTATAATGATGAATTATGAAATTACGAAAAGGTAAGTGATAATAATCCTAAGGGGGAGAGTAAAAATTATGTAATTTGATGAAATAATAATTCGATGAGATGATTGATTTCATAAGAGATTTTAAAAGTATGATGAATTATTTGATTTTAATGTTTAAAGCATGTTGTTTGATGATAAAAGTGAATGAAATAAGCTTGGATTAATAATTGGATTGAGTTGGAATGAAGAACCTTCATTGGTGAAGGTTATGCCATTTTAGGATTTTGAACAAAGGCATGTATTTAATTAATGTAATAGGTTTAAACATATTAAAATATGTTTATAATGCTATAAATAAACTTAGAACACCAATTTAAATGGTTTAATATGGTTTTTCTAAGTTAAAGTAAGGAAAGACTATATTTTGGGATTTTGATTAGAATGATATTTAATTAAGGTTTGATGCTTGTAATGCCTTAGAATGTAATATTAAGTGATTATATTTGATCACATTTGGTATAGGCATTAAGGAGAGGTGATTTGTCCAGCCTTAGTGTTGAAGGGCAACTTAAAAGTGAAGGTTTGTTGGAGTTTTTGGAGATTTCTTTGGAGTGCTTATTAAGGTAATTACAAACTTTCGATGAATTAGTTATGTTGTCATAAATTTGGGCTTAACACATTTTAGTTGGAAAATGTGTTAAGCTACTTGATGCATTAAACATTCATGAACAGTGTGCTATGATATGTGATTTATCTTGTATGCATCATATAGATTGTAAAAAGGCACTGTTAATGGCTAAATTGCATAAAATGTGAAATATGTGAAAATAACCCAAAATATTTGGGTAATGTATTTTAATGTAAAATGTGATACATTATGATGATATGTTGAGATATGATGAAATGAAGTAAATTAATATTGATATGAATAAAATAAATGAGAAAAATGAGGCAATATGTCTAATTGATAATGAGAAAATAAGACAATATGCCTAATTGATAATGAGAAAAGAGGCAAATAAGCCTAGTTGATTATGGAAAAATGAGAAAGAAATTGATGATAGAAAATATGAATTAATTGTGTGCCTAGTATGTTATTCAATTTTCAGAGTTCTGTGTTTGGCGGCATGCCTATGAGATTATCCTCATTATTTGCCTTCGGGGTAGCTTTTGAGCAATTACTTTGATTTGCCTTCAGGGCTAGACACTTGGCGTCATTATGATATGATTTACCTTCGGGGCTAATTTTTGAGCAATACTATAATTTGCCTTTGGGACTAGACACATGGTATCAATTTGGACCAAAATAGTAACTATGGGATTTGAATGACATATTAGATCCTTTAGGCCCATGCTTGTGTTTGTTCCTATGCGAATTGTAAAATGATTAAATGATATGTTTTATGGTAAAATTCAGTACTACATTGTGAAATATCATGTGAAAGCATTTTGCAAGGGGTGATCCGGTAGAGCCGGAGAGTTCTATTAGACTTGGTCAGGTCTAGGCTTGTATTTATTGAGCTTGAAGTATTTTTGGATATATCAAGATTAGAGCCATATGCCAGCATGTACATATTTGACATTATAATACATTTTGATATTGTGTATATTATGCTTATGTTTTCAAGGTATATATATATATATATTGTAAATTAAAAAAACTCTTTGGACAATTGTATAATGTGTGTTGTTTATATGTGTTTAGATATATATATATATGTGTGTGTGTGTGTGTGTGTGTGTGTGTATAAATAAATATTTTGAGAAAATGTGGAGAAGTTGAGTAGTTGGGGTGGATATGTATAATTTATTTTATTGTGAGTGTATTTTATGCAGGTTGGGTAATTGTTAAAAAATTGGAATGTCTAAATTATAGATAAAACTCTGGCGAATTTTTTTCAGAGATTTTCTAATAAAATGCTTATTTTAAAACCTATAACTAAAAATGAATAATTTATTACTATTTACATATACATTTTTAAATATGTGGGATCCTAAGTTTGAAATGTGAAAATTTTTATTTTATCGAATTGTAATATTTTTACACCGCATATGCATATTTTACATATACTAAGTGTATGCATTATACATATATATGGTATAAGGGTGTTACATTAATTACACATGTTAAAAGTGCAAACTAATGTTAACCAATAGACTAAGGCTTAAGATATATAAAATTATGTTTTAGGCAAATCAAATCATGTAACAAAGATCTAACCATATCGAGCTAAATTTGTTACCTACTAGATGAACCTAAACTACAAATAATCAATTTTAATTTACTTTTACTAGATTGAGTTACGATTTGAAGACATAATTTAATATTAAAATAGATTAAATTTAAGAATTCAAACCTACATCCATTGGTTCTACCCAATGTGATATGTTGAACCAAGCTCACATCTTTGAAAGCATGGATCAAAGAAAGTATTGGCTGGTACCTTAAAGTCCAAGCTCGATGCTACTACCCTTTGTTATTGCTTAGTCTCTATACTAATTGTTGCCTCTTGTTGCTAAATCCTCCTCTCTCTACTTTTAATTGTCTATTTTTAGGCAAAATAATAGGTTAACCTCAAACCTTAATCTGCTAATCTAAGAGTTATCCGAAGTCCAAATTTAATTAGGAAATTAAAACGGCCGGCCAAATTCTTTCCAAATTAGGATTCATATCGATTTAGAGTGTCCAAATTGACATGGATCCAACTCATTTCAATTTGGAGTATCCAAATCGACCTGAGCCATGGGTCACGTCTATTTGGACACACCAAGTCGACATGGGCATTGGCTCATGTCATCTTAGACTCATCCCGACTCAAACAAATCCAAAATTTTTTAATCTTTAGACCAAACCTTTTTTTACAAATTTAATTTGGGCCTCTATAAATTGAACTAGATCTAAGCTTTTAAATTAGATTTAGATAGGTTAAGCTCTTTAAATTTAATCGGATCCAAATGTAAGAGTCTACATTACTCATATCATGTTTTCAACCTTAAAATCACCATATATGTATTGTAACATCATTAAATTATTCCTTTCCAACAATTATAGGCATCCATACCAAAACTCTAATTTTTACCTAACCCTAAATTTACCAACTTTGTGCAAACTTGCCCAAAATCAATTTTTAACCATAAAACTATTATATACATATTAAAACAATATTAAATTAATCTATTATAAAAATTATATTCATCTATATCAAAACCCTTATTCACACATAACCATCCCATAACTCAAAGTTCTCTTCTTCCTCTCTCAAACCTCAACTAAACTTAATTTTTTCTACAATCTAACCTCAAAATCATTTCTTCTACATCAAATTAATATCATTGAAGGCATTTTATGAATTATAAAGCACTACTTCAAATTCTCAAATTACACATACAACAATTTCTAATGAAAACTTCTTAATTGAGAAGAGCTCTTACCTTTTGATAGAAAAACTTTAAAATCACCCCAATTTCTTGAAAAATTGATGAAATCTTGATGGAATAAAGAAGCAAAAGCTTTCCTTTCTCCAACTATGGTGGACATCCTAAGGTGAGGAAGAAGAAGATGGAAAGTTATTTTTATTTTTCTTTTCTTTTTCTTAACCATTCAAATATATATATATATATAATAACAATTTAATTAATTAATTTCTTAAAATCCTAATTTTCCTCTTCTCTTAAAATAGTTTTAATTTTGAATAATTTTTATTTACTTATTATTAATAATTAATTAGTTATTAATTACAAAATATCACACTTTTCTATCATCTTCCACTATCCAAAATTACTTTTAATTTTGATTTATTTTATTCATTTTATTTGAATAACTTTTAATCTCCACTAAGTATTTCTTTCTTACTTTGACTTTCTTTTCTTTTCTTCCATTTATTTTTTTATTAATTTACATCTTCTTATAAATATTTATATTTCATTTATATGTTGTATATATTTTAGGTATACGAATATGTAATATATATATATATATAATTTATATGTAACATATATATATATAATATGTATTTCATGTATATATCAAGTATATATTATGGGTATCTCATGTATATAATATGTTTCCAACATATATAATAAGTATATGTGAAGTATATATTATGTATATACCAAGTATACCTTATGTATATATCTTATATATATTATGTATATATCCCATATATATCATGTACATACCTTGTATTTCTCTCACCAATATACCAACTATCCTCCAAATTAGTTATTTAACAATATCTAAAATTTATGAGTGTTATAATTCTATTCCCTTCCTCTTAATTAATTTCATCCTCGAAATTATCTATCATAATCTAAACACTTTTAAAACCAAACTCAAATCTCATCTTGTTACTAAATTTTATCACCATAACTAACCACATAATTTAGTTTTTTTTCTCCCCCTTATGACTATCCTCAATTACTTTCTAAAATTTCAAATCTCCCTTCTGTATTCCTTTAATATAATCAAACACCAAACTAACTCATAACTATATTATTATAATATCATCTTCGCAAATCCTTACATTAACACCTAAATTTCTTAACTCCAACAGTCTCCACTTAAAATAAATAATCTATTCCAAATAAAGTAGTTATCTAATACATAACCAATTATATCAAATATAAAATAATTTTACCATTCTCCACATTTTTTCCTTAATATCATATAAACCATATGTACATTTTTATCTTTTTTTATCTACTCACTTGTGGAGACTTTACTTTTTAATGTAAATACTTACATAACCATAAGATTAAGGTATATCAAATTACATAATCACAAATGACTACTAATTTGTTAAATTCACGCCTCAAATTTATACCTCAATTTAATCAGTTTCATTCTATATCTACAAATAAACATGTATAACATTGCAAAATAGCAATAACTCCAATCAACAAGTAATACATTCTATACACACATTTTCGATTATAGACTAATTATTTCCTTTTAAATATCCGATTTAGCTTTTTACATCTTCAATTCAATTCTTAAGATATCTTTTCCTGATTACCAACATCAACATCATAGCTAATTACACACTCGTTTTGATTTCTCACTCACATTTATCAATAATTTTCCTTAAGTAAATTAATCAAGCAAAATTTTAAACATAACTACCAACTTTAATTAACTGATTAACAATTTTTTTCTCTTAATACTCACAATTCCAATCAATTCTTAAGACACAACAAATAATTTATATACCTATTAATTTATATACAACCAACATGCATACTTAAATGCAACCCTCTTCTAAATAAATTAACAATTCAACACTATACTCTCTTATCCAATCAAATTAAAACCCTCAATTTTTACTTATTTTCTCTTCCATTTCTCATTGCTCAAATTATTTATTTACACACATCTTAATCATATATGTACCTTATTTAAAAATTTTACCTTTTTATTTATCAACACTTCCATAACCTTATGAATTACTTAGGGCTGTTAATTACCTTTATTTTCATCACTATCATAAGATATTAAGAGATTACTATATAAAATAAAATCATCACTTAAACACATAGGTTTTCCAAAACTACTATTATCCCTTTACATTTCAAATAACCATTTATCCACCTCTTATTTATGAGCCCCAAATGCCATCTCAATTTATACTTGGTACCACTCACAAGTACTACGACATCTGAGACCAACTTGGGTGAATGCATATTCATGTCTTACTAAACAAATCACATTTTAAAATTTTTTTCTTTCTCTCTTTCAAAACCTACCTAGGTTGAGAATCTCAAACCTAGGCTCTGATACAAAAATAAATATAATACTCTTATACCCTATATACATATATTATGCTTACCTCGTATACGTAGAGTACATATATAAAATATAAAAGTGTCATAGTAAACGTTTGCACAATCATTCATTTATGCAAAAACATCACATATAAGCATAATATTATTACAAACTTCATATTGTCACATTACAATTCCATTTACTAACTTTTACAATATTTTTCCCAATATACATTTCAATAGAAACAATCCATGAATGCCTATATGTAACCCTGGCACAGTTGGTCTCGTGGTGCTCACAAACTCTAATCATTACCTCAAACACATCGATCTGCTAATCTGACACATGCGCAATTCATACAATCACGTTAAGCATATAAAATGCTTAGTGGTACATACTAGCACAAAACAACCAATTTAAATAACTATAATGCATATTTTTACCTTCCTATTTCCTTCTGATATATTCATAATTATTTCACCAGTTTTTTTTCCTTTTTCCATATACATATATATATATATATGTCACATAGCATCATCATAGCAAGGTTCATATGCAATTATTACACAACCACACATACATACATTTAGCAAAACATCAACTCATTACATCACTGCCTCATCACAACATTTCCATCACAATATGACACTCAACTCCTCACATAATTGCCATAATTCATTAATCAATCAAACACTCAATATTCTTATTTAATTAATCATCTTATCATTTAATCACAATGTCATCAATACTACCAAACTCAACATCACATTACATGACACACACGTTGGGCCCAACTACTCCTTACATAATTATCAAGTTCCAAAACAATCGATTTGGACTATTTCTCATGTCTGTGACACCAAATGTCTCGCATATCTCTATTTGTAACACCCAGTGTCTCGCCCAGTGTAATCATATCATATATATGACCCAACTCTGCTCAAGTTAGCTCTGCTCAGGCTTCTCATCATATATACCAATATTAATTTTCTGGAACTAATAATTATACAAGGTAATACATAACACATCACATTTTCTACATCTCTTACACTCAACTTCAAGACTTAGCTCTGATCAAGTCTTTCAACACATTCTCATCATTCATCACATTTCACATTTGATACATTCATTTCCAGGAATTCAAATATATCTCATGACCACACTACACTATGATCACCATCACATATTCAATACATATAATCACATATTCAATATATATATAATCATTTATATATATCCTTTTTCTCATTTTATATTCTTATCATTTTTTTCATTTTCAATCCACTTTTTAAAACTTTTTATTATTTTCACAATTTATACATATCTTTAACATAAGTCATAATTCAATGGCTTATAATCACATTCATCAAACAATACATATACTTTAATGTCATACAATGTACTATAAGTATGTGTGAACCTTTTTCTTGCTCTAAAACCAATCCAACTCTTCATCCACCTTTTACTTTCACCGAAGCCTTAACCATTGCCACTTGTACCCACTTGGCATAGATACACATAAGCCATACAATAAGAAATATTATTCATTTACAATCACTTGATGCCCGATGTATACCAAATTATCATTATTTCTAAAATTTTCATCAAAATCCCATTAAAACTTCAATTTCACCTTCTCTACTTTATCCAAACTTCAATCTACCTAATTCATTTTTAACATTTAACCATAAATTCATTATCTACATATCAAAATAACACTAAAACAATTCATTTCCACAATTATCAAAACCCATTTCAAAAACCCTAATTTCACATAACACACTTACAAATCCTAACTTCATCCAAACTTACTCATATTAAGTTTTTAGCCATAAAATCACCATATATATACTATAACAATATTAAATTATTCCATTCCAACAATTATGGGCATCCATACCAAAACTCTAATTTTTACATAACCCTAAATTTACCAATTTTGTTCAAACTTGCCCAAAATTAATTTTTAACCATAAAATTATTATATACATATTAAAACAACATTAAATCAATCTATTATAAAAATTATATTCATCTATATCAAAACCCTTATTCACACATAATCAACCCATAACCCTATATTCTCTTCTTCCTCTCTCAAGCATCAACCAAACTTAATCTTTTTTTCAATCTAACCTCAAAATCATTTCTTATATATCAAATTAACATCATTTAAAGCCATTTTATGATTTATAAAACACTACTTCACATTCTCAAATTACACATACAACAATTTCCAAAGAAAACTTTGTAAATTGAGAAGAGCTCTTACCTTTAGATAGAAAATCTTTAAAATCACCCTAATTTCTTGAAAAATTGATGAAATATTAATGGAATAAGGAAGCAAAAGCTCACCCTTCTCTAACTATGGTGGACATCCTAAGGTGAGGAAGAAGAATATGGAAAATTATTTTTATTTTTCTTTTCTTTTTTCTTAAACATTCAAACATATATAATAATAATAACAACAACAATTTAATTAATTAATTAATTAAAATCCTAATTTTCCTCTTCCACTTAAAAATAATTTTGATTTTGAATTATTTTTATTTACTTATTTTTAATAATTAATTAATTATAAAATACCACACTTTTTCATCATCTTCCACTATCCGAAATTACTTTTAATTTTGATTTATTTTATTAATTTTATTTAAATAACTTTTAATCTCCACCAAGTATTTCTTTCTTACTTTGACTTTCTTTTTCTTTTTTTTCCATTTATTTATTAATTTACACCTTCCTACAAATAAATATATTTGTATAAATATTTATATGTTATTTATATGTTATATATATTAGGTATATAAATATGTAATATATATGTAATGTATATGTAACATATATATAATGTGTATTTCATATATATCAAGTATACATTATGGGTATATCATGTATATATTATGTATATAATATGTGTCCAACATGTATAATAAGTATATGTGAGTTATATATTATGCATATACCAAGTATACCTTTTGTATATATCTTGTATATATTATGTACATACCCCATATATATCATGTACATGCCTTGTATTTCTCTCACCAACATACTAACTATCCTTCAAATTATTTATTTAACAATATCTAAAATATATGGATGTTATAGGAATATTTGATTTACACTTTATTTTTAGAAGTAATTGTTAAGTTTCACTAGAATTTTCTTATTCAGGGGATAAGATTATTTACAAAATGATTTTTATTCCTAATCTAATTATGATTCCTATTTAGGGAAGGCTTCTATATAAGGAGTAAGAAGACTCTTATTTGAGATACTTAGACCTTAGATTTTAGTCTTTTCCATATTTTTCTTCTTTTTCATAGTTTTGTGTTTTATTTCAATACGAAGAATTAATTTTCTTTTTTGGCTCAAGGATAATTGAAGTTTTGATTCAAGACAATTATGAGATCTAATTGATTTTATTTTATTTATTTGTTATGACTATTTGTGTATTCTTTGCACTTTCTTGAGATGATTATTATTGGTGATTGAATAATAGGACCCACTGTTTGATTGTCAAAATAATCTATTGCTAACTAAACATCATATCCGTTGATGTTTGATTGTTTTAATATTTGTAGCAAATAACATAGTTGATTATGGATAAGTTTTTGATCTATATTATAGGAATATATAATCTAGTTTTAATAAATAGAGCTTGCGAGTTACATTGGCTAGAACTGGTGGTCTCACTAAATCTTAATGTTGTTAATAAATTAAATCCTAATAGCTTGTTTAGGGTTTTTTGTTAATTAGGGAAGTAATCAAAAAGCTTGTTTTGGATATTAAAGAATTAAGGAGAGATTGGTTGCTAGAGTTTTTTAACAACTATAACTAGTTTATTCATGAATATATGAAATTTATTCTTGCATTAACGATTAATTGCATGAATCATTACTGAAATTATTCTTTGACTAGATTCTCATCTCATATTGATTCTAATATTATTTGTTTTGCTTCTTTGTTATTTTAATTAAAGCTTTTCTAGTTAAATCTTCAATTCCCCTTTTTCATTTTTAATATTTACTTTTAAAAGAAATAAATCAATACCTAATCTTTGTAGATTTGACCCTGCTCATCATTCTACGCAAAAGTATTTTAGAGTAGGAATTTATTATTTGTTGGTTTCGATACACATCAAATTTTTGGCATTGTTACCGAAGGTTGGTTTTAATAGTTGATCTATGCCTCAATCTTCTCACATAGATCAACCTCAATACAATCCCAAAATTGAGAAGACAACTCGCAAATTGAGAAAAGAAACTAGGGAGCAAACTACAACAACATTATCTCTCGGTTTGATTCAGTACTTGACCAATTAAATTCTTCTAGTGACTTCGAAGAAGAGATAGAAACCTTAGCCAATGAAAGGACGTTGTAAGAGGTGGCCTTTGAATTAAAATATGGTCTTATTCACTAACTTCATACTTTTAAAAATCTTCCAGGTGAAGACCACCATAAATGTTTAAAGGACTTCCATATAGTATGCACAATTATGAAGCCTCAAGGTGTGATAGAAGAGCAAATAAATTTATGAGCTTTTCCTTTCTCATTGAAGGATAAAGCTAAGGATTGGTTGTAGTCTTTGTCTATTTGTTCTATTACTATAAGGAATGAGATGAAGAAGCAAATTCTTGAAAAAAAAATTCCTACTTCACGAGCTACTAACAGTAGAAGAGACATATGTAGGATAAGGCAATTGTTAGGAGAGACATGATTATTGGGAAAGATTCAAGCAGCTTTGTGGACGTTGCTTTCAACACCAAATTCCTAATCAACTCCTTATCCAGTAATTTGTAACACCAGAGGATTTTAGATGTTGTTAAGTAATTAATTTGGAGGGCAGTAGTGTATTGGATAAGAGAAATATAAGATATACATATAATATATATTATGATATACACATAATGTATACTTGATGTGTACATGAAATACACATCACATATATGTTACATATACATTATATATACATATATGTAAAATATACATAACATATAAACAAAATATAAAGAATATTTATATATGTATAATTATGGATGGGAAGTGGATAATTAGTAAATAAATAAATAAAAAGAAAAAAAATCAAAAGATGAAACAAAGTTTGTGGTGGGAATTAAAAGAAATTAATTAATTAATTAAGTTAATATTTATGGATGGGAAATAAGTAAGAATATAAAAATAGTCTTCTTCTTTCTCTTCCTTATCCCATGGCCAATTTGCACTGGATAGAGAGAGAGAGGGAGTTTCTTCTAAGGCACTAAAATAAGCAAAAAATCAAAGGAAAACAAGTTGGATTTTGAAGAAAAATCAAGATTCAAGTACGTATTTTTCTTAAAACTTATAGTTTTGAATATGTATGATTATGTTTGATATAGTTAGAGAGAGAAAGTATGTTTTAATTACTAAACTCAATGGAAATGGAGTTAAAATGATGATTAAATTGTGATTTATTGATTAATTAGTTGAATTGGGTATAATTGGTGAATTTAGGGTTATGGATGAATATGTGTAAATTAGGATTTTAATATAGATGTTAATAATTCTTGTAATGGATGAATTTAGTATTGTTTTGATATGTAAGTGATGATTTTATAGTTAGAAATTGAATATGGGTAAATTTGGTTGAAGTTAGGGTTATAGCCATGTTATGTAAAATTATGGTTTGTAAAGGAAATGCTTATAATTATGGAATTAAAGTGTTTTGATGTTATTTTGATACATAAATAAAGATTTTATAGTTAAGAGTTAGATATGAGTTGAGTTGGATGAAGTTTAAACAAAGTAGAAAAGGGTGAAAATAGGGTTTTGTTGAGATTTTGGTAGAATTGCATAAATAATGTTGGTTTAATATAAATTGACCATGAAAATAGATTTAAATTAAGTAATGTTGCTTATTGTTTGATTATGTGTGTGTATGTCAAAGTGATAAAAGTGGTAAAGTTTAAGGTTTGGCTTGGAAAAAGGAATAAGGTCAGTGCATACTTGAAAAATTATGTTTTAATTGCATTTGATGTAGCATAACACATTATAATTTGGTAAATGTGCTATACCACTTGATATTAGTTTTGGTATAATATGTGCAATATGTTAAATAAAAATGTGTTTAATGCATAAGGCATGAAATATTAAGCCATTGTAGAATGGCTATATAGTTGTTATGTATTTAAAATGACATATACTAAAAATGGTTGAAAAAGATGAGAAAGGTATGATGCGATAAATAATGTGAAGAATAATGTGGAAATAGCTAAAATATAGAAAATATAAAAAGAAATTGATTATGCGAGTGAAAAATATGAAAAATGATAAAATGTAATTAAAGTTGTGAAAATAGACTATGCAATATGTAATGTGATTGATAAAATGAAAATTGATTATGAAATAATGAGAGCATGAAAATGATATGTGGGAATTATTATGAAATAATGAGAGCATGAAAATGATATGTGGGAATGGGTCACATTCCCACATACACATCACATTACACGATCATGGGTCTTGTGACCCATGATCGTGTAATGAGATGTGTAATATGTGTATATTTGTGTAAATGTAGAAATTTGAGAAATTTTATGAAATACAATAATAAAATGGAAAATGTGATATGTGATTGAGTATATGAGAAATGGGTATGAAATGTGTAAATGGAGTAAAGTGATGAAAAAGTGTTGAAACATAAACAATGAGGGAATATGTTATGTTAAAGTAATAAGGTATATGGAATGTGTTTTGCCCTGTATAGTATCTTGTTTCAAAAAATTATTTTTGGTGCTATTGATATGATTTACCTTCGGGCTAGACATTGGGCGTCACTTATAACATAATATGCCTACAGGCTAGACACTAGGTGTCACTATTGATAATATTATTTGCCTTCAAGGCTAGACACAGAGGTGTCAACAGGAGATGAATACGACACTTAGATCCTCGGTATCGCAATAGACTATAACAATATCTTTAGAATTAAAATACTGTATAAAGAATATTGGGCCCAATGTGTGAGTGGTTAGATGTGATTTGTATATGTGTGAATATGTGTTTATTGTGTGACTACTATGAGTCACAATGAGGTGTGAATTTGGAAAAAATTTTATATAATGAATGAATTGTCAATTAAATGTGGCTATAGTAACCATGCAAAATTCATTATAAAGTTAAAACATTTCAATGTATATATGTACTTTGTTATTATAGTATGTACCTCTAAGTCATAGGCTTAGAACGGTTGTGTGAATCGCGCATGTATTAGAAGTGCAGACCAGAAAAGATCCTGATAGTGATTAAGATTTGAAGACTGATTGTGCCATGAGACCAACTTAGGGGTTGTTGCATCCATGTATTAATTGAATTTGGTGTATTTAGGTTTTTGAACATATTATACATTTAATAATAAAGTATTGAATTAGAAGAGGCTTTATAAAATGTTTTATGTAAATATATAATATTTATATTTTATATTACAGTGTATTCTTATTTTTGCATAACATAAACTCATTCTATGTATCTTGAACATGATTTTGGGTAATGATTTATGTATATGATTGTAAATTATAAAATATTGAGTTTTAGGTTTATTGATGAGATAACGGAGGGTTGTTGGTGAAAAGAGAATTTTGTGAAATTATTATTTTGGGAGTATTTAATTTTATTTGCGGGTTGAATTGTTTGTTGTATAGATGTAACACCCCGATACCCTATATAAGTACTATGCGTATACCTAGTATACATACAGTAAATATATATAAAGTATAAGGATGTCACTTTTCGTTACCTTTTAAAATATTTATAACAGAGTTCAAACCATAATACATTAATTTAAATAACATTTACAAAATCATTATCTTTACTAAAACTTCATTTATACATATAAATACTCTCTCGTCAGAAATACATCATAATTAAAATTTATACATGTATGCATTACCCTCTAGTTGGTCTCGACAAACTTTACTCTTCTTGTGGTATAACAAAAGACTTCATATCTTCCATCTAAATACCTGCGCGAATAAACACCCGCGCTAAGCCCGAGAGCTTAGTAGTCCAAATATAAAATATAAACATATAGTATAGAAGTATTGATATATAATGATACATCGATTCAATATATAATTAGTTCTTATCATATCTTCTTTTCTTTTTAATTTTATCTTTAATATATCCTAGCTAATTTCATATATGATGTATATATATACATAATATTATCACCAACCCCAATGCATCACCAATACTCAAAACCAATATATTAATACCCCTACATTATATATATACCACACCAACCATTATTGCAATACACACTTTACATATCATACCAATTATTATTGCAATACACACATTACATATCATACACTCATTATTGCAATACACAATTTACATATCATACAAATCATAAATCATATTTCCAATAAAGACAACCTTTATCATCAACCACAATTCATTTACATATTACACTTAATAACATTATATTATTCACAATTCACCAAGCATAATTCATTATTAATACTCACAATCAATATTTCAATACTTGCATTTCACATTGACAATAAAGACAGACTCGGGCCCAAAACACTAATATGTTATTCAAAGTTCAGAGTTACTGCTTTGGTTCATAGTCACAATCATCACGCCCGTAGGCAATGTATATACATGTCTCTCTATCCATGGATAGTGTAACAGACCCAGTCTCTTGGACCATCAACTCAACACATATGAGGAGATCCTCAACCCGGCAAGACTGTTACAAATCATATATCTCATATTCACAATTCTCATAGTGTAACAGACCCAGTCTCTTGGACCATCAACTCAACACATATGAGGAGATCCTCAACCCGGCAAGACTGTTACCTTTCATCATTTCTTAGGCATGCCACCCAAATCCAGAACTCTGAAACTGAATAACATATTAAACAAACAATTCATTTATTATTTCATTATCAATCTCATCATCAATTAGGCCAACATGCCTTATCTCTTTCAATTGAATTATCATAGCCAATCACAATGGCTTCATATCATATCATATCTCAATCCATATGATACATATAGCATCATTGATATCACATTTCAAAGTATATTATTCATATAATACATTGCCATACACAAGATTCACAATGCATATAACATAACATTTTCTCACTTCTCAAAACACATTAACATCATTCATTACTAGAGCATTTATCATAACAAATTGCACATACCTTAAGAATGATCCTCATTTCTTCCTACCTTTCCCATTTCATATTTCATCCTTTATATATATTCTTCATTTACATTCACAATATAATAGCTTATTTAACACTTTCATCCCAATGTGTTAATGTTCAAAGACATATAAGGATATACAATCAAATAGGGTTTATGCTTACCTTGTTAATGATCTTCACATCCTTCACATCATTCAATCATCACCTTAGTCCAATTATGTTAACAATATAATAGATCACTTAACACATTTGCAAACAAATGTGTTAAGCCTCAAATTATGTAATTAAATACAATCATATGTATTGGTACTTACCTCAAGAACTAGTCCCATCAATCTATACATTTCTTTTCTTTCCAAGAATTCTCCACATTTAGGTTAATGCAACCCAATCTCTTCAAAACCTTTGAGGGACACGGGCAGCACCACTTGAGGGACACGGTTAGGGAAATTCAACCTCTTCACAATCTAATCCAAAAGGAATATTAGCAAAATGACCATATGAATAGTACATTCTGGTTTAAGACTCCATTTTATCCTTATTTTGAAAAATTGTATAAAATAATCTACTTGACTAAAAATTCTAAAATTTTTACAGAATTTAGTTTTGTATCTTAAAATCATTACTTTAAAATTTCAGATCAAACTGAACACAAAATCTTGGTCAAATAGTTCACCTAACCAGACTGCCCCAATTGCCCTGCATCCTGGCAGCAGTTCTGAACTTTGTGAATTCCATAAATCAAATTCAATCAACGTGGTTCCAAATTATTTTTCTCAAATACTAGACTCACTAAGCAACAACATATCCAAAATTCAATTGGATATGATTTTTCTACATTTTATTAAAAATCCCGAAATATAGCTGTCTCAGTTAAGGTACCTGCTGGAACAGGTCTAATAAAAATAATCTTTCTAAACTCATAACCATTCCAAAATCGAATCAACATATTTTTCAGTCATTCTAGACTCATAGAGGCACAACATATCAAAAATTCACTTTAAGAACATTTTTCTATAATTAATTAAAAATCATACAAATCACAGCCTTTACTAATTGTAAAACAGAAAAAAATTCACTAAACACAACTCTTACTCTTCCATCACCAACACCAACCTAGCTTCTTATCTTTAATTCCATTTCAACACTTTTACACACACCATACACAAACACACTTAATCATACTATCCATAAACCTAACTCAATCCATACACAACTTCAAAAAGAACCAAAGCAAACAAGAGAAATCTTACCAAAATGATGAAATTCCTTGAAATTCCAACTTGGTTACTTGGAATCTCTCTCAACTTTGGAGCTTAGAACATCAAACCCTTCTTTTACTCTCTTGCTTTCCTTTGTCTTAGGTGAGCCGGCCACACAAGGAAAAAGAAGAAGAAATGATGAAGAAAACACAAAGTCAATAGGCATTAAATACTCCTCCAAAAGAAAATTACTATCTTACCCTCATACACATTTTAATTCTCTTTACAAGCTCTTGCCCATTTTGGTAATTTCACATTCAACAATTTAAATATCTTCTTCCCTTAACTAAGCACTTTGACCAACATATATGTCATATATATTGCCATATACCCAACATATACACTATCTCTCTCTATACAATTCTTTCCTTTGCAAATACACATATTCATTTCTCTCAAATACTTGTACCATTCAACCAAACCCTATACAAATATACCACTTATCAATTACACATTCAAATCAATTATAACAATATTATCATAACTTCTAGGCACACTTAGGGATATTACAATTAGACATATACATATACATCACATATACATTAAATCCAAATACAACAACTCCTCCAAAACTTTTAAGGTATATCTCGGGATATTACAATTCTCTCCCCCTTAAATAATTTCATCCTCGAAATTAACCAGTTCAATAACACTCCCTTCTTAACAATACGCCATCTTAAATCTTCATATATTATGAATAGTATTCTTATATTCTGGTTTCATCCAATCACATAATGTGTATTCTTCCTCCTAGAATCAATCATCTTTTTCAATTCCATAACTTGTCATAATATATATATCTTATTACATTTTATCCAATATTCAAAATAACTCATTACAATCCCAAATACCTTATCTATGTACAAGAATCCAATCATCTTCGTCCCATTATTACATTCAAATACTTTACCACTTCATCTCTTTATAACTATTCTCTTAATTTACACTAAAAAAATCATTGATTCACCACCTTGGTGAAATCTAGATCATTCGATCAATTTGTCACAATATACCACATTCAATCTGGTTTGATTCAAACCAACAATTAACTTATTTAAATTTATCATTGGATTTCACAATATATATAACTTAATTCCATTAGATCCAACTTATTTCCACCTTCTAATTCCTTTAACTCCATATTCAACTTTTTGAAACTATGATCATTAATAACAAATCACTTCCAATTATCTTTCAATATACACATAATTTATCTTCTATTATCTTAGTACAATTTCCACCAAATTCGCAAGATTATCTCGTACCATATTTATTACTCATAATTCACTCATTTAAACTTTATAACCATCCACTTATTCAACTCATACCATAAACATATTCAATATAACTTTCAATCACAAATTACACTTTTTTCCCATTTATCATCTCTTCACCTTTTTATAACATTACTATAATTACAATAATTGCCTTTTTATTACATTATTCATAACTCAAAATATTATTACAATTCTCTTTCCTTTCTTTACTTTTCAAAATTATAACCAAATTGTTAACACAAAAGTTATAAGATACACATTTACCAATCATAACTTTCAACCATGATACTAGAAACATAATTGTCTGTTTTACCAAAATTGTGCTACAATCAAATCATTTCAATCCAAATTCTGTGGATAACAAAGCTAACCGACCACACACATTAAACAAATCATATGGCCATAAGAGCTTAATGGTCACATTTGTAACTTATAGATCAATACTATTCCTTAATTATTCTGTTTCCAAACTTTTCAATTACACTGCTAAGTTGGATCACAAGGATTATATATCCATTCTCCAAACTTTGGCTACATCAAGATTTAGCACATTCCAACTTCACTTCAAAACACTTTGTTCTTGATTACTTGATCATTAATAGCCTAATTCATATTCAAATATGTTATCTTTAACATCTCCTATGCACAACATTTGATCATATACAATTTTTACCCAAGTTCGTTCATTACTCTATTTCCAATTTATTTCTTCTCGATATTTCATACATTATACTTTCTTCTTCCATTACAATCTATTTCTATACCTGTATACATAAAACATTTCCTCATACACTTACTTTGAACCTATAACCATATTACTGTCCAATATTTCCCAAATAAATTCTCATTTCATCATCATAGCATATACATTATTGAATGCTCTCACATTTCATATACTCTTATTGATATATTCATAGCAATTTACATTATACACATATAGCATTATTCATAGGTATCAATGATATAATAGATTTCTTAACACATTTATAATCAAATGGTTTAAGGTTCAAAGTCATATAAATATATGAAATCAAATAGGGTTTTGTACTTACTATTCATAGCTTCTCAAACCATATTCATTTTATGTAATTGCTCAAGTGTTATAATCATTTCATTACATTTCTCATTTCATATGCAATTCATTACTCAATGACATTGATGCCTCAACAAACTCACCTTATGCACATCACAACATATAATACATTCATATATTAGTCTCATTTTTAAGCCTTTAGATCACAAATTACAGGTCATATCAACATTTAAGTCCCCACGGTCGTGGCCTTCAAGAGCCACGGTCGTGGCATAGAAAACTCTTCTGTGCTACCAAAATGCATAAAGACACAGTCATGTTTGTAACCCCACGGTCGTGGCCCTCACTTACCACGGCCGTGGCATCCAATCCGGGACTGTTTTTCCAAGACAACTCAAGTATTTTACATTTATTTCTTCTCATTGCACAACATCATTCTTATCCCTTTTTGACATGGCTTAAGTTATTTATCAATTCCACACATATATATATCCTAACCATAATAATACTTCACAAATTCTTAGTCACCTTACCAAGGTGACATCTCTCTCACCTTTATTTTGAAATGCATTTAATATATCATCTTTATATCCGTTTGTTTACCATTCAACGTATATATATATTTTACCCATATATTTATACATATGTACATTACACCCAATAATATACACATTGAGCCCAATAGCTCCTATACACTTAATTATATGCTCTGATTTTTATTTTCCTTTTTCATACATTCACTACAAATTTAGTGTTTATCACTTTCTTTTAAATACTATTATTCTCATTCTTCCAATATGATAAAAAGTATTTATTCACACTACAAATATATATATTCTGACTATAATAACACTTCACATCCATCTTGGTCACATTCCCAATGTGACATCTCTTTTACTTTCATCTTAAAAAAAAACATTTAATATACTTCCATATCTATATATATATATATATATTTTTTTTTTGCAATAAAATGACTTAAAATAGCTCCTTTTCATTTGCTTATCTATTTCTCTTTTTACTTCAAAACAAATTCTCATACCATCAATCACATTACTTAAGTCATAATACTTTCATGTGCAATATTAATCATTTCACCTGGCTCAGGTATTGAATATACATTAAACCATCAATATCCAATCAATCTTTATCAAATTCTAGTAGAACTTTAACTTTTCAACTTACTACTTTGCTTAAACTTCAATTTACCAAACTCATCTTTTCTTAAAATCAACTTTAAAAACATCTCGGATATATATATATCTATATATCACAAAGCAATATCAACACATATTTCTTCCCCAATTATTAAGCTCATTTCGAAAAATCTCAAATATCATATATTATTACCATTACCATGAGCTTTCACAATATCCAAGCATCTCACATTTCTAACCTTGAATTCACAATGTTTGCATTATAACAACAATACCAATTGATATTCTTACTTAACCAATATTATTTTTTTTAAACAAAACCTTAACTTTATATATATATCCTAAACTTTAAATAGTCACACTTTATCTATACTCATCAACTCATTCCATATCCCACCATACTCTTTTCATTTCAATAACATATCTTTCAATATTATCAATCCAGCAATATTTCCTCCATCTAACTAACCCAACACAACCTTATTATAAAGAGATTCAAAGTGTAGAAGAGAGAGTACATATTCTAATCTTAATTTTGTTTCCATCTCATTTTCAGCTTTATTTTCCGTTTCATTTCTTTATACTTCAACACATTCAACACTTTCCTTTACTAGCATAAATTTCCATTTTTAATTATCAATTAGACTTATATAAATTCATATCATTTCATTTTCTAATTTTATTTTCATGTAAAACATCATTCACACATTAACATCCATCTCATATAACATAGATATACTACAAATCATATAATGCCACCTCCGAGACCAACCTAGGTGTGAATGCATATGCATGTATTACAAATTTCATTTTCAAAACTCTTCTTTTTAATTCATTTTAAGCGTTTCAAAACTTTTTCTTTTTTAATTTTACTTAGGCCGAGAATCTCGAACCTAAGCTCTGATACCAAAATAATTGTAACACCCCGATACCCTATATAAGTACTATGCGTATACCTAGTATACATACAGTAAATATATATAAAGTATAAGGATGTCACTTTTCGTTACCTTTTAAAATATTTATAACAGAGTTCAAACCATAATAAATTAATTTAAATAACATTTACAAAATCATTATCTTTACTAAAACTTCATTTATACATATAAATACTCTCTCGTCAGAAATACATCATAATTAAAATTTATACATGTATGCATTACCCTCTAGTTGGTCTCGACAAACTTTACTCTTCTTGTGGCATAACAAAAGACTTCATATCTTCCATCTAAATACCTGCGCGAATAAACACCCGCGCTAAGCCCGAGAGCTTAGTAGTCCAAATATAAAATATAAACATATAGTATAGAAGTATTGATATATAATGATACATCGATTCAATATATAATTAGTTCTTATCATATCTTCTTTTCTTTTTAATTTTATCTTTAATATATCCTAGCTAATTTCATATATGATGTATATATATACATAATATTATCACCAACCCCAATGCATCACCAATACTCAAAACCAATATATTAATACCCCTACATTATATATATACCACACCAACCATTATTGCAATACACACTTTACATATCATACCAATTATTATTGCAATACACACATTACATATCATACACTCATTATTGCAATACACAATTTACATATCATACAAATCATAAATCATATTTCCAATAAAGACAACCTTTATCATCAACCACAATTCATTTACATATTACACTTAATAACATTATATTATTCACAATTCACCAAGCATAATTCATTATTAATACTCACAATCAATATTTCAATACTTGCATTTCACATTGACAATAAAGACAGACTCGGGCCCAAAACACTAATATGTTATTCAAAGTTCAGAGTTACTGCTTTGGTTCATAGTCACAATCATCACGCCCGTAGGCAATGTATATACATGTCTCTCTATCCATGGATAGTGTAACAGACCCAGTCTCTTGGACCATCAACTCAACACATATGAGGAGATCCTCAACCCGGCAAGACTGTTACAAATCATATATCTCATATTCACAATTCTCATAGTGTAACAGACCCAGTCTCTTGGACCATCAACTCAACACATATGAGGAGATCCTCAACCCGGCAAGACTGTTACCTTTCATCATTTCTTAGGCATGCCACCCAAATCCAGAACTCTGAAACTGAATAACATATTAAACAAACAATTCATTTATTATTTCATTATCAATCTCATCATCAATTAGGCCAACATGCCTTATCTCTTTCAATTGAATTATCATAGCCAATCACAATGGCTTCATATCATATCATATCTCAATCCATATGATACATATAGCATCATTGATATCACATTTCAAAGTATATTATTCATATAATACATTGCCATACACAAGATTCACAATGCATATAACATAACATTTTCTCACTTCTCAAAACACATTAACATCATTCATTACTAGAGCATTTATCATAACAAATTGCACATACCTTAAGAATGATCCTCATTTCTTCCTACCTTTCCCATTTCATATTTCATCCTTTATATATATTCTTCATTTACATTCACAATATAATAGCTTATTTAACACTTTCATCCCAATGTGTTAATGTTCAAAGACATATAAGGATATACAATCAAATAGGGTTTATGCTTACCTTGTTAATGATCTTCACATCCTTCACATCATTCAATCATCACCTTAGTCCAATTATGTTAACAATATAATAGATCACTTAACACATTTGCAAACAAATGTGTTAAGCCTCAAATTATGTAATTAAATACAATCATATGTATTGGTACTTACCTCAAGAACTAGTCCCATCAATCTATACATTTCTTTTCTTTCCAAGAATTCTCCACATTTAGGTTAATGCAACCCAATCTCTTCAAAACCTTTGAGGGACACGGGCAGCACCACTTGAGGGACACGGTTAGGGAAATTCAACCTCTTCACAATCTAATCCAAAAGGAATATTAGCAAAATGACCATATGAATAGTACATTCTGGTTTAAGACTCCATTTTATCCTTATTTTGAAAAATTGTATAAAATAATCTACTTGACTAAAAATTCTAAAATTTTTACAGAATTTAGTTTTGTATCTTAAAATCATTACTTTAAAATTTCAGATCAAACTGAACACAAAATCTTGGTCAAATAGTTCACCTAACCAGACTGCCCCAATTGCCCTGCATCCTGGCAGCAGTTCTGAACTTTGTGAATTCCATAAATCAAATTCAATCAACGTGGTTCCAAATTATTTTTCTCAAATACTAGACTCACTAAGCAACAACATATCCAAAATTCAATTGGATATGATTTTTCTACATTTTATTAAAAATCCCGAAATATAGCTGTCTCAGTTAAGGTACCTGCTGGAACAGGTCTAATAAAAATAATCTTTCTAAACTCATAACCATTCCAAAATCGAATCAACATATTTTTCAGTCATTCTAGACTCATAGAGGCACAACATATCAAAAATTCACTTTAAGAACATTTTTCTATAATTAATTAAAAATCATACAAGTCACAGCCTTTACTAATTGTAAAACAGAAAAAAATTCACTAAACACAACTCTTACTCTTCCATCACCAACACCAACCTAGCTTCTTATCTTTAATTCCATTTCAACACTTTTACACACACCATACACAAACACACTTAATCATACTATCCATAAACCTAACTCAATCCATACACAACTTCAAAAAGAACCAAAGCAAACAAGAGAAATCTTACCAAAATGATGAAATTCCTTGAAATTCCAACTTGGTTACTTGGAATCTCTCTCAACTTTGGAGCTTAGAACATCAAACCCTTCTTTTACTCTCTTGCTTTCCTTTGTCTTAGGTGAGCCGGCCACACAAGGAAAAAGAAGAAGAAATGATGAAGAAAACACAAAGTCAATAGGCATTAAATACTCCTCCAAAAGAAAATTACTATCTTACCCTCATACACATTTTAATTCTCTTTACAAGCTCTTGCCCATTTTGGTAATTTCACATTCAACAATTTAAATATCTTCTTCCCTTAACTAAGCACTTTGACCAACATATATGTCATATATATTGCCATATACCCAACATATACACTATCTCTCTCTATACAATTCTTTCCTTTTGCAAATACACATATTCATTTCTCTCAAATACTTGTACCATTCAACCAAACCCTATACAAATATACCACTTATCAATTACACATTCAAATCAATTATAACAATATTATCATAACTTCTAGGCACACTTAGGGATATTACAATTAGACATATACATATACATCACATATACATTAAATCCAAATACAACAACTCCTCCAAAACTTTTAAGGTATATCTCGGGATATTACAATTCTCTCCCCCTTAAATAATTTCATCCTCGAAATTAACCAGTTCAATAACACTCCCTTCTTAACAATACGCCATCTTAAATCTTCATATATTATGAATAGTATTCTTATATTCTGGTTTCATCCAATCACATAATGTGTATTCTTCCTCCTAGAATCAATCATCTTTTTCAATTCCATAACTTGTCATAATATATATATCTTATTACATTTTATCCAATATTCAAAATAACTCATTACAATCCCAAATACCTTATCTATGTACAAGAATCCAATCATCTTCGTCCCATTATTACATTCAAATACTTTACCACTTCATCTCTTTATAACTATTCTCTTAATTTACACTAAAAAAATCATTGATTCACCACCTTGGTGAAATCTAGATCATTCGATCAATTTGTCACAATATACCACATTCAATCTGGTTTGATTCAAACCAACAATTAACTTATTTAAATTTATCATTGGATTTCACAATATATATAACTTAATTCCATTAGATCCAACTTATTTCCACCTTCTAATTCCTTTAACTCCATATTCAACTTTTTGAAACTATGATCATTAATAACAAATCACTTCCAATTATCTTTCAATATACACATAATTTATCTTCTATTATCTTAGTACAATTTCCACCAAATTCGCAAGATTATCTCGTACCATATTTATTACTCATAATTCACTCATTTAAACTTTATAACCATCCACTTATTCAACTCATACCATAAACATATTCAATATAACTTTCAATCACAAATTACACTTTTTTCCCATTTATCATCTCTTCACCTTTTTATAACATTACTATAATTACAATAATTGCCTTTTTATTACATTATTCATAACTCAAAATATTATTACAATTCTCTTTCCTTTCTTTACTTTTCAAAATTATAACCAAATTGTTAACACAAAAGTTATAAGATACACATTTACCAATCATAACTTTCAACCATGATACTAGAAACATAATTGTCTGTTTTACCAAAATTGTGCTACAATCAAATCATTTCAATCCAAATTCTGTGGATAACAAAGCTAACCGACCACACACATTAAACAAATCATATGGCCATAAGAGCTTAATGGTCACATTTGTAACTTATAGATCAATACTATTCCTTAATTATTCTGTTTCCAAACTTTTCAATTACACTGCTAAGTTGGATCACAAGGATTATATATCCATTCTCCAAACTTTGGCTACATCAAGATTTAGCACATTCCAACTTCACTTCAAAACACTTTGTTCTTGATTACTTGATCATTAATAGCCTAATTCATATTCAAATATGTTATCTTTAACATCTCCTATGCACAACATTTGATCATATACAATTTTTACCCAAGTTCGTTCATTACTCTATTTCCAATTTATTTCTTCTCGATATTTCATACATTATACTTTCTTCTTCCATTACAATCTATTTCTATACCTGTATACATAAAACATTTCCTCATACACTTACTTTGAACCTATAACCATATTACTGTCCAATATTTCCCAAATAAATTCTCATTTCATCATCATAGCATATACATTATTGAATGCTCTCACATTTCATATACTCTTATTGATATATTCATAGCAATTTACATTATACACATATAGCATTATTCATAGGTATCAATGATATAATAGATTTCTTAACACATTTATAATCAAATGGTTTAAGGTTCAAAGTCATATAAATATATGAAATCAAATAGGGTTTTGTACTTACTATTCATAGCTTCTCAAACCATATTCATTTTATGTAATTGCTCAAGTGTTATAATCATTTCATTACATTTCTCATTTCATATGCAATTCATTACTCAATGACATTGATGCCTCAACAAACTCACCTTATGCACATCACAACATATAATACATTCATATATTAGTCTCATTTTTAAGCCTTTAGATCACAAATTACAGGTCATATCAACATTTAAGTCCCCACGGTCGTGGCCTTCAAGAGCCACGGTCGTGGCATAGAAAACTCTTCTGTGCTACCAAAATGCATAAAGACACAGTCATGTTTGTAACCCCACGGTCGTGGCCCTCACTTACCACGGCCGTGGCATCCAATCCGGGACTGTTTTTCCAAGACAACTCAAGTATTTTACATTTATTTCTTCTCATTGCACAACATCATTCTTATCCCTTTTTGACATGGCTTAAGTTATTTATCAATTCCACACATATATATATCCTAACCATAATAATACTTCACAAATTCTTAGTCACCTTACCAAGGTGACATCTCTCTCACCTTTATTTTGAAATGCATTTAATATATCATCTTTATATCCGTTTGTTTACCATTCAACGTATATATATATTTTACCCATATATTTATACATATGTACATTACACCCAATAATATACACATTGAGCCCAATAGCTCCTATACACTTAATTATATGCTCTGATTTTTATTTTCCTTTTTCATACATTCACTACAAATTTAGTGTTTATCACTTTCTTTTAAATACTATTATTCTCATTCTTCCAATATGATAAAAAGTATTTATTCACACTACAAATATATATATTCTGACTATAATAACACTTCACATCCATCTTGGTCACATTCCCAATGTGACATCTCTTTTACTTTCATCTTAAAAAAAAACATTTAATATACTTCCATATCTATATATATATATATATATTTTTTTTGCAATAAAATGACTTAAAATAGCTCCTTTTCATTTGCTTATCTATTTCTCTTTTTACTTCAAAACAAATTCTCATACCATCAATCACATTACTTAAGTCATAATACTTTCATGTGCAATATTAATCATTTCACCTGGCTCAGGTATTGAATATACATTAAACCATCAATATCCAATCAATCTTTATCAAATTCTAGTAGAACTTTAACTTTTCAACTTACTACTTTGCTTAAACTTCAATTTACCAAACTCATCTTTTCTTAAAATCAACTTTAAAAACATCTCGGATATATATATATCTATATATCACAAAGCAATATCAACACATATTTCTTCCCCAATTATTAAGCTCATTTCGAAAAATCTCAAATATCATATATTATTACCATTACCATGAGCTTTCACAATATCCAAGCATCTCACATTTCTAACCTTGAATTCACAATGTTTGCATTATAACAACAATACCAATTGATATTCTTACTTAACCAATATTATTTTTTTTAAACAAAACCTTAACTTTATATATATATCCTAAACTTTAAATAGTCACACTTTATCTATACTCATCAACTCATTCCATATCCCACCATACTCTTTTCATTTCAATAACATATCTTTCAATATTATCAATCCAGCAATATTTCCTCCATCTAACTAACCCAACACAACCTTATTATAAAGAGATTCAAAGTGTAGAAGAGAGAGTACATATTCTAATCTTAATTTTGTTTCCATCTCATTTTCAGCTTTATTTTCCGTTTCATTTCTTTATACTTCAACACATTCAACACTTTCCTTTACTAGCATAAATTTCCATTTTTAATTATCAATTAGACTTATATAAATTCATATCATTTCATTTTCTAATTTTATTTTCATGTAAAACATCATTCACACATTAACATCCATCTCATATAACATAGATATACTACAAATCATATAATGCCACCTCCGAGACCAACCTAGGTGTGAATGCATATGCATGTATTACAAATTTCATTTTCAAAACTCTTCTTTTTAATTCATTTTAAGCGTTTCAAAACTTTTTCTTTTTTAATTTTACTTAGGCCGAGAATCTCGAACCTAAGCTCTGATACCAAAATAATTGTAACACCCCGATACCCTATATAAGTACTATGCGTATACCTAGTATACATACAGTAAATATATATAAAGTATAAGGATGTCACTTTTCGTTACCTTTTAAAATATTTATAACAGAGTTCAAACCATAATAAATTAATTTAAATAACATTTACAAAATCATTATCTTTACTAAAACTTCATTTATACATATAAATACTCTCTCGTCAGAAATACATCATAATTAAAATTTATACATGTATGCATTACCCTCTAGTTGGTCTCGACAAACTTTACTCTTCTTGTGGCATAACAAAAGACTTCATATCTTCCATCTAAATACCTGCGCGAATAAACACCCGCGCTAAGCCCGAGAGCTTAGTAGTCCAAATATAAAATATAAACATATAGTATAGAAGTATTGATATATAATGATACATCGATTCAATATATAATTAGTTCTTATCATATCTTCTTTTCTTTTTAATTTTATCTTTAATATATCCTAGCTAATTTCATATATGATGTATATATATACATAATATTATCACCAACCCCAATGCATCACCAATACTCAAAACCAATATATTAATACCCCTACATTATATATATACCACACCAACCATTATTGCAATACACACTTTACATATCATACCAATTATTATTGCAATACACACATTACATATCATACACTCATTATTGCAATACACAATTTACATATCATACAAATCATAAATCATATTTCCAATAAAGACAACCTTTATCATCAACCACAATTCATTTACATATTACACTTAATAACATTATATTATTCACAATTCACCAAGCATAATTCATTATTAATACTCACAATCAATATTTCAATACTTGCATTTCACATTGACAATAAAGACAGACTCGGGCCCAAAACACTAATATGTTATTCAAAGTTCAGAGTTACTGCTTTGGTTCATAGTCACAATCATCACGCCCGTAGGCAATGTATATACATGTCTCTCTATCCATGGATAGTGTAACAGACCCAGTCTCTTGGACCATCAACTCAACACATATGAGGAGATCCTCAACCCGGCAAGACTGTTACAAATCATATATCTCATATTCACAATTCTCATAGTGTAACAGACCCAGTCTCTTGGACCATCAACTCAACACATATGAGGAGATCCTCAACCCGGCAAGACTGTTACCTTTCATCATTTCTTAGGCATGCCACCCAAATCCAGAACTCTGAAACTGAATAACATATTAAACAAACAATTCATTTATTATTTCATTATCAATCTCATCATCAATTAGGCCAACATGCCTTATCTCTTTCAATTGAATTATCATAGCCAATCACAATGGCTTCATATCATATCATATCTCAATCCATATGATACATATAGCATCATTGATATCACATTTCAAAGTATATTATTCATATAATACATTGCCATACACAAGATTCACAATGCATATAACATAACATTTTCTCACTTCTCAAAACACATTAACATCATTCATTACTAGAGCATTTATCATAACAAATTGCACATACCTTAAGAATGATCCTCATTTCTTCCTACCTTTCCCATTTCATATTTCATCCTTTATATATATTCTTCATTTACATTCACAATATAATAGCTTATTTAACACTTTCATCCCAATGTGTTAATGTTCAAAGACATATAAGGATATACAATCAAATAGGGTTTATGCTTACCTTGTTAATGATCTTCACATCCTTCACATCATTCAATCATCACCTTAGTCCAATTATGTTAACAATATAATAGATCACTTAACACATTTGCAAACAAATGTGTTAAGCCTCAAATTATGTAATTAAATACAATCATATGTATTGGTACTTACCTCAAGAACTAGTCCCATCAATCTATACATTTCTTTTCTTTCCAAGAATTCTCCACATTTAGGTTAATGCAACCCAATCTCTTCAAAACCTTTGAGGGACACGGGCAGCACCACTTGAGGGACACGGTTAGGGAAATTCAACCTCTTCACAATCTAATCCAAAAGGAATATTAGCAAAATGACCATATGAATAGTACATTATGGTTTAAGACTCCATTTTATCCTTATTTTGAAAATTTGTATAAAATAATCTACTTGACTAAAAATTCTAAAATTTTTACAGAATTTATTTTTGTATCTTAAAATCATTCCTTTAAAATTTCAGATCAAACTGAACACAAAATCTTGGTCAAATAGTTCACCTAACCAGACTGCCCCAATTGCCCTGCATCCTGGTAGCAGTTCTGAACTTTGTGAATTCCATAAATCAAATTCAATCAACGTGGTTCCAAATTATTTTTCTCAAATACTAGACTCACTAAGCAACAACATATCCAAAATTCAATTGGATATGATTTTTCTACATTTTATTAAAAATCCCGAAATATAGCTGTCTCAGTTAAGGTACCTGCTGGAACAGGTCTAATAAAAATAATCTTTCTAAACTCATAACCATTCCAAAATCGAATCAACATATTTTTCAGTCATTCTAGACTCATAGAGGCACAACATATCAAAAATTCACTTTAAGAACATTTTTCTATAATTAATTAAAAATCATACAAGTCACAGCCTTTACTAATTGTAAAACAGAAAAAAATTCACTAAACACAACTCTTACTCTTCCATCACCAACACCAACCTAGCTTCTTATCTTTAATTCCATTTCAACACTTTTACACACACCATACACAAACACACTTAATCATACTATCCATAAACCTAACTCAATCCATACACAACTTCAAAAAGAACCAAAGCAAACAAGAGAAATCTTACCAAAATGATGAAATTCCTTGAAATTCCAACTTGGTTACTTGGAATCTCTCTCAACTTTGGAGCTTAGAACATCAAACCCTTCTTTTACTCTCTTGCTTTCCTTTGTCTTAGGTGAGCCGGCCACACAAGGAAAAAGAAGAAGAAATGATGAAGAAAACACAAAGTCAATAGGCATTAAATACTCCTCCAAAAGAAAATTACTATCTTACCCTCATACACATTTTAATTCTCTTTACAAGCTCTTGCCCATTTTGGTAATTTCACATTCAACAATTTAAATATCTTCTTCCCTTGACTAAGCACTTTGACCAACATATATGTCATATATATTGCCATATACCCAACATATACACTATCTCTCTCTATACAATTCTTTCCTTTGCAAATACACATATTCATTTCTCTCAAATACTTTTACCATTCAACCAAACCCTATACAAATATACCACTTATCAATTACACATTCAAATCAATTATAACAATATTATCATAACTTCTAGGCACACTTAGGGATATTACAATTAGACATATACATATACATCACATATACATTAAATCCAAATACAACAACTCCTCCAAAACTTTTAAGGTATATCTCGGGAAATTACAATAGAATTTATTGAAATTATAGATAAAACTCTAGCAAATTTTTCTCAAAGATTTTATTTTAAAGAATTATTGATTTATTAAATAATAATGTCTTTATTGGTTAAATTAAACTAATTATACTCTATGCTTAAATATGTCCTAAAAAAGGTGATTCTATAGTAAACTTTGTACCACTATTATGTTTTATATATGTACTATATGTATACAGGATATATATACTATACATAGGGTATAAGGGTGTTACATCTATACTAAAATTACCCCTAGTCATAGTATTATCAAGATAGGATATTGTTAATGCGGATATAGTAGTACATGTTATACTTCTTTATTTGATCAAGCAGTTGTTATCATAAGTTGTAAGCATGGTGGTGCTTAGAGTTAATATGTGTATGCTCATTGGAAGAACAAGTTCATATGGATTTTTATTCAATGTTAGTGATCTTATCTCATTATAGTAGTTGTGAAAATATCCTTAGATTTAAGGTCACCAAGGTATCTTATATATTAAGCATTATACTTTAATCCCATTGTTTGTTGTCTCATGAGAGATTGCTCATAGGGTGGCTATTGGGTATTGCATGAGGTATTCGAAGATAGTTGAGAGATTAACAAAACATACATCACTCCTGATAGAAGGAGAGTATATCTCACAGCCTCTTGCAGGAAGGCATTACTCTAGGAATCGTTGGCCAAGGTGGATGGATCTTTGAGAGAGTCTCAATTTTTTTTTATAGAGTAATGGGCTTCGGGAATAATAACTGATAAATTCGAGCTAGGTGTGATGTAGTCAGTCTAGCGGGAGTTGACAGAAAATCCATGATATGAACCGAATGAGATATAGTATGATGTAAGGAGTTTATTGCATGGTAATTATTTATGAAAAGGTTAAAGTTAAACCATTTTGACTTTCTCAACACTTGGGTGTCCATGATGTATTACTTGATGCCAATCTTAGTATGCTTAATATCAAATAGTTGATTGGAAAATAAATCCTAAATGAAGAGTTCATTTTAGGAAACCTTAATTTTAATTAAGGATTAATTTGGTATTTAGCTACCAACATGTTTGGAAGCCTAATGGGTCACACATTAAAAATGATTCAGAATTAATTAAATTGACGTTAATATATTATGAGATAATATATTTAATGGATTGGATCTATTAAGGAAGAATAAAGAGGGTTTATTAGCTATTGGGCCAAGTTGAGCCCATTTGGTTATAACAAGCTATTAAGTTTAAAATCCCTAGCTAATAGAAACCCTAGTAAGATCATAAAGGATATAAATATCATCTTAAAAGATGGGAGCCTAATCTTTGCCTCCTAACTAAAAAGGAAGATAAGAAAGAATTTCATCTTCCTCTTAGGTTTTCTTCTTCCTCCACTTAAGTGTCTCTTCTTGCTAGCACAAAGATTCTCTCTAAGCTACTCCTATTAGATAGGAAATTAATTATTCTCTTTGTGTGGATACTATTAAAGGTAACCCTACCCTTGGATTATTGTGATTTCAGACAACCCAACAAGAAGAGAAGGTGAAGAATTTGTGAAGAACTTTTAGGTATAATCTCTAAACATTGTATGTTCTTCCTTTAATTCAATTTTAATCAATATGGGATTATCTAGGGTTTGAAAATTTTATTTTTTCGTAGCATATTGGCTACCAATTTTCATTGCTCTTGCTTTAAATTCCCAACATATACAAGATCCATAAACATTGATTTTGCATATCATGACACCATCGTGTCTAGCCCAAAGACACAATAATATTAATGACACCAGTATGTCTCGCTGAAGACATAATTATATCAGTGATACCAGAGTATTTCGCCTAGCGTAATCATATCTATGATACTAGTGTATCTCGCCCGAAGGAGTAAGGCATGCCAAACAATACCAAATACAACTTTTTTGGAACTATATATTGAATAAGGTAACATGAATCAAAATACGTTCATTTCTATTCCAGTTCCCATATTTATCAATATCACATTATTCATTTCCATATTTATCAACTGATCAATTCATTCATGATCACTTCCACATTTCACTTTCATATTATTCCCCATTACATTTCACAATCATGGGTCACATTTACAATGTAACTCATTTTCCACATATCATTTTTATGTTCTCATTTCATTTGTCAATCTTTCATTAATTCATAACCAATTACCACATCATCAACCACATTACACATTATATAGAGCCTTTTTACAATTCAATCACATTTTATCATTTTTCATATTTTTCTTTATATTATTTATCATACTATTAATTTCTCATCTTTTCCAATTCATTTTAGCATTTCTCATATATTTTCTTTCTCAATAATTGTCACATTGCTCATTTTTTATCTTTTTACTCATTCTTAGCACATCGTACTTTTTATACACTATGCTCATAAACATTTCCAATGGCCATCCTACAATGGCTTATCTATCATATCCCATGCTTTAATTACTCTTTTAATTATACATACATTTCCTTATCAAATCCAAACATGGAAGTGACATAACACATTCTCAAATTCACAATGTGTTATGCCAACAACAATACAATTTAAATAATAATTATTATAATATGTACTAATCTTGATAAAGCTTTGAAATCACTCCAATGCCTCCTCCACCTTTTAATTTCACTAAATCCTAATGATATTCTTAGGGAATTTCTTATCTTACATACACATAATTCATACAACAAACAACGTTATCTTTTTAAAATTACTCCCATGCTCAAGGTATATCAAATTATCATTACTCATGTAATTTCCTCTAAAATTTCAACAAAACTCTATTTTCATCGTTTTCTAATTTGTTTAAACTTCATCCAACCAAACTCATATTCAATATTTAACCATAAAATCATTACTTACACCACAAAATAACATCAAAACACTTCAATTCAATAATTATAGATATTTCCTTCAAAAATCCTAATTTCACATATTCTTGCTCTAAACTCTAATTTCATCCAAACTCAACCATATGCAATTTTCAACCATAAAATCACCATATATATACTAAAATAATATTAAATCATCTCAATTCAATAATTAAAATTACCCATACTAAAATCCTAATTTTCACATAATCATCCCGTAGCCTTAAATTCACAATTTACATTCATCTCAACAAATTATCATTTATTTATTATTTTAATTCATTTACCATTAATTTCAACCATTAAACATACTTTCTCTCTCTAACTATATCAAGCATAACCTTAAAATTAAACAAAAATAAGCTTAAAAGAAGAATTACTTACTTGAACCTTGATTTTTCTTCAAATTCCACTTGATTTCTTGAAATTCACTTAAAATTTTAAGTGTTTGAAGAAGTAAAATTTTATTCTTCTCTTTTTAAAAAAAATCGGCACACATGGATAAAGAAGAATATAAATAGTGTTTTCTTCTTTTCCTCTTTTTTTACTATCCATTTATAATAATATAATTAATTATTTAAATTACTTTTAATATCGACCACTTATTTTCTCTCTTCTTTTGACTTTCTTTTCTCGATTTATTTATTTACTAATTTCTAACTTTCCATCTATAAATATATATATTCCATTTATATTTTGTTTATATACTTTGTATATTATATATATGTAATGTATATGAAATATGTACATTAAGTATACATTATGTATATATTTTGTGTATATTATGTATATATCTTATTTTTCTCTCTTCCAACATACTAACTACCTTTCAAATTAATTTTTTAACAATATTTAAAATTCACAGGTATTACAGAATATCATAAACATCACCATGTATATCATGTAAACTTATCCATATCTAACACACGTGTGTTCAACACATCATATCTACATAAGATACAATAGTATTTTATTTATGTGAATCTCATATAAATCACATATTACTTCAACATGACAATGTGTGTCATAAATATCTCCATGTATATCACCTAAACACATCCACATATAATACATGTATATATGTTCAAAATGACAATGTCTATGTAAGACAGTGTAGTATTTAGTTTATATTAATATCATACAATTCACATTTTACTTCAACACGATAATGTGACATCATCATGTATATCACCTAAATGCATCCATATATCTAATACATGTATTTCAGTATTACTATATTTACATAAGACACCATAGTATTTAGTTTATATAGATCTCATATAACTCGCATATTACTTTAACATGATAATGTGTGTCACAAACATCGCTGTATATGTCACATAAACATATTCATATATGATACATATATGTTTAGCACGATTATATTTGCATAAGACACCTAATGTTTCATTCATATAGATCTCATATCAATCACATATTGATAGAATACGACCATAAGCATTGCGGTCATTGTTATAAGCAATATCAAGTGCATATGAATATGAAAGGAAAACAAAATTAAATAACTATGTAACTTACAAATTTGGACTTTAATAAAGTAAGAGAGAAGAGATTGTTGATTGCAAAACTAAAAGAGATCCTTGTAGAGATTATTGCTTGTGTTATTAGGTAAAATAAATGGAAAATGGTTAGGGTTTCACGATTTTTCTATAAGATAAAAGTGAGAGAGTGAGAGAAATTGATTTCAAATGTTTTGGGAATTTAAAATGATAAACTTATAGGCGTGAGTTAGTTCTTTTAATGGAAATGATATAAATATTAACAAGGATCCATTAATAGTGAATGGGGTCTAAAATGAGTTAATATAATTCTCAAAGTATTTTTCTAGTGAATTCTCTATATATAATCAATATAAATATAATATAAATAAATAATAAAACTAATAAAATAATAATAATTATTCAAGCCTGGGAAACTACTAGTCTTAAGTAAAATCTTTTTCTATTAAATCTCAACTCAAGTACAAGCTGCAATAAAAATTTTCCGATTATAAAAATCTTAAAACATTTTTAAAATAATCTCGAATCAAATAGATCCCGTGGATCTCTCTGAATTGTACACATTCTATCAATTAAACCACACATATAGGGACCCACCCACTAAACTATTGACCCATAAGCAGTCATAATACTCAAAAACACCCAGCCAACCATATTCGCGTTTCCCTTAATTTAATCTGAGAAAATCCGAGCTTTGGCAATTCCCACATGTTTGAGCAATTCCTAAAGAATTTATTTTTGTAAAATTTATTTATAAATTCGTACATTTTTTTAATTTTTATTTAATATAAATAAAAGATTCAATTTTATTTATTTTATATTTCCTGCCTTTTTTTTGGGTGTCCATTTTTGTTGTTTCACTAATATTAAAAAAATCATTTATTAATATCATTGTTTGGTAAAATATTCTTCCACAAATAATGAAGATATATTTAATAAACAAGTAGCCAATAAAAATAATATTAAAATAAAATAAATAATTATATCTTATTTTTTCAAATGGAGGCTTAATTATGAGCATTTTTTTTTTAAAGTGAGCACCTTAATTTTACTTGGACAAAGTTCTATTAATTTTTTTAAGGGAAGAATCTTTATCAAATTTCATTAAATAACAAATAAATTCTAAAAGATCACGCACTTTACATATGCTAAATTAATTATAATTAATTGAATCTTTGAAATAATTTAGGATACTAAATATTTTTATTTATAAATAAATTTTATTTTAAAAATTACTTTTATAAATAAAATAATTATCTTATTGATTTTGTCTAAGCAATTTTATGTAATGTTTATTAAATAATTCTTAAATATAAAGACTAATTATTTTAATTACATGTTTTGATATCATAAAAAAAAAAAGTAAGAATGTAATATTAATATATAGATACTCAAATTAGTTTCTGAATACATAATGTAATATTAATATATAGATACTCAAATTAGTTTCATAATACATATATACATGCATATGTGTTTTTAATATCAGAAATTGTTATAAACCCCCCTCTCTATATATAGATATGTCAAATTTTAAATATTCATATCCTATATCTTTATATAAAAGTGGAGCGGGACAGAAAGTGAATTCTAGTTGAATTAGAAACAATTTTTTTTGTTTTTAAGTAAAAGAAAATGTCTTTATATGATATAAAGTATATATATGCTATGCGCGCGCGCGTTAGATAAACAATAATATAAATAATTTTATAAATTTTATCACTGTGCATGCGCATATGCTTGCATTAGTACGTGTGTGCATGCATTAGTACGTGTGTGGACACTTGTGTGCGTGTCATGCATGTATTAATGTAATTTATATGATTCTCCGGGAAAATTACACTTTCAGCCATTTTTTATAAAAAAAATTTTATGTTTTATTGAAATTATATTGATCATTTTATAAAAATATATGATAAACTAAAAATAACGTATTTTATTTTTTGGGCCTTGAAATTCTGGATGTTAGCTTAAGTGCACTAGATGTGATGGATTGGCCTCTATCTCTTGCAATTTATTACTGCATATATTTCCTTTTTAACATTTTTTTTCACTAGTTTTTAGCCACCATTACCGGTTTTTAACCTTAATTACAAAAGCAGAGAGAAATACCAGCATATCAATGACTAAGAGAGCAATCTGTTTCATTTATTTGCTATGGTTCTTCACGAAATTTTGCTAACGCCAACATCATCTCGAAGCCTGGAACTACAAATGAACTGAATTTCAGTTTCCAATCCAATGTAAAACCATTTCTAAAATTTTCTTTTTTTTTTTTTCATTTCATTGATATGGAAATTTGATTGTCTTCTTGTATTTGTAAATATTTTATATAATTTGTTCTTAAAATATAACATATTTTATATGTTAGATAAAATACTTAAAAAAATTTTTTTTATAATTTTTTCAATTTGTATTTACTGAAGTTATATGTCCTTTTTTTTGAATTATATTTATTTTATTTTATTTGTATTTCTATTGTTTGTTTATAAATAAAGGTTGGAATATAAAATGCATGCAATATATTCGCGACATATAAATTATAATTAATTAAAAAATAAAGGCTGAAAGACAACTTATCCATAACATATATACTATAATTAAACAACATATAAAGGTTGTACAATGTAAAGGCCAAACAATAATATATATAAAATATATGCACAATATATTTATGTATATAAAGTTTGAAACACAATATATATGCAATATTTACACAATATATCTACAACATATAAATTGATACTATGAAATGATGTTATTAAAGTTGCTTTTTTTAGAAATATTTAAAAAATGGTATTATTTTCTCTTACAGGTTTTATTTTACAAAACAATATTTAAAATAAACGTAGTTTTTATATTGTTTTTAAAAATTATACAATATATATAACATATATACAATATATACATGTCCAAAAATTTACAAAGGGATGATGACATTCCATATTTTTTTAATTTCACAATTTTTTTTGTATTCTTGATTTTTTTAAATTTTCATATTTTGAAAAAAAAATATTTCTTTTGAGTGCAGATTTGTAAATTTCCTTTTATTAATGTGTCATAGGATAATTTTTGGGATGCTGACAAACCACTTAATAAAATCAAATTGAATCATAATTATTCCATATATGAATAGTGATCCGATTTGTAGTGAATGCTTTTGTTTTGAAAATTATAATTTTATCTAACGCGATGTAAATTATTATAAAAGAAACCATAATTGATGTGATTTGAACATATGATTAGTGGTATTTCATCTTGAGATTTTTCACCAAGCCACTTTATTTTTCCATTATACTATTAAATTGATTTATATAATATAAATCATGTATATATATATATAATCATTCGAGCAGCTCGCTAGTTCAAATCTTCTAAGGTATTTGGCCAACTTCAGCCCCACTCCCAGTGATACCAGAGGAATTGGATTCCTCTATGTCCCAGCTTTATTTTGGTACTCATTACCTGAAACTCACTAGATAGGGAGATCGAAGAATTGGACCACTTGTAACATCTAGAATTTTTAGAAATTAAATAAAATTAATTAAAATCAATTGGATAAATTAAATAAATAATTTAAATGGAAAATTGAATGATTTTAAATGAAAAGTGGGATGTATATGAAAAATATATATGAAATATACATAAAATATATAAAAGTCAACAAAAGTCAACTTTTAAAAGTCAAAAGTCAAAAGTCAAAGTCAATGAGTATTTTGGTAAATAAACTTTAAAAATTTAAAATTATTTAAATAATTTAAAAATAAATTAATTTAGAAGAAAGAAGTAATTTTGGAGTTTTAATTAAATAATTAATTAAAATATAATTAAATATTATATATATGGTTTAAAAGAAAGTGGAAAGAGAGAAAAATCATAAGAGTATTCTTCTTCTTCTTCTTCTTCTTCTTCTTCTTGTCTAGGCCGATCCACCATTGAAGCTCAACCTAAGGATTTGCTTCTTCCATGCTTCATGAATTGAAGGATTCCAAGGGTTCAAAAGGAATTTTTAGTGATTTTCACAAAAATTAGTAAGTTCTTTAACTTCTCTCTTTGGAATTTCAAGAAATTAAGAATGTGTGATTTGGACTTTTTAAGTGGGGTGTTTTAATTGCTTATTTGGGTATGAATGGAGTTTTTTTGAGTAGTTAACAATGATTTTAAGGTTAGATTGAAGAAATAGTTAAGTTTGAGTGAGGTTTGGTGAAGAGAGAGAATTTATGGTTATAGGAGAATTGAACTTTTGAATTCATGTGATTTAATTGTGTAATTTGGTTCTAAATGTGTTATTTTGATGCATAAATAAGTATTTTTAAGTCAAATGATGAATTTGGTTGTGTTTGGATAGACTTTGAGAATGGAAGTGTTGATTTAGGGTTTTGGAAAAGTGAATTTTGAAAGATGGTAAATTGTTTGATTTTAATGTTTAAAGCATGTTATTTAATGATATTAAGGATGGATATAAACTTGGATTGATGATTGGAATGAGTTGGAATGGAAAACCTTCAATGGTGAAGGTAATGACATTTTAGGGTTTTGAACTAAGGCATGTGTTTAATTAATGTAATTGATTTAAATATGTTAAAATATGTTTTTAATGATATTAATAAACTTAAAATGCTAATTTAAATGGGTTAATATGTATTTGCTAAGTTAAAGTGAGGTAAGGCTTAATTTTGGAAATTTTGTGGGAGTGTTGTTTAATTATGGTTTATGTTTGGAAATGCCTTTAAATATGATACTAAATGATTGTTTATTATCACATTTGGTATAGGCATTGAGAGGAAGTAGTTTGGCCAACCCAAGTGTTGAATGGTAACTTGGAAGAGGAGGTTGGAGTTTGATTTTGAGCTTGCTTTTGAGAGCTTATAGAGGTATGTATAAACCCCTGATAAATGTGGCATAATTGAATTACATTTGAGTTGAACACATTTGGGTTGGAAAAATGTGTTAATCTACTTGATGCATTGATTATTCATGAATAATGTGCTAGGACATGTGTAATGTTATATATGCATTAAATGTAGTGCGAAAAGCCATTGATAATTGCTAAATTGAGTAAAATGTGAAATATGTGAAATATGTGAAAATGATCCAAAGTATTTGGGTAATATGATTTGTTATGTTTGCATTAAAGGCATTGTGAAAAGCCATTGTTGATGGCTAAATTGCATAAAATGTGATTTATATGAATTATGTGGAAATAACCCAAAATATTGGGGTGATATGTTTTACTGTAAAATGTGATATATTGTGATGATATGATGAGATATGATGAAATGAAATGAATTGACATTGATATGAATGAAATAAATGATAAAATGAGGCAATGTGCCTAATTGTTTACGGGAAAATAAGAAACAAATTGATACTGGAAAATATGAAATAATTGTGTGCCTAGTATGCTATTCAATTTTTAAAGTTCTGTGTTTGACGGCATGCCTATGAGATTATCCTCATAATTTGCCTTCGGGGCTAGCTTTTAAGCAATTACTTTGATTTGCCTTTGGGGCTAGACGCTTGGCGTCACTGTGATATGATTTGCCTTCGGGGCTAGCTTTTGAGCAATTATTATGATTTGCCTTCGAGACTAGACAATGGTGTTAATTTGGACTAAAATAGTAAATCTGGGATTTGAATGACATATTAGATCTTTTGGGCCCATGCTTGTGTTTGTGCGCATGTCAATTGTAAAATAATTGAAGAATATGTTTTAAAATGAAATTATATGACACATTGTGACGATATGCAAGGCATTGTGCATTGGCATTGCTTTACAATTTTATTGTTATCGAAGTTTATACCGCTAGGCTTTTGGCTTAGCGCAATTGTAATTCATCGTGTAGATGACATGGGTGATCTAGTTGAGCCAGATAGTTCTTCTAGACCGGGTCAGGTCTAGATTTGAGATTTTGCTCGTAGAGTTAATTTTGGGCATCAAGATCAGAGACACTGCCAGCATGTATATATTTTATATTACATTTTGATACTATGTATATTATGTTATGTTTTGATGTATATATTATAAATTATAAAGAATGTGTTGAAATAGTTTTATAATGTGGGTGTTATATATGTGTTTTTGATAAATATATATGTATATGTATAAATATTTTGATAAACTTGGAGAAATTAAGGAGCATGGGTGAAATGTATGATTGTTGGAAGTGTCCTTCTTTTGCAGGTTGTGTTTTATTAATAATTGAAAAATGTCCAAATTATAGACAAAACACCGGCGAATTTTTTTCAGAGATTTTTATGAAAGATACTATTTTGGAACTTATAGTTAATAATAAATATTTTATTTGTTATTTAAATATACATTTTAAAGTATTTTAAATTTTAAATTTGAAAGTTAAAATTTTTTATTAAACTGAATTGTGACATTTTTATACCATATATGTGCATTTTACATATACCGGATATATATATTATACGCATATAGAGTATAAGGGTGTTACTTTTATTTTTATATTAGAGCCTAGATGTGAGGTTCTAGACCTAGGTGGGTTGTTATAGAGAGAAAATTAGAATTTTAAATATGGTTATCAATTGTGATACATGCATTGGCATTAGCAGTTTTCGATATTTGATGTCACAATTTTTGCTATATTTGCAGATATAGGTAGTTATGGCATCTCGGATGCATCAGTCTGCAGAGGGTAGTGCAGAGAGTGTAGCTCCTAATGAAGGTAGAGTTAGAGCTGGTGTTGTGTCTGCTGGAGAGGTGTCTGCTTCTGTGCCTATTAGACCAGCAGTTGAGGAGATTCCACCGGGATGGGTACGACATATGGTGGAGGTGTTGAGACAGGCTCTAGTTTAGCAGCTTGTGAGCAGGGATTTTTACCCCCCACTCCCATGTGGAATGGTTCTTGTGACTTTAACACTGTTAGGTTTAGGGCTTCGGACCTAAACCCGAAGAAAATGGAGTCGCCACCCAGATGGGCTAGGAAAAAGAAAAGGGTGGATGAATCGATTCCTAAGAAATTCCCAACCTCTTAATGGGTTTGGAAAGTTGGGTACGCATGAGAAAGGTGAGAATGACTCAGCCCCCTCACAGCGTCCTGTTCATTAGAATCGACCTCCTTTTTAGGTTTAAATATTATTAAAATCTTAATTACTATAATATCCATACTACATGCTACAAAAAAATAAAACATCACTGTATTAAAATCAAAGTAATGTCCAAAACAAAATAGTAAATGGGCACCTATACGAGATGAAAATATGCCCTTACAACCATGTCCAATGTCTAAAATAAATAGGACACCTACCAAAAGGTGGAAGCATGTCCTTTACAATGGTTTCAAAATATTTAAAAAATAAATTAAATTACATAAAAAAAAATGAGGCCACTAAGGGAAAATATGCCTTTTACAATTCACAAAATCAAACAAATAGCAAATTAAATTATACAACCATCCATAACAATAAATCATCCATTTGTAAATAAATCATGAACATATAATAATGAATTAAATAATCAAAACTAGGACTCAATCATAAATTAATTATTCAAATGTACAACATTAGGGTTTAAACCTTGAGTCAGGATTTTTTGGTATTTTGGGAATGGATTAGGGCTTACTGGGTGTTTGAGATTAAATTAAGAAACTAGGGTTTTAAGGAATTAGGGTTTTGAGGAATCAAGATTTTAAGGAATTAGGGTTTTAAAGAATTAGGGTTTTAAGGAATTAGAGTTTGGTTTAGGCTAGTAAATAGGTTTAGAAATTAGGGTTTAGGTGTTTAAGGCTTAAGAGTTACATATTAGGGTTTTGAAATTTTAGAAGTTAGGGTTTAGGTTTTAGGGTTTTGTAAGTTAGGGTTTAGGTTTTAGTGTTTTGATTTAGGGTTTGGTTTTAGGGTTTTGTAATTTAGGGTTTAGGTTTTATGATTTTTAGGTTTAAAAAAGATAATTTTATTCTGCTGGGAATTTGGTTATTAGATGAAATAAGTGACCATAACTCTTCGTGTAATCTAAGATTAATTTAGATACTGGTTAAAATAGCTTTCCACTCACTGGTTAATATTTTTTCAAAGGAAACATACTCATTATATGTGGAAACAAATTGTAAATCTATAGATCAAGCCACTGTAACTTAATAAAACCTAAAAACTTAATCCGACGGTTCAAATGAAATCCATCTTAATTATGGAATTAATAAGTCGAACAAGGACCGAATTACCTGGACCATGGTGAATTGGAAATTGCCAATTTGCCATGGTAAGCCATCCATGGTGAATTGGAAATTGCCAATTCGCCATGGTTTGCCACCTATGACCTATTGGCCTTAGCAAATTCGTCATGGTTTACTGTTCTGGTTTGGTCCGGCTCATTTTATGCTTTAAAATTGAATTATATTCATTAAATGATAAATCGAACTAGGTTTAGGGCCTTAAAATCAAACCAACTTTTTTTTAGGCCTTGCAAAATCGGTCTGAGTTATTTAAAAGCTATAAACTAAGTTTAAGCTTTTTAAAATGAACCAAATTTAGCTTGGCCTTCTTTATTGGGATCATACTAGCTAGGGACAAAATTAAGGGTCTACACTACAGCAGTCGCCACCACAACCGTAGCCACAGACTCAGTTGCCGATATGGAAATATGACAAGTTGAAAAAGTTTGGAGCTGAAGATTTTGTTGGCACTATAGACCCTGCTATAGTAGAGTAGTGACTGGACAGGGTCCAGAGGGTATTCATCCAGATTTAGTTTATTCCAGAGGAGAAGTTTGATTATGCCAGATCTTTGTTGCAGAGGGATGCACATGAATGGTGGAAGACTATTCCCCATGCTATAGATAATCCATCAGTGCTGACTTATGATGATTTTCTGTGGAAATTTGAGAAGAAATATACTTCAAGGGAGTATAAAGATGGGAAGAAGAGGGAGTTCCCCAGTTTGAGATAGGACACCAGTTTAGTGACTGAGTATGAGATTGAGTTTATCCGACTGAGTCAGTATGCTGGAGAGATCATTTCTGATGAGATTGACCAATGCCAGAGGTTTGAGGAGGGGCTGAGACCCTCTATCATGTGTCTTGTGGTAGGCTCTTGGTATCAGGACTTTTCTCAATTGGTTGCAGCTTTCAGGAGTGTTGAGAGAGCACAAGGTCTTGTAGTTGCTGCCAGAGTTGGGGAGAGCAGAGCTAAGAGACATCAGGGTGAGGAAGGGCCTTCATCAGTGAAGAGAGGCCAATGAGGATATCCTCAGAGGTTCAGTAGGAGCCAAAAGTAATATGGTAGGTCAATACTGTAGCAGAGACAAAGACCTGTAGCCTTAGTGACTAGTGCTTTAACCCCAGTGGCGAAGAGGCTTGCTCCACCTACCTGTGTTCATTGTGGTAGGGCACATGGGGGTGTCTACTGGAGGATCGGTGTACCAACAGTGTGTTACAGATATGGGTCGTCAGACTATTTTAGCAGAGATTATCCAGAGCCACTAGATAACAGATAGACAGATTCAACAGCTTCTCGACCTAGTGTCTGAGGGGATCGTGGTGGCAGAAGTTTTGGTGGAGGTCATAGATCTAGGACTGGTCAGAGAGGAGGATCTACTGATGGGAGCAAACCAGATCAGGCAAGGCCATCATAGCTGGTATATGTAATGCAGAGGCAACCAGATGCTTCAGCTGTCATAGCTGGTACTTTTACTTTATTCGGTACTTCTATTCTTACATTGATTGACCCTGAGTTGACTCTTTTTACATCAGTGCATCCATCTTATCTATGAGTGATTTGCATTTCGAGTCCCTAGGATTTGATGTTTTGGTTATAAATCCTTTAGGGCATAGTGTTGTGGTTAGCAGGGTGTACCGAAATAGTCCAGTTGTGGTTCAGGATGAGGAGTTTCTTGGTGACCTGATTGAGATGCCTTTTAGGGAATATGATCTGATTTTGGGCATGGATTGGTTATCCAGGCAAGAGGCTATGATAGACTGTCAGCAAAAATGTGTTACCTTAAGCACATGTGATGGTAGAGATGTGATGGTATCTAGTGAGCAGAGATATCTTTCATACATATTTATCTTAGCTATATCAACTAGGAGGATGATTCAAAAGGGATATGAGGTATATCTTGCTCCTGTGGTAGGTACCAGAGTAGTGGGGTCCCAGCTTGACAGTATTCCTACAGTTGCCAAGTTTTCAAATGTTTTCTCTGATGAGTTGCCAGGGGTGTCTCCTGAGAGAGAGGTGGAGTTTGGTATTGATTTGATGTTTGGTACCACTCTCATTCCACTACCCCTTATCAGATGGCACTTACAGAGTTAAAGGAGTTGAAGGTGCAATTGCAGGAGTTGTTTGATAAAGGGTTCATCCACCCTAGTGTGTCACTGTAGGGAGCACCTGTTTTGTATGTGAAGAAGAAGGATGGAACCTTGAGATTGTGTATTGATTGTAGAAACTTGAATAAGGTGACCATCAAGAATAAGTAGTCATTGCCTCAGATAGATGATCTCTTTGATTAGTTGAAGGAAGTAGCAGTATTCTCTAAGATTAATATGAGATTAGGGTACCATCAGTTGAGAGTCAGAGATGTGGATGTACCTAAGATAGCTTTTCACACGAGGTATAGGCATTATGAGTTTCTGGTGATGCCCTTTGGATTGATGAATGAACCAGCATCATTTATGGATTTGATGAACAAGGTGTTTAGACCATACTTAGATTAGTTTGTAGTGGTCTTTCTTGATGATATTCTGGTGTATTTACGTAATGAGAAGGATCATGATAGGCATCTGCATATTGTATTACAGACTTCGAGAGAGAAGCAGTTGTATACTAAGTTGTCTAAGTGTGAGTTCTGGCTTAATCAAGTGACTTTTCTCAGTCATGTGATTTCAGCAGAGGGTATTAAAGTTGATTCGAGTAAATTTGAGGCTATCTTGAATTAGAGTCCATTAAAGACTGTGAAAGAGGTTAGAAGTTTTCTGGGATTGGCTGGCTATTATCGTTGGTTTGTGAAGGGTTTTTCTATGATAGCTACACCACTCACCAGATTTCTTTAGAAAGGAGTTAGATTTGTGTAGATAGATCGGTGTCATGCGAGATTTGAGCAATTGAGGGAGATTTTAACTCAGGCTACTGTCCTTACCCTGCCTATGGAAGGTAAACCTTATGTAATATACAGTGATGCTTCACATAGTAGTTTAGGTTGTGTTTTGATGCAGGAGGGTAGAGTCATTGCTTATGCCTCTCGACAGCTAAAGCCTCATGAGCTAAATTACTCGACTTATGATTTGGAGTTAACAACCATAGTTTTTGCATTGAAGATTTGACGGCATTATTTGTATGGGGAGAAATATTTTATTTATACTGATCACAAGAGTTTGAAGTATCTGGGTGTTCAAAGGGAGCTTAATCTTTAACATAGATGGTGGTTAGAGTTGATTAAAGACTATTATTGTTTGATTCATCCTGGCAAGGCAAATGTTGTTGATGATGCCCTGAGTTGAAAGTCTTTAGCAGGTTTGACTGCTTATTCACTCTTCTTGCTCATTGAGTTGAGAGCATTGCATGCCAGATTTGAGTCTTGTGATGATGGTGCTTTGATGGCTCAGTTGCAGTTGAGGCCAGTTTTGTTAGATCAGAATAGGGAGATCCAGTTGGCAGATGAGAAAATCTAGAAGATTGTGATGGATTGTCAAAAGGGGGAGAGTCAAGACTTTCATATGAGGGATGATGGCAGTTTATGGTATAGAGATAGGTTGTGTATTCTTGATGATGCAGGATTGAAGAGGATGATGTTAGAGGAAGCACATTAGTAACTCTATGCTATGCACCCTGGTAGTACCAAGATGTATCAAGATTTGAAGCAACATTATTGGTGGTCAGGTATGAAGAGGGACATAGCAAAATTTGTATCCAGATGTCTCACTTGCCAGAGAGTGAAGGCTGAGCACCAAGGTCCTTCAGGGTTGCTTCAGCCATTATCAATGCCAGAGTGGAAATGGGAGTGAGTGACGATGAATTTTGTAACTGGACAGCCTTTGACCCAGAAAAAGCATGATGCAATATGGGTGATAGTTGATCGGATGATGAAGTCAGCTCATTTTCTTCCAGTTTGGATGGATTATTCACTTGAGAGGTTGGCTGAGCTGTATATCAGTGAGATAGTGAGGTTGCATGGAGTTTTAGTTTCTTTGGTGTCGGACAGAGATTCTCGATTTACATCGAGATTTTGGAGGAGTTTGCAGGATGCATTGGGTTCTCGATTGCATTTTATATTGCTTTCCATCATTAGGCAGATGGGTAGTTAGAAAGAGTGATACAGATTCTAGAGGACATGTTGAGGAGTTGTATCATTGATTTCACTAGGAGCTAGGACAGATTCTTGCCACTAATCAAGTTTTCTTATAACAACAGTCATTATTCCAATATTGGGATGACACCTTATAAGGCCTTGTATGGCAGAAAGTGCATGACACCTTTGTGTTAGGATGAGGTTGGAGAAGGTAAATTGGTCAGTCCCGAGTTGATTAAGGACACGAAATAGAAAGTGAAGGTGATTTAGGGTTGTTTGAAAGAAACGTCAGATCTACAGAAATCCTATAAAGATTTGAAGAGGAAAGACATAGAGTTCAATGTGGGAGATAAAGTGTTCCTAGAGGTGTCTCTATGGAAGAAGATTTTGAGATTTAGTCGCAAAGGGAAGTTAAGTCCTCGTTTCATATGAACTTTTGAGATACTAAAGAGAGTTGGTCTAGTAGCTTACAGACTGGCTCTGCCTCCTAAGTTAGACCGGATACATAATGTCTTTCATGTCTCTATGCTTCGGAGATACAGGTCAGACCCATCTCATATCTTATCAGTGGAGTCCATTGATGTGAGTCCGGACCTGACTTATGAGGAAGAACCAGTGGTAATTTTGGCACGAGATGTGAAAGAGTTGAGAAATAAGAAGGTACCACTTGTGAAAGTTCTTTGGAGGAATCATGCCACTAAGGAGAAAATATGAGAGAGTGCGCAGATGATGCGGAACCAGTATCCTCGGTTGTTCCAGAGTGAATAATAGGAAATTTCACAGATGAAACATTCTTTAGGTGGAGAGAATTATAACATCCAAAATTTTTAAAAATTAAATAAAATAAATTAAAATTAAATTAGATAAATTAAATAAATGATTTAAATGGAAAATTGTATGATTTTAAGTGAAAAAGTGGAATGTATATGTGAAATATGCATAAAGGATATAAAAGTCAACAAAAGTTAACTTTTAAAAGTCAAAAGTCAAAGTCAAGGGGCATTTTGGTAAATAAAATTTAGAAATTTAAAATTATTTAAATAATTCAAAAATAAATTATTTTGGATGGAAGAAGTAATTTTTAGGTTTTAATTAAATAAATAAATAAATAGCTAATTAAAAATATAATTAAATATTATATATATGGTTTAAAAGAAAGTGGAAAGAGAGAGAAAAATCATAAGAGTCTTCTTCTTCTTCTTGTCTAGGCCAATCCACCATTGAAGCTCAACCCAAGGATTTGCTTCTTCCATGCTTCATGAATTGAAGGATTCCAAGGGATCAAAAGGGATTTTTAGTTAAATTCCACCAAAATTAGTAAGTTCTTTAACTTCTCTCTTTGGAATTTTAAGAAATTAAGAATATGTGTGATTTGGACTTTTGAAGTGGTGTGTTTTAATTGCTTATTTGGGTATGAATGAAGTTGTTTTGAGTAGTTAACAATTATTTTAATATTGGATTGAAGAAATAGTTAAGTTTGAGTGAGGTTTGGTGAAGAGAGAGAATTTAGAGTTATGGGAGAACTGGACTTTTGATTTCATGTGATTCAAATTGTGTAATTTTGTTCTAAATGTATTATTTTGATGCATAAAAAGTATTTTAAAGTCAAACGATGGATTTGGTTTTGTTTGGATAAAGTTTGAGAAAGGAAGTATTGATTTAGGGTTTTGGAAAAGTGAATTTTCAAAGATGATGAATTGTTTGATTTTAATGTTTAAAGCATGTTATTTAATGATATTAAGGATGTATATAAGCTTGGATTGAATATTGGAATGCGTTGGAATGAAAAACCTTCAATGGTAAAGGTTATGCCATTTTAGGGGTTTGAACTAAGGCATGTGTCTGATTAATGTAATTGGTTTAAATATGTTTAAATACGTTTTTAATGATATTAATAAACTTAAAACATTAATTTAAATGTGTTAATATGTATTTGCTAAGTTAAAGTGAGGTAAGGCTTTATTTTGAAAATTTTGTGGGAGTGTTGTTTAATTATGGTTTAAGTTTAGAAATGCCTTTAAATGTGATACTAAATGATTATTTATGATCACATTTGGTATAGGCATTGAGAGGAAGTAGTTTAGCCAACCCAAGTGTTGAAGGGTAACTTGAAAGAGGAGGTTAGAGTTTGATTTTGAGCTTGCTTTTAAGAGCTTATAGAGGTCTGTACAAACTCTTGATAAATGTGGCATAATTGAATTACATTTGGGCTTAACACATTTTAGTTAGAAAATGTGTTAAGCTATTTGATGCATTGATTATTCATGAATAATGTGCTAGAACATGTGTAATGTTATATATGCATTGAATGCATTGTGAAAAGCCATGATAATGGCTAAATTGAGTAAAATGTGAAATATGTAAGTTATGTGAAATGCCACTGATAAGTTATGTTTGCATTAAATACATTGTGAAAAGCCATTGTTAATGGCTAAATTACATAAAATGTGATTTATATGGATTATGTGAAAATAACCCAAAATATTTGGGTAATGTGTTTTAATATAAAATGTGATACATTGAGATGATATGATGAGATATGATGAAATGAAATGAATTGACATTGATATGAATGAAATAAATGAGAAAATGAGGCAATGTGCCTAATTATTTATGGGAAAATGAGAAAGAAATTAATGATGGAAAATATGAAATAATTGTGTGCCTAGGATATTATTCAATTTCTAGAGTTCTGTGTTTCACGGCATGCCTATGAGGTTATCCTTATTATTTTCCTTCAGGGCTAGCTTTTGAGCAATTACTTTGATTTGCCTTCAGGGCTAGACACTTGGCGTCACTGTAATATGATTTGCCTTCAGGGCTAGACACATGGTGTCAATTTTGTCTAAAATAGTAACTCTGGGATTTGAATGTCATATTAGATCTTTTGGGCTTATGCTTATGTTTGTGTGTATGTGAATTGTAAAATAATTGAAGAATATGTTTTAAAATGAAATTATATGACACATTGTAACACGATATGCAAGGCATTATGCATTGGCATTGCTTTGTAATTTTATTATCATCGAAGTTTGTACTGCTAAGCTTTTGGCTTAGCGCGATTGTAATTCATTGCACAGGTGATAGGGGTGATCCGATTGAGCCAGATACTTCTTCTAGACCAGGTCGGGTCTAGATTTGATATTCTGTTAGTATAGTTGATTTTGGGCATCAAGATCAGAGATATTGCCAACATGTATATATTTTATATTACATTTTAATACTATGTATATTATATTATGTTTTGATGTATATATTGTAAATTATAAAGAATGTGTTGAAAAAGTTTATAATGTGGGTGTTATATCTATGTTTTTGATAAATATATATGTATATATATAAATATTTGGAGAAACTTGGAGAAATTGAGGAGTATAGGTGAAATGTATGATTGATATTATTGGGAGTGTCCTTCTTTTGCAGGTTGTGTTTTGTTGATAATTTGGGAATGTCCAAACTATAGACAAAACTTTGGCAAATTTTTTTCAGAGATTTTTATGAAATATACTATTTTGGAACCTATAGTTAATAATAAATATTTTATTTTTTTATTTAAATATGCATTTTAATGTATTTAAAATTTTAAATTTAAAAGTTAAAATTTTTTATTAAAGCGGGTTGTGATATTTTTATACCATATATGCATATTTTACATATACTGGGTGTATGTATTATACGTATATAGGGTACAAGGGTGTTACACCACCAACCTTTTAGAGCTTTGATTATGGTGAATGGTGATGAGTGGTAATGCATGGACACCGCCATTAAACTCCTAGCAACAAGACAAACAAGATGGTACCCACATTGACCTCCAACATTATCAACATTAGTGATGATGACAGCAGATACTCTAGCAATGGCTTTGGTAACCCTAGTCTAGATGTTTCATTTAAATATTTTTTATGCATTGGTGACTGCTGTGTTGATACTGGTAAGTCTGAAAACCTTAAATTTTAATTTAAAGTTTGAATTCAAATTGTGCAATTATATATATATATTTAGTTTTGTTCATTAAATTATATGTTATTATATAAATGCCAATTGGATTGAGGGATTGAGATGCTAATTGTATTTGATTGTTATATTGAAATGATGAATTTGTATTGAAAAACTTGAAAGTGTTCATGGTCTAATTGTATAGTGTTAATTATGTTGCTAATTTTTAAGGCCAAGAGGGGTAATTGCTTTGTTATTGGTTTGTTATGGACTATTTATAAGTGCTCGTTTCCTTCTTTTTTTTCCCTATTGTTTCAAGTGAATTATGTCCTAGTTATAGGAAAGACTCTCCTGTAAATTTGACAAAACCTTTAGAGTCATTTAGGTATCTTTCTTATTTGTTGTCCAAAATTTTTGTTCATATTATCAGTTGACCATCATCTTGTGGAAAGACTGTTGGATTTTTGTCAAATTGTGAGTCACAATTTCCAATATATTTTTCTAATTTTCATGCATTTGAATTATTAAATGTATATACGTATATAAATATGCATTATGAGTTCACATGAGCATTTTGATATTTGCTTTTGTATGTTTGATTATGTTGATGAATGTATAGTAAGTGTGTTTGCTGGATGGAAATGGCTTAACATAGAACCACATAGGATTGTGATATGTTTTACAATATCAAGATGGGCTTGAGATTGATGATGAGCTTATGAATGACATGATGGTAGGGGTATACTTATCGCTCGGGGTTACTTTCCAATCAAGTGTTGCTTGTCTATGGCCGTGATGGGACTTATAGATTGGATTCTAAGAGAAATATATGGAATCAAAGAGTAAAATTAGGTGATTGGTTTTCCAGTTTGAGATTTAGTTTGGTTCTTATAGAGTAGTTTGATCCTTGATTGATTGCATGATGTAGACCATTGATTTTCACATAGGCCCTAATTTTTAAAAGACTTAAGTCCTAAATATCTTTTGAAAAAATGAATATATAAATATGTTAAATGTTAAAATATATTAAAAATTATGAAAATGACCTTGAAACTAAAATTTTAGGCTAAGACTGACATGAGTCATCAATCCAGCCGATAAAATAGACTTTTTAGTGTTCTTTTGTCAAATTTTTCCAAAAAGCAAAAATTCAAAATAATTTCAAAACAATTTTTTGAATGTTCCAAGAGATTTGGGATATGAAAAAGCTTTAGGATGCCAAAAGTCCCAAAATTGGGGCTAAGAAGTCAAAAATTGGTTTTTTAGGGTTTTTGTTAAAATTCCTCCAAAACTCATTTAAAACAATTCCAAATAAATTTTTAAGCATTCCAGGAGATCTGGCACGAGAAAAATCTTAGGAAGGAAGAAATCCCAAAAATCGAACAAAAAAGTCAAAAATTAGATTTTTTGGGTCAACTGGCGAATCTGCTAGTCCCAATCCAGGGGCTCCTCTATATATAGAAGGGCCCTAAACTTGATTTGGGGGACTTTTTAGCACTCTTAAGGGAAAACTCTACCAATTTTTCACTGTAATTTTTCCAAAACCTTTTAAAATCAATTTTCAAACACTTTAAACACAAAGAATCTGAAATTTGGGAAGAATCCCACAAAAGACCCAATTATATAAACCAAAAACAAAAGATTTTGGGGATTCTTAAGGGTTTTTTGTGTCTTTCTTGAAGATTTGGTAGAGCCTACTTGGTGGTTTGCGATTTTAACCTTATTTTTATTTCATTTTGCATATTTTCTCTTCTCCCTTTATTCTATATTCTCGGTTTGTCGATGTGAAATTGGTTAAAATGATTTAATCATCTTCAAATCAAATTAAAGTAACCCTTAATGTTGAGTTAATGATTTGGTTATTTTTTTTAATTCGTGAATTTCTCTCTTGGCTGAAATCTTTACCATGGATTTTGGATATCGACAATAACTTGGGGACTTATTTTGAAATTCTTTCCTTGGAATAATTGTATGGAACTTTGGTTTTGGGACTATATTGGACTAATCCTTAATCCTTTACTTGAATGGACTCATTTTGGACATAATACTTGAACTTTTGGATATTAATTTGGACAAAATGAATTGGACCTCCAAGCACATTAATGAACATGGTTTGAATAGAAAAAAATACTAGAATTTTTAACTTTTACTGTATTTGAACTTTGAACCAATGTTGGAAATCAAACAAGTCTCATTGTGCACTATTTTCACTTTTTTTCTTAATTACACATTCTATGTCACATTTTTGCAGAATAAACATCCCACATAGATATTTCAGTGGGTCAGATTTGATAATCATTATCACCTTGTATGATTGGAAATAGTATTTCAACTTTTTGACTACCCACACCATAGCTATGCAAGTTTTATTTTACTTCGCTATACTTTATTTCATATTCAATGAATCATTTACTTGAGTAATAGATTACATGCTCAAATCCTTCATCATTTTCTTTATGCTAGTAATGCCCCTACATATTCTCTTTTAATTACCATATATTAAATCAATGGCTTCCCAGGCTTTGGAGGTCTTGAAATTGGTGGGGCCAATAGGTAGAACTTAATCTTCTCAAATGTCTCTAGGAAATCAGGGGTCCATTCCATAGGTTGGTTCTTTCTTAACATCTTGAAGATGGACTCATAATTTGAGGTGAGCTTGGCAATAAACCAGGCTATATAGTGGAGCATTCCTAAAAATCCTATTATTTCTTTTTCCCTCTTTGGGGCAGGCATCTCTTGGATGGCTTTAACTTTATCTGGGTCCACTTCAATTCTTCTATGGCTTAGCATGCAGCCCAACAACTTCCTTTCGGTTGCTCCAAATATGCATTTTTTGGGTTATGATGGAGCTTGTACTCTTTTACTCTTTGGATGAATTTCTCTAATGTAGCCACTTCTTTATGCATTCGTTGATATGTGACCCCCACATTTTTCAATCCAAATGGCATTACCCTATTGTGAGCGGGGATTTTTGCCCTCATTTCCGGTGAAATGGTTCCTGTGACTTTGACATTGTTAGGCTCTAGACCTTAGAGAACACATGTAATGTCTAAAATTTTTAAATATTAACTTTTTGAATTATATTGATATCGTAATATCCAAAAATTATTTTTGAAAAATTCCTAATTTTTGAAAATTTTAATAAAATAAATTATAATTTAATTAGATAAATTAAGTTAAATGGTTTTAAATGAAAAATGGGAGGTTTTTAAATGAAAAAGTGAAATGTATATGTGATATATATATATATATATAATATACAACATTTAAAAGTAAATAAAAAAGTCTAACACTTTTTAAAAGAAAAGTCAAAAGTCAAAGTAAAAGGGCATTTTGGTAATTAAGTCTCAAAAATTTAAAATTATTAAATTAATTCAAAAATAAATAAATTTTTAATGGAAGAGGGATTTTTGGACTTTTAATTTATTAAATAATTAATTAAATAATTAATTATTAAAATATTAAATAATATATACATATATGTTTAAAATAAAAGATGAAAGGAAAGAGAAAATTAAAAAGTTTTTTTCATCTTCTTCTTCTCCATCAAAGGCCGAAATCTCCATGGATGCCAAGAGAGGATTTTTGTTTCTTCCAAGCTCATCAAATTGAAGGATTTAACAAGTTTAAAGTGGATTTTTGGTGATTTCTACTAACTTTGGTAAGTTTACAACTCTTTTCTTTGAATTCCATGGAAATTTTGAATATGTGAGTTTTGGGTTCTTGATGTAGTGTGATTTAATTATTGAAATTGGTGTGTATTATGTTATTTTAAGTGATTAGTAATGATTTTAAGGTTGGATTGAAGAATTTGTTGAGTTTGATTAAAGATTGGTGAAGAGAGAGAATTTAGGGTTATGTAATTTTTGGGGTTTTGAAATCATAGTTTTTAATTGTGCAAATTTATTCCGAATGAGTTGTTTTGATGCATAAATAAGTATTTTAAAGTCAAATATTGAATTTGGTTGAGTTTGCTTGAGTTTTTTTGGCTACTTCTTCGAGATCAGTACCGACTGCCAGCATGTATATGTTTTTATTACATTTTGGATATTTCGTATATTATATTATGTTTCCAGTGTATGTAAATTATAAATTAAAAAGAATGTTTTGGATAAAAATTTATGATGTGGGTTTTGTATATGTTTGATATATAAATATATGGAAATGTATAAATGTTTTAAGAAAATGTGGAGATAGTGAGGAGGATGGATGAAATGTATTTTTGGGTTTTTTGGGAGTGTTATCTTGTGCAGGTTGTGTTGTTTGTTGAATTTGAGAATGCCCAAATTACAGACAAAACTCTGACAAATTTTTTCCATAGATTTTTAAGAAAAATACTTATTTTAGCCCCTATGATTTATAATAATATTTTATTTGTAATTAAATATACATTTTAAAGTATTTATGATTTTAAATTTGAAAAGTTGAAAATTTTTTATTAAACCGGTCTATGACATTTTTATACCGTATATGCATATTTTACATATATTGGGTGTATGCATTGTACGTATATAGGTAATAAGGGTGTTACATTTATTTTGGTATCAGAGTCTAGGTTTGAGGTTCTCGACCTAGGTGGGTTGTTAGAGAGAGAAAATAGGGATTTTAAATCTAGTTTTCAATTATGATACATGCATTGGCATTGGCCGTTTCTAATCTCTGATGTGGTAATTTCTGTTGTGTTTGCAGATATAGGTAGTTATGGCATCTCAGACGCATCAGTTTGCAAAGGGTAGTACAGAGAGTTTGGCTCTTGATGAGGGTAGAGTTGAAGCTAGAGCTAAGATTGCTGGAGAGGCACCTTCTCCTATGTTAGAGAGACCAGCAGCTGATGAGATTTCACCGGGCTGGGTATGATATATGGTAGAGCTGTTGAGGCAGGCTCCAATTTAGCAGTCATCGCCACCGCCCCAAGGTCATCTCACAAGGAAGGTGTTGTTTGTAATAATTTGATTAAAGCAATTAAATTTAAATCAATGAGTGTGTGATGATTGCAATATTATTGAAGTTGTAATAAAATTTAAATAGCGAGTAAGAGTTATCGGTATGCTTAGAATTGGTTTAATTCTTGGAATGGCGCCTAGGGTTGTAGGTCAACTTAATCAAAACTTAATTCTCAAATTATCTATTAATATAACCTTGTAAATTACTTGAATTTAATTAGTCAATTACCAATTCATTAGTTTTCACATTCATGAAATAACAATAACCAATTATCTTACATTTCCAAATTAATAAAACTCTAGAATTTATATTTCTAATTCATTCATAGGGTGGTTAATTATATAGTTTCTATATCGAATTTCACCTCTCGGTTCGTTAATCTATCAACCTAACATTCAATCCAATACAAGCAACCAACAACAAGGTATATTAATGGAAATATCAAATCAAGGCATTTGATCAAATCTACTATAAACCCTAGGCATGAGTAAATTAGCTCATCATCATCAATTTAAAACAAACATTCATCTCAATATAGATCAAATCACAATCGTCCATTGAAATATTAATTCTCTTAATAAACAACAACAATCTAGAAATAAATTAAAAGAGAGAATAGAAAACCCTTTGTAGATGCCAAGAGTTGGACTACTTGTCTTCCTCCTAGCTCCACTTTGATGTTGATGAAGAACTCAAGCCCTCTTCAATTGATGATTCTACCTTTGAAAGATGGAATGGAGCTTTCTCAAGTCACCTAACCTTCAATAAAGCTTTCTTCAAACCCTAATCTTCAAGAGCTTGTTAACCCAATTTATCCCAAAGAACCAAGTTGAAGTTTTTGCCTATGGAAGATGGAGAAGATGGAAATGGAGGATGAGGAAGAGAATGGTGTCTTCTTCTCCAAGAAGGAGAAAAATGGAATGGAATTGGAGAGTGTCAGCCTCTCTCAACCATGTCCCTTCTTTCTCCCTTCCTCTTCTTTTTAATTCTTTTAAAACACCAAGAGTGCTTGCCAACTCACCACACTCCCTCTTGTCTCCCTTTCTTTTCATTATTTAAATCTTCATCCCTTGAAGTTAGGCCACCTTTTTCTTATTTTAATATTTCTTTTAGAAAAAGCAAGGTCTTTGTCCCCCACTTGTCCTCCAGTTTGTACAAGTTAATTCAAAGATTCCATAGGTGACATGGCCAAGCCACTCATGGCTTTGTCGTGTTTCTCACTTTTCTTGGGACACGGCCAAGCTTGTTGGCATTGTCCATGGCTGCCCTTCCTTCTTTCCTTATTCTCAAGAGGTGACACGGCTTGGCTGTGTCCCAAGAAAAGTGAGGGTGTCTCATGCTTGTGTCTCATGTGACACAACCAGTGGCTTGGCCGTGTCTTGTGAGGGTGTCTCTTTCTACTTCTTTCTTTTCATTCTTTGCTTTTGTTCCTTAGGTGCTTGGCCATGTATCATGCCCGTGTCAGTCTTTGCTTCAATTTCTTTAAAGGACACGGCCAAACTAACTGGACTTGGCTGTGTCTCTTGTTTGTTCCTTGCCTTGGTGAGTGACACGACTAAGATTGCTTTGACTTGGTCATGTCTTTCTTGATTCATGCTCTTCCATCATTGTTTTGATCCATCCAAGGGAGGTTTTGCACTTCCACCTAAAACAACACTTCAAACAAACTTTAAACACAAATCAAATGAAAAATTAACTAAAAACAAACAATATTACTTTTAAAAATACAATCATAAATGATCCAAATAAATACCCCACACTTAATTCCTTGCTTGTCCCCAAGCAAGGTTAAAATCAAAACAAACTAAATAAGAAAAATTTAGTTAAGTTCAAGAGTTATAAGGATGTATCAAGACTTCCCTTTTCCTAAATCCACAATCAATATCAAATCGAACAAAATCAATACCCATGCAATTTAGTGGCTTTCCATGCATAACCAATGTTGTCACTCCCTCACCAACTCTTAAAAGTGTTTGATTATGGTGGTGCTTACACACATAACAATCAATGAAAGATTATCGCCATAGGCTTGCTTATCAATCAAATCTCCACCACCTAATTACAATCAAGCATCAATCATAAGGTCTTTCTTCTGGTTGTAATGGGGCTAAGGTAAAGGCATGACATTTAGGAAATGTGAGCTTATTCATTAAGTTCAAGAGCACTCTAAGAATGAAGTAACCGATCATATGTATAACCCAACAATCCCAAAACACCTTCCTTTGACCTACCCCTTGACATTAAAGAGCTTTTTAATGAAACTCTCTTATTAAATCTTCCAATGATTATTCCCAAACTTATTCCAACCCTACGAAAAATAACTTCTTTTATTATTTTGATTTTTTTATATTTTATATTTTCTATATTTTTATTTTATTTTTTAAGTAGGGTTTGCAACTAAAGAAGATAATAATTTGTAATTTTGAACCCACTAAATTTAACCCCACACTTTATTTAACACAACACTCAATCATAAACACTCTTAAATGCTCTTGACCTAATGCAAGAATAGTTAAAACAACAAGGTTCAACTAATGGTGTTGTGAAAAAGAAAGAAAAGGAAAAATAAAATAAGCTCAAAATTGGCTAACTAAGGTTGGATATAAGGTTGGACTATTTAAGCCAAAATGGGTTCACCTAATTGCCTTAATCATATTAATGCCTAATTGAAATTTTTATGTAGTCTCAAAATGCATGTCAAAGCAAGTTCTAGCAATTCATCAATCAAAGATGTTTACACCAAAAAGAATAATAAGTTGATGGCTCAATTCCTCATTAGTTTAAAGGCAATGCAAGGACAACCAACAAAATTGACAATAAGCACCAATTCTAATCAATTCTCAAATTCATGCTTCAAAAATTCAAAGGTCATCTATCAACAATTTTATAACAATTGAACTTTCCAAAATTCATTTATTCAAAGAAAAACATTAACTAAACTTAAACAAAGATAAATTAAAAAGTAAAAACATAAACTGCACCCTACATTTAAAGATTCACATTGTCCCCAATGTGAGGATGCATAAATTACAAGAGAGAGTTCAGATGAAACCTAATTTCCATCGTTCCCATATGCGATATAAAGTGCTCCTTCCATCCATAATGCAATTGTTGCCCATTTGTGAGAAGATGAATAGCATGCAACTCTGAAAGGTGCCCAATGTATTGCAAAGCCTAGGTAGCATCCTTGGAAGAGCAATTGTCCAAAGAGAACATGTGAAGGTTGTCTTGCGGTGATCCTCCAATGCTATAGGAACTTGGTAAAAACCTTTTTCAGTCTGCAACATGGTTATATCCATTTTTTGCTCCTCCTCACCACCGAGAGTGGAAGAGATGATCATTTGTTGCATACTATTCTCCCCATCAAAAACATATTTTAAAATTTTTGGGGTCTTTTTAGGTTCAACCAAGTTTGGTTGAATCTCTTTCTCATCGTCTTTAGCAATCAGAAGGCCCCTCTCAACAACCTCAGTTTTTAAAATTAAATTGCACTCCTCAATTTCTGAATTGAAAAATATTAGGCTCTACTTCCAAGGTCATGGCCATCTCAGGCTTATCTACACTATCTTCACTAACTTCCTTGGAGGGCATGTCGTAGAGTTCAGAAAGTTGCATACCTTGCTTCTCATCCTTTAATCTATTTGGGAATGGGATTGGTGGCATATAAGGATTTGGAGGCTCATGCAGTTGTGATGAAGTTGATACTTCCAAATTCTCCTCCTCCTTTGATTGACTTAGCTCCTCTATGTTGGGTTGTATCTCCTCGCCATTTTCTTCTTGATTAGTACCTGCATCAAAGGAATCACAAAATTTGTTATATATCACCTGTTCACTCTTCAAATTTGTGATTGCATTGACTTGCTCTAATTGGCTAGGAAATTCCACTTTTTGGTGTGCTTGGAGTTGTTTTGCCAATTGCCCAACTTGAGTTTCCACCGTCTTCAATGATACCTCCAAAGAATCAAACCTCTCATTTCTCCCTTCTTGATTTTGTGTGCTAATTTGAATGAAGGCATTCAAATAATCTTCCAATGTGGGTTTCTTGAGTTAATCTTTATTTTGTGTGCTAATTTGAATGAAGGCATTCAAACTATCTTCCAATGTGGGTTTATTAAGTTGATATTGGTTTGAAAATTGTCCTTAAAAGTAAGGACCTCTTTGATAAGGTTGAAAAAAATTTTGAGGTAGAATTTGCTGTTGATTTTCCAAGAAATATTTGGGTGGCTTCCCCAGCTTGGATTATAAGGATTGGCATATGGGTCCTTTCTACCTATTTGCTAGAAACTTTCAAAGGCATATTCTTCTTCATGCCTCTCTTGGTATTGTTCAAAACCAAATGAACACATGCTTGCACTATGTCCTGCAATGCTATATGCTCGACATACTTCACAAGTAGGCATAGGTGCTTTTCCTCTTGCATTTAGCATTGTAAGTTGATTCGTTAATTCTGCTAATTGCCATGCCATTTCAGAATTAGAATTATCATCATAAAATCCCTCATGCCTTGAAAACTGCATCTTTACAACAAAAAAAACACTTAGCAATTTACAGAAAATAAACAAATAATTAAATTTAAAAAAATCAATCTATTACTACTTAAACAACCTTCCCCAGCAACTGCCCCAAAAACTTGTTGCTCTCAAATTAAGTACTACTACAAAGTGACACTCACAAGTATACGAGGTAATTGTAGCAACGGTGATCGCCCCAAGATCGTCTCACAAGGAAGGTGTTGTTCGTAATAATTTGATTAAAGCAATTAAATTTAAATGAACGAGTGTGTGATGATTGCAATTGTAATATCCCAAAGTAGGCCCTAAAAGTTTTGGATTAATTATTGTTGTATTTGGATTTAAGGTAAATGTTGAATTGGAAAGAGAAAAGAATCTAAGAAAGAGTGTATATGTTGTATATATGGTAATATATACAACAAATGCAAGTCAATATGGGAAAGTCAAAAGAAGAACATATTTATTTATTTTAAAGTAATTAATTAATATTTGGAAATTGAGTTAGTGGAAGTGGAAGAAGATATTTGCTTATTTTATTGTATTTTGCTTGGTGGAGAGGATTTTGAGGAGAGAGAAGGTTGAGTGTTTGACTTGGTTTTCTTTGTTTTCCTTCTTTCTTTCTTCTTCGTGTATCTTCTTCTTTTTCTCCTTTTCTGTGTTGGCCGGCAGTTCCATAGCAAGAGAGCAAGAGAGAGATTTGATCTTCCAAACTCAAGATTGAAGGAAGTTTTCAAGTGATCAAGTTGGAAATTTAAGAGTTTCTTCATCTTTGGTAAGTTTTCCACTTGATTCTTTGATTTTCTTTGAGTTTGTGAGTTGAGTTTGTGGTTGATATGTGTTTGTTTGATTGTGGTGTGTTTAAGAGTGTTTGGTTCAATTGATTTTGGATTTTAGGGTTGGATTAAAGGAAAGAGTAAGTTTGTTGGAAGAGAAAGTGTTGTGGTTGTGTTTTGGGTTTGTGGTGATGATTATGATTTGTGTTTGATGTATATTTTGAGTTGTTTTGATGTTTTTGCAAGTTTGTTATGGCTTTTTGGGTGTGTTTAGTTAAGTTGGTTTGGAGTGGATAATGGTGGTAGTAAGAGGATTATTGGATGTAAGGTTGTTATTGCCGGAATCAGAATTTTTGGCCTGACATGCCCATGAGCACAGCCAGGTCTTTGGACGTGTCAATGGTTTTGTGTTCTTGGATGGGTGACACGAGCAGTGACACGCCCATGTCACTGAGCGTGTCATAGCTACTGTGTTGGTGAAGGATTGACACGGCAATGAGCACGCTCATGTTGTTGGACGTGTCATGCGTTACAGAATGTATTACACGTTCGGTGACACGCCCATGGTTCTAATCGTGTCAAAGCTCTGTGTTGTGAGTTTAGGGCATGGTCAAGGACACGCCCGTGTTGTTGAGCGTGTCATGTGTAGAGTTTGCCCTAGTTGGTCCTTGGTCTTATTATCTCATGTGTATTTCTAAATAAGTGTGTATTATTCCTTTTGGATTAGGTTGTGAAGAGTTTGATTTTCCCTAATCCAGGTTGTGAGGATTCTTGGAAGAGGAGTTGGTGTTGTGTGTGAATTGTTTTTAAGGTAAGTACAAACCATATATTATTGCATATATTATATGATCTTGAGACTTAAAACATTTGGTTGTAAATGTGTTAAGTAACTTATTGCATTGTTGATGCATATGAATAATGTTATGTTTTGTATAATGTGAACTTGGTGGAGTGTATGTTGAAGATTTTAAATATATAATGATATGATTGAATATGAAATGTGAAAGCTATGATAATCATTCAAAATGTATGTTCAATGCAATTGATTATGAATACTGTAATGATGAATTGCCTTAATGTGAATTGAGATATGATGTGACATGAAGCCATTGTGGTTGGCTATGACAATGTAAATGAAATAATTGGGGGCATGGTTGCCTATTTGATTATGGAATATGAAATGAGAAATGAATTGAGAAAGAGATTGATAAAGAGATAAATGAAATAATTGTGTGATTAATATGTTATTCAATTTTCAGAGTTTTGAGTTTGGCGGCATGCCTATGAATCACTGGATAGGTGAAAAGACCGGGTCGTAAGCCGATTCCAGTTGAAAAATGTGAAATATGTGAAATGTGATGTTTTTGGGGTGTAAAGACTGGGTCGTAAGCTTCAAAAATAGTAACAGTCTAGCCGGGTTGAGGATCTCCTCGAGTTTAGCCGGATTGAGGTCCAAGAGACTGGGTCTGTTACACTATCCATGGATAGAGATATATATATCGCCTACGGGCTTGATGATTGTGATTATGGACCAAAGCAGTAACTCTGAACTTTGAATAACATATTAGTGTATTTTGGGCCCATGCTTGTCTTTGCTTTAATATGAAACTATGAAGATACAACATGATGTGTAATATGTTTATGGATGTGGAAATTGTGAGTATTACTTCATGAATGTTTTGGTAAGTTATTGAATAATGTAAGGTTTTGAAATATAATATTCTTTTGAATTGTTTATGAAACTTGATTGTGTGACATTGGCATTGCATTGAAGCATAATATTATTGTAGTTTGTACCACTAAGCCATTGGCTTAGCGCGATTGTAGTTCATCGCACAGGTGACAGGGTCGAACCGGAGAGTTCCTCTAGGCCGAGTAGAGTTTAGATTCTGAAGTGTGGATAGTGAGCTTAAAGATTAAAGACTGACTGCCAAATATGTATAAATTTTATGTTTTATAAAATTTATTTTTGATGTATTTGTATTTGTAAATACAACTATATTTTCCGCTGCGTATTAAATGAATGTTTTATTTATTGTGTTTAAGTTTATGTATATTTTTGTAGAAGGAAGTGAGTCATTTGTTTAGTAAACCGTGGCATTTCTATATTCAGTATACGTATATTACGATCGTATTAGCATGCTGTGTACGTATATGGGATATAGGGGTGTTACAATTGTTTTCTATATTCAATATGCATATATTACAATCGTATTAGCATGCTGTGTACGTATACGGGATATAGGGGTGTTACAATTGTTTTCGTATCAGAGCCTAGGTTTGAGATTCTCAACCTAGGTAAATTATAAGAAAAAGAACATTTTGATTTTAAAATTTGGTTTTTAAATAAGATACATGTTTTGGTATTGGCAGTCTTTGATCTTTAATGAGGTATATTCTGCTTTGTTTGCAGATATAGGTAGTGATGGCGTCGCAGTCATGTCAGTCCGTAGAAGGTAGTGCTGAGAGTGTAGCTCCCGAAGAGGGTAGAGATGGAGCTAGGGTTGATAGAATTAGTGAGGCTCCTGCTTCTGTGCCAAGGAGATCAGATGCTGATGAGGTTCCGCCGGGTTGGTTACGGCATATGGTAGAATTGTTGAGGAGAGCTCCCGTACAGCAGCGGCCATCGCCACCATAGCCTCAAGTGCCGATGAGGCATTATGATTTGTGTTTGATGTATATTTTGAGTTGTTTTGATGTTTTTGCAAGTTTGTTATGGTTTTTTGGGTGTGTTTAGTTAAGTTGGTTTGGAGTGGAAAATGGTGGTAGTAAGAGGATTGTTGGATGTAAGGTTGTTGTTGCCGAAATCAGAATTTTTGGCCTAACACGCCCATGAGCATGGCGAGGTCTTTGGGCGTGTCAATGGTTCTGTGTTCTTGGATGGGTGACACGAGCAGTGACACGCCCATGTCACTGAGCGTGTCATAGCTATTGTGTTGGTGAAGAATTGACACGGCCATGAGCTCGCTCGTGTTGTTGGACGTGTCAATGTTTCTGTGAGACAGAATGTATTACACGTTCGGTGACACACCTGTGGTTCTAATCATGTCAAAGCTCTATGTTGTGAGTTTAGGGCACGGTCAGGGACACGCCCGTATTGTTGAGCGTGTCATATGTAGAGTTTGCCCTAGTTGGTCCTTGGTCTTATTATCTCATGTGTATTTCTAAATAAGTGTGTATTATTCCTTTTGGATTAGGTTGTGAAGAGTTTGATTTGCCCTAATCCAAGTTGTGAGGATTCTTGGAAGAGGAGTTGGTGTTGTGTGTGAATTGTTTTTAAGGTAAGTACAAACCATATATTATTGCATATATTATATGATCTTGAGACTTAACACATTTGGTTGTAAATGTGTTAAGTAACTTATTGCATTGTTGATGCATATGAATAATGTTATGTTTTGTATAATGTGAACTTGGTGGAGTGTATGTTGAAGATTTTAAATATATAATGATATGATTGAATATGAAATGTGAAAGCTATGATAATCATTCAAAATGTATGTTCAATGCAATTGATTATGAATACTGTAATGATGAATTGCCTTAATGTGAATTGAGATATGATGTGACATGAAGCCATTGTGGTTGGCTATGACAATGTAAATGAAATAATTGGGGGCATGGTTGCCTATTTGATTATGGAATATGAAATGAGAAATGAATTGAGAAAGAGATTGATAAAGAGATAAATGAAATAATTGTGTGATTAATATGTTATTCAATTTTCAGAGTTTTGAGTTTGGCGGCATGCCTATGAATCACTGGATAGGTGAAAAGACCAGGTCGTAAGCTGATTCCAGTTGAAAAATGTGAAATATGTGAAATGTGATGTTTTTGGGGTGAAAAGACTGGGTCGTAAGCCTAAAAAATAGTAACAGTCTAGCCGGGTTAAGGATCTCCTCGAGTTTAGCCGGGTTGAGGTCCAAGAGACTGGGTCTGTTACACTATCCATGGATAGAGATATATATATCGCCTACGGGCTTGATGATTGTGATTATAGACCAAAGCAGTAACTCTGAACTTTGAATAACATATTAGTGTATTTTGGACCCATGCTTGTCTTTGCTGTAATATGAAACTATGAAGATACAACATGATGTGTAATATGTTTATGGATGTGGAAATTGTGAGTATTACTTCATGAATGTTTTGGTAAGTTATTGAATAATGTAAGGTTTTGAAATATAATATTCTTTTGAATTGTTTATGAAACTTGATTGTGTGACATTGGCATTGCATTGAAGCATAATATTATTGTAGTTTGTACCACTAAGCCGTTGGCTTAGCGCGATTGTGGTTCATCGCGCAGGTGACAGGGTCGAACCGGAGAGTTCCTCTAGGCCGAGTAGAGTTTAGATTCTGAAGTGTAGATAGTGAGCTTAAAGATCAAAGACTGACTGCCAAATATGTATAAACTTTATGTTTTGTAAAATTTGTTTTTGATGTATTTGTATTTGTAAATACAACTATATTTTCCGCTACGTATTAAATGAATGTTTTATTTATTGTGTTTAAGTTTATGTATATTTTTGTAGAAGGAAGTGAGTCGTTTGTTTAGAAAACCGTGGCATTTCTATATTCAGTATACGTATATTACGATCGTATTAGCATGCTGTGTACGTATACGGGATATAGGGGGTGTTACAATTGTTTTCTATATTCAGTATACGTATATTACGATCGTATTAGCATGCTGTGTACGTATACGGGATATAGGGGTGTTACAGCAATAGTGTTGAAGTTGTAATTAAATTAAAATAGCGAGTAAGAGTCATCGGTATGCTTAGAATTGGTTTAATTCCTGGAATGGTGCCTAGGGTTGTAGGTCAACTTAATCAAAGTTTAATTCTCAAATTATCTATTAATATAACCTTGTAAATTAATTTGTTCCTTGAATTTAATTAGTCAATTACCAATTCATTAGTTTTCACATTCATGAATTAACAATAACCAATTATTTTACATTTCCAAATTAATAAAACCCTAGAATTTATATTTCTATTTCATTCATAGGGTGGTTGATTATATAGTTCTGATATCGAATTTCACCTCTCGGTCCATCATCCAATATTAAAAGATTAATAGGTAGCTAATCTATCAACCTAACATTCAATCCAATACAATCAATCAACAACAAGGTATATTAATGGAAATATCAAATCAAGGCATTTGTTCAAATCTACTACAAACACAAGGCATGAGTAAATTAGCTCATCATCATCAATTTAAAACAAACATTCATCTCAATATAGATCAAATCACAATTGTTCATTGAAATATTAATTCTCTTAATAAACAACAACAATCTAGAAATGAATTAAAAGAGAGAATAGAAAAACCCCTTGTAGATGCCAAGAGTTGGACTACTTGTCTTCCTCCTAGCTCTACTTTGATATTAATGAAGAACTCAAGCCCTCTTCAATTGATGATTCTACCTTTGAAAGATGGAATGGAGCTTTCTTCAAACCTTAATCTTCAAGAGCTTGTTAACCTAATTTATCCCAAAGAACCAAGTTGAAGTTTTTGTCTTTGGAAGATGGAGAAGATGGAAATGGAGGATGAGGAAAAGAATGGTGTCTTCTTCTCCAAGAAGGAGAAGAATGGAATGGAATTGGAGAGTGTCACCCTCTCCTAACCGTATCCCTTCTTTCTCCCTTCCTCACCTTTTAATTCTTTTAAAACACCAAGATTGCTTGCCAACTCACCACACTCCCTCTTGTCTCCCTCCTTTTTCATTATTTAAATCCTCATCCCATGAAGTTAGGCCACCTGTTTCTTATTTTAATATTTCTTTTGGCAAAAGCAAGGTCTTTGTCCCCCACTTGTCCTCCAATTTGTGCAAGTTAATTCAAAGATTCCATAGGTCACACAGCCAAGCCATGAGTGGCTTGGCTGTGTTTCTCACTTTTTATGGCTTGGCTGTGTTTCTCACTTTTCTTGGGACACAACCAAGCTTGCTGGTCGTGTCCATGGCTGCCCTTCCTTCTTTCCTTATTCTCAAGAGATGAGAAGGCCAAGCTCCTGGCCGTGTCATGTGACACGACCAGTGGCTTTGCTGTGTCTTGTGACGGTGTCTCTTTCTGCTTCTTTCTTTTCATTCTTTGGTTTTGTTCCTTAGGTGAGACATGACCAGTGGCTTAGCTGTGTCTCATGCCCGTGTCAGTCTCTGCTTCGATTTATTTGAGGGATAGGGCAATGTCTATCCTCTAGTGGCTTAGGATAATCTCTGATGAAATGATCTGGTGACCCACATCTATAACACACTGCTGGTCCACCTTTCTTTCAGTAAGCACCCCCATGTGCCTTGCCATAATGGACACAGGTATATGGAATTGGCCTCTAAACTAATGGAGTCGGAGCACTAGCCACAAAATTGTAGGTCTAGATCTCTGCCTCCGCTGCTGTACTGACCTATCAGACTGCCTCTGGCTCCTACTAAAACTCAAAAAAATCCTCCTCGGCCTCTCTTCACAGATGAAGTTCCTGCCTCACTCTTAGGTCTCCTAGCTCTGGTCTCCTCATCTCTAGTAGCTGTTGAAAGATCTTGTGCTCTCTCAATACTCCTGGCAGCTGCAACCAACTGGGAAAAATCCTGATACCGAGAGCCTGCGATAATACACATAATAGAGGGTCTCAAACCCTCCTCAAACCTCCGACACCAGTCAATCTCATCAGAAATAATCCCGCTAGCATACCGACTCAACCGGGTAAACTCTATCTCATACTCTTACACAGTCCTGGTATCCTGCTTCAAACTCAAAAACTTTATCTTCTTTGCATCTTTATACTCCCTCAGAGTATACTTCTGCTCAAACTCTCATGGAAAATTGTCGTAAGTCAAGATTGGTGGATTATCCAAGGCATGTGGAACCGTCTTCCACCAGTCATATGCATCCCTTTGCAAAAGCGATCTAGCATAATCAAACTTTTCTTTTGGATTAGCCTACAGCTGGACAAACACTCTCTGGACTCTGTCTAGCCACTGCTCAGCTACAGCAGGGTCTCTAGTACTAATAAATTCATTAGCTCTAAACTTCCTTAACTTATTATATTGCCTCATCGGTAACTGCGACTGCAGCCGCGGTGGCGAAGGCTGCTGAACTGGAGCCTGCCTCAACAACTCCACCATATGTCGTACCCAGCCCGGCGGAATCTCATCGACTACTAGTCTCTCTGGCATAGGAGTAGGTGCCCCTCCAGCTATCTCAACTCTAGCTTCATCTCTACCCTCAACAGGAGCCATACTCTCAGTACTACCCTCAGCAGACTGATGTGTCTGAGATGCCATAACTACCTATATCTGCAAACACAGTAGAAATTGCTACATCAGAGATCAGAAACTGCCAGTGCCAATGCATGTATCTTATTTAAAACTATATTTAAAAATCTCAAATTTCTTTCTCTTACAACCCACCTAGGTTGAGAACCTCAAACCTAGGCTCTGATACCAAAACAAATGTAACACCCTTATACCCAATGTACATACACTACATATACCCAACGTATGTAATATACGAATAGAGGATACAAGAGTGTCACAACCATTTTAAGCAATCAATTCATCATTTATAAAATCTATATAATCTTAAAACATTCAATCGATATTGTATAAATAATAGTTGAGATATTACTTGCTAAAACATATATATAACTTTATTACTACATGTTCAACTAAAATATTTTTGAAAGTTTGCGGAATATGCATATTTTTATATCAAAATATATTATAATATACATGAAATCAATATGTGCAAAAATATAAAATATATACATGCTGGCAGTTTGTCTCTGATCTTGATGTCCAACAGTCAACTCTACACTCAAGGTCTCAAGCCTAGACTCGACTCGCTCTAGACGAACTCTCCGGCTCAACCAGATCTACCCTGTCACCTGCGCAAAGAATCACAATCGTGCTAAGCCAAAAGCTTAGTTGTACAAACTTTAATAACAATATAATTCAAATGCAATGCTAATGCACAACACAAAAGGATATTATATCTCATAACATTATATCATTATATCTTGATAAATCACTCAATTTTTATACAATTCATAATTCACATAAAAGCAAACACAAGCATGGGCCCAAAAGGATCTAATATGCTATTCAAATTTCAGAGTTACTGATTTGGCCCAAGATAACATCATTTGTCTAGCCCGAAGGCGAATCATAATCATAATGAGGATTACCTCATATGTAACATCCCAACTAGGCTTCAAGGACTAGGCCCAACCCAGCATGTAACACCCAACTAGGCTTCAAGGATGAGGCCAACCCAGCTTCAAGAGACTGTTACGTCTTAGGCATGCCGCCAAACATAAAACTCTGAAAATTGAATAACATACTAGGCATACAATTCTTTCATAATTTTATTATCAATATCTTTCTCATTTTCTCATGATCAAACTAGACACAATGCCTCAAATATCTCATTTATCTCAATATAGCCATCACCAATGGCTTTACATATCATTTTAATGTACTCATAACAAATTGCAATGCCCATACATTTTGGGCCATTATCATATTTTGTACAAAGTTCACATTACATGTAATGCATTTGTAACATTATTCAAAACATAACATATTTCTCATGCACCAATAATGTAATAGGTAACTTAACACATTTTCCAACCAAATATGTTAAGTCCCAATGTCATGTAAATATAAACAATTATTCAAAGTTTGTACTTACCTCTAAAAGCAACAAACACCACTTTCAACCTCCTCTTCTACGATATATGTCAACACTTGGATTAGGTAACTCAAGTCTCTTCAAAGCCTAAACCAAATGTGATTATAAATAATCACTAAGTAATACACTTATAGGTATAAACAAAACCTTACAACCCAAGGATAAGATACACAGAGGAAAATAAGGAAAAGAACTATTTATGGCAAACTCTACACATGACACGCTCAACAACAAGGGCGTTTCAATGACCGTGCCCTATACCCACAACACAGTAGCTTTGACATGCTCAGTGACATGGGTGTGTCACTACACGTGTAAATACTATAACAACATAGTAGCTATGACAAGCTCAGTGACATGGGTGTGTCACTGCATGTGTAAATACTACAACAACACAGTAGCTATGACACACTCAATGACAAGGGCGTGTCACTGCACGTGTCAATACTACAACAACACAGTAGCTATGACACGCTCAGTGACATGGGTGTGTCACTGCTCATGTCACCAACACTGAAAATAGAACCATCAACATGCCCAAAAGCATGGCCGTGCCACCGGGCATGTCTGGCCAAAAATCCTGATATCCACTCATAATTGCCACATCCAACTATTATCTTTCATTAACCTTTGTAACTCCATACAAACTCAACCAAATCCAACATTATACCACAAAATACTTGTGTAAACATCAAAACAACCCAATTACAAACAAAAATACACAATCACAACCATGATTTCACAACTCAAAAGTTTCACAATCCAAATCTCTTATTTTCTTCACCAAACTTAACCTTTTCTTAAATCCAACCCCAAATTTCATAGTTAGCTAGACAAAAGAACTTTAAACATACCAAAATCAACCTTTAAAACATACTACACCAAACATCCAATTCACACATACAAACATTCATGGAAATTAAAGAAAATAAGTTGGAAACTTACCAAATATGAAGAAAATCCTTAAAATTCCAACTTGAACACTTGAAATCCTTCAATTACTTGAGTTAGCAAGAAGCAAATCTCCTCTCTTTCCTTTTATGATGATGGTTGGCTTCTATGGAGGAAGAAGAAGAAGAAAATAGTGATCACCAACTCCACTTATGCAACAAATCTCTTTTAACCATACACTTAACCCTCTTTTAATCTCCACCAAGCATATATATTATTATAATATAATTAATCTCAAATATTAACTTCCACTATCCATAATATTAATTATTATTTTAATAATTAAAATATCATTTGACCAAGTTAAAATGTTGACTTATATATAACATGTATATCTTCATATCATATACACATTTCTCTTTTTCACTTAATTATATATATATATACTTTTAAATCATTTATTTAATTTTTTAAAATTAATATTTTCAAAATTTTGGGATATTACAATGTGAAGATACAATTTATACAAGATCTAAATCAAGAATCAAGGATTAAAGTGAAGAAACAGAAAGCATTCATCATAGAATGTTTGAATTCTTTTACTTATTTCTTTTGTTCTGGTTTTCTGGTTATGACCATGAGCTAAATTATTTCTATCTGGATATTGATGAACCCTAGCTTTATTGTATGGATTGAATAGCTTTTATTTAATTAAATCATTTAATTGAGTTGTCTTATTCTTATGATTCTTAATTGTTTATTTCCAATTGATAATAGCATGCTTAATGGTTGGTTACAATTTTCATATTATTGACTTGAGAAAGCTTGATATGAATAGAATTCTCATGAGGGCTATGGGTTGATTGGAGTGCTGGAGAAAGACTTACAAGATCCTTTAGTTTATAATTCCTTGTTCCTATTGCAAGATCTATTTAATTATGCTTGAGAAGAGATTCCTAGCATTCTACTTAGTGATTAGGGATTAACTCACTCGAGAGAGGTTTTAGTCTAATTCAGAGGAATCCCAATTCAACTCTATTATTTGATTTAATTGAATTGATATTCATAAATATTTTTAATGCTAAGGAGATTTGAAATATGGATAGTATTTCTATCATCAGATCTTTTTGCACAATACTCAATTTTTCTTTAATTTAATTAATTAAGTAATTCATCTTTTATTTTAATTATCACAAAAAATATTGGATTACTAAACAATAGTTGAAATTTGCACTAGTAACCTTGTCCCCAGTGGAACGATATCTTACTCACTACTTTATTACTTGCACGACCCATGCACTTGCGGTAACATTGCAATAGCACAAATTCACCATCAAGTTTTTGGCACTGTTGCCAGGGATAAAAATTTTCCATATTAGTAATATAATTAAGACTGTTGATTTTGCTTTTATTTTATTTATTTTTAACATTGGTTCTTGCTTGTTGACTGTCATTTTAGGTACTTCTTCCTATTTATGACCCGAGCCAGCTCTTTCCATCTACTCGAGTTAGATCAAGAACTAGAAAGAACATTAAGGAGAAAGCGAAAGGAAAGAAGGGAAATAGATTTGCCAGAAACAGAAACAAACCTAGAAGGAGAACAAGAAGAAGAACTTGAAGCGATGGAAATATCTGAGCCTAGAATAATGCAGGAATTTACTAAGCCCACTCTCAATGGGGCTGATTATAGCATACAGAGGCTGACAGTTGCTGCGATCAACTTTGAAATAAATCAAAATATAATTCAAATGGTGCAGCAGAATTATCAGTTTGATGGGTACCTAGATGAAGATCCTAATGCGCATCTTGAGAATTTTCTTGAGATATGTGACATTTTTAAGATAAATAATGTCTCAGATGATGCAATTAGGCTAAATTTTTTCCCATTTTCACTTAGAGACTGACCAAAGAAATGGTTAAAATCTTTTCCCCCAGCACTTTCTCCACATGGGGTCAGTTGGCAGAGAAATTCTTAGAAAAATACTTTCCACCATCCAAGACTGCCAAGTTGAGGAACAATATCTCATCCTTCCTTTAGCAAGATGGTGAGACCTTTTATGATGCTTGGGAGATGTTAAAAGATGTATTGAGAAGGTGTCCTCATCATTGGCTTCCCCTATGGCTTCAAATTCAAACTTTTTACAATGGATTTAACTATGCAAGTAAGTAATCCATTAAGGCAGCCTCTGGGGGTACCATAAATAATAAGGCACTTGAACAAGCAAGGGATTTGATTGAAGATATGGTCCTTACCAATTATTAGTGGCAAGCTCCAAGGGAATAAGGAAAACTGAGAGTCACTGGTTCACATTAATTGGATCATGTGGTGGCTCTGACAACACAATTAGAAGCAATGAATAAAAAGATTGATTCTTTAGCCTCATCTTTAGGGAAATCAATGCAGGTGATGTCTTGTGAATGGTGTGGGGGTGGACAACAAAGTCAAGATTGCCAAAGTGGCAATATATTTGCTAGACAGAAGCAAGTGGATTTTGTTTGGAATATGCCAAGGCAATAGCAGAATAACCCCTATAGCAACACATATAATTTGGGGGTGGAGAAATCATCCTAATTTTTTCTGGAAAAATCAGAATAATTCAAGACTCTCTGTTGCGCTAGAATTAAGTACTACTACAAGCGTCACTCGCAAGTATACGAGGTAGCTGTAGAAAGGTGATCGCCCCAAGGTCGTTTCCCCAAGAAGGTGTAGTTCGTAATAGCTTGATTAGCAAGTAATTTAAAAGAGAGAGTTTGTTGTTTGGAATTGTAAAAGAACAATTTAAACCTAAGATTAAGGAGTGTAGGGTTGATGTATGAAGGTTGTACAAGATCAAATCGATTCTTGGGAAGGTGCCTAGGATTATAGGTCCATTCAATCAAAGCTCAATTCTCAATTATCCATTAACATAACCTTGTAAATTAATTTGTTCCTTAAGGTTAATTAGTCAATTACCAATTCATTAGTTCTCACATTCATGAAATAGCAATAACCAATTCTTTTACATTACCAAATTAATAAAACCCTAGAACTTATATTTCTAATTCATTCACAGGGTAATCGATTGCATAATTCCAATATCAAATTTCACCTCTCGGTCCTTCATTCAATATCTAGAGATCAATAGGTAGCTAATCTATTAACCTAGCATACAATCCAATACAATCAACCAACAACAAGGTACAGCAATGGAAATATCAAATCAAAGCATTCAATCAAATATACTACAAACCCTAAGAATGGGTTTTTAGCTCAACATCATCAATTTAAAACATTCATTCAACTCAATATAAATCAAATACAAATTGTCCATTGCAATATCAATTCTCTTAATAGAACAAAAACAATATTGGAATGAATTAAAAGAGAGAATAGAAAAACCCCTTGTGAAGATGCCAAGAGTAGGATTACTAGTCTTCCTCCTTGCTCCACTTGATTTATGATGAAGAACTCAAGCCCTCTTCAATGGTTGATTCCCCTTTGCAATATAGGATGGAGCTTTCTCAAGTCACCAAGCCTTTCAATGATTATGCCTTTGGAAGATGGAATGGAGCTTTCTCAAGTCACCAATCCTTCAATGAAGCTTCTTCAACCTTTTAGAGCTTGTTAACCCACTTGATCCCAAAGAACCTCAAAGATCTTGTCAATGGAAGATGGAGAAGATAAAGATGGAGGATGAAGATGAAGGGACAAGGAGAGTGTCACTCTCTCCTCATCCCAAATCGTCTTTACCCTGGTTCCTTCTCTTTTCTTTTCTCTTTCCCCTCAAACCCTAGCCGTCTCTTCTTTTTTTTCTTTCAAGCAGAAGAATTTATAGGATTTAAGGGTGACACGACCAAGCTAAGAGTGGCTTGGCCGTGTCTCTTGATTTTCCTTGGGACACGGCCAAGCTTGCTGGTCGTGTCCCTCACTGCCTCTTTCTTTTCTTTCTTTCTTTTCTTTCTTTTCTTTGGTCTCAAGGAGGTGACATGGCCACAAGCTTGGCCGTGTCACATGAGTGTGTTTGCTTATGCTTCTATTTTGCTCTTTCTTTGCTTTGGTCTTTGGTTTTGCTCTTAAGGTGAGACACGGCCAGTGGCTTGGCCGTGTCAGTCACTGCTTCTATTTTAGGATGAAACACAACCAAGACAATGAGACATGGCCAAGCATCAAGTGACATGGCCATGTCCATCTGACACACTCACAGACATGGCCAAGCTTGTGAGTGTGTAAGTACTTTCTCTATTTTAGGATGAAACACGACCAAGACAATGAGACATGGCCAAGCTTCAAGTGACATGGCCATGTCGATCAGACACACTCACAGACATGGCCAAGCTTGTGAGTGTGTCAAGTACTTCCTCTATTTTATTTATTTCTTGGTTTCTTTTCCTTGGGTGAGACACGGCCAGTGGCTTGGCCGCGTCTCTTGGGTGTGTCAGCTACTGTCTTCGAATTCTTTTGAGGGACATGGCCAAGCTTGCTTTGGCTTGGCCATGTCTTGCTTGATTCATGCTCTTTCTTCACTGTTTTGATCTTCCAAGGGTCTTTTTGCACCTAAACCTAAAACAAACACTTTAAACACACTTAAAACAAAAATTAATCAAAACATTTACTAAAACAAACAAAAAATCATACTAAAAACAAGTACAAAAATGATCTAAACACTCCCCCTGAATTTCAACAGCCTCAATGTTAGTGTATGTGCCTTAGGCCATTTATTTGGATCTTTATGTTATACATTCATTATTAATAAATGAGGTTTTATTATCATTATTTTTTGTTTGTATGTTACACAATTTTGATATTTGTCCCTGGTTTATTATTGTTATAGTGATAAAAAAAAATAATTCTTAACCAGTATGAACATTGATTTGATAATCATCAGATGGTTATGTGTATAGTGATACAAATCAATTTCATAGATACTTGTTAGAGAACAATGTATTGGATAGACCCATCATGACATTAATACATGGGTTAGTGTCATAAGTAAATCTCATGATAGTTATGTATTAATTCTTTGACTTGAGATTGTCATAGTTTCCAATATAAGGACTATTATATTTTGACATGATCAAACATTATCTGTAACTGGATAGTAATAAAGGGTATGATCATATATGATAGAAATTATGTAGAGGATAATGAACAATCAAGATAGAATTTGTCCCTCTCTTTGAAAGAGATATCTTTTGGGCCCCTCGATAAGTGAGACTGTGAAATGCATGGCCGTGCTCAAATGAATTGATAGTGTGATCAATTTCATTTGTTTTTATCAGTCTACTTGAAGATCGAGTAATCATAAGTTTGGACAATATAAGTATGACGTTGACCATGACTTATGTTCAAGCTAGATATCGTGTGACAAGGGATTAATACATGTACTATTATTAGGCAAATTGGACATTCCTTATATTAATTGGGTAGTTGTAACGCCTTGCTAGAGGCCAATTATGACTTGTTGGTTTAATAGAGATTAAATTGACTGCCAATTAATATGGGCCTATCGGGTCACACACAAGAATGCGCTTTGGGCTAGATATAATATTAATAATATTAATATTAGATATTAATAATTATTATTATTATTATTTTCATTTTTTTATATATATTATTAGATAATATATTCAGAATCCTTATTAGATTTGGATTCTGAATTTGACTTACCTTATCCAATTTCGAATTGGATTCTGGAGTGATTATATTCACTCCAGATGTTAAGTCTTCTCAGAGGTAACATTAGAAAATGAAAGAGAACGAAAACAAAGGAACCCTAATATGTTTTAGAGAAAATGTTTTTCCAGCCTTCGCCCTTGCAGAGAGCTAGCACTCCAGACGGTAGCATTAGTGTGGATACGCGATAGAGAGTGTTTTGCTATCGAGGCATCTCTTCCAAACTGTGATTTCGAATCATCAACAGGTTAGTTCTTTGAACACTTTTGTTGAATTAAACGAACAGCATGGATCCTGGTGGGAAATCAGAGATCAAAAATTTTTCCACTGCGTGTTTTTGGTTTGCAGTGATCTCCTTGATTTACTAACAGTGGTATCATAGACACTTGTTGTTTTGTTTAAGTCGAAAATGCCTTGTTGATATGATTACATGAGATATATTGATTTCATATGGCATGTTAACTATAAAACCCTAATTCGTTTTTCATATGATGAGAAAGGATTGGTTTTTTGGTTTCGTTTCTGTAAAACCCTAATTCGTTTTTCATATGATGAGAAAGGATTTGTGTTTTTAATTTCATTTTCATGAGATGATCACGTATATATGATTGGTTGATTAAAATGATTTTCATATGATGAAAATGATTAAGTTTATATGTGATATAAACATTTGGTAATGATTCTATAATGGGTTGTACATATTCGAAATAAAACAGTAAGAAGGTTAATGAGATTAACGATTCTGTTTTAGGGTTTCGCCAAAGAAAAATGTTAATGAGATTAACGTTTCTGTTTGGCTTCAAGGGGCCAAAGCAATATGCTTTAAACATTCCTAGCTAAGTAGGATGAGTAATAATGCTACTCATATGTTTTAAAATTGGTTAGACTTAATTAGGCTATCAAAATGGTTTTGGGCCTAAGGCATTAGATGGAATTCAACATGCTATGACATATGATGTCAATATTCCATAATTACTAAGAGTTACATGAGATGTAATTGGTAAAGATGTTACCTACCTAAATAACTTGATTTTAAGCGTCACGCCAAAGCTGAGTTTAGAATTAAGTGAAATACGGATCTGAGCCTACTAAAATATTTCTTTAGAGGGTTATATTTTTAGTAGGAGTTTAAATAATTTTAACCTCATTATTAATTAAAATTTGACTTTGCATATTTATTAACAGATGGCTGCTAATAACAATTCCACCTTATCACTGCGATCTATCCTTGAGAAGGAAAAATTGAAAGAATGTGGGACTAATTTTGTTGACTGGTTTAGGAACCTGAGAATTGTTCTCAAACAAGAGAAAAAGTCCTACATGCTTGATGAAGTTGTCCCTACCCCACCTCCTGCTGATGCTTCTAATGCTGCTAAGAGTAAGCATAAGAAGCATGTGGATGATTCCAATGACATAGGATGTCTTATGTTGGCTACTATGTGTCCAGGACTTCAGAAGGATCTGGAACACTTAGAGGCTTATGAGATGAGTGTGCATCTCAAACAAGCTTTCCAACAACAGGCTAGACAAGATAGTTTTGACACCGCTGTTGCATTATTTGACTGCAAAATGTCTGAAGGTGAATCTGTTAGTGCTCCTGTTTTGAAGATGAAAGGCTATATAGATCACCTTGCTAGACTTGGATATCCGCTGAGTTTAGAACTCTCCACGGATTTGATCCTACATTCATTGCCTAGTAGTTTCTCACAGTTTGTCATGAACTATAACATGAATGACATGGAGAAATCCATTCCTGAGCTACATGGTATGCTCAAAACTGCTGAGGAGAATATCAAAAAGCCTACCCAAATATTGAATGTCAATATTAAACAAATGAAAAAGAAAGCCAAAGATACTAAAGGCAAGGGTAAGGCAAAAGGTAAAGGGTCCAAGGGACAAGCTAAACCAAAACCTGAACCTAAGGCTAAAGTTCCTAAGGAAGAGACTTGTTTCCATTGTAACAAGCTTGGGCATTGGAAGAGAAATTGTCAACCCTACTTATTTATGGCATTGTCGCCTTAGCCATATAAATGAGAAACACATTTCTAAGCTCCATCAAGATGGATTATTAGATTCATTTGATTTTGAATCATTTGAAACATGTGAGTCTTGTTTACTTGGTAAGATGACAAAGGATCCTTTTACTGGGCATAGTGAAAGGGCTAATGATTTATTGGGCTTGATACATACAGATGTATGTGGTCCTTTTAGCATTAGTTCCAGAGGAGGATTTCGATACTTCATTACTTTTACTGATGATTTCAGTAGGTATGGCTATGTCTACCTAATGAAACATAAGCATGCGTCTTTTGAAATGTTTAGAACTTTTCAAAATGAAGTACAAAATCAACTTGGTAAAACAATTAAACTACTTTGATCAGATCGAGGTGGTGAATATTTGAGCCAAGAGTTTGATGATCATCTAAGGAATTGTGGAATTGTTTCACAACTAACTCCTCCAGGAACTCCACAGTGGAATGGAGTTTTTGAAAGGAGAAATCGAACTCTATTAGATATGGTTCGATCAATGATGAGTCAAGAGGATCTTCCTTTATCTTTTTGGGGTTATACCTTGGAGACAACTACATTCATTCTAAACCGTGTACCATCTAAGGCGGTTGAAAAGACACCATATGAGATATGGACAGGTAAGACACCTAGTTTGTCTTTTCTTAAGATTTGGGGTTGTGAAGCTTATGTGAAAAGACCAGTTTCAGATAAGTTAGCTCCAAAGTCTATCAAACGTAATTTTGTGGGGTATCCTAAGGAAACTAAAGGAAACTATTTCTATACTCCTTCAGAGAACAAAGTGTTTGTTGCTCGAAATGGGATCTTTTTGGAAAAGAAATTTCTTTCTAAGAGAACTAGTGGGAGTATAGTAGAACTTGAGGAAACTCAAGTACCACAAGAAATCATTGAGCCGTCTATAGAGCCTATTTCAAAACCACAAATAGTTGTAGAGTCTGAAGATGTAACACAAATCCCTCGCAAGTCTGATAGGACACGTCGTCAGATAGAGAGATATGGATTTCTTGTGACTGATGATAGTGAAGTAATGCTCATAGATCAAGATGAGCCTACTACCTATCAAGAAGTTGTATCAGGTCCAGATTCAGACAAATGGCTTGGAGCCATGAAATCTGAGATACAATCTATGTTTGACAACCAAGTTTGGTCTTTAATTGATCCTCTAGAGGGTATTAAGACTATTGGTTGCAAATGGGTTTTCAAGAAGAAAACTGACATGGATGGGAATGTGCAGACCTATAAAGCAAGGCTTGTTGCAAAAGGTTTCAAGCAAACTCATGGTATAGACTATGATGAAACCTTTTCACCAGTTGCTATGCTTAAGTCTGTTAGAATTCTCATTGCAATTGCAGCATACTATGATTATGAGATATGGCAAATGGATGTCAAAACCCCTTTCCTTAATGGAAACTTGCTTGAGGATGTGTATATGACATAACCTGAGGGTTTTGTAAATCCTGAGAATTCTACAAAGATTTGCAAGCTTCAAAGATCCATTTATGGATTGAAGCAAGCATCTCAAAGCTGGAATTTCATTTTGATGAAACAGTTAGGAACTTTGGTTTCATTAAGAATGAAGATGAACCTTGTGTTTACAAGATGGTTAGTGGGAGTGCAGTAGTGTTTTTAGTCTTATATGTGGATGACATATTACTCATTGGGAATGATATCCCTACCTTGCAAAAGGTTAAGACTTGGTTAGGAAATTCTTTCTCAATGAAAGACTTAGGTGAGGCTACCTATATCCTTGGTATAAAGATCTATAGAGATAGATCTAGAAGGATAATTGGCCAGAGTCAAAGTACATACATAGATAAAGTGTTGAAGAGGTTCAACATGCAAGATTCCAAAAAGGGATTCTTGCCTATGTCTCATGGCATTCATCTCAGCAAGAGTCAATGTCCTATGACATCTGATGAGTGAGATCGAATGAATAAGATTACTTATGCTTCTGCTATAGGATCTATTATGTATGCCATGTTATGTACTAGACTAGATGTCTCATATCCATTAAGCGCAACTAGTATATTTCAAGCTGATCCTGGTGAAGGTCACTGGATAGCTGTCAAGAATATTCTTAAGTACCTTCGAAGGACTAAAGATGTATTCTTGGTTTATGGAGGTTTGGAAGATGATCTAGTTGTAAATGGTTACACAGATGCTAGTTTCCAAACTAACATAGATGATTTTAGATCGCAGTCAGGTTTTGTATTCACATTGAATGGTGGAGCTGTTAGTTGGAAGAGTTCAAAACAAAGCACTGTGGCTGATTCTACAACAGAGGCTGAGTATATAGCAGCATCAGATGCAGCTAAGGAAGCAGTCTGGTTGAAGAAATTCATCATTGAGCTAGGAGTGGTGCCTAGCATTGCAAATCCTGTGGACTTTTATTGTGACAACAATGGTGCCATAGCACAGGCAAAAGAGCCTAGATCTCATCAAAGGTCTAAGCATATACTCAGGCGTTTTTTCACCTCATTTGAGACATTATCGATAGAGGAGATATCAAGATATGCAAAGTTGACACAAATGATAACATAGCAGATCCATTAACAAAGCCTCTCCCACGGGTCAAGCATGATCAGCACACTAGATCTATGGGTCTTAGAAATTTGTAGGCCTAGTGCAAGTGGGAGATTGTTAGTGTATGTGCCCTAGGCCATTTATTTGGATCTTTATGTTATACATTCATTATTAATAAATGAGGTTTTATTATCATTATTGTTTGTTTGCATGTTACACAATTTTGATATTTGTCCCTGGTTTATTATTGTTATAGAGATAAAAAAAATAATTCTTAACCAGTATGAACATTGATTTGATAATCATCAGATGGTTATGTGTATAGTGATACAAATCAATTTCATAGATACTTGTTAGAAAACAATGTATTGGATAAACCCATCATGAGATTACTACATGGGTTAGTGTCATAAGTAAATCTCATGATAGTTATGTATTAATTCTTTGACTTGAGATTGTCATAGTTTCCAATATAAGGACTATTATATTTTGACATGATCAAACATTATCCGTAACTGGATAACTGGATAGTAATAAAGGTTATGATCATATATGATAGAAATTATGTAGAGGATAATGAACAATCAAGATAGAATTTGTCCCTCTCTTTAAGAGAGATATCTTTTGGGCCCCTCGATAAGTGAGACTGTGAAATGCATGGCCGTGCTCAAATGAATTAATAGTGTGATCAATTTCATTTGTTTTTATCAGTCTACTTGGAGATCGAGTAATCATAACTTTGGACAATATAAGTATGACGTTGACCATGACTTATGTTCAAGCTAGATATCGTGTGACAAAGGGATTAATGCGTGTACTATTATTAGGAAAATTGGACATTCCTTATATTAATTGGGTAGTTGTAACGCCTTGCTAGAGGCCAATTACAACTTGTTGGTTTAATAGAGATTAAATTGACTGCCAATTAATATGGGCCTATCGAGTCACACACAAGAATGCGCTTTGGGCTGGATATAATATTAATAATATTAATATTAGATATTAATATTTATTATTATTATTATTTTCATTTTTTATATATATTATTAGATAATATATTCAGAATCCTTATTAGATTTGGATTCTGAATTTGACTTGCCTTATCCAATTTCGAATTGGATTCTGGAGTGATTATATTCACTCCAGACGTTAAGTCTTCTCAGAGGTAACATTAGAAAATGAAAGAGAACAAAAACAAAGGAACCCTAATACGTTTTAGAGAAAACATTTTTCCAGCCTTCACCGTTGCAGAGAGCTAGCACTCTAGACGGTAGCATTCGTGTGGATACGCGATAGAGGGTGTTTCGCGATCGAGGCATCTCTTCCAAACTGTGATTTCAAATCATCAACATGTTAGTTCTTTGAACACTTTCATCGAATTAAACGAACAGCATGGATCCTGGTGGGAAATCAGAGATCAAAAATTTTTCCGCTGCGTGTTTTTGGTTTGCAGTGATCTCCTTGATTTACTAACACTCCACACTAATAAGTTGCTCCTTCAAGAAAGAGCAATTTGGAAGACATGATGGAGAAGTTCATGGCAGCTTTGGAAAATAGATTTCAAATGAGTAAAACCACCCTTAGAAATCAACAAGCTTCTATTCACAATTTAGAAAATCAGGTGGGGAAAATTACTAAGTTACTCAGCGAAAGACCACAAGGGAGTTTGCCTAGCAATACTGAGGCAAACCCGAAGGAGCATCTAAAGGCAATCACTCTGAGGAGTGGAAGGGAAATTAAGGGTGGTATGGTTGAGGAAAAAGAAGAAGTGATTGAGGAAGAGGTTGAAGTACAAGAAAAAGAAAAAAAAGATGATCCTACTGTCAATTCGGGAGAGAAAGCTACAGAAAATGAGAAAGGGAACCACCCACAAAAGCCCAGTCCAATAGTGAAGGAATACCGAGCTCGAGTGCCATACCTAGCAAGGTTGAACAGGGACAAGATGGAGAGGTTATCCGAGCATGAATATTATTGCTTTTTGGATGGTCTTTCAGGCTATTTCCAAATTCCTATTGCCCTAGAAGACCAATAGAAAACTACATTCACCCATCCATATGGGACATTTGCATATCAAAGGATGCCTTTCAGACTATGCAATGCCCCTACAACTTTTCAAAGGTGCATGGTGGAAATCTTTGATGAGCTTATTGAGGATATTATGGAGGAGTTCATGGATAATTTCTAGGTTTATGGCAGCTCATTTGAAGGATGTTCGGAAAACCTTGAGAGGGTGTTGGTAAGGTGTGAGGAAACGAGCCTGGTGCTTAAGTGGAAAAAAAGTCATTTCATGGTTCAAGAAGGAATTGTGCTGGGACATAAGATTTCAAGTAAGGGTATTGAGGTGGACGGGGCTAAGGTGGAAATCATTGAGAAACTACTGCCGCCCACATCAGTTAAGGCCATCAGAAGTTTTTTAGGACATGCAAGCTTCTATCGGAGGTTTATACAAGATTTTTCTATGATAGGTTGCCTTCTAGAAAGATTCCTTAAGAAGGATGTTGATTTCGTGTTTGATGAGGAATGACTGAAAGCTTTCACGACTCTTAAGGAAAAATTGACACATGCTCCAATCATGGTGGCTCCCGATTGGAATTTACCTTTTGAACTAATGTGTGACGCGGGTGATTTCGCAGTAGGAGCAGTCTTGGGTCAATGCAAGAAGTATTTTCAGCCCATGTATTATGCAAGCAAGACTCTAAATGCAGCTCAGGCCAATTACACAACTACAAAGAAAGAACTACTAGCTATGGTTTTTATTTTTAACAAGTTTAGATCATACCTGATCTTGTCAAAAGTGATCATTTATATGGACCACTCAGCTTTGAGGTATTTATTTGCAAAAACTAATACAAAGCTTAGGCTAATTCGATGGGTTTTGTTATTGCAAGAATTTGACTTGAAGATTCAAGATAAAAAAAGAAGCTAAAAATCTGGTAGCAAATCACCTTTCTTGCTTAGAGAACCCAACCTTGCAGAGGTTTGTAGAAGGGGACATTGATGATCACTTCCCCGATGAGTAGTTGTATGCCATGATAAGTGAGGTAAGTAGTTCAACCTTTGAAATTCCTTGGTTTGTAGATTTTTCTAATTACTTGGCTTTTAGGGAACTCCCTAAGGATCTAACTTATCAAGAAAAGAAGAAATTCTTTTTTGATTTAAAATATTATTTTTGGGAAGATCCCTTTTTGTTTAATTTATGTAAGGACCACATGATTCGACGTTGCATGGAATGGCCCGAATCAATGAATATTCTTCATCATTGTCATGCTGAACCAGCTGGTGGTCATATAGGATCTAATAGGATTGCTCAAAAGGTACTAGAATCAAGATTTTATTGGCCCACTTTGTTTAGGGATAGCTAAGACTTTGTCAAAAGTTGTGATCATTGCCAAGGAACTGGAAACATCTCATCTCGTGACGAGATGCCCCAAAATGGAATTCTAGTGTGTGAAGTCTTTGATGTATGGGGCATCGACTTTATAAGACCATTTCTTAGTTCCTTTGGTAACAAATATATTCTCCTAGCTATAGATTGTGTTTCTAAATGGCCTGAAGCCCAAGCCTTAGCAACGAATGAAGCTAGGGTTGTGATGAAGTTCTTAAAAAAATGTTTTCTCTATTTGGTACACTGAAAGCGATCATAAGTGATAGGGGTAGTCACTTTTGTAATGCTCAGTTTGAAAAAGTTCTAAAAAGGCTAGGTGTTACACATAGATTTTCTACTCCTTACCACCCCCAAACTAGTGGCCAGGTTGAAAACACAAATAGGGAGATAAAGAGAATTCTTGAGAAAACTGTAGAGCAATCCTGAAAGGATTGGTCCAAGAAATTGGAAAATGCTCTATGGGCCTTTAGGACTGCATTCAAAACTCCTTTGGGTACTCTTCCATTTAGTCTAGTATATGGAATGGCTTGTCATTTACCTGTAGAAATTGAACATAATGTGTGAACAGGGATTTTTGCCCCCACTCCCGGTGGAATGGTTCTTGCTACTTCGACACTGTTAGGCTCGGGACCTTAGAGAACATGAGCCTTAACTCGAAGAAAATGGATTTGCCACCCGAACGGGCCGAAAAAAAGAAAGGGGTGGATGACTCAATTCCTAAGGAATAACCAACCCTCTATTGGGTTCGGAAAGTTGGGTACGTGTGGGGAAAGTGAGAAATGGCCCAGCACCCCCACAATGCCTGGTTCATTGGAACCGGCCTCCTTTTCAGGTCTTAATATTATAATGATATTATCCATCCTACATGCAATAATTAAACTAAAGCATCTTTATATTAAAATCAAAGCAATATTTAAATAAGATAAATAAAAGAACACCCATGCAAGGATGGAAACATGTCCCTACATGGTCCAATGTCTAAAACTAAATAGGACACCCACCAAAAGATAAAAACGTGTCCTTTACATTAATCCCAAAATATGAAAAATAATTTAAATTATATGAAAATTAATTAATGAGGTACCCAATAATGGAAACATACCTCTTACAATTTTAATAAATAAATAATAATTGAAAAATATTCATCCATGATAAATTAAATAAACCAAACATCAAAATTAAATAAATCAATCATTAAAACATATAATAAACTACATAATCAAATCCAAAATTAAATAAAGCAATAAATATATAAATTTAGGGTTTACATCTTAAGTTAATGTTTTTAGAATTTTAATAACTAAATTAAGATTTAAAATAAAGGAAGTTAAACACAAAGACTTATAATACACCGATAAATATTGACCCCTTCGATGAGCCCATATGGTGGTCCTGCTATAACCTACTGGGTTTTGAAAAATAATTTTAGGGTTTTAAATAAATGTTTTGATATTGGAAAAAGAAGGTTATAGGAAAACATTTGCAATTAAATAATCATGTACTAAAAATATCAATTTAACACTTATAAGTCACGACAACTTAAGCTAATAGGTTGAGGATTTATTTTGTTTGAATAACAAACAACATCATTAAATCACTTCACATGAACTAATATGAAAATAAAACAAAAGGCTAACCTACTGGAATTAATCCAACCAAATAACCATTATATTCAACATTTAAAATCGTCAAATCACGTTATATTGAGTTAAGTTAGATGTGTACCGTAATTTGTCTGCTCCACCACAATTTGTAGAATGAAATTCTGGTGTAGCTTGAAACCAAGACAGAAAGACCTAGCTTGCTGCCTTGATTATGGGTTGTCTCTCGTCTCTGTTTCTTTTTCTAATTTATAAAGAAAGTCCAAAAGTCCTTCAATAATTCTTGAATAATTCTCCAATAATTATGCAGTCCAAAAATTTTTCCTCCTTGGCCAAATCAAATCCCCCCACTGTGTTTTTTAATGTGGTATTTATAAAAAAAAATAAAAACCTAATACTAATTGGTTAAGGAAATAAAACTGTCTAGGAAATAAAATTAAAACTGAGTAAAATAAGGTTTTGGAAAAAATAAAACAACGCGCTGTCACGCTGGGGCGCTGGGCTTGCGTGATGCGAGGATTTGCCTGGGTGCTATGAGGATCTCTGAGGGCGAACTGCGAGACCAGAGGCTAGGGCACTGACTCTTGTGGCGAATTGGCCCAAGCCAATTTGTTACGACTTTCGTCATTGATTTTTTATTTTTTACTTTATTTTTTTATTTTTATTATTAAAAATAAATATTATAAGTAATAAATATTATTAAAATAAATATTATTTTATTAAAATAAATAATAAATATTAAAATATCACAAAAAAATTATTTTGGACTGTTTAAAAATATCGGACTGGACTGGGTCAAAAATTAAGGATCTACAGTTTGCCCCTCTGCTTGAATGATTAGAGACTTTTAGTAGAAGAGAGTGAAAAGAAACATGATTAGGATGGGTTCTTGACCCAAAAAGAGTTCTAGATTTGAGACTAGGTACTTGGACTCGAAAAAGATTTGGGTACTTAGACCCGAGATTGGGTAATTAGGCCCGAGATTGGGTACTGGGACCTGAGACTGAATTGGATACTTGAACCCGAGATTGGATACTTAGACCTAAGACTGAATTGGATACTTGGACTCGAGATTGAATTGGGTACTTGGACCCAAAAAATTTTTTGGTACTTAGACCCGAGATTGAGTACTTAGACCCGAGATTGAATTGGGTACTTGGATCTGGGATTGGGTACTTGGACCCGATACTGAATTTGACTGACCTTTAATCAGTTGAGAATTCTAGCTTAACTGGTTGTTCTATTCTTTAATGGATTGTGGGTCTTTACCCGCCAAAAGTGGATATTCATCCTTAGACCTTAGATCTTCATCCTTGGAGATCGGTTTTTCACCCTTGAGATTGGATCTTCATCCTTGGCATCGGCTCTTCTCCCTTGAAATGGATCTTCATCCTTTAGACTTTGGGTCTTCACCCTTCAAAGTGGATCTTCATTCTCGGCATCAGGTCTTCACCCTTGAAAACGGATCTTCATCCTTTGAAATTGGGTCCTCACCCTTGAAATTGGATATTCATCCTTTAAGCTTTGGGTCTTCACCCTTCAAAGTGGATCTTCATCCTCGGCTTCAGATCTTCACCCTTGAAATGGATCTTCATCCTTGGAAATCGGGTCTTCACCCTTGAAATTGGATCTTCATCCTATAAGCTGGATCATCATCCTTGGAATCGGGTCTTCACCCTTTAAACTGTATCTTCATCCTTTGGACATCGGGACTTCACCCTTGAAATTAGATCTTTATCCTTTAAGCTAGATCTTCATCCTTGGAATTAGGTCATTACCCTTTAAACTAGAACTTCATCCTTTGGATGTTTGTCCTATATTGGCTTTAGCTCTTCTAGCTGGACTGATCTTTTGAGTTTTGTATCTTCATTCTTTTGATAGTTTTAGTGTTTCATTCTTTTGCACTTTTTCAAAAAATTCAGCCATTTTTTAACTGACCTCTTATATATTGTCCTTGCCCCCAATGATTTTTCTCATACAAGCTCTAATTGATGTTTGTGTTGTCTAGTTCTTCACACAAGTATGCATCTCTTCTTTCTTTAGTAAAATTACTAGAGCTTCCTCACGCAATGGCCTTTCCATGCCCCCTGATTCCATATCCGCTTTATGGTTGCTTTATAGAATATTATTGTTTACTTTTGACAAAGAAAAATGGAGTGTGATATGCTCATGTATGCTTGATATGCATGGATAATACTTACAGTGGTTCCATCGACTCACAGACCTAGGTGATCAATAGAAGTATTCTCATTGGCTCCTTCCAGATGCCCATTTAGGTCTTGCACTGGAATGGCAGAAGTCTTCGCTTTTATGGCTTTTATCTTGAAGATGTTGAAAACATGAATAATGGAGGCCCCGAGCAGCAAAGATACATCCATTTGAAATTATGATTTAGTATGTCAATTGGTAGCTTCTTCATAACCTCGCCAATAATCATTTCCTTTGCCCAATGTGTCCTTCGAGATTCTATGATTCGACATACTTCCCTTAACTTGAAGGCTTTGTAAAATTTTGTTTTTTTGAATTTTGATTTTGAAATCAAATGTTGGCTTTGCCAAATCAATTTCAATTTACCTCAGGACTCAATTTTCAAATTTAACATATCTATAACATGACAACCCTAGTTACCGTACTAAACTCGGGAATCATTTTTATTTAAGCAAGAATTGTTGCACTTCAGATAGGCACATACACATTACTTGGCCAAAGGTCTCATTGAGTTTGAATATTGTCTATCTCATATGCATGCTTATTCAAACTATCTCCACTCACTAATAGACTCTACTTAACAAGAGAGATCAACAAGTCTTTGATAGGCTTGAAATGGGGTCTATAAGGGACACAGGTTAAATGAAAGCCAATTTGAGATTGGAGCTGATGTGACACAATGGATAAACCTTCACAATACAAACTGCTTATTGGAACTTTAGACAATTGGGAGCATAAAAAAATAGAGCTTTGAGTGTTCTCCCATCTTCTTGGCATTAATCTAGATCTTGATCGGGACAGTCTTTGCCCTTGAAAAAAGTTGGTACCCAAATTCATTTCTTTTCTTCTTTTCCATTTTCTTTCTCTTTCTCTCTCTTTCTCTTTCTTTTCTTTGAGCATTTTATTATTTTGTCCTTCTTTCCTATAGGACTGTCAATCATAGGACTTTCAAGAACTGGATGACTTTTTTCCTTTTTCTCTAATTTTGATTGAATCTTTGGTTGGGTTGGACCAATTCAAGTCAAACTGTCCTTATGGAAGTCTTTTACTGCTTTAGGTAAAAGAAAACTTGGTTGTCTTTCCGAACCTTTTTGAGTTCTATTTTCTTTTCTTCTTTTACTTCTGTTTTCTTTTTTCTTTTCTTTCTTTTTCTTTTTCTTTTTTTTGTTGTTTTTTTGGTCCTAGCTCTAAAAGAGTTGTCTTGTTTGTACCAACTTGGGTTTCTAATAATGGATGAGTGGAGTGACATAAATCTTCTTTAACAGGGATAAATCATTTGTTACTCTAATATTATCTTGATAGATTGGAGATATTAGGTGAACTTCAACTACCCTTATGGTCTTGAGAACATCAACTATCCTTACAGTTTTGGCTAGGCATTCCATTCTTTGATCTTCTTGCCTCTTCACCTTAGTGATCATAAGACTTGTCAAAAGTGTAATAACAGCTCAGGGTAGGTTGTTGGGGTTTGTAAGCCAATGAAAAGAAAGCTAAAATTTTATGAAGGCTCAAAGGGACAACTAGGGATTTATATTTAATAAGGTGGATACTAGTTGTTGGCTCGTCAAACAATGCCTAGATCATCTCTCCCTTAAATAAGCAGAGTTCAATTTTGCCTTGAAAGTTTGTTAAAGCATGTTCTAAGATTGGCTAGGACCTAGACAGAGGTCATTATGCAGGAGCCCTCTCTAAGTAAGCATACACAACTCAATGCTATAGAAGAATTTCCTCATCTAGTAAAATCATTCAAATCATGATGCCTAGATATATTAATTTATAAATATCAAGCTAGATTCATCATTGGTTGAGCACCGAAATGAACCAAGACAAACAAAAAATTAATGAAAATAATATATTCAAATAATCTTAATTTTAAAAAAATAATTGTTCCAAATAAGTACTAAAGAAAGTGAAATAAAATAAAAAGAGCAACACTTCAAGCTAAGGGATGTTTGTTGAATAAACTTTCTCCTTATTCCTCATCTTCAATACTCCCATTTTGAAAGGAGTATAAGACAAAATCTTCCTCCAATCCTCTTCCTACCATGAAGGTTGCTGGTGGTGGCACTCTATTGAACCTAGGCAGACGATTGTCCTTTGTATTAGGCTTATTGGGCTCGGGTAGCTTACCACTGTCAATTACATCTTGGATCTCATGCTTCAATCATGTACATCTATCGGTCTCATGTCCTTGAGTTTGATGAAATTGACAAAAAGCCTTAGTATCAAATTTTAGGGGTAAAGGGTTTGGCAAAGGTCGAGGGGCCAATGGTTGTAATAGTCCCTCCTTTTGTAGCTTATTGAAAACCCAAGACAAAGGCTTCCTCAGATCTAAAAACTATCTTCTATTCGCTTGACCAATTGCATTAACATCAACTTCCTTTTACATGCTTTGATTACCCGACTGGTAATTTCCTTTCTCATTCCTTCTTGCCGAAAAGTAGTTCTTCCCCCTTTCCCATTCTTCAATTTGTAGACCAACTTGGAGAAGATCTTTGAAATCCCGGATGAGTGTATGAGATATCTTTTTACGAAGACTAGGCAACACCCCTCTTACAATCATCCTAATTTGATTTGACTCATCAGGCCTCTTCTTGATCAAAGCAGCCTTATTTCTCCATCTCTTTACATAACCAACAAAGTTCTCATTTGGTCTTTGCTTAATGGACTCCACCACTATCAAGGTAACTTCCTGCTTGACATTGTACCCATACTGTTGAATGAAGGCTTTGTACAACATGTCACAATCTTGTTGGGTACTTTCTTCCAAGGCATTGAACCAATTTTGCACAACAGGATTCAATGAGAGCATAAAATACCTTAGAGTTTGAGCTTTAGTAGCTCTGGCAGACTACATGGCAGTGATGTACTGTTTAACATGTAAGTGAGGATTTCCTGTACCATTGTATCTAGCAAAGGAAGGCATTTTGAACTTATAAGGGACCTCCTCATCTAGTTCAAATAACTTGTCGATCTTGGACATCTCTTTGGTTTTCAGCTTCTTCTCAAATTTCTTTTCTAAATCAGCAATCATCTTCTCAACATCAGAAGTTTCAGTCTTTTTAAAAGTTATCTTCTCAACAACCTTTGGCTCCTTCTTTTTATCTTGAGGATCTTGGAAGTATTAGGCCTAGTATTCATCACCATCCATAACCATCTTGTCATCATCGAAGACTACTTCACCAACCTTAGCCTTCCCTTTATCCTTTGGCTTCTTGGTGCTAGCAGATGCTTTAACATTATTCCCTAAAATTGCAGCCAATTGGTTCTTCATGGTCTCAGCTAGGGCCTCCTTTAGTTCTTCCATTTTATCATTGAGGGTGTCATCCACCATTCTTTGAATTTGTTCGGGCTGCATTACTTTTGGTGAAAAAGTTATTGAGTTGCTACTGGATTCTTCGTCACCGGCGTAAGTGGGGTTGTCGAAGGCTTTTGAACCATTGTAATCTAGGGCTGTGAGCTAGAGAGGATCAATAATATGAGATGCAAATGTATGTATGCATGTATGCACAAATAACAAACAAACAAAGATAATTAGGACATCCCTTCCAAACTTATAACTTCCACACATGGATGGTGAGTCTCTTTTCGTAGGTATATGGTTAACAAAATACCAACATGGGATATTTTGTTTTTCAAAAAATTCCTTCAGATCGTTCAACCAATAGTTATATTTTCAAAAATGAAAATCAGTTCATGATAATTCCTGTTAATTAGGTTTTATTCCATCCTATCAACTAAAGAAGCTTTTATGCTCTATTGAATTAGAACTAAATTTAGAGGTTTATTATAAATAGATTTCTCACTTGGAAAAGTAACTAATGATTCATGCAAAAAACAAGCCCATGATTAATAATTCTTAATATAAACTAGGCTCACAATTGATTTTTGGTATTTCCATAATTGACCTAAATAATTTGTAAGCTCTTTGTAAGAAAAGGTTAGATGAATTGTAAAAATAGTTTTGCTTGAAAAACCCGTTGTAAAAGGATTTTTAGAAAAAATGAATTTTCGACTTTGTATTTGAGTTATGAGAGGAAAGTTTTATGTCCAAAGATCACCTTAAAAAGTTTTGAAAATAGGTTTGGTCTTTTGGACTTTAAAGAAAAATTTATTTTGAGTTTGCAATGTACTTAGGTCATATTAGAAAAAGAACAAATCAAATAAGCCATGATTTAAGCCAAGATAAATTAACCATAGTCAAACAACAAGCATTTGGGGTAAAAACCTAAGGAAAGTAACTAGGCCAATTACATCACCTTTAGTCTTTGGGTTAAAAGGCTTAGGTTCTCATAGCAAGTATATACCAAAAGGTACGAGGCTATGAGTGGTTATGCCATGCTCGATCTCCATACCTTGAGTGAAAGTATGGTATCCCTTACATGACACAAGACAGGTAACACGGGCATCCTAACTCACGCACATGATGCAATCTAATATGATGCAATGGATAATATCATGATAAGAAAGAATAGAATAATATAAAGATCAATGGAATCAACTTCTTTTAACCCCAGTGGAATTGCCATTGTGAGAGGGGATATTCGCCCCCACTCCTGGTGAAATGATTCTTGTGACTTCGGCACTGTTAGGCTCAGGGCCTTAGAGAATACAGGCCTTAACCCAAAAAAAAATAGAGTCGCCACCCGGACGTGTCGAGAAAAAGAAAGAAGTGGATGACTTGATTCCTAAGGAATCCCCAACCCCCTATTGGGTTCAAAAAGTTGGATACGTGTGGGGAAGGTGAGAAATGGCCCAGCACTCCCACAATGCCCGGTTCATTGGAATCGGCCTCCTTTTTAGGTCTTAATATTATAAAATTCTTAAATATAATAATATTATCTATACTACATGCAATAATTAAAATAAAGCATTGTTATATTAAAATCAAAGCAATATTCAAACAAAATAAATAAAGGGACACCCATCCAAGGATGGAAACATGTCCTTACATGGACTAATGTCTAAAACTAAATAGGACACCCACCAAAATGTGAAAACGTATCCTTTATATTAATTCCAAAATATAAAAAATAATTTAAATTATATGAAAATTAATTAATGAGTTACCCAATAATAAAAAAATACCTCTTACAATTTTAATAAACAAATAATAATTGAAAAATAGTCATCCATGATAAATTAAATAAACCAAACATCAAAATTAAATAAATCAATCATCAAAACATATAATAAACTACATAATCAAATTCAAAATTAAATAAAGCAATAAATACATAAATTTAGAGTTTACATCTTAAATTAAAATTTTTAGAATTTTAATAACTAAATTAGGATTTAAAATAAAGGAAGTTAAATACAAAGACTTATAATATACAAATAAATATTGACCCCTTTGACGAGCTCATACGGCGGTCCCGCTATAACCTACTGGGTTTTAAAAAATAATGTTAGGGTTTTAAATAAAGCTTTAGATACTGGAAAAATAAGGTTATAGGAAACATTTACAATTAAATAATCATGTACTAAAAATATCAATTTAACACTTATAAGTCACTGTAACTTAAGCTAATAGGTTGTGGATTTATTTTGTTTGAATAATGAACAACATCATCAAATCACTTCACATGAACTAATATGAAAATAAAACAGAAGTCTATAACCTACTGGAATTAATCCAACCAAATAACCATTATATTGAGCATTTAAAATCGTCAAATCATGTTATACTGAGTTAAGTTAGATGTGTACCATAATTTGTCTGCTCCACCACAATTTGTAGAATGAAATTATGGTTTGGCTTGAAATCAAGACAGAAGACCTAGCTTGCTGTCTTGATTATGGGTTATCTCTCATCTCTGTTACTTTTTCCAGTTTCAAAAGAAAGTCCAAAAGTCCTTCAATAATTCTTGAATAATTCTCCAATAATTGTGTCGTCCAAAATTTTTTCCTCCTTGGCCTAATCAAATCTCCCTATATGTGTTTTTTAATGTTGTATTTATAAGAAAAAATAAAAACCTAATACTAATTGGTTAAGGAAATAAAACTTCTAGAAAATAAAATTAAAATCGAGTAAAATAAGATTTTAGAAAAAATCGGACAACGCGTTGGCATGCTAGGGCATTGGGCCTGCGTGCTGCGAGGATTGACCTGGGTGCTACGAGGATCTGCGAGGGCCAACTGTGAGGCCAGAGGCTGGGGCTCTAATTCACCGCAGGCAAAACCTGCGGCGAATTGGTCTGTGGCTAATTCGTTGCAGGCACTCTTGCGGCGAATTGGCCCAAGCCAATTCATCGCGACTTTCGTCCCCGATTTTTTATTTTTTTTATTTTTAATTTCATTATTAAAAATAAATATTATAAGTAATAAATATTATTAAAATAAATATTATTTTATTAAAATAAATAATAAATATTAAAATACTATAAAAAATTATTTTGGACTGTTTAAAAATATCGGACTGGACTGGGTCAAAAATTAAGGGTCTACATAATGCTTATTGGGCTATAAAATAGATTAACCTTGATCTAGCTAGTGCAGATGAAAGGAGGAAATTACAGATTAATGAGCTAGATGAATGGTGATTGCATGCTTATGATAATGCAAGGATGTACAAGGAGCAGACATAGAGATGGCATGATGCTCGCATTAAGGAATGCAAAGAGTTTCAAGCTAGAGATCAGGTATTTTTGTACAATTTGAGGCTTCAAATTTTTCCAGGTAAGTTAAAATCAAGATGGTCTGACCCTTTTATAGTCAAAGAAGTCTTCCCTATGGGATGATCTAAATTACTCGTCCAAAAAAAGGGGATTTTAAGGTGAATGGGCAAAGGCTCAAATTGTATTTAGGGGGAGAATTGAAGGAGTTGAAGGAGGTTTTATACCTCCAAGACTAGGGGAAAATTACCCCTGAACGTCCAACTAATATGACATTAAAGAAGTGCTGGGTGGGAGACAACCCACCATTTTATTTATTTTAATATTTGTTTCTTTAATTTTGATGATTTTAGTTTGTTTCTTTTATTTTTATTTCTTCTCTCACTTATTGGAGGTGTGTTATTTTAAGTTCACTTGAATATGTAGAGGAAATTTTTCTTTAGAGGGGCAGCTTGAGCTTGTCTTTGGACATGCCCATGTCACTGGGCATGTCATTCATCTTTAGAGGCAGTATCTATAACATGCCAAGTGACACACCCATGTCACTAGATGTGTCAGCTAAATTGCACCACGGTAGCTTCAACCTGCCTAGTGACACTCCCGTGTCCCTCGTTGTGTTGTGTTGGCTAAAATTTGAGGAGTCACAGTGGCAATGACAAGCCCAATGACATGCCTATGTCGATGGATGTGTCATTTTGTTCTAATCACAGTAGCAACAACATGCCCAGTGACACACCCATGTCGCTGGACGTGTCGTATTATTTTAGATGCAGTAGCATTGACACACCCATTGACACATATGTGTCAGTGGGTGTGTCAACATGTTTTAAAAACTACCCAAATCCCATTTAAACCAACTTTTCTCTTTTCTCTCTCCTTCTTTGTTGATTTTCTCTCACAATTCTTTTAATCTCACACTTAAAATCACACACCCACTCATTCATATGGGGATTTTGATTCCCATTTCAAGTTTTAGTGAGGATTTACTTGTTTTTCTTTTAATTTTGTCACATCCTCCGATCCTACTCTCATCTATGAATCCTAACTTTTGCAGTTTTATTTTGCTTTCTTTGAAATTCCTTCAGGCTTTCTTGCAATTTTTAGAGATTCATAGGGATTTTCATGTTTGACCCCAATTTTTAAAGATTTATTATGCGTTAGTCATCACATTTTTGGGGATTCTATGGTTGGGTCTTTGTTGAGCATGTTTATGAACTATTCATTGATTATTTATGCATCCATCTAGCAATTTCTTTGTTTTAATTTGTTAGGCTCTGGAGACATATTGAATTACGATGCTGCATTTTGTATTTCATGGTTGCTAGATGTAATGATTTAATTTCTTTTTGTGGATTTCACCATTTTATTGTTGTTGTTGGTTTACTTGTGTTGGTATAATTGGCATTACTTCTGCTGGATTTTTTTTTGTTGTGCTATGTTGTTATAATATCGGTATTTTTGTAACCCTACCTAATGTTTTTGGTATTATTGTTGTTTTTGAGGGTTTTCTTATTTATTATGTAGATAATAGGCCCTCGTTAATAACTGCCTTCCAAGTTACCCAGCAAACGAGGTAGAGGGGAGGGCAGCTCAAGCCAACCCACTACACGTCCGACCTCTAAATTCATGGCCAACTACAAGCACCTTCGATTCTCAAATTCTGAGGAATGAAAGTGATTTGAATTATTAGGAAGCAAGGATTAGTCTCCACTTAGGGTTTTGGATTGGGAAGCTATGGAATAAGCCAACATTGCGGCTAAAATTTGGGATTTGATAAACAAACCAAGATGGGAATAACTTTTCTCCATCAATGAGCCTTCATATAGAGAACTAACACTGGAATTCTATTACACTTTCCAATTTGACAAGAACAAGATCTTAATTACCAAGCCAACAATGAAGTTTTAGTTGGGAGGGCAGCAATTCCACATGAGTATCAACGATCTTGGCATGCATTTAGGGTTGTTTACTGCGGATGAGGTGCAAACTTCTGATTATCTTAATTCTAAGGTCAATTTTATGGAACACAAAGTTATTCCTCCAAGGTTTGGAGGGCATTTGCACCAAATACAGCCAAGTATCAACCTAAGGTATCCAAGGTGTCGAATTTTGAATCCTTTCCTAATTGAGTGGTGCATAATCTTTTGGTTCACACTATTACGGCTCTACAAAGTAGTACGGGGGTGGTTAGCTTAAGGGATTTATTCTTTTTGAATTGCATGGTTTAGAAAATCTGATGCAATGTAGCTCATGCTATCACGCATTTCTTTTATGAGCAGTCTAAGAAAGGGGTACCAGGTAACTTACATGGTGGAATATATGTCACAAGGCTACCTTGCAGTTTGGGAATGTTGGATGGATGCCTTCAGATGACTGTGGATGGGTTCCCTAAACTTTTGGGTATGGACACTTTGAAGTGATTAGACCGAGGGAAGGTGGTGGAACTGCAGACACCACTTACAGATTCTGAGCTAGCCCCTCCTGCTCCCACTTCTGACATACCTCCACCTCTACCTCTGTTGTCCCAAGATGGAAACCAACAAGGGTGAATTGGTTGGTTTGAAGAATGATGGAAAATTCAAACTTCAAAACTCAATGAACAAGAAATGTAGAAGATATAGAAGAAAGTTAAGTAGAGGATGGAACAATGAACACGAAGATTTATGGTGGTTTGAATTTACCTTGATCCTACATCCACTTCCTTAACTACTTGTTAAGGTTCTGCTAGCTTTGAGTTTTTACAAGCTCAACTCTAACTTGGTGTTTTCACAAGCTCACACCAAACTTTACAATAGTTTGAGATCACACATCTCACAACCCTTACAAGAGTTTTCCCAAGCTCACTCTCACAACCTAAGTGTTTTCGAGCTCACACTCAAACTTAAGATGGTGTTTAATGCTCACACCCAACACTCAATCAGAACAAAAAGTGATTTTGATGCAAAGGAAATAAGTATGTTCAAGTAAGCTATTAGAATCACAACAACTATCAAAAATTAAGCTACATATGGTATTTATAGCCTTTAAGTCATAAACTAGCCATTTGAGGAGTGGTCCAACATGTTTGATTCTTGTCTTCCACTAATTCTTTAGCTAGAGCCATTTCATGATCGAGCAAGGTAAGGTCCGGTCGGGATTCCATTATCCAGGTCGGGAAACGCTATGGTTCGGTTGGAATATTTGAACTTTTCCTTAATGCTCTTCCAATGGTTGGTCCACGTGGCATCCACTAATTGAGTGGAGGCTCAACGGCTTTTGACTTGTGAATTATTTAAACATTTTGGTCGGACTACATAAGGGTCCAGTTAGAATAATGGTGGTCTGGCCAAAAACTGAGAGTGCTTCTTACCAGGAACTCTTCTAGATGATTTTAGGAAAAAATTACCTTGATAGTCTGATCAAAATATCATGCAGTCCGGTCGAACTTCTCTTGGTGCGATGATATTTTGAGAGTAATTTCAACCATGAATCTCTCAGTGTGTTTTGTACCTTTTTCATTCAATAGTTCGGTAGTACTTCTTGGCAGTTTGGTTAGAATTTTCAAGGTACATTGAGATTTAGAGCGTACCTCTGACCGTGAAAAATTATGTGTGAATTTTCTCAACTTGGCATTGAAGGTCCGGTCGGGATTGAGTATGGTCCAATTGGACTTTTGATATTTTCTTCAAAAATATAAGTTTCTGCAAAATGTAACTTGATACAAGCATTAGTTTAATTCAATTTGATTGCCTAAGATTTAAAATAGATTAATTGGGCCAATAATCTCCCCCTTTTTTACTTTGGCAATAAATTGAATTTCAAAGTAATTCAAAATGTAAAAATGTGTCAAATTGTGCAAGTTTACTTAATCTTACTTCCCCTCAAAATGTGCCTTCTTTAAATTTCATAAAATTTGAGTTAAGGCAATTTTAAGTTCAATATTAATTTATTTTCAATTCAATCTCTCCCCCTTTGACAAAGGCAAAAACATATGAAATTAAGAAAACAATCAATTAATTGAACATATTAATCAAATAATCAATCAAAACAACAACTTTCATTAATTCAAAGAAAGAAATACAATTCATTAATGAAAAGAATAAGAAAAAGAAAAATCCTAAAGGTCATTATCACTTTCTTCATCTTCTCCTTCTTCTTCATCTCCCTCTTCTTCTTCATCACCTTCCTCTTCTCCTTGCTCTTCCTCCCTTGGTTGTGAGGCAGCAACTTCACCTTCTGCCTCTTGAGGGTAGGAGCCATGGATGGAGGGTGATAGGCTTGGTTCATTCTCAAAGCATTTTGGCAAGCCTAAAGCTTCTTGGATGGATTGGATGTCAAGTGGAGATGAGAGCTGTCACTAGTGATCATATCAATTCTTTAGCTTTGTGAGGTCATTTGCCTATGGATATCTTGAAGAAGTTGAAGAATGCAGAATTAAAGTCTTGAAGTAGTGGGTCTAGGAAATTCCATTTGAAAAGTTTCTTCACGTTCTTCTAGAATCCTTGGTCTCTTTCTTTGTTGTTCCCTAGCTCCTAGTACTCCCAAGAGATAAACATAGGTCCCATAATACACTTAGCATGTTTTAGGTAGCCTATGTTTATGGACATTTTGGTGGGATCCAAGGGATTGATGTGATTTGCTTTGTTTGTTGGTGTAAGAGCACCAACATACTTAGCAATTTGGGTCACTTGTGAAGAGAGAAGGATAAACCCGATTTTTATTTTCCTAAGGTGTAGGAAAGTATCAATTAATAATTTTCCAGTTTGGATTGGTTGGTCTCTAAGCATGCAAAAAAGAAAGATTAAATATTTTTGTGTCACTTTCTCATTACTCTCCCCTCTAGCACTAATAGAGTAGGCGATAATCCTATGCAACATCCAATAGGTAAGGATCCTAAGGTGTTTGTATTGGATAGTTTGTGGAGATTTGTTTCTATGGAAATTTCCATCCAAAACTCTTTTCGTCTTTTGGTGGTGAGGATGGTGTTTGTAATGTGAGAAATTCCCTTGGTTTGGAAACCCCAAATTGAAGAGAAGTCTTCAAAGGTTAGGCCATATTCTTGGTTGAATAACCTAAAATCAGTTCCATAGTATCCTAATGGATTAGTGCTCTTCTTATTAACTACCAAAGTGGTTAGAAATTCCTTAGTCAAGCTTTTCCATCCTAAATCATGTTCTAAGAAAATAAATTTTTCCTAACCTAAAGATCTAAGACAGTCCTTAATGTCATTCTTAATATCTAAGGATTCTAGAGTGAGGGTATAGAAGAGACGGTTAGGTTCTACGATTTTGTCTTTGATAATTTCATACCTTTTCCTTTCTTCCTCATCTCTAAACCCTATTTTGTGGCTTCTTCTTAGAGGTTCTTCTTGTTGAGATGGGGTAACAATTCCCTTTCCTTTTTTCAGCTCTTGAAGCCTTCTTCTTGTGTTCTTTAGGAGCCATCAAGTAGATCAAGAGAAAAGATGAAGTGAGAATTTGAATTTGAGAGAATTTAAGTACTTTGAGAGTTTAGATGCTTAGAGTTTGAAAGCAAAGATGCAAATGCTGATATTGGGGGGGGGGGGGGGGTATTTATAGTGTTTAAGGTGAGAACTACTCGTTTATAGCTGTTGGAGACAAAATATGCATATTTTGATTGAGTTCCAATGGCTAGAAATTTTTGAATTCAGAGTGAAAGTACAGTCGGATTGTAATGACTCCGGTCCTAACGTTTGAACAAATTTAAAAAATCCAGTCTGATTCCATGAAGTCTGAATTGGAATCTTGTTTTAGGCACAACAATCACAAAATTTTGAAAATTTATGGTTGCACCTTGAAAGGTATCGTCATACTTTTATGAAAAAATTTGAAATCAAGGATGTTCAAAAAGTGAGGTCGGACTTGGGATAGGTCCGGACGGGAAATCTTTAAAAGTCTATAAATTTTTGAGAAAACAAGTGCTTTTCATTTAAGACATGAAGATTTAATAAAAAAAAATAGATATCAAGGTAAATATTTTGTAAAATCAAACTTGGTTTTCATGTGATTTTAAGTTCATAAAATTGTGCTTCCATCTATCATTCCCAAATATTGTTTTATGAAATTCATTCTCTCTTCATTCAAGGGTTTAGTGAAAATGCCAATAAGTTAGTTTTGTGTATCAATGAATTCTAAGACAATATTTTGGTTTTGGACATTATCCATAAGGAAATGGTGCTTGACCTAGAATGTTGAATTGGATTTTTGGAAAGATTTATGGCACTACTATTATCACACTTAATTGGAATATGATCTAAAGATTGTTCATAATCAAAAAATTGTTGTTTCATCCAAAGGACTTGAGTACAACAAAAACATGCGGCAACATATTCGACTTTGGCGGTAGATAAAGCAACCGATACTTGTTTCTTGCTAAACCAAGAAACTAGACATTCACTAAGAAAATGACAAACTCCGGTTGTACTTTTTCTATCTAAGAGACTGTAGACCCTTAATTTTTAACCCAATCCGGTCCAATATATTTTGTTTAGTCCAAAATAATTTTTGTTGTCTAATATATTTTAATTGGTCCAAAATAATTTTTGTTATCTTAATTAAATAATGTTTGCTTTATTATCTAATTTTTATTAATAAAAAATAAAAATAAACAAATGAAAATCAAAAAATAAAAATAAAAATAAAAATCGACGACAGAATAATCGGCGATGAAAAAATTATCGCCGAAAATTCCAGTGCTGGCTTGGCCATGGGCCATTTCGCCCGCAGGAGTTTCCTACAGGCAAAATGGCCCGCAGGCCGATTCCCCACCCCCTGCCGTAGCCAACTGCGGCAAATTATTTTGCCAGCGCAATTTTTCCTGTGGCAAATTTGTTTGCCAGCGCAATTTTTCCGCAGCAGTTTTTTTTCGCTAGCGAAATTTTTCGATGCAAATTTTCCGAAACCTAATAAAATTAGGTTTTGGTTTCCTTTTCTTATTCTATAATGTATGTTGTGAGTAACAAGGAAAAAATAAAAAAAAAACTTCTATAAATATGGATTAAACAACACGGAAAAGGCAATCATAAATTAGGAGAAAATAAGGGACATAAACTTGAACAAAGTGGAAACCGAATCTGTGAAGGAAAACTGGGAACCAAGCTGATTTTTTGAGAGAGTTGAAAATCAATTCAAACAATTCATCAAAGGTATCAACTGCCTTTGATTTGGTTGATCCAAGAAGCAATTTTGGTGCAACCCCACGAAAGAAGGTTTGAATTCTAAATTCTTTTTGTTTTTTTTTATTTACAGTAGCTTAATTCATCAAAGAAAAAAAAAATCCCAAAACCTTTAATTTAGTTTTTCTAAAGTTAAAAACACTATTTTGTTGCTTTGTTTTCCAAAAAACTTACAATTGCTACTTTTGTTTCATCAAAATCTTAAAACCCTAATTTAACATGTTTCTTTTCAAAACCTTAAATTAAAATTCTGTTTCTTTCAAAAAGCCTTAAAAAACATCTTTTCTATTCATAAAAACTTTAATTCGTTTGGTTTACTTTCATAAAACCTCATAAAATTATCAAATTGATTTTCAAATCTTAAAAGCTTCATGCATCACTAACCCCTTTAAAACCTTAAACCCTAACTTTTTCTAAACCTTAATCCTTTAAAACTTAAAAATCCATAAAAACACAAATATTTTAAATTTACATAGTAAGCTTGAAATCATCATTTAAAACCACAAATCAAAAGTATTTTAAAGTGTCCAAAACCCTAGTTTCATGATTTCACCATTCAAACCTTAATTTGGTTAATCAAAGTGTCTTACCAACCTTTTAAAACATAAAATCCTTAATCTATTTTAATTCTTTAAAAAGTCACAGCAGCTTAAACCCATGAAAATCCAAAACCCTAAACACATGAAATAAAGAACCCTAAATGGAAACAGTGGCTATAATTTGGATTTTTATTTACCTTATTCAATTCCATATTTGATTATACTTTGATTTATTTTACATGCTTTAATTTATTTAAGTTCAATGCTTGGCTCATTAAATTTATCATGGATGGATGTTTACTTTATATTTAATATCTTTGATGAATGATTTATTAACGATGAATGATTATTTAATTTTATCAATTTATTTAGGTTTCTAAATGTTGTAAGAGGTATGTTTCCACTTGGTGGGTACCTCATTAGTTAAATATCATGTAATTTAATTTGCTTTTCTATTTTAGAATCAATGTAAAGGGCATGTTTCTACCTTTCGGTGGGTGTCCTATTTAGGCATGTGATGTAAGGACATGTTTCCATCTTCGGATGGGTGTCCATTTATTGTTTTGCTTGGACCTTGCTTTGATTTTAATATATATTGATGCTTTCTTTTAATTATTGTGTGTAATATGGATAATGTTGTTATATTTAAGAATTTTATAATATTAAGACCTGTAAAGGAGGCCGGTTCCAATGAACCGGGTGTTGTGGGGGTGCTGGACCATTTCTCACCTTCCCCACACGTACCCAACTTTCCCAACCTATTAGGGGGTTGGGGATTCCTTAGGAATCGAGTCATCCACCCCTTTCTTTTTCCCAGCCTGTCCGGGTGGCGACTCCATTTTCTCTGGACTTAGGTCCGTGTTCTCTAAGGCCCCGAGCCTAAATAGTGCCGAAGTTGCAAGAACCATTCCACAGGGAGTGCGGGCAAAAATTCTCGCTCACAGTGGCGACTCCACTGGGGATAAGAGAAGTTGATTCCATTGGTCTTTATATTATTCTATTATTTCTTATAATGATATTATCCATTGCATCATATTAGATTGCATCGTGTACGTGAGTTAGGATGCCCGTGTTATCCGTGTTGTGCTATATAAGGGATACCATACTTTCACTCAAGGTATGGAGATCGAGCATGGCATAACCACTCATAGCCTCATACCATTTGGTATATACTTGCTATGGGAACCTAAGCCTTTTTAACCCAAAGACTAAAGCTCATGTAATTGGCCTAGTTACTTTCCTTAGGTTTTACCCCAAATGCATGTTGTTTGACTATGGTTAATTTATCTTGGCTTAAATCATGACTTATTTGGTTTGTTCTTTTTCTAATATGACCCAAGTACATTTGCAAGCTCAAATAAATTTTTCTAATCTTTGAGAACCCAAGTACATTTGCAAGCTCAAATAAATTCATGACATATTAATCTTTAAGAACCCACCTTTGTGAGTTTTGAGCCTCATAGATTGAATTTTATTGTCAATTGATTTTCTTTTCTTAAGTGTGCACCTTCATGATTTTGCATCTCTAGAGCTTGCTTTTGCATACTAATTGAACTCACATTATGATTTCATCTCAAGTTTTAAAATGATGAAGGCAAATTAGGTTAGCCCTTTAGCTTCAAAAGACCTCCCTTAATTATGAATTCCTTAGTGAGCCAAGTTGAGCCTTTGACCTTTTCTTGATTGATCAACACAATTCACAACTCAACTTTTTATTATTATCATCATACCTGCATTAAGGAATGGAGTTTCTTATGATATGACAATAGGGTAGTTTGATTCAAAAGTGTGGGGTAAGCAATTAAAAAAAAAACTGTATTGCTATTTGAGGTTGAAATGCATACTTTGCACATTGTATTTGCTAAGAGTTGGTGATTCTTTTCCTCTTCATTTTAAGCTAGATGTTCCATGCAATTTTATATTTTGTATACATATATATAAAAAGAAAAAAAAGAAAGAGAAATATATAAATAAAAGATAAATAAAAGAAAATAAAGAAAAGATATATATATATATACAGAATTCATATATTTTCTAGCATTAGAGGAATGTCGACTCATGTACTTTTCTTTTAGTGTGCAAGTATGTAAGATTATCAAGGGTTGGTGAATATGCCATTTAAGGGAGCTATGAGTTTCTGAGCAAGAGTATTGTCCAATTTAGATACTTCATTTCTTGATGTTCCAGCTTAAATGTCTTTTCTCACACCTGCACCTTAGCCCCATTACATCCAAATAAGACCTTGGGATTATTTCTTGAGAAAATCAGTGAGGGAGATTGGATAATTAAGCAAGTTTATGGTAGTATGCAGTCATGAGTGGTTTGAGTGAATTAACCTATGAAATCGGGTGAAACACTTAGATGAGAGATGAGATTTGTATGTCTGGATTAATGAATGATTTAAGAAAATCTTGATTGAAGGAAATTGCAATTATTTATGGCTGAGTCTTAAAGGATTTCATATTATATGCTGGAATTATAGTTAAGGTTGTTTGAGTTTTTAATTTATGCCATGTGAATTTACTTGAGGACAAGCAAAGTTTTAAGTGTGGGGTAGTTGTTTTATTAGTTTTTGTCATAGAATTTTATCTTATTTATTATGATGATTATTGTTTTCTTTAGGTATTTTGGTAGTTTTAATATGTTTATTTAGTTTTTTCATTAATTTTGGTAGTTTTAATTTATTTAGGTGTTTATGTTATTTTTGTTCTAGTTTTTATGTTTATGTGTTGTTAGTTAATGTTTATTTGATTCTTGTTTAAAGTGTGTTTCAAGTGTTTGTGTTAGGTTAATATGCAAGGAACTATATTAAGGGCAAAACCAAGGATCAAGAGAGGAAGGAAAGACCAAGGATCCAAGAGCAAGAAAACAATGGACAGTAGCTGACACAGCCAAGCTTGTGGCCGTGTCCCATACCAAGCTAAAGAAGAAGACCAAAGTCTAGAAGGTGACACACTCAAGGGACACGGCCAAGCTTGTGGCCGTGTCCCTCCAAATTTGTCAAACACGGCTAAGTTGTCTAAGCTTGGCCGTGTCACACTCAAGTCCAAAGAAAGAAGAAAGATGAAAATCAAACAGAGGCAGACACCTTCAGGGGACACGGCCAAGCTTGTGGCTGTGTCCCTCCAAGAACCTCAAACACGGCCAACCTTGTCTAAGCTTGGCCGTGTCACTCATGGATTAAAGAAGACGTGGATTTTTGGAGCGGAGGTTTCGTATAAATATTAGAATTAGGGTTTTCAAAGGTGTTGTTGAGAGTTTTGGGAGTTGATCAGCCGTCAGAGAATAAGTTAGGGTTTCTAATTTTATTTTCTTAGAGATTATTGAACACTTTGATTATACTAGCCTAGATTAGATTTGTTCTTGCCATTGATACATTCTTCGAGCAAGTTCTAAACAAGAGATTCTTCAAGAACTAAGAAGTTTGTAATTTGGTTTTGTTCTCGAACTTTATCTCTTTAATTTCATTGGAATTGTATTCATGGATATTATTATGTCTAAATTGATTTCTTTGAATTTTAATAAGATCAGTATGTTTGAAAGCATTATTATGAACTAATTTGATCTAGTCTAGGGTTTGTATGGATCTACTATGATTGTATTAATTGGTTATTACTCTTAACTGAATTTATTTCTTTAGCCTTGATTGAATGGAATTATTGTTAATATATAATTGATTGGCCACCAATTATGTGTTTTAAGGTATTAGATGAAGGATTGAGAGATGAAGTCTAATTCTGGAACAATTCAATTTGGGAATTAGGTGAATTAGAGATATAACCTAAGAAAAAGATTATTTCAATTGTAACAAGATTATTTGAGAGAGGTTTGAATGCGAGAGCTTATTTCCTTGATTCGATTAATTAAGTTACTTGAGATCTAATCTTTGAAATTAAATTGGTTGAGAGAAATAACCGTTCATACATATAAGTAGTAGAGAAGTGCAAACCCTAGACCATTCTATTAAGTGAATCAATACATCAGCTTAGTTTACTTTTATTGTTTTAAACTCTAATCGATCTGTTTCCATTAGTTGTTAGCAATTTAAATTTATTAATTACTTGTTATTTATAACCTGATAATCAATTAGCTATTCTAGCTTCCTTGTGAGACGGCCTTGGGGCAATCACCTTTGCTACAGCTACCTCGTATACTTGCGAGTGACGCTTTGTGATAGAGTTAATTAGAGCACAACATTAGGGATTCCTTAGGAATCGAGTCATCCACCCCTTTCTTTTTCCCGACCCGTCGGGGTGGCGACTCCATTTTCTCTGGACTTAGGTCCGTGTTCTCTAAGGCCCCAAGCCTAAACAGTGCCGAAGTAGCAAGAACCATTCCAGAGGGAGTGGGGGCAAAAGTCCCCGCTCACAGAGACTGTCGGCATAGTCCACATTTAAAAGTCTAAAATGTCAAATGATGTGTTTCTAGAATACCAAAGTTCTAAATGCAATGTGCCATTCAAGTATTTCAAAATTCTTTTAGTGGCATTCAAATGTGATTCTTTAGGGCATGATTGAAATCTAGCACACATGCATGCACTATACATTATATTGAGTCTAGAAGCAGTTAAGTAAAGTAGGGATCTGATAATACCTCGATATTTCTTCTCATATACTACTTTACCATTTTCATCTTTGTCCAATTTCAAAGATGTACTTATGGGAGTCTTGCTAGCCTTACAACCATCCATTCCAAATTTCTTGATGAGTTCCTTTGTATATTTGGATTGATTGATGAAGACCCCATCTTTGCATTGCTTCATTTGTAGTCCAAGGAAGAATTTGAGTTCACCCATCATACTCATTTCAAATTCCCTAGTCTTACAAGAAGCAAATTCCTTGCATAAAGATTCATTAGTAGCCTCAAATATTATATCATAAATATAAATTTGCATAATTAGGATGTTATGCTTATTCTTTTTAACAAAGAGAGTTGTGTCCACTTTGCCTTTTGAAAAACCATTTTCAAACAAATATGCACTAAGTCTATCATACCATGTTCTTGGTACTTGTTTCAATCCATATAAAGCTTTGGTAAGTTTGAAAACATGATTTGGGAGTTTATAGTTTTCAAAACCCTGAGGTTATTCAACATAGACTTTCTCATTTATAAATCCATTTAGAAATGCACTTCCTAAAATTCATTTTCTCTAAAATCTTTTTACAATGGGCTTGAAAACAAAATTACTTTCATCCAATTTTTTTTTTTACAAAGAGCTTACAAATATTTAGGTCAATTACAAAATACCAAAAATCAATTGTGAGCCTAGTTTATACTAAGAGTTATTAATCATGGGCTTGTTTTTGGCATATTCATTAGTTACTTTTTCATGTGAGAAATCTATTTATAATAAATCTCTTAATTTAGTTTTAATCCAATATAGCATAAAAGCTGCTTTAGTTGTTTGAATGGATTAAAACCTAATAAATGGGAATTATCATGAACTTATTTCTATTTTCAAAAATATAACTATTCGTTAAAACATCCGAGGGAATTATTCGAAAACAAGATACCCCATGTTGGTATTTTGTTAACCATATACCTAGGAAAAGAGACTCACCATTCGTGTGTGGATGTTATAAGGTTAGAAGAAACGTCCTATTTATCCTTGTTTGTTTATTATTTGTGCATACATGCACACATACATTTGCATCTCATATCATTGATCCTTTCTAGCTCACATCCCTGGATTACGATAGTTCAAAAGCTTACAACAATCCGGCCTACACCGCAGATGAAGAATCTAGCAACGACTCAATCTCTTTTTCACCAAAAGCAATGGAGCCCGAAAAAATTCAAGGAATGGTGGACGACGCCCTCAATGCCAAATTGGAAGAAATAAAAGAGGCTATGGCTGAGACCATGAAGAATCAATTAGCTGCAATTTTATGGAACAATGCCGAAGTATCTGCTAGCACTAAGAAGCCAAAGGATAAGGTGAAGGCTAAAGTTGGTGTAGTGGCTTTTGATGATGGCAAGGTGATCATTGATGATGATGATGATTGGGCTCAATATTTTCAAGATCCTCAAGACAAAAAGGAGCCGAAGGTTGTTGAGAAGACAACTTTTGAAAAGACTGAAAATTCTGATGTTGAGAAGATGATTGCTGGCATAGAAAAGAAATTTGAGAAGAAACTGAAAACTGAAGAGGTTTCCGAGATCGACAAACTATTTGAACAAGATAAGGAGGTCCCTTATAAGTTTAAGATGCATTCCTTCGCTAGGTACAATGGTACTGGAAACCCCCATCTCCATGTAAAGCAGTATATCACTACTATGCAGTCTGCCCGAGCTACTAAGGCTCATACTCTAAGATATTTCATGCTCTCATTGGACCCTGTTGTCCAGAATTGGTTCAACACCTTAGACGAAAGTACTCAAAAAGATTGGGACATGTTGTATAAGGCTTTCATTCAACAATATGGGTACAATGTCGAGTTAAACCAGTCCAATATGTTTTATTTAGTCCAAAATGATTTTTGTTGTCTAATTGGTCCAAAATAATTTTTGTTAAATAATGTTTGCTTTAGTATCTTATTTTTATTAATAAAAAATAAAAATAAACAAATAAAAAAAAATCAGAGTCGAAAAAATCGGCAGCGAAAAAACAGTCACACGGGCCCTTGGGCAATTTCGCCCGCAAGAATTTCCTGCAGGCGAAATCACTGTGCTATTTCGCTCGCAGGATTTTCCTGTGAGCGAAATGGAATTTCTATTTCGCCTGCAGGAAAATCCTGTGGGTGAAATAGCTCGCCCGCATGCCCACCGACCTCGCACTGCGGCAGAATTTTTTCGCCAGCACATTTTTTCCTGCGGCAGAATTTTTCGACAGCACAAATTTTTCGACGCAAATTTTTTGAAACCTAATCCAATTAGGTTTCGGTTTCTTTTTTTTATTAATATTACTTGCCTTAACTAATTATGATTAAACTACATCAAACCCTTATAAATAAGGATCAAAGGCAACCAAATTAAAGGTGGCAAAAAATTGGCAGTAGCTTGGAAAATTGGAAACCAAATCAAGGAAGGAAAAGCAATAATTCAATTCAATTGATTTTTAAAGGAGCAGCAACACTATTTAATGAATTTAAAGGCAAAAAAGACTTGTCTTTGGAGCTAGTTCATCCAAGAAGAATTGTTTTTGGAGGAATCATCAAAAGAAGGTATGTGTTAATTGATTTTCTTTAATTTTTTTTCACAGTAGCTAAAACTAGGACTTTTGTGTTTTTCAAAAGTTAAAATCTTAGAACTTTAATTTAGTTTTCCAAAGTTAAAAACACTAAAACGTTACTTTATTTTCCAAAAAGACTTAAAATTGTTATTTCTTCTTCTTAAAAACCTTAAAACTCTAACTGAACATATTCTTCAACAAAACCAAAATTTGATTCTGTTTCTTTCAAAATTTTAAACTAGGTTCTATTTCATTCAAAAGCCTTAAAAAACATCTTTTCTACTTATAAAAACTTCAATCCATTTGTTTAAATTCTTAAAACTTCATAAAATTATCAAATTGATTTCTAAAACCCCAATTCAAATCTTTTACCCGAGACCCTAATTCTAAAACACTAAAACCCTAATTCAACTTTTAAACCTAAAATAGTAAACCCTAACCCATTTAAAACCTTAAACTCTAATTTTTTCTAAGCTCTAATCCTGTAAAACATTAAAAACCATAGTAACACAAATATTCTAAAATTACACAGTAGCTTGAAATCACCATTTAAAACCACAAATGAAAACAATTTTAAAGTGTCTAAAACCCTAGTTTCATGATTTCATCATTCAAACCTTAATTTTGTTAATCAAAGAGTCTTACCAACCTTTTAAAACATAAAACCCTAATCTATTTTAATTCCACAAAAGTCACAGTAGCTATAATTGGACTTTTATTTGCTTTATTCAATTCCATATTTGATTTTGCTTTGATTTAACTCTTATGCTTTGATTTATTTAATTTCAATACTTGATTTATTTAATTTATCATGGATGGATGTTTATTTTATATTTTTAGCTTTGATGAATGATTTATTTATGATGAATGATTATTTACTTTTATCAATTAATTTAGACTTCCAAACGTTGTAAGAGGTATGTTTTCACTTGGTGAGTACCTCATTAGTTAAATATCATGTAATTTAATTTGCATTTTTTATTTTAGAACCTATGTAAAGGGCATGTTTCTACCTTTTGGTGGGTGTCCTATCTAGGCATATGATGTAAGGACATGTTTCCATCCTTGGATGGGTGTCCATTTATTTGCTTTGTTTGAATGTTGCTTTGATTTTAATATAATGATGCTTTCTTTTATTTATTGTGTGTAATATGGATAATGTTGTTATATTTAAGAATTTTATAATATTAAGACCTGTAAAGGAGGCCGGTTCCAATGAAATGGGCGTTGTGGGGGTGCTGGGCCATTTCTCACCTTCCCCACACGTACCCAACTTTCCGAATGCATTAAGGGGTTAGGGATTCCTTAGGGATTGAGTCATCCATCCCTTTCTTTTTCCCGGACCGTCTGGGTGGCAACTCCATTTTCTCCAGACTTAGGTCTGTGTTCTCTAACGCCCCGAGCTTAAATAGTGCCGAAGTCGCAAGAACCATTCCACCGGGAGTGGGGGCGAAAATCCCCGCTCACAGTGGCGACTCCACTGGGGATAAGAGAAGTTGATTCCGTTGGTCTTTATATTATTCTATTCTTTCTTATAATAATATTATCCATTGCATCATCTTAGATTGCATCGTGTGCGTGAGTTAGGACGCCCGTGTTACCCATGTTATGTTATGTAAGGGATACCATACTTTCACTCAAGGTATGGAGATCGAGCATGGCATAACCACTCATAGCCTCGTACCATTTGGTATATACCTGCTATGAGAACCTAAGCCTTTTAACCCAAAGACTAAAGCTCATGTAATTGGCCTAGTTACTTTCCTTAGGTTTTACCCCAAATGCATGTTGTTTGACTATGGTTAGTTTATCTTAGTCTAAATCATGGCTTATTTGGTTTGTCCTTTTTCTAATATGACCTATGTATATTGTAAGCTCAAAATAAATTTTTCTTTAAAATCTAAAAGACCAAAGCTATTTTCAAAACTTTTCAAGATAGTCTTTGGACATGAGACTTTTCTCAAAGCAAATATAAAATTCTTTGGCCCATGGCCCAAATACTAAGCCCAAAATCCATTTTTCTAAAATCCTTTACAACGGGCTTAGAAACAAAACTATTTTCACCCATTTTTTACAAAGAGCTTGCAAAAATATTTAGGTCAATTATGAAATACGAAAAATCAATTGTGGGCCTAGTTTACACTAAGAATAAATTAACCATGGGCTTGTTTTTGGCATGACCCATTAGTTACCTTTTTCAAGTGAGAAATCTATTTAAAATAAACCTCTTAATTTCATTTTAATCCAACATAGCATAAAAGCTACTTTAGTAGGTTGAATGGATTAGAACCTAATTAATGGGAATTATCATGGATTGATTTCCATTTTCGAAAATATAACTATTTATTGAAATGTCCGAGGGAATTATTCGAAAACAAGATGCCCCATGTTGGTATTTTGTTAACCATATACCTAGGAAAAGAGACTCGCCATTCGTGTGTGGATGTTATAAGGTTGGAAGGAACGTCCTATTTATTCCTATTTGTTGATTGTTTGTGCATACATGCATACATGCATACATTTGAATCTCATATCATTAATCCTCTCTGGCTCACAGCCTTGGATTACGATAGTTCAAAAGCTTACAACAATCCGACCTACTTTTGAGATGAAGTATCTAGCAATGACTCAATCACTTTCTCACCAAAAACAATGGAGCCCGAACAAATCTAAAGGATGGTGGATGAAGCCTTTAATGCCAAGATGGAAGAAATCAAAGAGGCCCTAGCTGAGACCATGAAGAACCAATTGACTGCAATCTTAGAGAATCATGCCGAGGCATCTGCTTGTACTAAGAAACCAAAGGAAAAAGGGAAGACTAAAGTTAGTGAAGTGGTTTTTGATGATGAAAAGGTGATCATTGATGATGATGATGATGATTGGGCTCAATACTACCAAGAGGTTCAAGAAAAGAAGAAAGAACCGAAGGCTGTTGAGAAGGCAACTATTGAAAAGACCGAGACATCCGATGTTGAAAAGATGATTGCTGATTTAGAAAAGAAATTTGAGAAGAAGTTGAAAACCGAAGAGATGTCTGAGATCGACAAACTATTTGAATAAGATGAAGAGGTCCCTTATAAATTCAAGATGCCTTCCTTTGCTAAGTACAATGGCACCGAAAATCCCCATCTTCATGTGAAGCAGTATATCAATGCCATGCAATCTGCCCGAGCTACTAATGCTCAAACCCTAAGGTACTTTATGCTCTCATTGGATCCTGTTGTCCAAAATTGGTTCAATACCTTAGATGATGGAACACAAAAGAGTTAGGATCTACTTTACAAAGCCTTCATCCAATAATATGGATATAATGTTGAGTTAGAAGTTACCTTGATGGAAGTGGAGTCCATTAGGCAAAGGCCAAATGAGAATTTTGTGGACTATGTGAAAAGGTGGAGAAACAAGGCTGCTTTACTTAAGAAGAGGCCCAATAAATCCGATCAAATAAGGATGATTGTGAGAGGGGTGTTGCCTAGTCTTCGTGAGAGGATGTCTCATACGCTCATCCATGATTTCGAAGACCTTCTCCAAGCTGGTTTGCAAATTGAAGAATGGGAAAGGGAGAAGAGTCGCTTTGCAACAAAAAGGAATGAGAAAGGGAGCTATCAACCTGGTAGCTGTGAACCTCTAATTCCACCCGAAAAGGATTCGAATGAACATTCACTTGTTGTTGGGAGTCGCCACTCAGTTTTTTTTTAAAAAGGGTAAAACTATGAAAACCCTTGTTTGACTCCAATAATGCATCCAATGTAAAGGTTTCTAATCTACAAACCCAAGGAGGATTCGGGGACTATGTCATGCATTTGATTAACTTGCAAAAAGGAAACAAACCTAAAAAAACAAGGAAAAGGACGAACAAATTGTTAGTGGATTGTGGACTTGCTATTTGAGGTGAATCTCAAAATATGCCTACATACTCCCATTTGAATGGGAGATCAAAACCCATGTAGTTTGATAGTGCCTATTCAAAGGCGATTAGAATTATGCTTCATGCATGTGTGTGTGTATGCTTTGTGCATTGTGAGATTTAATTAGCACTTAGTGCAAAATTGTGAAATTTAGGTACTTTGTACCAAAAGGATGCAAATTTTAGGCCTTTGGCAAAAATGGTTGATTGATTCGTGGCTTAGTGCCGAAAGATCGATTGATTAGTTAATTAGGCCTTAGACCTAAAAGGATTAGGTCTTTGACTAAAAAGAAATTAAGAAAATGGTGTAATGCTTATGACATGCTTGAATTGACAAAGGATGAATTAGGATATTACCTGGCTTAGGATTTTCCCACTTCGAAGCTTCAGATCTTGTTTTCTTGGACCTTGGATTATGATTCTTGATTCTTGCTTTCTTGATATGATTTGAGTTGATTCCTGCAGCACAAGTTTAGATTTATACAAAGAAGAGTAGAAGAGAAGCGCCTAAGCGTATAAGAAAATAGGGAGTTCGTCAACACGAAGTCCCGGGATCTCTTTTCTGACCATTATGGGGGCTATTTATAGTGAAAATAGACCAAATTCGAACCTGGATGGCGGTTGAACCGCTGGTCCCGGCAATTGAACCGCCGTGGACGGTGGTTAATTTGCCAGCAAAGAAAAAAACAACGGCAGTTGGACCGCTGTGCACAGCGGTGCGGTGGTTGAACCGCTATGCACGGCGGTTCGGCCTCCAAAAAAACACATCAGCTCGCATGATTTTCGCTCAAACTGATTTTTCGGGAGCTACGGACCTCCAAAAAATATTCTGAGACTATTTTCTATGATCCACGTGTCGTTCCGGACATTTCAAGTACCATATCGATATATTTTCGGTGAACTTTTCCAAAGTCACCCAGCCTGAGTCGGCATTTTGAGGTATGGAGAAATCAGCTTTTCAAGCCTCAAAATTTGAGTATTCACAATTGCCCCCCACTGGGGTCCATAAAAATGATTTATGGGGCTCAGTGGTCATCAGAAACGAGAATTTTGAGCAAGGTGCAAAAGACCCGCGTTTTCACCTTTTCCTTATGAATAGGCTCATTTCCATTTCATTTCCATCTACTTTCATTCCTTCTCTTTCTTTCCTTTCCTCCAAACTTTCTCTTGACGATGGATTTCTCCGGCCTAGAGGACTTCAACATCCCACTCCCTCCCTGCAATCTTTTACTCGAGGAAGAGAAGCACAGCTCTCGGACTGGCTCCTATGAGGTAAGTACCTTCCCCTTTACTCATCTAGTATGCATGCTTAGGAATTTTATTTATTTCTAGTAAAGAACTTAGAAATAAATTCTAGGAATCTTTCCTCTACATGTACTTGCATTAGCTCTAGTAATGAACCAGAAGTAATACTAGGCTTCACTAAGCTCTACTATCAGTAATTATTTCTAGTAAAGAACTTTGAAATAATCCTCTAGGAAATCAAACCCCACTGGGGAAGGAACTTAAATTTTCTGCAGTTGCCCTCAAATTATTACCAATAATGAATTAGAAAATCTCTCTTTTTTCTAGGACACTACGATTAGGATATCTATCGCCGAGAGTCCCATGAGCACTATTCCGGCTGACATCTTTGATGCCGGGCATCCAGTGGGGGATCTTATCAGACCTGCTTTCCTCCACCATTTGAGGACCATAGGCAGAGATATCCACAGGGAGCTGATCTGCGCACTGGCCGAGCGATGGTGGCCCACTACTGACTTCTATTTTGCTTGGGGGGAGATGACGATGACGCCTACCGACTTTTCCATCATTTTCGGGATTCCATTTGGCGTTGAGATGGTGGAGTTCTATGCTAACTGGCGGCAGGACATTCTTTCAGCCAACATGGTTACTTTGATCGGGGTCGACTATCCTCAACATCACGCACCTCGCTGCATTCAGCGGAGGTGGCTTGTAGAGCAGGCGCCAGGCATCTATGCTCGCTACGAGGTAGGCGATCTTACTGCTGCCCAGGTGGCCAGGTTTACCCTAATTCTCCTGTTTGCTAGCTCCTTACTGGCAAATAGGAAGGACACAGTGAGTCTCAATGTTCTAAAGAGCCTACTCGACCTATCACGACTTCAGACATACGATTGGGCTAGCATGATGCTGTGTAGATTGTATGACGACATGTCAGATCTCTGCTATACCTGCATTGCTCCATGCGGCCTATACTACTTCTGGGAGGTAATGTAAAGAATATTTCCCTTATCTTATATATGTTGACATACACCAATTATGTTATCCTCTTCCTTTTTTTAAGACTTGGGCTTACGAGTACTTTCCTGGTGTCACCCCTCTCCTTCGTGAGCTACCTACACCTGCAGATCCTCTTTCTCCCATTGCCTGGAGATGGTATAGAGAAAAGATAGAAGCACCAAAGAGGAAGCTTCCAATCAGAGAGCTGAGATCATTCTTCGATAGCTGTTCCATGGACTCGGTAAACACTTTATCCTCATCCTTATTTATTGTATTAGAGAAAATGATTCACTAACATAATAAATTTTTATAGGTTGTCTTTACAGCGATGTCTAGTCGGCTGTCAGAGTGGATTGTTCAGGATCACAGCTTTCAGCGATCACAGTTCCTGACTCGCCGTCGATTCATACTTCCCCATCCAGAGTATCGACAGCATTATCTTGCTGAGAGAGTGACCTTCCAGATTGCTAGTTTCCGTACAACTCCACTGGATCCCCCTGATGATATGCTATCTCTGACTCTTATACCAATCACTGTATCCCAATATGAGGGTGATCCCTTCGAGTCGGCCTATGTCCTGGATGATGATTATGATTTCTACTGCCTTCAGCGACTGATGCCACGCATTGGGACACGGTTCGACCCTGCACCATCTCTTTGGTCCTCCCATTCTTCAGTTCCCACTACTAGCACTTCAGGAGACCATCCCTCTACCAGCCAGCCAGCTGACAGACCTTCTTCCTCTAGGGCCGAGGCTTCTGCTTTCAGAGCTGGCCCATCATATACTGGAGCAAGTGGCAGTTCATCACATTTGAGGCCTCCTCCATCTATTCTTGCGGCTACCAGTCAACTAGACCCTGCTTTAGCCGACCTGAGGCTGCCTTATGATGTTCGCTATTGTACACCCGACGGTTGGATAACCCGACCGATCAGTGTGGAGGGTGTACCATATCGGAGCCTTGCTAACATCACTCAGGTATTCTTTTAGAATTTTTTATGAAAAGGATTCATAAAGTTCTCTTGAAATTGACTGTGATTCTATGCTTTTTTTTTGCAGGTACCTACGGGCCTAGTTCTGAATGGCGGCACTGATTACTGCTTTGTCGGATGAGTTGTCTGGTGCTTGGACTGATAGTGCTTATGAGGGGCAGAATAGGCCACAAAGACAGAGAGCCCAGCGCTGATTTTTCATATTTGTCTTATTTTCCTTTTTGTATCTGGATTATATTCCTTCTGTACTTTGTACTTTCCATGTTTTCCACCTGTTATTTGATCTTAGATACAAACCTGCACTTATTTGTTAGCATTGACAGTAAACATGTATGTATGATGCTTGTTTTATTTTCAGAAAATCCCTGAAACAACCCCAAAAATAGTACCTAACAGGGCCTAAACAAGGCCAAAACACAAGAATTAAAAAAAAAAAGGTCGGTAGCGGTTGGACCGCCGGAGGCAGCGGTTGGACCGCTGGAGGCGGCGGTTGGACCACCGAGACAGCGATTGAACCGCCATCTGGATCCGTGCAGTATATATAAAAACAGAACTGTAGTGTATTTTTACGACTTTCAAGCCAGAAAACAGATTTTTCACTGCAGGATTTTTATTTTTCCCTCAACAATGAACCCTCTCTTTAATCATGTGATGCATGAATGGACCAAGAGCCTCCATAATGTCGAAAGGATCAATATGGGAATATATGGACTGAAAGCTGTTGCTACTCTTAGAGGCGTAGCTGTAGATTGGGATTTCTTGCATGCTTGTATTAGATTTTGGGATCCCCAAGCTCACGTCTTCAGATTTGGTGCCCGGATGGACGAGATGTGTCCTCTTTTTTAGGAATTATGCTCAATTATTGGATGTGACCCAAACGCCCCTCTTGTAAGGCATGAGATTCGAGTGGGCTATGTGGAGTCTTTTCAGAGGCTTTTCAACTTTACAAGGCCTCAAGATCAAGCTATGATTGTGGATGGGAATAAGGCGATGCTGCTTCCTTTGATTGATGCATTCCTGACTGCTAATTTTAAAGATGAGATCCAACTAAAGCATAGGATGCGAGCTTTTATCTTCTGCCTGTTAGCTGGGTTTCTTTTCAACCGTGACCCTGGCTTTGGAGATTTAAAGCTTTGCCCCATGATTAGGAAGATGGTAGAACTTAACTGCATTGGTGGTATGATTCTGGCTGAGACTATTCAGAGTCTTGACAGAACTGCACTTGGATTTGAAGATTGGACTGTCACTCCGATCATTCTTCAGGTAATTTTGTTATACCTTTTGTTTCTTCTCATTTTTTTCTTTGTAAATAGAAAGTATCTATTTATTTATTTTTTATTTTTTTTCTTAGGTTTGGCTGAGAGACCATCTCTGAGTGGTTGCCGCTCCCCATGCCTTGACTTATAACCCTTCTTAGTATCGTACTAGAAGAATCTAGGTTTCTTTTCCTTCTATGACCAGGTGGATTATCTGGTTGTATGAGCTTGGACCAGAAGAATTGCTGTGGTACATCTCTTGGTATAGAATTTCTCGCTTCATGGAGGCAAATGCAATGCATAACCATGTCTACCTTCTTGGTTTCACTCATAGTACCTGGTATAGTGCTTCTCGCGTCCTTAGGCAGATGGGGATTGATCAGAGGGTTCCTCTTCCTGTTGGGCTTACTATTGCTGCCCCTATTACTCCTAGAGTTACTCGAGCTGTTCTTCAAACTTGGGTTAGGAACCATCAGATGATCAGACCTTTTGCAAAGCCTTCCCTTGCCCAACCTACTCCAGAGTATAGGACTTGGTTTATAGCCGAAGTTTGGCCAATTGAAAAGCCAAGGAGGCATGCATTGCTGCAGGAGCTGGAGGGAGAGGAGGTGGTTCCTCTTAACGAGGAGAAGATATATGCTGCAGAGAGTTCCAGAGCTAAGGAAGATACCGAAGACTTTGCCCCACGTAGGAGGCGTAGGATGTAGACCCTAGGGTTGAATCTATTGTCTACTCTTTTTTTTATTATTGTTTTTACCTTTTTGGTTCATTTGACGTTTTGGACTTATGGTTTGACTCTTTTGATTGGTTTGATATTTCATGGAATGAATGACTCTTTTTGGAATGAATGACTCTTTTCGGAATGAATGACTCTTTTGGAATGACTCTTTTATTTGCTTTCCAAGCATTATCTACTTTATTTATTTGCTCTAATTTTTGCTTAAGCCATCCTTTCGGATTTTCAACTTAGCGAGCTCTTACCCATTCTTGCCTAAGCCGCCCTTTGCGGGTTTTCTACTTAGCGGGCCCCACTATTGCCTAAGCCGCCCTTTGTGGGTTTTCGACTTAGCGGGATTTTTCTTTCTTTTCTTTCTTTTATTTATTTATTTATTTTTTTTATGTTGGCAAAAGAAAAATGAATCAATGATTTTTATTAAAATTTAGACCGTGCTCAAGGAGAGTTGCCTACATATCTCGAATTAGTTTGCGAGAATCAGGTCTAATGTAGTTCCTTTTTGAGTGCTTCTTTATACATAATATCTCTTTAATTGATCCATGTTACATGGATTTGTGAATTCTAACCCATCCAAATCAGTTAAGATGACGGCTCCGCCCAATGAGGACGAAACTTCCCACGAGGATCTGAAATAGGTGCTCTAATTTCTTTTAGGACCAAATAGCCTTCTTCCAACTTCCGGTTTTTGACCTTTTTATTAAAATGCCTAGCCATTCGCCTTTGGTACCCTTGAATCTGATGTAAAGCTTGAAGTCTTTTTTCATCCAAACCCAACAACTGATGATGATAATTGCTGATCCATTCAGCTTCATTTATCTGACTTTCTTGAATTATTCTCGCCGATTGAACTTCCAATTCAATGGGGAGTACTGCTTCCATTCCATACACTAGTGAATACGGGGTTGCTCTAGTAGGAGTTCTAATTGATGTTCTATATCCCCATAAGGCCAGTGGTAACTTCTCATGCCAACCCTTATGTTCCTTGATCATTTTTTGTACGATCACCTTTATAGACTTATTTGCTGCTTCTACAGCTCCATTTGTTTGAGGTCTATAAGGAGAGGACTTATGATGCTGGACCTTCTTATCCTTCAAGAGTTTAGCAAATTCTGCTTGGAAATGAGTTCCATTATCAGTGATAATCTCAAATGGTGTTCCGTACCGACAAAGGATGTTGGTTCGGACAAACTGTGCTGCCTTTTTGGCGTCTACTTCTTCATAGGAAGCTGCTTCAACCCACTTTATGAAGTAATCCACTACTACCAAGATAAACTGATGTCCATTTGAAGCTTTTGGATATATTTTGCCAATTATATCTATTCCCTAAGTAGCAAAGGGCCATGGAGAAGTGATTGGATTCAGGGCAACGGGAGGTTGCTTCTGCAGTTTGGCAAATACCTGACACTGATGGCATTCTTACACAAATGCCACACAGTCTGTATTCATGGTGGACCAATAATAACCTAGACTGGCTATTTTTTGCGCCAAGGCGATCCCATACATATGCGGTCCTGATTCGCCACCATGTACCATTTCCATTATCCGCTTAGCCTCTGCTTCATTTACACACCTTAGGTGTATCCCATTCCAACTTCTTTTGTAGAGGATATCTCCATTAAGAATGTAACCCATGGCTAGCTGCCTTATTGCCCTCTGATCAACCTTTGATGATCCCTCCGGATAACTTCCATCCTTGAGATAACTCTTGATATCCAAAACCATGGCATACCATTGGCCAAGTACATTATATGGGCGGGTTATTTTTGAAGCTGAACTTTCAATGGACGAATGGCTTTCCCCCCCCCTTGATATTGACCATGGAAGCTAAAGTAGCCAGGGCATCAGCAAACTGATTCTTTGCTCTTGGGAGATATTCAAAGGACAGATCATCGAATTGTTGTGCCAAATGATCAAGGCGTTGTAGGTAAGGAACCAAACGCTCTTCTCTTATCTTCCATTTCCTTAAAGCTTGTGATACTATTAAAATAGAATCCCCATAGACCTTTAGGTCCTTAATCCCCAATTCTAGGGTGCCTTCAAGCCCATTGATGCAAGCTTCATATTCTGCTTCATTGTTTGTGCAGCTAAAGTCAAGTTTAACTGCAAATGGAATGTATTCTCCACAAGGAGTTTTGAACGCAACCCCAATTCCATTTCCATGATAACTGGATGCCCCATCAAAGTACATCTCTCAAACACTCCTTTCCACATTCAAGAGGTCTTCGTCAGGGAAATTCATTTCTCGCATCTCGTCTTTTATGGGTAATTCCGCTAACTGGTCAGGTATTGCCCCACCTTTCATAGCTTTCCTTTGAATGAATTTTAAGTCAAAGGCTGCCAATGTTGACACCCACTTTGCCATTTTGCTGTCCAAAACAGACCTCTCCATAAAGGAATTTCAAGGGACTCTGTTTTGTGATGACATAAGTAGTGTAAGAAGACAAGTAGTGCTGTAACTTCGTGCAAGCCCAATACAACGTTAAACACAACTTCTCAATCTTGTTATACTTAAACTCATAGTCCAGCATCCTTTTGCTGAGGTAGTAAATTGCATTTTCCACCTTTGTACCTTCGGCCTCTTGAGCCAGCATTGCACCCATGGCTTCATCTGTTACAGACAAATACAAGAGTAGAGGTTTTCCCATTCTGGGAGGTTGTAGAATCGGCGGACTTAACAAGTATTCTTTGATCATGTCAAAGGCCTTCTGGCAGTCTCATTTCATTCTTGTGAAGCACTTTTCCTTAGTAGCTTAAAGATGGGACCGCAAGTCTCTGCCAACTGCGATATGAATCGACTGATATACTGTAATCTACATAGCAAACCTCGAATCTCCTTTTCTATTCTTGGTGGAGGCATTTCCAGAATAGCTTTTGACTTTGCTGGATCAATTTCTATTCCTTTCTTGCTGACCAAATACCCCAAAAATATGTCTGATGTTGCACCAAAGAGGCACTTTGCAGGATTAAGCTTCAAATTGTACTTGCGAAGTCTAAGGAAAAACTTCTCAAGTGCTTCAACGTGCTCTTCTGGAGATTTTGACTTGATAATCATATCATCAACATACACTTCTACTTCTTTGTGAATCATGTCATGAAAGATTGTTGTCGCCATCCTCTGGTAGGTAGCCCCTACATTTATCAATCCAAAAGGCATAACCCTGTAGCAGAAAGTGCCCCATTCTGTAATGAAAGCTTACTTCTCTTTTTCTGGTGGGTGCACCATGATCTGATTGTACCCAACCACAAGGTCAGTCATGGAAACCATCATATGCCCAGCCATCCTGTCTATTAGCAAATTGATGTGTGGTAGCGGGAAATCATCCTTGGGACAAGCCTTATTCAAATCTTTGTAGTCAACACACATCCTGACCTTTCCGTCTTTCATCGGGACCGGCACAATGTTTGCTAACCAGGAAGGGTAGGCAATTGGTTCTATAAACTTATTATCCAGTTGCTTGGCAACCTCTTCTTTAATTTTCAAAGACCATTCTGGCTTCATTCTTCTCAACTTCTGCTTAACCGGCTTTGCATCCGGGTATAGTGGAATCTTATGAACTGCTATGGTTGGGTCTATTCCTGTGACATCACTTGTCTTCCACATGAAGCAGTCGGCATACTTTCTGATGCACTCAACAACCTGTTCTTTATTCACACAATCATATGCAATGTATGTATATTCATTTTCTTTGCCAATTATTATCTTTTCATTTATTTCTTTTATTTCATTTATTTCATTTTTGCTAGATAATACTTGGAAAGCAAAAGACACAGGGTAACCAAGAATTTGAGCAGTTTTATTGATAATGGTGGAGTCATTCTCCAAGGTTACATAAAATTTGACATTAGGGTTCTCTAAATCTAAAGCTATAGAAGACTCAGAACTAGACTCTGACTCGGTGTTTGACTCAGGATTTGACTCAGTACAAGACTCAGGTTCAGGGTGTGACGCAGGACTAGGTTTGACTATAGCAGCTTGTCCCTCCTTGGCGTACCAGTTTGTCAGTGGTCTATCTATTGTCTTGATCAGCTTCGTGAAGTCCCTTTTGTCTTCGAAATTGATTATCATAGCAACCTCATCAAAGAGACTAGGCTGCATGAAATCCTCCACTTGTGAGTCAGTTATAAGTTCTGGCTCTTCTTCCTTTATGGCCAAAACATCAGCGAACATCTCAAAACCTGGTAGCTTCTTTCTAGTCTTGGGAGAATAGAATGGCTCCTGGAAACCACAATAAGGAACTGCTTTTCCAGGCTTGCAGAAGTGACCATTCAGAGTTATAAAGTAAGGGCGCATTTTGAGGCTTTTTGCCCACCAAGTCTTCTTTTTCTTCTTCCTATGCTCAAACCCTTCTATCTCCTCTCTTTGGGTTTGTACCCCAAGCCAAAAGTCCCCTTATTCTCAGGTTCTTCCCATGGCCGCACTATGGATGATTTCCTCCCAGACCTTATCATTTCCATTCCGGGTAGTAGCCCTACCCTTAGCATCATTCCTACCAGACAATTGACTTGGACCTCCCCAAAGTCATATAGAATGAATGGCCCTTTGGGCCTTTCTCCTTCAATGCATTGAACAGTGTCATAATGGAACCCAGTCAATGCTATAGCAGTTTCACCAGGAACAACCTCAAAGAGGGACTGATCTGTGGTTTTCTTGTTGATTTCACATGTGTCTCCTTTGATAGTGATGATTTTTCCTTCAAAAGGGAACTTAAGTTTTTGATGTAATGAAGAAGGGACAGCATTATTTTGATGAATCCACGGCCTTCCAAGGAGGAGATTAAAACTCGTGGGGACATCAATGACTTGGAATGGCACTCCCATTTTTACCGGTCCAATAGCAACTTCCAGAGTAGCAACACCCAAAATTTCTCTTCGAGTGTTATCATATGCTTTAACAATTTGATCAGAAGGTGTAAGATCTGTAGCCTCCAATCCCAGACAGCTTGCTACTTTCAAAGGACATGCATTTCAGGCTGACCCATTATCAATGAGAACCATGGGCATAGTCTTTCCCCTAGTTTGTAAGGTGATGTATAGAGCATCATTATGTTTCTTGCCATCTTCTGGTAGGTCTACATCGAAAAACTAGATACTCAATGCCTTGGTTGATTGGGTCAAAGTGGCCACCAAAGCTTCTGGGCTTGTGTCTACTGATGTATCGAGTTGACTCAAAGCTTTGCTGAGAGCCTGACGGTGTGGGAATGAGGAAGCAAGGAGCTCCCAAATTGACACCTTAGCTTGAGTTTGTTTAAGCTGAGCGAGGACAGGGTCTTCCTTTGGTTTTGGCGTCTTCTTATAGGGGTGACTTGGAGTTTTAGGGGCTTCCCCCAAGTTGAGTGGCTAATATTGTCTTCCGCTTCTTGTCAAAGCATCAACCTCTTCAGTGAGGTCATTCAGATCCAGCACACATACTTCATTCATCTCCAAGAGAAGTTTGAAAGGATCAAACAGCTCTTCTTCCACAGTGATGGTGTGGATGGAATGATTGGGCAAAGGGTTAGTATTAATGTTTGGTTGGCTCTTGAGAGGAATGATGTCACCACTATCCACCAGATCCTGGATGTAGTTTTTCAGAGTCCAGCAAGCATATGTTCTATGCCCATTTCCTTGGTGGTATTCACAGTACTCATTGACCCTGTAATTGGAGGGTAATGGGTTTGGAGGAGGCCTTGGGTCCAAAGGCTTCAAGCTTTCCTTCCACGACCTTTTAAACACCAGATGAAGGGGCATCCCAAGGTCGGTATATTGCCTTCTTGGCTGATTTCTCTGCCCAAGATTGCCCACACGTAAAGGATTCGCAGGGGCAATACTGGCCACTTCATTGACCTTGCTTGAGGAAGCAGCTTGGCCTTGTTTCTTGTACTTCAAAGTAGCTCCCTCATCTACTATCTTACCCAATTGTATCAAATCCTCTACCTTGGTTGCAGTCGCAATGAGCGATTTGAAAGTAGGCAGGTAATGGGTTTGCAGTTGAGCTTGATATGTAGGCCTTAAATGCTTGATTATGATATCAATTTGCTCCTGCTCTGAAGGGCGATTGATCATTTGGGCGGCCTTTGCCCTCCACCTCGTAAGGAACGAGGAGAAGGGTTCATTGTTGTTTTGCTTGGTAGTCTCAAGCTCCCTTATAGTGACATCCACCTCAATATTGTAGTGGTATTGAGTGTTAAATGCATTGCAGATGTCTTCCCAGGTCTTGATCTTGGCACGATCCAGGCTTACAAACCATTTAAGGGCAGCGCCGGTCAAGGATTGTTGGAATAGTTGAGCAAATAGTTCATCATTTAAACCCCAAGGGCTTAAGGCCCCCACATACATCTTCAGGTGGGTTTTAGGGCAAGTAGTCCCATCAAATCTGTCCATCCCCGGCATCTTGAATTTTGGAGGCAACCTAGCTTGGGGAAACAAGGATAAGGAATCCATGTCTACCACCTCTTTATGAGTTTTCATGGCAGTGATTGACCTTTCAAGCAACCCAAGTTTCTTTTTCAGTTCATCAGTTTCAGTAGCATTCTTAGAGGGTGGATCCTCCAAATTGATGACAGGGGTATTATTCTGAGCAGTCGTGGGGGTACTAGTTTGCCCCATAGTAGGTTCTTTCCCTAGATTTCTAGGAGTAGTGGTCGTCTTTGGAGCCACTCCCAATTCGGCCAAGATGGCTACCCTTTGGGCAGTCAAAGCTTCATCAATTCTTTCTTGCATCCTAGCTTCAATCTCCCTAACATGTCCATCTAGCAAGGCCTTAATCTGTTCAATAGTAGCCATTTCAGCAATTGGAGTAGTTGGTGAAGTTGGGGTAGTAGAACTTGTGGGTGATTGCTCAGTTGGAGTTGGTGTAGTTTGTGTAGGTGAAGGCACACGGGTGGTGGATACCTGCAAGGGTTAAGGGTAAAGGATTAGGGTAGTGTGTAGGGTAGGAAGACTCTTGGTCCACTTGTATACATCAAAAGGTTTTCCCCAAAACCATGTTGTTATATTGCATGAATGCACCTCATCACATCATAATTCATTTTAATGGAATGTGGCACTATCATTGGGTACATACAACCTAAGGGAGGGTTCTATTGTTGAATGAAAATAGAGAATGAGCTTATAATAGGGACCCTTGAACCTCGAGTAAGATATACCTGCCACATGTGAAACAAGAAGTTTCGCGTGGGTCAAAGTGTACGATATACTCGTGGGCCATTCCAAAAGGATTGAAATGGTTTGCGGTAACAGGGAGGACGCTTTGGCTATCTGCCGGCATAATTAAGGAGACCTGTCGGTCAGCGCTACTTGCTATCCAGACTCAGAACTTTGAACAGAAAGAGAAGAAATTCATTTGAAAATGATTTTTATGCAATGGAGGAAAAGGATTCCCCCATATAATACAAGAGAAAAAGATTCTCTGAATGACAAAACAAATGCACAATTAATCAAACAAGGGATCCATCAAAGGAAAAAGATTCCTTTTATTAATCTTCAATTCCAATATCCTTAAAGAAAGGATAAACATTGCTAAGGTACCCTACAAAACAAATAAAAGTACCCTAAAGAGGGGCAAGTTAGTCAAATAAGCAATTGTAGTCTACTAGGAAATCCCCAATGGAGTCGCCAAATTGTGAACCTCTAATTCCACCCAAAAAGGATTTGAATGAACATTCACTTGTTGTTGGGAGTCGCCACTCAGTTTTTTTTAAAAAAGGGTAAAACTAAGAAAACCCTTGTTTGACTCCAATAATGCATCCAATGTAAAGGTTTCTAATCTACGAACCCAAGGAGGATTCGGGGACTATGTCATGCATTTGATTAACTTGCAAAAAGGAAACAAACCTAAAAAAACAAGGAAAAGGACGAACAAATTGTTAGTGGATTGTGGACTTGCTATTTGAGGTGAATCTCAAAATATGCCTACATACCCCCGTTTGAATGGGAGATCAAAGCCCATGTAGTTCGATAGTGCCTATTCAAAGGCGATTAGAATTATGCTTCATGCATGTGTATGTGTATGCTTTGTGCATTGTGAGATTTAATTAGCACTTAGTGCAAAATTGTGAAATTTAGGTACTTTGTACCAAAAGGATGCAAATTTTAGGCCTTTGGCCAAAAGGGTTGATTGATTCGTGGCGTAATGCTGAAAGATCGATTGATTAGTTAATTAGGCCTTAGACCTAAAAGGATTAGGTCTTTGACCAAAAAGAAATTAAGAAAATGGTGTAATGCTTATGACATGCTTGAATTGACAAAGGATGAATTAGGATATTACCTGGCTTAGGATTTTCCCACTTCGAAGCTCCAGATCTTGTTTTCTTGGACCTTGGATTATGATTCTTGATTCCCACTTTCTTGATATGATTTGAGTTGATTCCTGCAGCACAAGGTTAGATTTATACAAAGAAGAGTAGAAGAGAAGCGCCTAAACGTATAAGAAAATAGGGAGTTCATCAACAAGAAGTCCCGGGATCTCTTTTCTGACTATTCTGGGGGCTATTTATAGTGAAAATAGACCAGATTCGGACCTGGATGGCGGTTGAACTGCTGGTGGCGGTTAATTTGCCAGCAGAGAAAAAAAACAACGGTTGAAACCCTACCTGGCCGTCGAACCGCCATGTGCGGTGGTTGAACAGCTGTGCACGGCGGTTGGACCGCTGCATGCAGCGGTTCGGCCTCCAAAAAAACACATCAGCTCGCATGATTTTCTCTCAAACTGATTTTTCGGGAGCTACGGACCTCCAAAAAATATTCCGAGACCATTTCTACGATCCACGTGTCATTCCGAACATTTCAAGTACCATATCAATATATTTTCGGTGAACTTTTCCAAAGTTACCTAGCCTGAGTCGGCATTTTGCGGTCTAGAGAAATCAGCTTTTCAAGCCTCAAAATTCGAGTATTCACAGTAGACAAAGCATGCAAAAGGCCGTCGGTGTTAATGCTACTAACCAAGGAACAAGGAGACAATTTTCGAAATTGGGAAAACCAATGTCTTGGGTTCTCAACAAGCTTCAAAGAAAAGGATTGCTACAACCTTTAAATCCTCATCCTTTACCTAACCCTCTCCCACCTAACTTTGACACCAAAGCATTTTGTCAATTTCACCAAATGCAAGGACATGACATGGATAGATGTGTGAGGTTGAGACATGAGATCCAAAACCTAATTGATAATGGGAAGCTACCCGAGCCCAATAAGCCAAACACCAAAGACAACCCATTGCCAAAATTCAATAGGGTACCACCGCCGGCAACCTTTATGATTGGAGGAGGTTTGCATGAGGACTTTGTCATGTCTTCTTTTCAAGATGTGGATGAAAAAGCAATCAAAGAAGAAGAGGCATTTGTCAAAATTAAACAAGTTATGATGGGTGGAGAAGTAGCGATTTGTGTTGTCAACGGGTTTTGGGATTCAAGTGATATTGATGATGATATTATACCCAAGAAGGAGGATTGGACTTGGCCCGAGCCCGAAGAAGATGAGGTGATGAATACTAGATCTGGTAAGCCTTAAGCAAGGCCACCACCAAAGGAGATAGAAACGAATAAGGGAAAGGAAGTTGAATTGGAAGAAGATGATGCTGTGCTCAAGCAATTGAAAAGAACCCAAGCAAGTGTTAGCATTTGGGACTTGTTAGCTACTTCTAAAAGCACCGAGAAACTATGGCCAAAGCTTTGGCTAGCATGCCAATTTCTACCTCCACAACACTGGAGGAGTTGATCAACTTCATAAAAATTGGGGAAGTAATGAAATGTGAGGAGATCCAAGAAAAGAGTGAAGTTAGTATGGAAGCAGTTTCTTTTTTAGATGCGGACTTACCAGAGGAGGGAAGAGACCACATCCGCCCTATCTTTATCAAAGTAGAAGTCAAGGGGAAGAGGACTCCATGCGTCATGGTCGATGATGGGATCGCCATAAATGTTTTTCCACTTAAGATTTTGCCAAAGCTAGCCATGTCAACAAGAGATCTAAACCCAACTGAGGTGACAATTCGTGCTTATGACAACACTAAGAGGCATGCCGAAGGGACTTTCAAAGCTGCCGTCAAGGTTGGGCCAATTGAATCTAACATCCAAGAAGGGTTTAGGATTTTAGAACTCAAACATCCAAGAAGGGTTTAGTATATGATGAAGACAATGATGTCCAGCCAAAGACGTGTGAGAAGATGAGCTTCCCACCACTCGAAGAGATCTTTGTTAAAGCTCTAGATATGGGGCCACTCCAAGGAAGGCCTGAGCCAATCATGTTCATGGGTAAGTTAATTCCAGGTTTTGAAATTTTTACAGATGTTGTTGACCTAGTGGAGCAAGTGTAGAATGAGCTTACCTTGTCAACCAACAAAGAATCCAATCCAAAAGAGAAGAATGAAGCTGCCCTGAAAGCCGAGAAGACTCCGGAAGAGATTGCTGCCCTGGTTGAAGAAAAGTTTGAAGACATCCTACTTTATGATTCTGAGAACAATTATTTAGATTTTGATTTTAATTTTTCTGCTTTGTATGAGGATGATGATGTTTTCTTTTCCAAAATGAATGCAATAAAGTCTGATTTTGCTTACTTGTGTGATGTTTCTCCTTATGGTTGCATACATTCAAATAGCAGTTACATGAGTATCTTTAATATTAATTCTGTTAACACACAATCATTAAATTTGGGAACAACTGAAAATTCTAAAAACATTAGCATAGCATCCGACCTTACTCCTGATGAGAGAGAGAGAGTTGAAAAAATATTCAAAAAATATGAAGAAGTGTTTGCTTGGTCTTATAAAGATATGCTGGGGATAGATCGAGACATAGCTGAGCATCATATTCCTACTTACACTCACATTAAGCCTGTCAAACAAAAGCTTAGATTATTAAGACCTGAGTGGGCTGAATTGGTTAAAGAAGAGGTCACTAAGCAAATACAAGTGAAGTTCCTTGAAGTGATAGAATATCCAGATTGGTTAGCCAACATAGTACCCGTGCCAAAGAAAGATGGAAGGATAAGGGTCTGCTTGGACTATAGAGATTTAAACAAGGCTTCCCCTAAGGATGATTTTCCTTTACCTCATATAGATGTTCTCATTGATAGTGCGTGTAATATCCTGGAATAGACCCTAAGAGTTTTGGAGTTATTGTTGTTGTATTTGGATTTAATGTATATGTATATAGGGGAAATATAAAGATAATATATATAAGACATATACATGGGATATAAAATGGTGTAGGATAAGTGAATGGTATATATATATATATATTTGTGTAATGAATTAATAATAATAATAATAAGGATAAAAAGAAAAGAGAAGAAGAAAGTCAAAGAAAGATTATGTGGTGGAGATTTAAAGTGTTATTATTATTATTATTATTATTAGTGTTGTTATTATTATTATTATTATTATTATTATTATTATTATTATTATATATATATATATGATAAGAACGAAGGAAAGAAGTAGAAACTTCTTTCCTCTTCTGCTCCTTCTTCTTCGTTTTCTTCTTGCTGCTTGGACGAGAGAGAGAGAGAGAGAGAGAGAGAGATGTGATTTTGTTGATTTTCACATCAAAGTTCTTAAGGATTCTAAGAGAATTGAAGATAGAGATGAAGATTTGGCAACATATTCAAGTAAGTATTCATTTCTTTGAGTTGATTTTCATTAATTGAGTTGAGTTTTGAGGTAGTTAATATGGTAAGATGATGATAGTGAAAGATTGAAAGATGTGTATAGACTCAAATTGTTATTGGTGAAGATGATGAAGGATTATTGAAATTGTTTTATAAGGATTTAATATAGGAGTGGGGATTTGAGTAATTGATATATGATTGTGTTTAAGGGAGTTGAAAACATAAAATATTTGTATTGAAATTCATGTATTTTATTATTTGATTTGAATTAGGTTGTGAAGATAGTGGATTTCTAAGTGGTGAAGAGTTCTTGGAAGGTAAAGTGTGTAGATTTGTGAGTGATTCTTAAGGTAAGAACAAACTACCTTAATTAATGTTTTGATATGATATTCAAACTTAAAAAAAAACATTTTTTTAGTACTTGTGTTAATGAATTTAGTGCATGGTTGGTGTGTATTGGTATTATGTTGTGAATTAATGAGAAAAGAAGAGGTTTGGTTAGGTTTGGGTTGAATTTTGTGAGTGACACGGCCAAAAGCAAGGGGAGACACGGCCAAGTCAAGGAAAATTATATGTGTTGGATTGGTTTTGGGAGAGACACGGTCACAGTCTCAGCCGTGTCCTCTGCCCGTGTTTCTTACTGTCTGATTTTTGTGGAGAGACACGGCCGTGTCCATTGCCCGTGTTTGCTATTGTCTGAATTTGTGTTGAGTGACACGGCCGTGTCGCCTGGCCGTGTTCACTACTGCCAATTAGGGTTGAGAGACACGGCCACAAGCTTGGCCGTGTCCCTCAAATGATGCTGGCCGTGTCCCTCAAATTGATTAGTTAATGATTCTTATTCTTGATTATTCTTGTATTGTTGGATCCTCCAAGGGTTTTGTTGAATCTATATTTCAAATATATATGAAATAAATGTATGTTGAGGATTCCAAATCTAAGAATAAGGTAAATTATATATGTGTATATCAATGATGATCATTCATGATGAATGTTAAATGTGTTTGATTATGAATATGTAAATAATGAAGTATTCTAATGTGAATTGAGACCAAATAAGATGTGATGTAATTGTGATTGATAATGATGTTATATGAAATGTGTAGTATTTGAGATAAATGATTGTGTATTTGAAAGATGAAAAGCTATGATATGAATTGACATATGATGATTTAAATGATATGAGAAGCCATTATGATTGGCTATGATGATTTAAATGATATGAGAAGCCATTGTGATTGGCTATGATGATCTAAATGATATGAGAAGCCATTGTGATTGGCTATGATGATTTCAATTGATATTGAACTCATAAATGAATTGTGTGTCTAATATGTTATTCATTTTCAGAGTTTTGTTGTTGGTGGCATGCCTAATAGTAACAATCTCTTGAAGTTAGGTTGGTTTGATCCTTGAAGCCAAGTTGGGTTGAAGTTTAACATGTTTTACTCCCCTTGAAGTTTGGTTGGGTCAAAACCTTGAAGCCTAATTGAGATGTTACCACCCTTGAAGATAGGTTGGATTGGTTCTTGAAGCCAAGTTGGGTTGATACTTAGCATGCTTTGTTCCCCTTGAAGCTTGGTTGAACCTTAATCCTTGAAGCCTAGTTGGGATAATGATAAATGTGATAATTAAACCAAAACATTAACTCTGAAAGTGGAATGGCGTATTAGTGTTCTTGGGCCCATGTGTGTGTTTGTATATATATAGATATATGTGATTCCTGAATAATGAAAATGAATAATGAGATATATGTTTGTCCTTGTTTTAATGTGAACTATGGAAGGAAATTAATGTTGTGTGATATATAGTGTTAACTATGGAATGAGATGCATACAATACATAAGTGAATTATTGAAGATGAGTATAGCTTGAGAAGCTATGTGAAATGATGAGTTTATGATGTGTAAATTGTATATGATGATATATGATGTGTGAAATGTATATGAATGTGGAAATAGTGGATATTGTTTCATGAAGACTTTGATAAGTCATTGGATTGTGAATTACTGAAATAAAATGTATGAATATGTATATTGGTAAAACATTAGTAGAAGTATATATATATATGAAAAGTATAGCCAAAAAGGAAAAAAAACATGGTAAGAAAATAATGACATAATAAGTTAAAATGAAAATATGATTTTCTCTATTATATGTGTATATGATTTATTTGTATTACTAAGCTCTCGGGCTTAGCGCGGTTGTGTGATCGCGCAGGTGATTATGCGGTTGATCGGGAAATCAAGCAATTATGCCACGAGAAGGGTAAGAGTGTTCTGAGACCAACTAGAAGGTGATGCATACATGTAAAGTTTAATTTTGTTATATTATTCACAATCATATATTAATATGTATAATGATTTACTAAATGTTATTAAAATCTAAAGATAGTATTGTTTGAACTTGGATAAGATTTTTAAATTAAAACTAGAAGTGACATTCTTACACTCTATATACGTATTGTATGTATACTAGGTATATGTATAGTACCTATATAGAGTATGAGGGTGTTACAATTATTTTGGTATCAGAGCTTAGGTTCGAGATTCTCGGCCTAAGTAGAATTAAAAAGAGAAAGTTTTGAAAAGCTTAAAGAGAAGTGAAAAGAAAAGTTTTGAAATGAAATTTGTAATACATGCATATGCATTCACATCTAGGTTGGTCTCGAACGTGGCATTATGTGATTTGTGATGTATTTGAATGACTTGAGATGAATGATAGTGTGTGAATAAAATTTTAAATGGAAGTAATAATTTGAAAAAGAAATGATATGATCATTTGTACAAGATTAATTGATAAATTCAGGAATGGGAGTTTACTTAAGGAAAGTAAATTCTGAAGTATTGATTATTGAAAAGTGATTGGAAAATAAAGAAATGAAAAAGAGAATAAAGTTGGAAATGAGTTGAAAATAAAATCAAGATTAGAGTATGTACTCTTTCCTCTATGATTTGAATCTTTTTATGACAAAGTTTATGTTTAGTTTGTTAGAAAGAGGAAATATGGTGAGATTGTTATTATGGAAGGATATGTTATTTAAAGGAAGAGAGTATGGTAGAATATTGAATGAATTGAGTAAAATAGATAAAGTGTGATTATTTAAAGTTTGGGGTATGTAAAGCTAAGGTTGTGTTTAAAAGAAAAAGAGATGATATGGGTATAGTTTGTACTGTCTTTCTTTATGTAAACATTGTGATTTCAATGTTGGAAATGTGGGATGTTTGCATATTGTGAAAGCTCATGGCAACAGTGATAATATGTGATATTTGGATTTTTGAAATGAGCTTAAGATTTGTGAGAATTATATGTTTGATGTTGCTTTGTGATATATATATATATATAATATTTAAAAGTTGATATTAATAAAAGATGAGTTTGGTAAACTGAAGTTTAAGTGGAATAGTAAGTTGAAAGGTTAAAGTTTTAGTGGATTTTGATAAAGATTATTTGGATACTAATAGTTTAATGTATATTCAATACATAAGCTATGTGAAATGAATAATATTGCACTTGACAATATTATGAATTGAATAGTGTGATTAATAAAATGAGAATTTATTTGAAGATTAAAGAAAGTAAGTAAGCAAGTAAAAATGAGTTATTTTAAGTGATTTGAGTAGAAAAGGTAAAAATGGATATGAAGGTATATTAAATATTTTAAAGATAAAAGTGAAGGAGATGTCACATTAGGATTGTGACTAAAATGTATGTGAATGTTATTATGGTTAGAATATTTATATATTTGTTGTAATGATAAATACTCTACATCATATTGAAGAAATGAGAATGATAATGTTCAAAGGAAAGTGATAAACATGAGATTTGTATGGAATGTATGAAAAAGGAAGTAAAATAAGAGCATATAATTAAGTATACACATGTATAGGATGTATGAGTTGAGTTTTTCTATATGAATGAAATTATGATATGTAAGAAATATGAATCAAATTATGAATGTATATGTGGTACAAATATTGGATTAGTGATATGGATAATGATATTGTATGTATTGGTGAACCTAATAAAGATTAGGTTATGATTTGAACAAATTAGATGAATTTTATGATGGAATTGAGAGTAAGAATAGACTTGTGTAATATTGGACAATGAAATTGTTATAGTGATCACGAGATTTGATAATCATATAATATTTAGAGTTCCAAAGTATCCATTTATGGAAAAGTTTATGTATTTGTATATTGTAAGAGATTGTAAATGGAATAGAAATTATGTGACAAAAGAGAAATTATGTAATGTTTACATGATGGAATATGTGTTCATACAAGAAGATGATAATATTGTTGAAACATGAATTAAGCTAGTGATGATTATATAATCTAGTGCAAATTGGGTGATAACGGAGTTGGAATGTGTTAACTCTTGAGGTATCTAAAGTTTAGAAATGAATATAAAATTCTTGAGATTCAATTTAGTATGGTAAGTGGAAAGGTTGGAAGCAGAATAATAAAGGAACCATATGGATTTATAAGTTTTACACATGACCCTTAATCTTTTATAATCCTATGGTTTGTTTAGTATATTGTGGTTGATTAATTTTGTTATTTTCTGATTTGGGATTGAGATAACATGATTCTCGTATAGTTCTGATGAGATTGATAATTATGATGTGGTAAAGTGATATTTTATGATTTTATGTTAGAAATTTGGTTATAATTATGAAACGTAAGGAAACAGAAGAGACTTTCGAAAATGTGTTAAGTATGGATAACATTTATTGTTAAGATAGCAATGGGGTGATATGTGAGAAGATATTATAAAGAGAGAAATTAAAAAAAAAAAAGATTGAAGGTTATGCTAAAAATGTGTATGGTATAAAGTGAATGAGTTTAAAGTTTAAGTGAATGAATTATACATAATCAACATGATATGAGATTATCATAAGAATTGGTGGAAATGATAATAAGATAATAGAAAACAAAATATATATATACTGAAGAGCAATCTGAAGTGCTTTGTTATTATGATAATGTGATTGAATATGGATCTGAAAAGATCAGGAATTGGATATAATTTTTGATTGAGTGGAATGAGGATATATATGTAATGTGAAATCTAAGGATAAGTTTAAATAAGTTACTTGTTGGTTTGAATTGAAGTGTGGATATTTTGTGATAGATGAACCAAATGATTTAAGTTGCATTAAGATCGTGAATCATTATCAAGAATTAATATGTATAGTTGTACTAATAGTATAAAAATTTACATGATAATGTGGATGATGTAATATTTTGATGGATGTATGGACATTGATGAATTGAATTATATCAATTGCAAATAGTGATATAAAGGGAAAAAGGTTGATTATCTGTTAAATAAGTTTACAGAGGTTGTATTAATATTAATGTTAAGTGAAAAATATGATAGCGAAGGATTGAAGTGTAAGCAAAATGAAAAGATTGTTATCAATTAAGGTTTAATAAGTGGCAATTTTCAAAAGTGATTGTAATGACAAGATAAGCAATAGTATGATGTAATTCAATAATTTCCAAGGGTAAAGTTAAGAGATTATTTTTAAAGAGATGAAGTGATATATATATAGATATATATATATCTTGAATGTAATAGATGAATCGAATATATATATAGACTATAAGATGAGTTGATTATTGTATAAAGAAAATTCATTGGGAATGTAATGAGCTATCTGGGTGGCTCTGTTGAGAAAGTTATAAGATAAAAATAGATTAATAATGATGAGTTATGATTGGCTTAAAGGGGGAGAGTATAAGTTATGTGATTTGATAAATTATAATGTAAGATACGATTATCTTCATATGAAAATTAAGATGGTATTATGTTAGGAATGGGTTGTTATTGTGTTAGATAATTTCGAGGACGAAATTATTTAAGGGGGAGAGAATTGTAATATCCCGGAATAGACCCTAAGAGTTTTGGAGTTATTGTTGTTGTATTTGGATTTAATGTATATGTATATAGGGGAAATATAAAGATAATATATATAAGACATATACATGGGATATAAAATGGTGTAGGATAAGTGAATGGTATATATATATATATATTTGTGTAATGAATTAATAATAATAATAATAAGGATAAAAAGAAAAGAGAAGAAGAAAGTCAAAGAAAGATTATGTGGTGGAGATTTAAAGTGTTATTATTATTATTATTATTATTATTAGTGTTATTATTATTATTATTATTATATATATATATATATATGATAAGAACGAAGGAAAGAAGTAGAAACTTCTTTCCTCTTCTGCTCCTTCTTCTTCGTTTTCTTCTTGCTGCTTGGACGAGAGAGAGAGAGAGAGAGAGAGAGAGAGAGAGAGAGAGAGAGAGAGAGAGAGAGATGTGATTTTGTTGATTTTCACATCAAAGTTCTTAAGGATTCTAAGAGAATTGAAGATAGAGATGAAGATTTGGCAACATATTCAAGTAAGTATTCATTTCTTTGAGTTGATTTTCATTAATTGAGTTGAGTTTTGAGGTAGTTAATATGGTAAGATGATGATAGTGAAAGATTGAAAGATGTGTATAGACTCAAATTGTTATTGGTGAAGATGATGAAGGATTATTGAAATTGTTTTATAAGGATTTAATATAGGAGTGGGGATTTGAGTAATTGATATATGATTGTGTTTAAGGGAGTTGAAAACATAAAATATTTGTATTGAAATTCATGTATTTTATTATTTGATTTGAATTAGGTTGTGAAGATAGTGGATTTCTAAGTGGTGAAGAGTTCTTGGAAGGTAAAGTGTGTAGATTTGTGAGTGATTCTTAAGGTAAGAACAAACCACCTTAATTAATGTTTTGATATGATATTCAAACTTAAAAAAAACATTTTTTTAGTACTTGTGTTAATGAATTTAGTGCATGGTTGGTGTGTATTGGTATTATGTTGTGAATTAATGAGAAAAGAAGAGGTTTGGTTAGGTTTGGGTTGAATTTTGTGAGTGACACGGCCAAAAGCAAGGGGAGACACGGCCAAGTCAAGGAAAATTATATGTGTTGGATTGGTTTTGGGAGAGACACGGTCACAGTCTCAGCCGTGTCCTCTGCCCGTGTTTCTTACTGTCTGATTTTTGTGGAGAGACACGGCCGTGTCCATTGCCCGTGTTTGCTACTGTCTGAATTTGTGTTGAGTGACACGGCCGTGTCGCCTGGCCGTGTTCACTACTGCCAATTAGGGTTGAGAGACACGGCCACAAGCTTGGCCGTGTCCCTCAAATGATGCTGGCCGTGTCCCTCAAATTGATTAGTTAATGATTCTTATTCTTGATTATTCTTGTATTGTTGGATCCTCCAAGGGTTTTGTTGAATCTATATTTCAAATATATATGAAATAAATGTATGTTGAGGATTCCAAATCTAAGAATAAGGTAAATTATATATGTGTATATCAATGATGATCATTCATGATGAATGTTAAATGTGTTTGATTATGAATATGTAAATAATGAAGTATTCTAATGTGAATTGAGACCAAATAAGATGTGATGTAATTGTGATTGATAATGATGTTATATGAAATGTGTAGTATTTGAGATAAATGATTGTGTATTTGAAAGATGAAAAGCTATGATATGAATTGAGATATGATGATTTAAATGATATGAGAAGCCATTGTGATTGGCTATGATGATTTAAATGATATGAGAAGCCATTGTGATTGGCTATGATGATCTAAATGATATGAGAAGCCATTGTGATTGGCTATGATGATTTCAATTGATAATGAACTCATAAATGAATTGTGTGTCTAATATGTTATTCATTTTCAGAGTTTTTTTGTTGGTGGCATGCCTAATAGTAACAATCTCTTGAAGTTAGGTTGGTTTGATCCTTGAAGCCAAGTTGGGTTGAAGTTTAACATGTTTTACTCCCCTTGAAGTTTGGTTGGGTCAAAACCTTGAAGCCTAATTGAGATGTTACCACCCTTGAAGATAGGTTGGATTGGTTCTTGAAGCCAAGTTGGGTTGATACTTAGCATGCTTTGTTCCCCTTGAAGCTTGGTTGAACCTTAATCCTTGAAGCCTAGTTGGGATAATGATAAATGTGATAATTAAACCAAAACATTAACTCTGAAAGTGGAATGGCGTATTAGTGTTCTTGGGCCCATGTGTGTGTTTGTATATATATAGATATATGTGATTCCTGAATAATGAAAATGAATAATGAGATATATGTTTGTCCTTGTTTTAATGTGAACTATGGAAGGAAATTAATGTTGTGTGATATATAGTGTTAACTATGGAATGAGATGCATACAATACATAAGTGAATTATTGAAGATGAGTATAGCTTGAGAAGCTATGTGAAATGATGAGTTTATGATGTGTAAATTGTATATGATGATATATGATGTGTGAAATGTATATGAATGTGGAAATAGTGGATATTGTTTCATGAAGACTTTGATAAGTCATTGGATTGTGAATTACTGAAATAAAATGTATGAATATGTATATTGGTAAAACATTAGTAGAAGTATATATATATATGAAAAGTATAGCCAAAAAGGAAAAAAAAACATGGTAAGAAAATAATGACATAATAAGTTAAAATGAAAATATGATTTTCTCTATTATATGTGTATATGATTTATTTGTATTACTAAGCTCTCGGGCTTAGCGCGGTTGTGTGATCGCGCAGGTGATTATGCGGTTGATCGGGAAATCAAGCAATTATGCCACGAGAAGGGTAAGAGTGTTCTGAGACCAACTAGAAGGTGATGCATACATGTAAAGTTTAATTTTGTTATATTATTCACAATCATATATTAATATGTATAATGATTTACTAAATGTTATTAAAATCTAAAGATAGTATTGTTTGAACTTGGATAAGATTTTTAAATTAAAACTAGAAGTGACATTCTTACACTCTATATACGTATTGTATGTATACTAGGTATATGTATAGTACCTATATAGAGTATGAGGGTGTTACAGTGCGGCCTCTGGTGTGCTACACTCGTTTGTAGATGGATTTTCCGAATACAATCAAGTGTTAATGGCCCAAGAGGATAAAGCCAAAACTGCCTTCACTACTACATGGGGTATATTATAGTGTGATGCCTTTTGGCTTAAAGAATGCTGGAGCAACCTACCAAAGGATGGCCACCACACTATTTCATGACATGATGCACAAAGAAGTTGAAGTATATGTTGATGATATGATGGTGAAGTCGGATACAAGGGAGTAACACTTCCAGAACTTGGAATTATTCTTCGATAGAGCTTTGAAATATAAGCTAAGATTAAATTTGAAGAAGTGTGTATTCGGGATTACCTCAGGTAAATTGTTGGGACATGTAATTGGTCTGAATGGCATTGAGATAGATCCTGACAAAGTTAAAGGAATCAGGGATATGCCAGCCCCAAAGACAGAGAGAGAAGTTCAGGGATTCATTGGTAAACTGCAGTACATTAGCAGATTTATAGCAAAACTCACAACAATCTGTGAGCCTATCTTCAAATTGCTTAGAAAGAATCATCCGTTCATATGGAATGAGGAATGTCAAAAGGCCTTTGACTAAATAAAAGAGTATTTGTTGAATCCACCTATTTTAAAACCACCTAAACCCGGAAAACCTATATTACTATATTTAGCAGTAGAAGAAGAGTCGATAGGAGCAATGCTAGCCAAAGCAGATGAGTCGGGGATTGAGCATGCCATTTACTATTTGAGTATAAAGCTCCTACCTTATGAAATTAAGTATAGTATCATCGAAAAGACATGTATAGCCGTGGTTTGGTTTTCTAAGAAGTTGTGGCATTACTTTCAATCGTATAGTGTGCAAGCAATTTCCAGGTTGGATCCAATGAAGTACTTAAGGGAGACACCCTCTTTAATTGGGAAATATGGTCGATGATTGATAATATTAGAAGAATTTGAGATCGAGTATGTAACCAGGAAAACAATCAAGGGTAGAACGGTGGCACAATTCCTCGCTCAACAACCATTACCAGAAAGTGAAGAGGTAATCTTGGAATTTCCAGATGAACATTTAGAAGTAATTAAAGTACAAGGGTGGAAAATGTATTTTGATGGAGCGGTAAACAATAAAGGAACAGGTTTGGGAGTTATACTAGAATCGCCCGAAGGGGAACTCATCCCTTTAGCCAAAAAGTTGAAATTTAGGGCAACCAATAATATGGTGGAGTACGAAGCTTGTATTTTCGGTTTGGAAACCCTAATGATTATGAAGGTAGATAAAGTGGAAGTTTATGGTGATTCATTGCTAGTAGTACCCCAAGTAAATGGAGAGTGGGAGTTGAAAGAGGAAAAATTGAAACCATACCACCATTACCTGACCATGATGAAGAAGAATTTTAAGGAGTGTAGGTTTATACACCTGTCAAGAGAAGAAAATTAGATGGCTGATGCCCTAGCCACATTGGCTTCGGTATGGGAAAATCCTATTAGCTTATTCCTTAAGCCTTTGATCTTGACCAGTTCATCAACTCCTTGTTATGAATATGAGACAATCATGGAAATTGATACGAACCATGATGCGTGGTATGATACTATAAGGTGAATTTTGGAGGAAAGAGAATACCCGCCGGGGGCAACAAAGAAAGAGAGAAGAGCCATAAGGAGGTGGTCATTGCAATACATCACCTTTCATGGAGAGTTATATGGAAGATGGCCTGATGGAGTGCATTTGAGATGTTTAAGAAAGCATGAAGTGGAGCGAATCATGCCAGAAATACATGCGGGGAGTTGTGGTCCGCACATGAGTGGTTTGGCCCTAGTTAAGAAGATTATTCGACAAGGTTACTATTGGTTGACCATGGAGAAAGACTGTATTGAATTTGTAAAGAAGTGCCAGCAATGTCAGATGTATGGTAACTTGAATCACATGCCTCCTGAAGAACTGCATTCAATGTCTTCACCCTAGCCATTTGCCACCTGGGGTATCAACATTATAAGATAGATACATCCAATAGCTTCAAACGGGCACTGTTTTATTGTGGTAGCAGTAGATTATTTTTTAAAATGGGTCGAAGCTGAATCCTTCAACAAGCTGAGTGCAAGTCAAATGGCTAGGTTTATCAAAAAGAAGCTCATCTATAGATATGGGGTCCCACACAGTGTGATATCAGACAATGGGGTACAGTTTCAAGGAGCAGTTAAGGATTTATTCTCCAAGTACCAAATCCATCATCATCGGTCCTCTCCTTATAGACCAAAGGCTAATGGTGCGGTGGAAGCAACAAACAAGATAATTAAGCAAATTCTGTCCAAGATGACTAAGACTTGCAGGGATTGGTCAGAAATGCTTGCCTTTGCTTTATGGGGATATAGGATGAGTGTGCAAACACCTACTGGAATGACACCGTTCTCTTTGGTTTATGGGATGGAAGCAGTATTGCCTATTGAAATCGAGATCAAGTCACTAAGAGTAGTCTTGGAAGCTGAATTGCCTGAAACAGAATGGGTAGCAAGCAGATACATTCAGTTAGCTCTACTAGAAGAGAGAAGGTTAAAGGCATTGTATCATCACCAACTGTATTTAAAGAAGATAGCTCGGGCCTACAATAGAAGGGTCAAGGTCAGAAAATTCAGAGTTGGGGATTTGGTGTTGAAGCAATGTAAGCCTAATGTATATGATCCAAGAGGGAAGTTCAGACCTAGCTGGGAAGGGCCATATGTCATGAAACAAGTCATGAGCAAAGGTGCGGTGAAGTTATCAGACATGTATGGGAATGAATTTAGTGAACCAGTAAACATTGACTGGTTGAAGAAGTTTTATGTATGATAAAAATCAAAAGAAAAAACAAGCTCGCTAGGTTGAAAACCCAAAAAGGGCGGCCTAGGCAAAAGTTAGAGCAGTCCACTAGTTTTGAAAACCCAAAAGGGCGGGATAGGCAACAATTAGGGCTAAATGAGAGAAAATCGTCAATTAGAAAACCCGAAAGGGCTAATTGGCAACATGAGTGATATTGTGTATGCTGACTTTATGTTTGGTTGTTCCCCAATTTAATAAAACAAAATTAATGGTTAAAATTGTTCTATGTGCATTGCTATAAGTATTTGACCAGATATGGATGAAATAAATAATCATAATTGCAAAAGGTGATGACAAATTATAAATGGAAAGAAGCATCTTTTATTACTTTAGTTATTTTTCATCCTAACAAAACACTTTCTGAATTGACAAATGTAAAAGCTATGGCAGTCGATGAGTGTAACGTGCAGGCCAGCTTTGCCTTAGCCGATCCAAGTAGGTTTCAGTCAAGCAAGGCGTGTCTAGGTCAGGAGCAAAGTCAGAATCATGAGGCTCAGCTCCATACTGACGCCCAAGTCGGCGAGGATCATAGCATGTACCTTGACGAAGAGCAGCAAGGGGAACGTACATCAAGTATGTCCACATGGTGATACGAGAAATCTTCTACCAAGGTACCAACCAACGGGTATTGACTTCAGAGCGTGAGTGGATCCAGTCAACCCAGTCAGCATATGAAGAAGCAGGATGGAGTAGCTTCCTAGCAGAATGATGACGTGGCAGGTATCTGGCAAAATCCATGGAGGGGGTATCAAGCAAACAAAGATGCTCCTGAAGCCAAACCTATGAAGAAAGAATTAAATTAATAAATAAAAAAAAGAGTCCGCTAAGTTGAAAACCCGTAAGGGCAGCTTAGGCAAAAATTAGGACAGCTCGCTAATTCCGAAAACCCACATGGGCCGACTAGGCAAAAATTATAACGATAAAAAGAAAAAAGAAAACCTAAATTGAAAACCCAAAAGGGCAGTTTAGATAATTACCTAAAGCAGCAACGGACTCCCAGTCAGTCTCTTTGACAATCCCGATTTAAATCGGTCTAATCCAACTAAGGTCTCGGCTAAGATCACAGGTACCGTCAACAAGCCTCCTTCCATTTGGTCTATGATATCCAATACTCGTGGGTCAATATCGCCGTCAGAAGAAACAAGCAAGAATTGGCCTAGCAAGCAAAGATAAAGCATGCGTCCCATGCCTTAGTAGGAGCCAAATGAGAAAAACAGAAGTCAATCAAAGGAGCAAGTAGAATTTTTTCACCTTTCATCAACTGAAGAACTTCGGGTTTTGGAATTTGAAATAACATCTGCATCTTCTGTTGAATCTTAAAAATCAATGTAGGTAACGCCATTTGTTAATTATTGGGATGTCCAAGGATGGCCTCAAATTCTTCAATCAAGGGACACATTTCAAAGCCGTTAATTCTAAATACCCTAGAATCCGTATCCCACAGGGAAGCCACGGCATGTAAGAAGGAGTGATCCAATTTGACGTTTTGAAAGCATTTTAAAACATCGAGCTTTGACCATGAAATTTGCTTCCAATGGTTGGCATCCATATTCTTAAATAGAATTTTTATTTTCTTTAAATGGTGCTTGGTCATGGTTGATGAATAAAGGGGAACCAAAATTGCTAAAGGGAGTCTTCACGTTGAAAAAGAGAGATTTTTGGTTTATGAATTAAAATATGGCATGCATGGTGATTTATATAGAAGAAAATAAACCTTTTCCAAAAGTGAAATGGAAAAGATGATGGGAAAAGATAAGACCATATGGTCTAAGGAAAGGAAGTGGTCACAATTTCTTTTTCCACTTTGGATTTGGTTTAACAAAAGAAGTGGATATTAATTATGATGTACTATATATATATATAAAGAAAAAGAAAAAATTGGCAGTAGAGGAAAAAAAATTTTAGCAGTAACGAAAAAAAAAAGAAAAAAAGAAAAAAAGAAAAAAAAAGAGGATTACAGTAAAGAGGAAAATTGTATATTTTTCATTATTGTACAATGTCTTACAATTGCTACAATATTTACATATCACTAAGTGGGTGGTGGTAGGTCACCAAATAAAGACTTGAAAAAGTCATCGCCTATTGGAGGAGGGGGCAAATTATTTGTCCCGGGATCATCCGAAGCAGAAGCACTAAAATCCTTATTGCCTTGGAGTTCCAATTTGTCATGGTCCTCATCAAAAGCAGACGAAACGATCTCATGGTCATCAGTCTGGGGGCCTCTCGATGATGCAGCACCGGGATCCCTCATTCCTTGAAATTGGAAGTCATGGAAATTTTGTTCGGATTGATGATATAAACTTTCAAAATGAGAAGCTTGCTGATGACTTGCAGCCAATTCTTCTTGAAGTTTCTTATTTTGTTCTTCGAGCATCCTCTGTGAGCCAAGAAGGAAAAAGGTGAGAGCATACATAATCATGCATACATATAGCATAAACTATTATGAAATGAGGAACGTACCAGGTAGTTTATATCAATACCCTACGGATGAGATGGCATATTCGGCAGGCTAGAATGAGCAAATGAAGGGGCATTGAAAAAAAGGTTCAGCCTTATGATCAAATGAGCCAATAGCCTGCAACAATCATTAAAGAATCAAAGAAAGAAAAAGCAGCTGCAAGGGAAAAAGTGGTTAAAGTGCAAAAAACTCCCTTGGGAGATCAAAACAAGGAAAGAAGAGCATGAATCAAGCAAGACATGGCCAAGCCAAATCGAGCTTAGCCGTGTCGCCTCAAAAGAAATTTTGGCAGAACATGAAACGGGCAGGCGACACAGCCAAGCCACTGCTTGTGTCTCACCTAAAGGACAAAGTCAAGAAGGACCAAGCAAAGAAAGAAAAGAAATAGTAGGTGACACTGGCAAGTGTAGACCCTTAATTTTTGACCTGATCCGATCCAATATGCTTTATTTAGTCCAAAATGATTTTTGTTGTTTAATTGGTCCTAAATAATTTTTAAATTAGTATCTAATTAATAAAAAATGAAAATAAACAAATAAAAATTAAAAATAAAAATAAAAATCGGAGTCGAAAAAAATCGGCAGCAAAAAGTGGTCGTGCAGGCCCGTCAGGTGGTAGGGCGGGCCCGTCGGGCCAACAGTAGCTCGCCCGCAGGCCTGCGGGCGTTTCGCCTGCAGGATTTTCCTGCAGGCTGGCACGCTGGCGCGCCCATGGCTGGCACGCCCACGGGCCCGTCGCCAGAATTTTTGCCAGCGCAAATTTTTCTGATGCAATTTTTAGAATTCTAATCCAATTAGGTTTTAATTTCTTATTTTATTATTATTACTTACCTTAATTAATTAGGAATAAACAACCTAAAAACCACTATAAATAGGGACCAATTAAACCAAATCAAGGGAGGAAAGAAAATACACAAAGACTTTAGGATTTGAAACCAAATCAAGGAAGGAAAAGGAAAAACTCAATTCAGGATATTAATAGCAGCAGTAGCACAGCAGAAACAGAAAAGGAGGAGGCAATCAAAGCTTGTCTTTGGAGCTAGTTCATCCAAGAAGAGTTATTTTTTGGAGAATCAACAAAAGAAGGTATGTTTTAATTCTTTTGATTTATGTTTTACAATAGCAAAATCCACAAAATTTAAGTTTTTTTTAAATCAAAATCTTAGAGCTTTAATTTAATTTTTCCAATATTAGAACATTAAAAACGTGACCTTCTTTTCTAGAAAGACTTAAAATTGTTATTTTTTCTTCTTAAAAATCTTTAAACTTTAATTGAACATATTTTTCAACAAAATCAAAATCAAATTATGTTTCTATTAAAATTTTAAATTAGGTTCTTTTTCATTCAAAAAACCTTAAAAACATCTTTTCTACTTATAAAAACTTCAATCCATGTGTTTAAATTCATAAAAAACTCATAAAATATCAAATTGCTATTTAAAAATCTAATTTAAATACTTTGGCCGAGAACCCCAAATTGAAAGCCTAAAATCCAAAAATCATCTTTTAAACCTAAAATAATGAACCCTAACCCTTTAAAACCTTAAACCCTAACTTTTTCTAAACTTTAAACCCTTTAAAACATAAAAAACATAAAAACATAAAAAACTCAAAAAAAGTCACAGTAGCTTAAATCATTATTTAAAATCATTGAATTAAAAATATTTCAAAAGTGTCTAAAACTCAAGTTTTATTATTTCATCATTCAAATCTTAATTGGTTTAATCAAAGTGTCTTGCTAACCTTTAAAAAAAATAAAAACCTAATCTATTTTAATTACCTAAAAAGTCATAGTAGCTTAAACTTTAGAATTTCCAAAGCCTTAACACATGAGATAAATAACCCTAAATAGAAATAGTAGCTATACTTGAACTTTTATTTGTTTTATTCAATTCCATATTTATTTATACCTTGATTTATTTCTTATACTTTAATTTATTTAATTTTAATACTTGATTTATTTAATTTATCATGGATGGATGTTTGTTTTATATTTTGGTTAATACTTTTAATGAATGATTTATTTATGATGGATGATTATTTACTTTTATCAATCAATTTAGACTTCCAAAAGTTGTAAGAGGTATGTTTCCACTTGGTGGGTACCTCATTAGTTAAACATCATGTAATTTAATTTTCTTTTCTATTTTAGAACTTATGTAAAGGGCATGTTTCTACCTTTTGGTGGGTGTCCTATCTAGGCATGTTATGTAAGGACATGTTTCCATCCTTGGATGGGTGTCCATTTATTTATTTTGTTTTGTTTGGACATTGCTTTGATTTTAATATAATGATGCTTTCTTTAAATTGTGTGTAGTATGGATAATGTTATTATACTTAAGAATTTTATAATATTAAGACATGTAAAGGAGGCCGGTTCCAATGAACCGGGCATTGTGGGGGTGCTGGACCATTTCTCACCTTCCCCACACGTACCCAACTTTCCGAACCCATTAGGGAGTTGGGGATTCCTTAGGAATCGAGTCATCCACCCCTTTCTTTTTCCCGGCCCGTCCGGGTGGCGACTCCATTTTCTCTAGACTTAGGTCTGTGTTCTCTAAGGCCCCGAGCCTAAACAGTGCCGAAGTCGCAAAAACCATTCCACCGGGAGTGGGGGCAAAAATCCCCGCTCACAGTGGCGACTCCACTAGGGTTAAGAGAAGTTGATTCCGTTGGTCTTTATATTATTCTATTCTTTCTTATAATGATATTATCCATTGCATCATATTAGATTGTATTGTGTGCGTGAGTTAGGACGCCCGTGTTACCCGTGTTATGTTATGTGAGGGATACCATAATTTCACTCAAGGTATGGAGATCGAGCATGGCATAACCACTCATAGCCTCGTACCATTTGGTATATACTTGCTATGGGAACCTAAGCCTTTTAACCCAAAAACTAAAGCTCATGTCATTGGCCTAGTTACTTTCCTTAGGTTTTACCCCAAATGCATGTTGTTTGACTATGGTTAATTTATCTTGGTTTAAATCATGGCTTATTTGGTTTGTTCTTTTTCTAATATGACCCAAGTACATTTGCAAGCTCAAAATAATTTTTTTTTTCTTTCTTTAAAATCTAAAAGACCAAAACTATTTTCAAAACTTTTTAAGATGGTCTTTGGACATAAAAGTTTTCTAAAAACAAATAAAAAATTCTTTGGCTCATGGCCCAAATACTAAGCCCAAAATCCATTTTTTTAAAATCTTTTACAATGGGCTTAGAAACAAAACTATTTTCACCCAACCATTTTTTACAAAGAGCTTGCAAAAATATTTAGGTCAATTATGAAATACCAAAAATCAATTGTGGGCCTAGTTTACACTAAGAACAAATTAATCATGGGCTTGTTTTTGGCATGAATCATTAGTTACTTTTTCAAGTGAGAAATCTATTTATAATAAACCTCTTAATATCGTTTTAATCCAAAAGTTGGTTGAATGGATTAAAACCTAATTAATGGGAATTATCATGGATTGATTTTCATTTTTGAAAATATAACTATTGGTTGAAACGTCCGAGGGAATTATTCAAAAGCAAGATACCCCATGTTGGTATTTTGTTAACCATATACCTAGGAAAAGAGACTCGCCATTCGTGTGTGGATGATATAAGGTTGGAAGGAACGTCCTAATTATCCTTGTTTGTGGTTTGTGCATACATACATGCATACATTTGCATCTCATATCATTGATCCTTTCTGGCTCATAGACCTGAGGTACAGCAATTCAAGAGCATACAACGATATCACCTACAGCATTGATTTTTTATTCAAGTGCTTCATTTGAAAGATGGATGCAAACCAGCTAAGGGATATAATCGATGAAGTTGTCAAAGCTAGGATGGCCGAGCTACAAGATCAATTGGTTAAAATTATGAAGACCCAGTTGATTCAAATTCTAGAGATCATCAACAATGCTAATGAGGCATCTCCCATTGACATAAGAAAGAAGGAAAAGGCAGCATTAACAAGGAGCATGTCTACTGATAGAGATCGAATGAAAAATGAGAGATCAATCCCTATTCTACAAGACCAACCGAACCATGTGCTATCTAAGTGGAGCAATAAGAGAGGCTATCACCCTAGTATGTAATGTCAAAGAGAAAAAGGAGGTGTTGAGGAAAATGCAACAACTGAGCCTACAAAGAAGCGTAAATTTTCAAACTTAAGGGAGCCTTTGTCAAAGATGCTAGAAAATCTAATGAAAATGGATTTACTACAACCATTGGCACCTCGGCCTCTACATAAGCCTCTACCGCCAAATTTTGATGCCAAGGTCTTCTGTCAATTCCATCAAATGCAAGGGCATGAGACAGATAAATGTGTTCGATTAAGGCATGAAATCCAAGATTTAATTGACAGTGGAAAGCTGCTTGAACCTGATAAGCCCAACACTAATAATAATCCTCAGCCTAAAATTGGAAGGGCATCATCACTTACAACCTTCATGAAGAGTTTTATCTTGTCACCTTGTCATGATATGGATAGAGAAGCTGCTAAAGATGATATGCTACTAAGCAAGCTTGGACTAACTGTGGATGATGAAGCAATGATCCTTGATGATGGAAAAAATTCGTGCCCTTTAGATATCTAAATAAATGGAGTGTCTTTGACTCCAATTCAACAAACTTTCCTTAGCTTGAATGTTGCTTTTCAATTTTGCTTTCTTTAATGTTTTGGAACTATCATGTTTTTCAAATTTAAATTTGTTTAAATAAATTACTTTCATCAAAATTTTGTTGGTCTTTGTTCATTTTGGTGCTCAACCAATGAGGAATTTAGCTTGATGTTTATAAATTAATGTGCCTAGGCATCATGACTCGAATGACTTTACTAGATGAGGGAATTACTTTATAGCATTGAGTTGTGTATGCTTACTTAGAGAGGGCTCCTGCATAATTATCTTTGTCTAGGGCTTAGTCAGTCTTAGAACATGCTTTGACAAACTTTCGAGGTGAAATTGAACTCTGCTTATTTAAGGGAGAAATGATCTAGGCATTGTTTGATAAGCCAACAACTAGTATCCACCCTATTAAATATCAATCCCTAGTTGTCCCTTTGAGCCTTCATAAAATTTTAGCTTTCTTTTCATTGGCATATAACCTCAACAACCTATCTTGAGCTGTTGTGATACTTTTGACAAGTCTTATGATCACTAAGATGAATAGGCAAGAAGATCAAAGAAAGCAATGATTAATCAAGATCATGTGGATAGTTGAAGTTCTCAAGACCATAAGGGTAGTTGAAGTTCTCCTATATATCAAGACAATATCAGAGTAACAAATGATTTATCCCTATTAAAGAAGATTTATGTTACTCCACTCATCCATTATTGGAAGCCTAAGTTGGTACAAATAAGACAACTCTGTTTGAGCTAGAACCAAAAACAAAAAATGAGAGAAAGAAAGAAAAACAAGAAAAAAAATCAATAATAAAAGAAAGGAAAAAAAAACCCAAAATGGTTCAAAAAGCCAACTGAGTTCTCTTTTACCTAAAGCAGCAAAAGGATTCTATTTGGTTCATAAAGACTTTTTTTTAGTTGGTCCAACCCAACCAAAGATTCAATTAAAATTGGAGAAAAGGAGGAAGACCACCCAGTTCTTGAAAGTTCTATAGTCCAACAAGAAAAAGGACAAAAAGAGAAAGAAAAGGGAAGAGTAAGAGAAATAAAGAAAAGGGAGAAGAAGAAAAGAAATGAATTTGGGAACCAAACTTTTTGCAAGGGCAAAAACTGTCCTAGTAAGATCCAAATTAATGCTAAGAAGATAGAAGAAATTTGGAGTCTGGCAAGGTTGCCTCCAAGCTGCCTAAAATTCCAAAAGGAAATTTGTAGTGTGAAGGTTTGTCCATTGTGTCACACCAGCTCCAATCTCAAAATGGCCTTCACTTAAGCCTGTTTCCCTCATAGACCCCATTTTAAGCCTATCAAAGACCTGTTGATCTCTCTTGGTAGGTAGAGTCTATTAGTGGAGATAGTTTGGATAAGCATGCATATGAGATAGACAATATTTAAACTCAAATGAGACCTTTGGCCAAGTAATGTGTATGTGCCTATCTGAAGTGCAACAGTTCTTGCTTAAATAGAAATGATTCCTGAGTTTAAGTACGGTAACTAGGGTTGTCATGTTATAGATATGTTAGTTTGGAAAATCAAGTCCTGAGGTATATTGACATTGATTTGGCAAAGCCAACATTTGATTTCAAAATGAAAAATTTGAAAATTTCAAAAAAAAAATGTTTTGTCATAACAAAGCCTTCAAGTTAAGGGAAGCATGTTGAACCTCCAAAGGACACATTGAGCAAAGAAAATTATTATTGGCAAAGTTATGAAGAAACTACCAACTGACATGCTGAAATATAGCTTGAAATAGATGAATCCCTGACTCTGCAACTTGGGATCTCCACCACTCATGTTTTCAACATCTTGAAGATAAAAGCCACAAATACAAAGCTTTCGATCATTATAATGCAAGACTTGAACAAGCGTCAAAATGGAACCAATGAGAATACTTCTGCTGATCGCCTCGTTCTATGAGTCATGGAACCACTGTAAGTATTATTCATACATATCATGCATACATGAGCATATCACATCGCACTTTCTTATCTTGTGTTGTCTATTTTTTGGCAAAATGAATAGCAAACACCTTATAAAGAAGATATCAAATCAAGGGGGGCATAGAAAGCCCATTGCTTGAGAAAGCTCCAGTAATTTGCAAAGAGAAGAAATACGTGCTTGTGCGAAGAACTAGACGGCAAAAACATCAATCAAAGCTTGCATAGAAAAATCATTAGGGGGGTAAGAAGAGGGTATAAGGTCCAATTAAAAATAGCTAAATCTTTGCAAAAAGGAAGAAAAAAGAATGGAACAATTAGAACTCTCAAAAGAATGAAGGTGCAAAAGACGAAAGATCAATCGAGCTAAAAGAGCTGAAGCCAGGATAGAGACCCGACCTCTAATGGATAAAGATCAATGTTTCGAGGGTAAAGACCCGATGTCAAAAGATGAAGATTCATTTTCAAGGGTGAAGACCCGATCTCAAAGGATGAAGATCCATTTTCAAGGGTGAAGACCCGATCTCAAAGGATGAAGATCCATTTTCAAGGGTGAAGACCCGATCTCAAAGGATGAAGATCCATTTTCAAGGGTGAAGGCCCGATCTCAAAGGATGAAGATCCATTTTCAAGGGTGAAGGCCCGATCTCAAAGGATGAAGATCCATTTTCAAGGGTGAAGACCCGATCTCAAAGGATGAAGATCCATTTGCAAGGGTGAGGACCCGATCTCAAAGAATAAAGATCAATTTTTCAAGGGTAAAGACCCGATGTCAAAAGATGAAGATTCATTTTCAAGGATCCATTATCAAGGGTGAAGACCCGATCTCAAAGGATGAAGATCCATTTGCAAGGGTGAAAACCTTATCTCAAGGGATGAAGATCCATTTTCAAGGGTAAAGACCCAATCTCCAAGGATGAAGATCCATTCTGAGGGTGAAGAATCACAATGCATAAAACAGCCAGAGCAGTCAGGCTTCCCAACTAAAAGGTTAGTAAAATCAAATCAATCTCAGGTCCAAGTACCCAAAACAAATTTAATTCGCCATCTCAAAAATTAATTCTTTTTGCTTTTCACTCTTTTTCACTGAGGTTTCAGATCATTCAAGCAGGGGGAAAATTGTAGACCCTCAATTTTTGACCCGATCCGATCCAATATGCTTTATTTAGTCCAAAATGATTTTTGTTGTTTAATTGGTCCAAAATAATTTTAATTAAATAATTTTTAAATTAGTATCTAATTAATAAAAAATGAAAATAAACAAATAAAAATTAAAAATAAAAATTGGAGTAAAAAAAAATTGGCAGCGAAAAGTGGTCACGCTGGCCCGTCGGGTGGTTGCGCGGGCCCGTCGGGCCAACAGTAGCTCGCCCGCAGGATTTTCCTGCGGGCTGGCACGCCCACGGGCCCGTCGCAAGAATTTTTGCCAGCGCAAATTTTTCTGATGCAATTTTTAGAATTCTAATCCAATTAGGTTTTAATTTCTTTTTTTATTATTATTACTTACCTTAATTAATTAGGAATAAACAACCTAAAAACCACTATAAATAGGGACCAATTAAACCAAATCAAGGGAGGAAAGAAAAATACACAAAGACTTTAGGATTTGAAACCAAATCAAGGAAGGAAAAGGAAAAACTCAATTCAGGATATTAATAGCAGCAGTAGCACGGCAGAAACAGAAAAGGAGGAGGCAATCAAAGCTTGTCTTTGGAGCTAGTTCATCCAAGAAGAGTTATTTTTTGGAGAAACAACAAAAGAAGGTATGTTTTAATTCTTTTGATTTATGTTTTACAATAACAAAATCCACAAAATTTAAGTTTTTTTTAAAATCAAAATCTTAGAGCTTTAATTTAATTTTTCCAAGATTAGAACATTAAAAACGTGACCTTCTTTTCTAGAAAGACTTAAAATTGTTATTTTTTCTTCTTAAAAATCTTTAAACTTTAATTGAACATATTTTTCAACAAAATCAAAATCAAATTCTATTTCTATTAAAATTTTAAATTAGGTTCTTTTTCATTCAAAAAACCTTAAAAAATATCTTTTCTACTTATAAAAACTTCAATCCATGTGTTTAAATTCATAAAATCTCATAAAATATCTAATTGCTATTTAAAACTCTAATTTAAATACTTTGGCCGAGAACCCCAAATTGAAAGCCTAAAATCCAAAAATCATCTTTTAAACCTAAAATAATGAACCCTAACCCTTTAAAACCTTAAACCCTAACTTTTTCTAAACTTTAAACCCTTTAAAACATAAAAAACATAAAAACATAAAAAAAGTCAAAAAAGTCACAGTAGCTTAAATCATTATTTAAAATCATTGAATTAAAAATATTTCAAAAGTGTCTAAAACTCAAGTTTTATTATTTCATCATTCAAATCTTAATTGGTTTAATCAAAGTGTCTTGCTAACCTTTAAAAAACATAAAACCTAATCTATTTTAATTACCTAAAAAGTCATAGTAGCTTAAACTTTAGAATTTCCAAAGCCTTAACACATGAGATAAATAACCCTAAATAGAAATAGTAGCTATACTTGAACTTTTATTTGTTTTATTCAATTCCATATTTATTTATACCTTGATTTATTTCTTATGCTTTAATTTATTTAATTTTAATACTTGATTTATTTAATTTATCATGGATGGATGTTTGTTTTATATTTTGGTTAATACTTTTAATGAATGATTTATTTATGATGGATGATTATTTACTTTTATCAATCAATTTAGACTTCCAAAAGTTGTAAGAGGTATGTTTCCACTTGTTGGGTACCTCATTAGTTAAACATCATGTAATTTAATTTTCTTTTCTATTTTAGAACTTATGTAAAGGGCATGTTTCTACCTTTTGGTGGGTGTCCTATCTAGGCATGTTATGTAAGGACATGTTTCCATCCTTGGATGGGTGTCCATTTATTTATTTTGTTTTGTTTGGACATTGCTTTGATTTTAATATAATGATGCTTTCTTTATATTGTATGTAGTATGGATAATGTTATTATACTTAAGAATTTTATAATATTAAGACCTGTAAAGGAGGCCGGTTCCAATGAATCGGGCGTTGTGGGGGTGCTGGGCCATTTCTCACCTTCCCCACACGTACCCAACTTTCCGAACCCATAAGGGGGTTGGGGATTCCTTAGGAATTGAGTCATCCACCCCTTTCTTTTTCCCGGCATGTCCGGGTGGCGACTCCATTTTCTCCGGACTTAGGTTCGTGTTCTCTAAGGCCCCGAGCCTAAACAGTGCCGAAGTCGCAAGAACCATTCCACCGGGAGTGGGGGCGAAAATCCCCGCTCACAGCAAGCAACACGGCCAAGCCACTGGCCGTGTCCCATCCTAAGCCTAGAACAAAGAAAAAAAAAAGAAAAGACATAGAAGCCGACACACCCAGGAGACACGGCCAAGCCACTGGCCGTGTCACTCCCATCTTCAAAGAACAAAGAAGACCCCGATCTCCAAGGATGAAGATCCATTTTCAAGGATGAAGACCCGATCTCCGAGGGTGAAGATCCATTCTGAGGGTGAAGAATCACAATGCATAGAACATTCGGAGTAGTCAGACTTCTGAACTGATAAAAGGTTAGTCAAATTCATTCTCGAGTCCAAGTACCCAAATCAATTCAAGCTCGGGTCCAAGTACCGAATCTCGAATCCAAGTGCCCAATCTTGGGTCCAAGTACCCAAAGCAAATCAATTTAGGGCCGATATCCCAATATAGTTAGGATCGAGTATCCCAATCCAGTTTAAGATCGAGTGTCCAAATATAGTTAGAATCGAGTATCCAAATCCAGTTTAGGATCGAGTATCCGAATCCAGATAGGATCGAGTATCCGAGTCTAGTTTAGGATCGAGTATCCAAATCTATCGGGTCCAGAACCCAAAATTTTCCTTAGGTTCTGAACATAGAATCTCCCTTGAGTCCAGAACTCGAACCGGGTCCAGAACCCACATTTTCCTTAGGTCTAGAACCTAGAATTATCCTTGAGTCCAGAACTCGAACCGGGTCTAGAACCCAAATTTTCCTTAGGTCCAGAACCTAGAATTATCCTTGAGTCTAGAACTTGAACCGGTCCAGAACCCAAATTTTTCTTAGGTCAAGAACCTAGAATTATCCTTGAGTCCAGAACTCGAACCGGGTCCAGAACCAAAAATTTTCCTTAGGTCGAGAACCTAAAATTATCCTTGAGTCCAGAACTCGAACCGGGTCCAGAACCCAAATTTTTCTTTAGGTCCAAAACCTAGAATCATCCTTGAGTCCAGAACACGAACTGGGTCCAGAACCCAAATTTTTCTTAGGTCTAGAACCTAGAATTATCCTTGAGTCCAGAACTCGAACCAGGTCTAGAACTCAAACTTTCCTTAGGTCTAGAACCTAGAATTTACCCTTGAGTCCAGAACTCAAACTGGGTCCAGAACCCAAAACCTCAACCGTTTCATCAAAAATTAAGTCTTATTGCTTTTCACTCTCTTTCACTAAGGTTTCAGATTATTCAAGCAGGGGGCAAACTGTAGACCCTTAATTTTGACCCAATCCGGTCTAATATGTTTTATTTAGTCCAAAATGATTTTTGTTGTCTAATTGGCCCAAAATAATTTTTGTTAAATAATTTTTGCTTTAGCTTCTAATTTTAATTAATAACAAATAAAAAAAAATTAGAGTCAGAAAAATCGGCAGCCAAAAAACAGTCGCACGGGCCCGTGGGCAATTTCGCCCGCAGGAATTAATCACTGTGCTATGAGCGAAATAGAATTTCTATTTCGCCAGCAAGAAAATCCTGTGGGCGAAATAGCTTGCCCGCAGGCCCACCGACCCCGCCACTGTAGCAGTTTTCTGCGGCAGAATTTTTTTGCCAGCGCATTTTTCCTGCGGCAATTTTTTCGGCAGCGCAAATTTTTGACGCAAATTTTTTGAAACCTAATCCAATTAGGTTTCGGTTACTTTTTTTTTATTAATATTACTTGCCTTAACTAATTAGGATTAAACTACATCAAAACCTTATAAATAAGGATCAAAGGCAACCAAATTAAAGGTGGAAAAAAATTGGCAGTAGCTTGGAAAATTGGAAATCAAATCAAGGAAGGAAAAGCAATAATTCAATTCAATTGATTTTTAAAGGAGCAGCAGCACGATTTAAAGAATTGAAAGGCAAAAAAGACTTGTTTTTGGAGCTAGTTTATCCAAGAAGAATTGTTTTTGGAGGAATCATCAAAAGAAGGTATGTGTTAATTGATTTTCTTTAATTTTTTTTCACAGTAGCTAAAACTAGGATTTTTGTGTTTTTCAAAAGTTAAAATCTTAGAACTTTAATTTAGTTTTCCAAAGTTAAAAACACTAAAACGTTACTTTATTTTCCAAAAAGTCTTAAAATTGTTATTTTTTCTTCTTAAAAACCTTAAAACTCTAATTGAACATATTCTTCAACAAAACCAAAATTTGATTCTGTTTCTTTCAAAATTTTAAACTAGGTTCTATTTCATTCAAATAGCCTTAAAAAAACATCTTTTCTACTTATAAAAACTTCAATCCATTTGTTTAAATTCATAAAACTTCATAAAATTATCAAATTGATTTCTAAAATCCTAATTCAAATCTTTTACCCGAGACCCTAATTCTAAAACACTAAAACCCTAATTCAACTTTTAAACCTAAAATAGTAAACCCTAACCCATTTAAAACCTTAAATCCTAATTTTTTCTAAGCTCTAATCCTTTAAAACATTAAAAACCATAATAACACAAATATTCTAAAATTACACAGTAGCTTGAAATCACCATTTAAAACCACAAATCAAAACAATTTTAAAGTGTCTAAAACCCTAGTTTCATGATTTCGTCATTCAAACCTTAATTTTGTTAATCAAAGAGTCTTACCAACCTTTTAAAACATAAAACCCTAATCTATTTTAATTCCAAAAAAGTCATAGTAGCTATAATTGGACTTTTATTTGCTTTATTTAATTCCATATTTGATTTTGCTTTGATTTAACTCTTATGCTTTAATTTATTTAATTTCAATACTTGATTTATTTAATTTATCATGGATGAATGTTTATTTTATATTTTTAGCTTTGATGAATGATTTATTTATGATGAATGATTATTTAATTTTATCAATTAATTTAGACTTCCAAACGTTGAAAGAGGTATGTTTTCACTTGGTGGGTACCTCATTAGTTAAATATCATGTAATTTAATTTGCTTTTTTTTTATTTTAGAACCTATGTAAAGGGCATGTTTCTACCTTTTGGTGGGTGTCCTATCTAGGCTTATGATGTAAGGACATGTTTCCATCCTTGGATAGGTGTCCATTTATTTGCTTTGTTTGGACGTTGCTTTGATTTTAATATAATGATGCTTTCTTTTATTTATTGTGTGTAATATGGATAATGTTGTTATGTTTAAGAATTTTATAATATTAAGACTTGTAAAGGAGGCCGGTTCCAATGAACCGGGAGTTTTGGGGGTGCTGGGCCATTTCTCACCTTCCCCATACGTACCCAACTTTTCGAACCCATTAAGGGGTTGAGGATTCCTTAGGAATCGAGTCATCCACCCCTTTCTTTTTCCCGACCTGTCCGGATGGCGACTCCATTTTCTCCGGACTTAGGTCCGTATTCTCTAAGGCCCCAAACCTAAACAGTGCCAAAGTCACAAGAACCATTCCACCAGGAGTGGGGGGCAAAAATCCCCGCTCATAGTTACTTTAATGGAAGTTGAGTCCATTAGACAAAGGCCAAATGAGAATTTTGTGGACTATGTGAAAAGGTAGAGAAATAAGGCTGCTTTGCTCAAGAAGAGGCCCGATGAATCTGATCAAATAAGGATGATTGTGAGAAGGGTATTGCCTAGTCTTTGTGAAAGGATGTCTCATACACTCATCCGTGACTTCAAAGATCTTCTCCAAGCTAGACTGCAAATTGAAGAATAGGAAAGGGAGAAGAGCCATTTTTGGCAAGAAGGAATGAGAAAGGAAATTATCAGCCTAGTAATCAAAGTACACAAAAGGAAGCTAATGTTAATGCCACTAGTCAAGGAGGAATAAGGCAGTTTTCAGAATTAGGGAAGCCAATGTCTTGGGTTCTCAATAAGCTATAAAAGAAGGGATTGTTACAACCCTTGACTCCTCGTCCTTTGCCTAATCCTCTTCCATCTAACTTTGATACTAATGCATTTTGCCAATTCCATCAAAGGCCTGGACACGAGATGGACAATTGTATGAAGTTGAGGCATGAGATCTAGAATCTAATCGATAGTGGAAAGCTACCTGAGCCAGATAAGCCTAATACCAAGAACAATCCTTTGCCTAAATTTGGAAGAGTGCCACCACCAGCAACCTTCATGGTAGGAAAAGGATTGGAAGAAGATTTTATTTTATCATCCTTTCATGATGGAAATATTGAAGATGTGAAAGGAAAAGAAGCTTAAACTCAACAAACTTTCCTTAGCTTGAATGTTGCTTTTAAATTTTACTTTCTTTAATATTTAATTGGAACTATCGTGTTTTTCAAATTTAAATTTGTTTGAATAAATTACTTTTATAAAAAATTTTGTTGGTCTTTGCTCATTTTGGTGCTCAACCGATGAGGAATCTAGCTTGATGTTCATATATTAATGTGTCTAGGCATCATGATTTGAATGACTTTACTAGATGAGGGAATTGCTCTATAGCATTGAGTTGTGTATGCTTACTTAGAGAGGGCTCCTGTATAATTACCTTTCTCTAGGTCCTAGTCAGTCTTAGAACATGCTTTGACAAACTTTCGAGGCAAAATTGAACTCTGCTTATTTAAGAGAGAGATGATCTAGGCATTGTTTGATGAGCCAATAACTAGTATCCACTCAATTAGATATCAATCCCTAGTTGTCCCTTTAAGCCTTCATAAAATTTTAGCTTTCTTTTCATTGGCTTACAAACCCCAATAACCTACCCTGAGCAGTTGTGATACTTTTGACAAGTCTTATGATCACTAAGATGAAGAGGCAAGAAGATCAAAGAAAGAAATGAATTGTCAAGACCATGAAGACAGTTGAAGTTCTCAAGACCATAAGGGTAGTTGAAGTTTTCCTAATATCTCCAATATATCAAGACAACATTAGAGTAACAAATGATTCATCCCTGTTAAAGAAGATTTATGTCACTCCACTCATCCATTATTGGAAACCTAAGTTGGTACAAACATGATAACTCTTTTAGAGCTAGAAAAAAGAAGAAGAAAGAAGAAGAAAAAAGAAGAAGAAAAAAAAGAAGAAAAAAGAGACAAAAAAAAGAGAAAAGAAAAAAAGAGAAAAAAAAGAAAGATAAAACCTAAAAAGGCGGTTCAGAAAGCCAACTGAGTTCTCTTTTACCTAAAGTAGCAAAAGGCTTCCATTTGGTTTATAAGGACATTTTGACTTTAATCGGTCCAACCCAACCAAAGATTCAATCGAAATTGGAGAAAAAAGGAGGAAGACCATCCAGTTCTTGAAAGTTCTGTACTTGATAGTCCTACAAGGAAGAAGGATAAAATGATAAAATGCTTAAAGAAAGAGAAGAGTAAGAAAAATAAAAAGAAAGAAAGGGAGAAGAAGAAAAGAAACAAATTTGGGTACCAAACTTTTTGCAAAGGCAATGACTATCCCAATCAAGATTCAGGTTAACGCCAAAAAGAAATAAGAATGTTCAAAGCTCTATCTTTTCATGCTCCCAACTGTCTAAAGTTCCAACAAGTAGTTTGTAGTGTAAAGGTTTGTCCATTGTGTCACATCAGCTCCTATCTCAAAATGGCCTTCATTTAAACCCTTGTCCCTTATAGACCCCATTTCAAGCCTATTAAAGACCTATTGATCTCTCTTGGTAGGTAGCGTCTATTAGTGGAGATAGTTTGAATTAGCATGCATATGAGATAGATACTATTTAAACTCAATGAGACCTTTGGCCAAGTAAAGTGTATGTGCCTATCTGAAGTGCAACAGTTCTTACTTAAATAGAAATAATTCCTGAGTTTAGTATGGTAACTAGGGCTATAATGTTATAGATATGTTAATTTAAAAGTCGAGTCTTGAGGTACTATGGCACTGATTTGACAAAGCCACTGTATCTAATTTAAAAAAAAAGTGTACAAAACAAAAATTATTATTATCATTACCATTTTTGGCTTAATTACAAGTTTTTATTACAAGTTTTATATTTTCATCACTAAGAAGGTGGTGGTAGGTCATCAAATAAAGCTCTGAAAAAATCATCGCCTGTCGGAGGAGGAGGCAAATCACTCGTCCCGAGTCCGCCCGAAGCAGGAGCACCAAAATCCCTATTACCTTGGAGTTTCGATCTGTAATGGTCCTCATCAGAGGTAGATGAAAGGATCTCATGGTGATCAGTTTGGGGGCCTCTAGATGAAGAAGCATCAGGATCCCTCATCCCCTGAAATCGAAAGTCTCGAAAATTTTGTTCTGATTGATGGTACAAATTTTCAAAATGGGAAACCTGCTGACGACTAGCGGGCAACTCTTCTTGAAGTTTCTTATTTTGTTCTTCAAGCATCCACTATGATCCAAAAAGGAAAAAAATAAGAGCATACATAATCATGAATACATATAGCATAAGTTATCATGGAACAAGAAAACTTAACAGGTAATTCATATCAATACCCTGTGGATGAGATGGTATATCTAGTGGACTATAATGAACAAATGAAGAAGCAGTAAAAGAAGGTCCAGCCTCATGATCAAATGAGCCAGCAACCTACAACAATTATTAAAAAAGTCAAAACAAGTTAAGAAAGAAGTGATTACAATGAAAAAATGGTAAAAGTGTACCTGAGAAGTGCTAGCCCCGAGATGTGGAACAAACTCTCCTCCCTCTCCATGATGTTCCTCTTCATCTCTATCCTCATTTTCTTCAGGAATTTCCCGTACACCAGCAGGAGATACATCAAAGTTTAAGAGCCCTATTTGAATAAAATGGGCATAAGATGCACCCGGTGGATAGAGAAATGTTTAAACATCATAACTGTGCCGGGTCCACACAGTGTGGGGTCCCACACAGTGTCATATCAGACAATGAGGTATAGTTTTAAGATGCAGTTAAGGACTTATTCTCAAAGTACCAAATCCATCATCATCGATCCTCCCCTTATAGACAGAAGACTAATGGTGCAGTAGAAGTAACAAACAAGACAATTAAGCAGATCTTGTCCAAGATGACCAAGACATACAGGGATTGGTTGGAGATGCTTCCTTTTGCTTTTTGGGGATACAGAACAAGTGTACGAATGCCAACTGAAATGACACCATTCTCTTTAGTTTACAGGATAGAGGTAGTGTTGCCAATTGAAATTGAGATCAAGTCATTAAGAGTGGTCTTAGAAGTTGAATTGCCAGAGACGAAGTGGGTAGTAAGCAGATACACACAGTTAGCTTTACTAGAAGACAGGAAGTTAAAAGCATTGTATCATCATCAACTGTATCAAAGGAAGATAGCCAGGGCCTATAATAGAAGGGTTAAGATTAGAAAGCTCAGAGTTGGTGACTTAGTGTTGAAGCAATGTAAACCTAATGTATCTAAACCAAGAGGGAAATTTAGGCCTAGTTGGGAAGGATCATATGTTGTGAAACAAGTCATGAACAAGGGCGTAGTCAAGTTATCAAACATGGATAGGAATGAGTTACTGAGCCAGTGAACATTGACAAGTTGAAGAGGTTTTATGTATAAAAAAAGAGCTTGCTAGGTTGAAAATCCAAAAGGGTGGCCTAGGCAAAAATTAGAGCAGTCCGCTAGTTCCAAAAACCCAAAAGAGCTAGTTGGCGATAGGAGTGATCTTATGTATGTTGGCTTTATGTTTGGTTGTTTCCTAATTTAATAAAATAGAATTAATATTAAAATTATTTTATGTGCACTGTTTTAGTTTTTGACCAAATATGGATTAAATAAGTAAACATAATAGTGAAAGGCGATGACAAGTTATAAAAGGAAAAGATACATCTCTTATTATTACTTTCATTATTTTTTCATCCTAACAATATTCTTTCTAAAGAAATTGACAAATGTAAGCTCTATGGTAGATGATAAATGTAGTGTGCAGGCCAGCTTTGCTTCAGCCGACCCAAGAAGGCTTCAGTCAGACAAGGCATGTCTAAGTCAGGAGTAAACTCAAAACCTCGAGGCTCGGCTCTATACTTACAATCAAGCCGGCGAGGATCATAGCAATTATCTCGACAAAGAGCAGCAAGAGGAACTTACATCAAATATTTCCGAATGGTGATACGAGAAATCTTCCACCAAGGTACTAACCAACGGATGTTGACTACAGCACGAGAATGGATCCAGTCAACCCAACCAACATATGAAGAAGCATGATGAAGTGGTTTTCTAGCAGAATGATGTCACAATAGGTATCTAGTAAAATCCATGGATGGAGTGTCGAGCAAGTAGAGGAGCTCCTAAATCCAAATCTATAAGCAAAAGAAAGAATAAAAAAAGAGCCCGTTAGGTCAAAAATCTACAAGGACCACTTAAGAAAAAATTAGTGCGGTTCGCTAGTTTCGGAAACCCACAAGGGCAATCTAGGCAAAAATTAGAACCAACATAAAAAAAAAGAAGAAGAGAGGTCCGCTAAGTTGAAAACCTACAAGGGCGGCTTAGGCGAAAATTAGGACAGCTCGCTAGTTCTGAAAACCCTCAAGGGCAGACTAGGCAAAAATTAGAGTAATAAATAAAACCTAAATTGAAAACCTAAAAGGGTAGTTTAGATAGTTACCTGAAGCAACAAGGGACTCCCAGCTAATCTCCTCGAAGATTCTGATTTAAATTGGTCCAATCCAACTAAAGTCTCAGATAAAATCACAGGTATCGACAAAAAGCCTCCTTCTATTTAGTCCATGATATCTAATACTCGTGGATCAATGTGTCCATTGGAAGAAACAAGCAAGAATTGGCCAAGCAAGCACAAAAAAAGCATACGTCCCCATGCCCTGGTAGAAGCCAAATGAGAAATGCAAAAGTCAATCAAAGGACCAAGCAAAATTTTCTCACCTCTTGTCAACTATAGAACTTCGAGCTTTGAATGTTGAAGCAACATTTGCATCTTTTGTTGAGTTTTGGAAGTCAATATAGGCAATGCCATTAGTTGATTACTTGGATATCCAAGGATGGCCTCAAATTCTTCAATCATGGGACATATCTCAAATTCTTCAATCATGAGACATATCTCAAATTCATTTACCTTGAATGTTCTAGAACTCACATCCCAAAAGGAAACCATAACATGTAGAAAAGAATAGTCCAATTTAATATTTTGAAAGCATTTCAAAGTATTAATTTGAAACCAAGATATTTGCTCCCAATGAATAGCTTTCACGGCTTTAAATAAACTCTTGATCTTTTTCAAATTAAGTTTCGTCATTGTTAAAGTTAAAAAAGAAAATTGAAAATTGTTGAAAGGAATTCTTTTGTGCTAGAGTAAAATTCGTGGGGGATTTTCTATTGGCTTCTTTTGAATTGGGATATAAAAGAAGACTTATATAAGAATTTTCTAAACCAAAGTTGACAAGGAATGTGTAAAACAAAGACATGCAAGGAAAATATTTACGTTGCAACGGTTGAGGAATTGTTGCACTCCCATTAGCTTTTGGTTTTTGTAAAACTATGCCAATTTTGGACTCTGAATTGAAAAACAAATGCTTTTGCATTGACTATAATAATAGTGATAAAAAAGTCAAAAGTTGCAGTAAAAGTAAAAGTCACTATTATCATTATTTTTATTTATTTATTTTGTTATTATTAATAATACAATACTTTCTTAATTGATACAATGATGGATCATTGATGAGAAGGAAGCATATCATTCATGCTTTCAATAATCATCATCTGAATTAGATGAAAGGATCTCATGATCATCAGTTTGGGGTCTCCTAGAAGATAAAGCACCAGGATCTATGATTCCCTGAAACCGGTAGTCCCGAAAGTTTTGCTTAGACTGATGATACAATCTTTCAAGAAGGGTCACCTGTTGGCGGTTAGCAGCTAATTCTTCTTGCAATTTCTTATTTTACTCCTCAAGCATCCCTTGTGAGTCAAAAAAGGAAGGGTAAGAGCATACATAATCATGCATACATATAGCATAAATTATCATGGAATAGGATAACCTACCAAGTAACTTAAATCAGTGCCTTGCGGATGAGATGGCATTTTCGGTTGGTAAAAAGGCGCAAATGGAGGGGTGCCAGAGGAAGGTCTAGCCTCATGACCAGATTAGTCGATAACCTAAAAAAAATCAAAACGGTCAAAACAAGTTAAAAAAAGGCAATTGCAATGACCAATTGATGAAAGTTTACTTGAGAGGTGCTAGCCCCAAGATGAGGGATGGACCTTCTTCCTTCTCCATCATACTCCTCTTCATCACTATCATCAGGAATTCCTCGAGCACCAATAGGAGATACATCAAAGTTTAAGAGCCATATTTTAATAAATTGAACATATGACACACCCAGTGGATGGAGATAGGTGTCAACATCATAACCATTTTGAGCTAACAGCCACGCATTCTCCGGCATTGAGGTAATATTTAAAGTATACGTCGGGCAGTCCATGGGGATCCTCCATCACTTGGGACCAAGGAACCACTCATACACCCTTTCCCCAAGGAACTAGCTACTGGACATAGGATCAACAATGATTTTGCAGGTATGTTGGCAAGGCAGTGCAACATTCATGGAAGGAGTCCAGTTCACCCTCTCAGCAGCATACCACCAAGCCAAATCGACCTACAAGATGTCAAAAAGATAAGTAAATTTTTACATAAAATTTAAAGAATGGTAACATTATTTTACCTGGTCCCAGGTTAAGCAACTCAAGTGATAGCGCTGGGTATGCACATGGTGAAAGCCGAAAACTGCCACACGATCAGATAACCAAAGATTTAACCTGGGATACCCGACTCTCTCTTGAGGAATATTAGGCACCCTCACAAGATTGTGCATGTATGCCCATACCTGCAATAGTAATGAGAATCAAATTCATACACGTATATGAATGGAATTGACAATGATGGGAGAAAGTACCTCGACGATCACCATGAAGCCAATAAAAGATTACTTATTCCTACAAATCTTGTCTAAGCCATGATAGAGACAGGCAAGGCCAACTTCACCCCAGTCGTAAAGTGGCATTAGGACCATATTGGCAAGGTCCCTTAACATCGATAAATATATGGAGGATTAGATGCTACAGAAAATAGTCGACCCAAGCAGATACAACAAAAATCCTCGAGCATATTGCTTGGCTGTTTCTCTATGAACCCATCCATCATAGCTCATCCAATAACTACGAATCGACTCAATTTTTATCTTAAAGGTCCCCTTTAGTGACGGTTCCATACCAATTAATTGTTGAATTTCTTCGTGTGTTAGGATATCATTGGTAAGAGGGACCGGAAGGCCATAGAACCAGATACCAGTTATGGCTGTAAAATTGACTGGGCCAATAGTAGGTGAAAAGTATGGTCGTGTCCATCCACCGCTCTGACAATGCTTGAACTACACTCCTATCTATCAAACGCTCTTCAGATGGTAATTGCAGAATGAAGCTTTCAAAACCACACTTTCGAACGATCCATTTTACTCGAGATGGTGCTACGTCATAACATTGGCAGGCTGTATAGACACACCCTCCGCCCCATACAACACAATGATCATACTAATGTTAGTGTATGTGCCCTAGGCCATTTATTTGGATCTTTATGTTATATATACATTATTAATAAATGAGGTTTTATTATCATTATTGTTTGTTTGCATGTTACACAATTTTGATATTTGTCCCTGGTTTATTATTGTTATAGAGATAAAAAAATAATTCTTAACCAGTATGAACATTGATTTGATAATCATCAGATGGTTATGTGTATAGTGATACAAATCAATTTCATAGATACTTGTTAGAGAACAATGTATTGGATAGACCCATCACGAGATTATTACATGGGTTAGTGTCATAAGTAAATCTCATGATAGTTATGTATTAATTCTTTGACTTGAGATTGTCATAGTTTCCAATATAAGGACTATTATATTTTGACATGATCAAACATTATCCGTAACTGGATAGTAATAAAGGTTATGATCATATATGATAGAAATTATGTAGAGGATAATGAACAATCAAGATAGAATTTGTCCCTCTCTTTGAGAGAGATATCTTTTGGGCCCCTCGATAAGTGAGATTGTGAAATGCATGGCCGTGCTCAAATGAATTGATAGTGTGATCAATTTCATTTGTATTTATCAGTCTACTTGGAGATCGAGTAATCATAAGTTTGGACAATATAAGTATGACGTTGACCATGACTTATGTTCAAGCTAGATATCGTGTGACAAAGGGATTAATGCATATACTATTATTAGGCAAATTGGACATTCCTTATATTAATTGGGTAGTTGTAACGCCTTGCTGGAGGCCAATTATGACTTGTTGGTTTAATAGAGATTAAATTGACTGCCAATTAATATGGGCCTATCGGGTCACACACAAGAATGTGCTTTGGGCTGGATATAATATTAATAATATTAATATTAGATATTAATATTTATTAATATTATTATTTTCATTTATATATATATATATTATTAGATAATATATTCAGAATCCTAATTAAATTTGGATTCTGAATTTGACTTACCTTATCCAATTATATATATTATTAGATAATATATTTAGAATCCTAATTAGATTTGGATTCTGAATTTGACTTACCTTATCCAATTTCGAATTGGATTCTGGAGTGATTATATTCACTCCAGACGTTAAGTCTTGATATAGGTAACTTTAGAAAATAAAAATAGAACGAAAAAGAAACCCTAATACGTTTTAGAGAAAATGTTTTTCAGCCTTCGCCGTTGCAGAGAGCTAGCACTCCAGACGGTAGCATTCGTGTGGATACGCGATAGAGGGTGTTTCACGATCGAGGCATCTCTTCCAAACTGTGATTTCAAATCATCAACAGGTTAGTTCTTTGAACACTTTTGTCGAATTAAACGAACAGCATAGATCCTGATGGGAAATCAAAGATCAAAATTTTTTTTTCCGCTGCGTGTTTTGTTTGCAGTGATCTCCTTGATTTCCTAACAGTGGTATCAGAGCCACTTGTTGTTTTCGTTTAAGTTGAAAATGCCATGTTTATATGATTACATGAGATATATTGATTTCGTATGGCATGTTAATTATAAAACCTTAATTCGTTTTTCATATGATGAGAAAGGATTGTTTTTGGTTTCGTTTCTGTAAAACCCTAATTTGTTTTCCATATGATGAGAAAGGATTGGTGTTTTTAATTTCGTTTTCATGAGATGATCACGTATATATAATTGGTTTTCATATGATGAGAAAGGATTGTTTTTGGTTTCGTTTCTGTAAAACCCTAATTCATTTTTCATTTGATGAGAAAGGATTTGTGTTTTTAATTTCGTTTTCATGAGATGATCATGTATATATGATTGGTTGATTAAAATGATTTTCATATGATGAAAATGATTAATTTATATATGATATAAACATTTGGTAATGATTCTGTAATGGGTTGTACATATTCGAAATAAAACAGTAAGAAAGTTAATGAGATTAACGATTCTGTTTTAGGGTTTCGCCAAAGAAAAATGTTAATGAGATTAATGTTTCTATTTGGCTTCGAGGGGCACTGCCCCTCGACCCCGCCCAAAGGCTCTACCCCTTCGAAACTCCGCCCGCTGACCTGTCAGCGGGAGTCCCGCCTGTTAACCGGCTAGCGGGACCGCCGTATGTTCGCGCCCTATAGTTTGCTACCGTGACATTGAGAATGTCAATATATTTGTTTCTATTTAACATGTTGGTGATGAATATGTTATGTTTGTTTGATGTCTTGGCATGGTGCATAGCATGGCCTTATGACCTATGTGATTGGTTTATTCATATCTTAATTTTGGGTAAATACGGCTTGCGTGTCGTTTATTTTGTTGTAATTTATTTTACTAGTAGTTAGATTTTCTTTTATTGTAATAAATGAAGATTCAAGCTACAATGTTTATGATGGAGATTCATACCAAGGAGAAGATGGTTCCATGGTGATGGAAGCACAAGCTCAAGTTTTGAAGATATGTAACATTGCAAGTGTTGTAATAGATAGGTTTTTCACCTAGGGTTGCCTTTATGATCTTCATTTGGTCTCTTGAAGATCATATTTAGTTTGGCCATGCTATGTCACGTTTACATATTTTGCCATTTGGTATATGATGCTTATGTGATAAATTATATATATGCATATAGGATGCTAAAATATAATGATATGTAATGCAAGACATGATAATAATTTAGTTGAACCCTTATTAATAATTTAAGTCTAAATGCCATCCACGTTTTGAACACCTATCAAAACTAAGATTGTATTAAAGTAGGTATTGCCAAAGCAATATGCTTTAAACATTCCTAGCTAAGTAGGATGAGTAATAGTGTTACTCATATGTTTTAAAATTGGTTAGACTTAATTAGGCTATCAAAATGGTTTTGGGCCTAAGGCATTAGATGGAATTCAACATGCTATGACATATGATGTCAATATTCCATAATTACTAAGAGTTACATGAGATGTAATTGGTAAAGATGTTACCTACCTAAATAACTTGATTTTAAGCGTCACGCCAAAGCTGAGTTTAGATTTAAGTGAAATACGGATCTTAGCCTACTAAAATTTTTCTTTAGAGGGTTATATTTTTAGTAGGAGTTTAAATAATTTTAACCTCATTATTAATTAAAATTTGACTTTGCATATTTATCAACAGATGGCTGCTAATAACAATTCCACCTTATCACTGCGATCTATCCTTGAGAAGGAAAAACTGAAAGAATGTGGGACTAATTTTGTTGACTGGTTTAGGAACCTAAGAATTGTTCTCAAACAAGAGAAAAAGTCCTACGTGCTTGATGAAGCTATCCCTGACCCACCTCCCGCTGATGCTTCTAATGCTGCTAAGAGTAAGCATAAGAAGCATGTGGATGATTCAAATAACATAGGATGTCTTATGTTGGCTACTATGTGTCCAGGACTTCAGAAGGATCTGGAACACTTAGAGGCTTATGAGATGAGTGTGCATCTCAAACAAGCTTTCCAACAACAGGCTAGGCAAGATAGGTTTAACACCGCTGTTGCATTATTTGACTGCAAAATGTCTGAAGGTGAATCTGTTAGTGCTCATGTTTTGAAGATGAAAGGCTATCTAGATCACCTTGCTAGACTTGGATATCCCCTGAGTTTAGAACTCTCCACGGATTTGATCCTACATTCATTGCCTAGCAGTTTCTCACAGTTTGTCATGAACTATAACATGAATGACATGGAGAAATCCATTCCTGAGCTACATGGTATGCTCAAAACTGCTGAGGGGAATATCAAAAAGCCTACCCAAATATTGAATGTCAATATTAAACAAATGAAAAAGAAAGCCAAATATACTAAAGGCAAGGGTAAGGCAAAAGGTGCTAAAGGGTACAAGTGACAAGCTAAACCAAAACCTGAACCTAAGGCTAAAGTTCCTAAGGAAGGGACTTGTTTCCATTACAACAAGCCTGGGCATTAGAAGAGAAATTGTCAACTCTATTTGGATGAGTTAAAGAAGTTGAAGGGTAGTGCGACTACATCTTCAGGTATTTATGTTATAGAAATTAATTTATCTATTCCTTCTTCCTGGGTATTAGATACCGGATGTGGATCTCATATTTGTACAAATATGCAGGGACTCAAAAGGAGTAGGATGCTGAAGAAGGGCGAAGTGGACCTACGTGTTAGCAATAGAGCAAGAGTTGCTGCTATAGCTGTAGGAACTTATGAACTTGTTATGCCCAATGGGTTTTTGTTAATTTTGAACAATTGCTTTTATGTTCCTACTATGAGTAGGAATCTTATTTCAGTATCTATTTTGGATGATGAAGGTTATTCATTTTTTATTAAGAATAAGAAATGTTTTATTTTTGATAAAAAAAATGATTTGCTTTATGGTATTGCAAATTCTTATAATGGCCTTTATATCCTTAATCTTGATGATTCTAATGGTAATGATATCTATAACATAACTTCTAAGAGAACTAAGCCAAATGAGTTAAACCCTACTTATTTATGGCATTGTCGCCTTAGCCATATCAATGAGAAACGCATTTCTAAGCTCCATCAAGATGGATTATTAGATTCATTTGATTTTGAATCATTTGAAACATGTGAGTCTTGTTTGCTTGGTAAGATGACAAAGGATCCTTTTACTGGGCATAGTGAAAGGGCTAATGATTTATTGGGCTTGATACATACAGATGTATGTGGTGCTTTCAGCATTAGTACCAGAGGAGGATTTCAATACTTCATTACTTTTACTGATGATTTCAGTAGGTATGGCTATGTCTACCTAATGAAACATAAGCATGAGTCTTTTGAAATGTTTAGAACTTTTCAAAATGAAGTACAAAATCAACTTGGTAAAACAATTAAACAACTTCTATCAGATTGAGATGGTGAATATTTGAGCCAAGAGTTTGATGATCATCTAAGGGATTGTGGAATTGTTTCACAACTTACTCCTCCAGGAACTCCACAGTGGAATGGAGTTTCTGAAAGGAGAAATCAAACTCTATTAGATATGGTTCGATCAATGATGAGTCAAGCGGATCTTCCTTTATCTTTTTGGGGTCATGCCTTGGAGACAGCTGCATTCATTCTGAATCGTGTACCATCTAAGGCGGTTGAAAAGACACCATATGAGATATGGACAGGTAAGACACCTAGTTTGTCTTTTCTTAAGATTTGGGGTTGTGAAGCTTATGTGAAAAGACCAGTTTCAGATAAGTTAGCTCCAAAGTCTATCAAATGTAATTTTGTGGGGTATCTTAAGGAAACTAAAGGATACTATTTCTATACTCCTTCAGAGAACAAAGTGTTTGTTGCTCGAAATGGGATCTTTTTGGAAAAGGAATTTCTTTCTAAGAGAACTAGTGGGAGTATAGTAGAACTTGAGGAAACTCAAGTACCACAAGAAATCATTGAGCTGTCTATAGAGCCTATTTCAGAACCACAAATAGTTGTGGAGTCTGAAGATGTAACACAAATCCCTCACAGGTCTGATAGGACACGTCGTCAGCTAGAGAGATATGGATTTCTTATGACTGATGATAGTGAAGTAATGCTCATAGATCAAGATGAGCCTACTACCTATCAAGAAGCTGTGTCAGGTCCAGATTCAGAAAAATGGCTTGGAGCCATGAAATCTAAGATGCAATCTATGTTTGACAACCAAGTTTGGTCTTTAATTGATCCTCCAGAGGGTATTAAGACTATTGGTTGCAAATGGGTTTTCAAGAAGAAAACTTACATGGATGGGAATGTGCAGACCTATAAAGCAAGGCTTGTTGCAAAAGGTTTCAAGCAAACTCATGGTATAGACTATGATGAAACCTTTTCACCAGTTGCTATGCTTAAGTCTGTTAGAATTCTCATTGCCATTGCAGCATACTATGATTATGAGATATGGCAAATGGATGTCAAAACCGCTTTCCTTAATGGAAACTTGCTTGAGGATGTGTATATGACACAACCTGGGGTTTTGTAAATCCTGAGAATTCTACAAAGGTTTGCAAGCTTCAAAGATCCATTTATGGATTGAAGCAAGCATCTCGAAGCTGGAATCTTCATTTTGATGAAACAGTTAGGAACTTTGGTTTCATCAAGAATGAAGATGAACCTTGTGTTTACAAGATGGTTAGTGGGAGTGCAGTCGTGTTTTTAGTCTTATATGTGGATGACATATTACTCATTGGGAATGATATCCCTACCTTGCAAAAGGTTAAGACTTGGTTAGGGAATTCTTTCTCAATGAAAGACTTAGGTGAGGCTGCCTATATCCTTGGTATAAAGATCTATATAGATAGATCTAGAAGGATAATTGGCCTGAGTCAAAGTACATACATAGATAACGTGTTGAAGAGGTTCAACATGCAAGATTCCAAAAAGGGATTCTTGCCTATGTCTCATGGCATTCATCTCAGCAAGAGTCAATGTCCTATGACATCTGATGAGCGAGATCGAATGAATAAGATTCCTTATGCTTCTGCTATAGGATCTATTATGTATGCCATGTTATGTACTAGAACAGATGTCTCATATCCATTAAGCGCAACTAGTAGATTTCAAGCTGATCCTGGTAAAGGTCACTGGACAGCTGTCAAGAATATTCTTAAGTACCTTCGAAGGACTAAAGATGTATTCTTGGTTTATGGAGGTTTGGAAGATGTGCTAGTTGTAAATGGTTACACAGATGCTAGTTTCCAAACTGACATAGATGATTTTAGATCGCAGTCAGGTTTTGTATTCACATTGAATGGTGGAGCTGTTAGTTGGAAGAGTTCAAAACAAAGCACTGTGGCTGATTCTACAACAGAGGCTGAGTATATAGCAGCATCAGATGCAGCTAAGGAAGCAGTCTGGTTGAAGAAATTCATCACTGAGCTAGGAGTGGTGCCTAGCATTGCAAATCCTGTGGACATTTATTGTGACAACAATGGTGCCATAGCACAGGCAAAAGAGCCTAGATCTCATCAAAGGTCTAAGCATATACTCAGGTGTTTTCACCTCATTCGAGACATTATCGATAGAGGAGATATCAAGATATGCAAAGTTGACACTAATGATAACATAGCAGATCCATTAACAAAGCCTCTCTCACGGGTCAAGCATGATCAGCACACTAGATCTATGGGTCTTAGAAATTTGTAGGCCTAGTGCAAGTGGGAGATTGTTAGTGTATGTGCCCTAGGCCATTTATTTGGATCTTTATGTTATATATACATTATTAATAAATGAGGTTTTATTAGCATTATTGTTTGCTTGCATGTTACACAATTTTGATATTTGTCCCTGGTTTATTATTGTTATAGAGATAAAAAAAAATAATTCTTAACCAGTATGAACATTGATTTAATAATCATCAGATGGTTATGTGTATAGTGATACAAATCAATTTCATAGATACTTGTTAGAGAACAATGTATTGGATAGACCCATCACGAGATTATTACATGGGTTAGTGTCATAAGTAAATCTCATGATAGTTATGTATTAATTCTTTGACTTGAGATTGTCATAGTTTCCTATATAAGGACTATTATATTTTGACATGATCAAACATTATCTGTAACTGGATAGTAATAAAGGTTATGATCATATATGATAGAAATTATGTAGAGGATAATGAACAATCAAGATAGAATTTGTCCCTCTCTTTGAGAGTGATATCTTTTGGGCCCCTCGATAAGTGAGATTGTGAAATGCATGGCCGTGCTCAAATGAATTGATAGTGTGATCAATTTCATTTGTATTTATCAGTCTACTTGGAGATCGAGTAATCATAAGTTTGGACAATATAAGTATGACATTGACCATGACTTATGTTCAAGCTAGATATCGTGTGACAAAGGGATTAATGCATGTACTATTATTAGGCAAATTGGACATTCCTTATATTAATTGGGTAGTTGTAACGCCTTGCTAGAGGCCAATTATGACTTGTTGGTTTAATAGAGATTAAATTGACTGCCAATTAATATGGGCCTATCGGGTCACACACAAGAATGCGCTTTGGGCTGGATATAATATTAATAATATTAATATTAGATATTAATATTTATTATTATTATTATTTTCGTTTATATATATATATATATTATTAGATAATATATTCAGAATCCTAATTAGATTTGGATTCTGAATTTGACTTACCTTATCCAATTATATATATTATTAGATAATATATTCAGAATCCTAATTAGATTTGGATTCTGAATTTGACTTACCTTATCCAATTTCGAATTGGATTCTGGAGTGATTATATTCACTCCAGACGTTAAGTCTTGATATAGGTAACTTTAGAAAATAAAAATAGAACGAAAAAGAAAGCCTAATACGTTTTAGAGAAAACGTTTTTCAGCCTTCGCCGTTGCAGAGAGCTAGCACTCCAGACGGTAGCATTCGTGTGGATACGTGATAGAGGGTGTTTCACGATCGAGGCATCTCTTCCAAACTGTGATTTCGAATCATCAACAGGTTAGTTCTTTGAACACTTTTGTCGAATTAAACGAACAGCATAGATCCTGATGGGAAATCAAAGATCAATTTTTTTTTCCGCTGCGTGTTTTGTTTGCAGTGATCTCCTTGATTTCCTAACAACTAACACCGAAATAGGTAGGCCAACACGAGGCAAGTATATCATCTCATTAATATTACTATTTCATAGCTTAATATTACTCATTATTTTCTATTTAAATCTATTTTTATTAAAAGTCTATCAGTTAATTTATTTTTTTTAAAAATAATAAAAAAATAAAAGAATAAAAGAATAATAAAAAAATCAATTTCTTTCATATAACTCAATTATAGCTAAAATAAAATAAAAATAATAATAAATGATAATAATGATAATAATAAAAATAATAAAATTAATTATTATAAATAAAGTGATGAATATGTATTTGTGCTGTTAAAATATGTTACCTCAGTCATTTGACTTGAACTGCGATGAAATGGCATTCTAGCTAGTAGATTGACAGTTCCATTTTCATGTCGTTGAATAAATTCTATCAACTCGGCATTAGATCGGGGCCCAAACCTCGAAGCATGTGCTCTCTCTATTTTTTCTATTATTATTATCAACTCTCTGAAATGTAAACAAACATAAATGATGAAAAGATGAAGAGAATGGAAAGGGTGGCACATTTTATATAGTAAATGGATGAAGGAAAAAAATCAATAGTAATTCCCGTGAAAAAAAAAAAGAAAGTCAAAATCACTGTTGGTAAATAGCTATTGAATAGTGAATGAACAGTGTTCAAACAATATTTTAATAGTAAAATCAATTATTCAATTCAATTATTGAGCTATTTGCATGTCTAAAAATATTTTTTACACTCTTATAATATTTTTCCATGTAGGGGGCAAGACAGTATGGGTATGATAAAAAAATAGCTAAATTTTTTGCAAATTTTTTCGATGTCCTACTAACTATAATTATTTTGTAGATAATCCAAATTATTTTTCAGTCCAGAACTTACCTCGGGTCCAGAGCCCAAATTATTTTTTAGTCCAAAACTTGCCTTGGGTCCAGAGCCTAAATTAATTTTGGGTCCAAAACTCACCTTGGGTCCAAAGCCCAAATTATTTTTGAGTCCAAAACTTGCCTCGGGTCCAAAGTTCAAATTATTTTTGAGTTCAGAACTCGACTCGGGTCCAGAGCCCAAATTATTTTTGAGTTTAATACTCGCCTCGGGTCCAGAGCTCAAATTATTTTTGAGTCCAAAACTCCCCTCGAGCATGGAGCCTAAATTATTTTTAAGTCCAAAACTTGCCTCGGATCCAGAGCTCAAATTATTTTTGAGTCCAAAACTTATCTTGGCCTAGAACCCAAATTATTTTTAAGTCCAGAACTCACCTCGGGTCCAGAATCTAAATTATCTTTGAGTCCAAAACTCACCTCGGGTCCAAAACCCAAATTATTTTCATGTCTAGAACCTAAATTAGTTTTTCAAAAACTCTAAAACTCGATCAAAAATTATATTGCTTTTTAATCTCTTTTGATGCAGCCTCAGATTGTTTAAGCAAGGGGCAAACTGTAGACCCTTAAATTTTCACCAAGTCCAAACCAAATATTTTAAAATAGTCTCAAATAATTTTTATAGTGTTTTAAATATTTATTATTCATTTTAATATTTATTTTAATTTGATAATATTTATTATTTGTTTCTAAATATACTATTTATTATAATAAAATAATAGTTATTATTTATTATTTTTCTTCATTTTATTATTTTAATAATAATATTTTTAATAGTAAAAATAAAAAATAAAAAATATATACATATAAAAATGATTAAGAATAGAAAATAAAAAATTGGATGGTCGAATCGGTGCGAGCCACACTGTTGCGGCCAATTGGCTTGCTGTAGTTCGGCCTGCAGCGAATTGGAGCTCGCCCAGGCGCCTCGTAGCCCTCAAGCCCATTCGCGTGCACTGCCGATTTTGCCAAAATCTTCTTTTACTCGGTTTTAAAGTTTTATTTCCTAAAATATTTTATTTCCTTAAACAATTTTATTTCCTTAACCAATTAGTATTAGGTTTTTATTTTCTCTTATAAATATGAGATTAAAAGAATTACATGTAACACCTCTATACCCCATATACGCACACTACGTACCACCACATCTGTAATATACGTATACAGGATACAGGAATGTTACGGTCTATTTTAAACCAAACCAATCTTTCAAATTATACAATATAGGAAAGTTAAAACATTTAATTTGTATTATAAAACAAAATAGTTAAAACATTTATTTATTAAGCAGCGGAAAATGTAGTGGTATTTACATATATAAATACATCAAAATCAATATTTACAAAACATAAAGTCTATACATGTTTGGCAGTTCGTCTCTGATCTTTAAGCCCACAATCAACACTTCTAGCTCTAAACTCAACTCGGTCTAGCTGAACTCTCTGGTTCTACTCTGCCACCTGCGCAATGAACTACAATCGCGCTAAGCCAACGGCTTAGTGGTACAAACCATGATAACCATATGCTATAATGTAATGTAAATGTCATACTTTCATACATCATAAACAATTCACAAGAACATCATATTTCATAACATTATCTTTCATTATATCATTCAATTATTCTATTATTCATGAGTCACATTCCAACAAAGACAAACAAGGGCCCAAAAAGGATTTAATATGATATTCAAAGTTCAGAGTTACTGCTTTGGTCCATAATCACAATCATCAAGCCCGTAGGCGATATATATATATATACATATATCTGTCCATGGATAGTGTAACAGACCCAGTCTCTTGGACCTCAACCCGGCTAGACCCAAGGGCCCTAGTATCTTGGTCCTCAACCCGGCTAGACTGTTATTGTTTTTGAGGCTTACAACCCAGTCTTTTCACTCCAAAAACATCATATTTCACATTTTTCAGCTGGACTCGGCTTACGACCCGGTCTTTTCACCTATCCAGCAATTCATAGGCATGCCGCCAAACTCAGAACTCTGAAAATTAAATAACATATTAAGCACACAATTATTTCATTTATCTCTTTATCAATCTCTTTCTCAATTCATTTCTCATTTCATATTCCATAATCAAATAGACAACCATGCCCCCATATTTCATTTGCATTATCATAGCCCACAACAATGGCTTCATATCTCATCATATCTCAATTCACATTAAAGCAATTCATCAATTATGTAATACATTTTTTAACACATTTGCCATCAAATATTATAAATCTCAATGTCATGTAAATGCATGCCATAATGTATGGTTTGTACTTACCTCCAAAAGCAACTCACACACAACACTAAACTCCTCTTTCAAGAATCCTTCAATACTTGGATTAGGGCAACTCAAACTCTTCACAACCTAATCCAAAAGGAATAATACACACTTATTTAGAAATACACATGAGATAATAAGACTAAGGACTAACTAGGGAAACTTTACACATGACACGCTCAACAACACGGGCGTGTCCCTGACCGTGCCCTAACTCCACAACACAGAAGCTCAGACACGCTCAGAACCACGAGCGTGTCACTGGACATGTAATACATTCTGTCTCAAAGAAACATTGACACGTCTAACAACATGAGCGTGCTCACGGTCGTGTCAATTCTTCCCCAACACAGTAGCTATGACACGTTCAACAACACGGGCGTGTTACTGATCGTGTCACCCATCAAAGAATACAGAACCATTGACATGCCTAAAGACCTGGCCGTGCTCATGGGCGTGTCAGGCCAAAAAAATGAAGATTCCGGCAACATCAACACTACATCCAACAAACCACTTTCTTCCATCATTATCCACTTCAAACAAGCTTAACTAAACATACCCAAAAACCATAACAAACTTGCAAAAACACCAAAACAATTCAAAACATACATCAACACACAAATCATAATCATCACCACAAACCCAAAACACAACCACAACTCTTTCTCTTCAACAAACTTACTCTTTCCTTCAATCCAACCCCAAAATCCAAAATCAATTGAACCAAACACTCTTAAACACACCACAATCAAACAAACACATATCAACCACAACCTCAACTCACAAACTCAAAGAAAATCAAAGAATCAAGTGGAAAACTTACCAAAGATGAAGAAACTCTTAAATTTCCAACTTGATCACTTGAAAACTTCCTTCAATCTTGAGTTTGGAAGATCAAATCTCTCTCTTGCTCTCTTGCTATGGAGGGCCGGCCAACATAGAAAAGAAAAGGAAAGAAGATGAGCCACGAAGAAGAAAGAAAGAAAGAAGAAAACAAAGAAAGCAAAGTCAAACTCTCCCAACCACTCATTTCCTCAAAATCCTCTCCACCAAGCAATAAACAATAAAATAATCAAATATCTTCTTCCACTTCCACTAACTCAATTTCCAATTAATTAATTAATTTCCTTTGACCCTGCATTCCTTTGACTTGTATATGTTGTATATATCCCAATATATACAACATATACACTCTACTCAAAACCTCTTCTCTTACCACTAAAATAAATACACTTAATCCAAATACAACAATAAATATTCCAAAACTTTTAGGGTATACTTTGGGATATTACAATTCTCCCCCTCTAAAAAGAAATTTTATCCTCGAAATTACATGATATCAAGTCTGAAACAATTGAGGATACTGATCTCGCATCGTTTGCTCACTCTCCCAAGTTGATTCTTCTCTACCATGATTCTTCCAAAGAACCTTCACAATTGGCACTTTCTTATGTCTCAACTCTTTCACTCCATGTGCCAAAATAGCAACTGGTTCTTCTTCAAAAGTAAGACCGGACTCGCCTCAATAGATTCAACGGACAGAACATGAGATGGGTCAGATCTGTACCTCCTCAGCATAGAAACATGGAAAACATTATGGATTCTATCCAATTCAGGTGGCAAAGCAAGTCGATAAGCAACTGGTCCAACTCTTTCCAATATCTCATACGGTCCAATAAAACGAGGACTTAGTTTTCCTTTCCTACCAAATCTTAAAATCTTCTTCCAAGGAGACACTTTCAGAAATACTTTATCTCTAACATCAAACTCTATGTCTCTTCTCTTCAAATCTGAATAAGATTTATGTCGATCTGAAGCTGCTTTCAACCGATCCTGAATTATTTTCACTTTCTCTTCTGTTTCTTTAATCAAATCAGGACCAACCAATTTGCCTTCTCCAACTTCATTCCAACATAGAGGCGTTCTGCATCTTCTACCATACAATGCCTCATAAGGTGCCATTCCAATACTAGATTGATGACTGTTGTTGTAAGCAAATTCCATCAGTGGAAAAAATCTGTCCCAACTTCCAGAGAATTCAATGACACAGCTTCTTAATATATCCTCTAAAATTTGTATCTCTCTCTCTGACTGCCCATCTGTCTGCGGATGAAAATCCGTGCTAAAGTGCAATCGAGAACCCAAAGCACCATGTAAACTCTTCCAAAACCTTGAAGTAAACCGAGGATCTCGATCAGACACTAAAGAAATTGGGACTCCATGCAATCTCACTATCTCACTGATATACAGCAGCCAACTTCTCAAGAGAATAATCCATCTGAACTGGAAGGAAATGAGCTGTCTTCGTTAACCGATCAACAATCACCCAGATAGCATCATGCTTCTTCTGAGTCAATGGCAAACCAGACACAAAATCCATTGTTACACGCTCCCACTTCCATTCAGGCACTAATAAAGGTTGAAGCAACCCTGTTGGAACTTGATGCTCAGCTTTCACCCTCTGACAAGTGAGACACTTGGATACAATTTCTGCTATATCTCTCTTCATACCTAACCACCAGTAATGTTGCTTCAATTCATGATAAATCTTAGTACTCCCAGGGTGCATAGCAAAAACCGACTGATGTGCTTCTTCTAAAATAATCTTTCTCAATTTAGCATCATCAGGAACACACAATCTATTCTTGAACCAAAGGCTACCATCATCTCTCACATGGAATTCTTGACTCTCCCCATTTTGGCAATCTGACACAACTTTCTGAATTTTCTCATCAATCAACTGAGTCTCTCTAATCTGATCCAACAACACCGGTCTCAACTGCAACTGAGCCAACAATGCACCATCACCACATGATTCAAAACTGGCATATGCAACGCTCTCAACTCAATAAGTAACGAGAGCAAATAAACATTCAAACCTGCTAAAGACTTCCGACTCAAGGCATCTGCAACAACATTTGCCTTACCAGGATGATAATCAATCAAACAATCATAGTCTTTGATCAGCTCCAACCATCGTCTTTGCCGAAGATTAAGCTCTCTCTGAACACCCAAATATTTCAAACTCTTATGATCTGTATAACTAAAACACTTCTCCCTATACAAGTAATGTCGCCAAATCTTCAAAGTAAAAACTATAGCTGCCAATTCCAAATCATGCGTCGGGTAATTAAGCTCATGTGGCTTCAACTACTGAGAAGCATAAGCTATGACTTTACCCTCTTGCATCAAAACACAACCTAAACCATTATGTGAAGCATCACTGTAAATCACTGATGGGTGTCGAAACCACCAAAAATAAAAAAAACCTGCTCTTCCTACAAAAGAAAACTTGTAAATAGGGTGAGAAGGGTCGAACCCAAGGGACTAGCCTTGCCCAAGGCTAACCAGAACTGACACCTGCTGTGAGTGAAAATTAAAAATAAAATGGGGGAAATAGCTTAGGTAAAAAGGGACGAAATTACATAGCAAAATTAATTAAGAAACAAATTAAAACAGCAGAAAATAATTAAAACTTAAAATCAATGGAAGTGAACTCAGTTAAGGACGTTTCGCGGTATGAAGTTCTCACGGATTGATCACGGGCTAAAAATAATCTTTTTAATTCATATTCACAGACAAGTTATAGTCTTCAAGCTAGCGTCTCCGACCAATCTTTCCATTCTGAATAGGTTAAGCAAGACATAGCGCTATGAATAACCCCTAACCAATAAACAACCCTAATACTAGCGACATGATTTAATTTATTGATTGCAATGAACACTAGAAAGACCTTGCCCTAACCAACAAACCTACTAGCGAGATTCATTTAGATTAGATCATACAATTACTTAATATAACCCAAAAGGTTCTACCCAATCAAATTATATCAATTGCCACTTGTATCAATTCGAATAAACAATTACGGATTTAATCTCATTGATTAGCTATATGTATCCTATCAATTAATCAATTGGCCAGATCAATCAACTAATAAAAATACACTAAAGATGGATTTTCCCAATAAGCCACAGTAAAAGTATGAATGCAAAAGAATCAAAAAGAATAATTAGGCACAATCAAACCTCACAATCTTAAGAACTTCAACCTTGAATTAATCCTTGACTGAAATAAAGAGTTTAGCCACACATGGCCATGGAAGAACAACAAAAATTCTGTAAAAGAATGCTGAAATTCGTATTAATCAAAGAGGAGATAAAAAGTGTCCTCCCAAAACCCTAAAAATAACTTAAATACTTAATAAAGGGTGGGGCCAACCTAATATAACAAAAAGGCCCACTAAAAACTACTTAAATCCTATTACAAGTCGGTTTAAAAGTCCTCAAATACAACTAAATCGCGTGGGCCCGTCACTTAATTAAATCAGCCCGTTCAGGTCTGCCTGGTCGTTAGCCTTGGGCAAGGCTAAGGCCTCTGCTGCTAATCTGACAATCTGCACAAAGAAAATTCAGCTTCATGTCCTTTGCTCCAATACTTCCAATCCAGCTCCAAATAAGCATCTTTATTGCAAATCCACCGTTCCTGTCCAAAATAATAAAAACTAAGTAAAAGCTCTTCTTTTCAATATAAATAACATCAATTAAGCACAAAAACAAAGTAATAAACATGTTGGATTTGCAGCCTATCAAATATCCCCACACTTATCCCATGCTTGTCCTCAAGCATGACTCAAAACTCAAAATCAATCTATATAGGAGACCACATACTTCACCCAAGAACCCAATCAAACACACACATGTTCCCCAAACAACTCAACATCGCAATTAAGAATCCAACCATCAACATCATTCCATCATTATGAACTCAATTGAAAAAGGTTACACTAAGAATTCCTAAAAACACGCACGCACACATTCGAAGTTTGAATCAACAAGTGTTTTATCGAGCAAGTAACAAAACATATAAAAACATTTTCATAGCTTCATTAAAACAGAATTAAAGAACAACCATAGGCTCCCCTCTACACTCCCTCTCCACTAATGTAGGTCAAGTCTCAACCAAAGATCATTAGGTCTTTACATGGGTTAGGCTAGGTGATAGTTACAAAAGATAGGATAATGTAAGGCTAAGAATAACAAGAAAATAAGTCTTTTACAATTAATTTCAAAAGAACAATGCACCAACTAACTAATGGCGACAAATGAGACTTAAACCAGAGAAAAACTTAAACTAGAGAAAAAAAAAACTAAAACTGAAATTGATTACACTTTTTTTTCTTTTTTTCTTTCTTTTCTGATTTTTTTTCATTTTTCTGATTTTTTTTCATTTTCTGTTTTTTTTTTCTTTCTTTGTCTGAATTTTCTGTTTTTTTTTCTTTCTTTTTTTTATGGAAGCTAAAAATATCACATGACTATTTACAACCATCTCAAACCCCATAAAAATTAAAACACACAAGTCAAAAGGACTATTTATTCCCACAAACTAGACTCAAATCAATGACATTAAACAAGAATGCAATTGCGCCAATTCTTAATAACTTACACATGTGCATGCTCAACAACGACTAAAAAGACTATTTTCTCGACCAAGGGTGGTAGGCAAAGGGCTTTTTAGTGTATATGGTTATATTGTAGGCTAAGAAAAGAAATTAGAGTACGCATTTAGCATACTTCATAGGCTAGAAGGGGTGAAAAGAATGGTAACGTAAAGGTGGGAAAAACATAAAAGGAATGATGAATCGACCAAAAGAACGCCTAAATCATCTCAAAAGTCGAGACTCGCCTAGGATTTCGCCTCAAGGGAGCGTAGAAAAAAAAGTTCTAGTGTTCGAAAGCTATCCTAAATTTGGCTTTGGAAATTGCTCTCAAAAACACTTATCGAAAGAAACTAAATTTTGAAAAACAGATTTTTAGAATTCAAAGTGTAACAGCTTGCAATCAAAATTCACAAGTGCAGTGATGGTTAATCTCAAGTTAGAATTCTTACTTACTAGTCTTGTTATTCAAGGTTCTCACATGTGTTCAACCGAGTTATAAAAGCAAAGTACTCCTCTCTAGACTTCCTAAAAGCTCTAAATCATATTCAAGGACACAATAAACCCATTGAGTAAATCCCAAAATCAGCATATAGTATCAACCAAACAAAAATTTTACTCAAAAATATCATGGGACAAGTGTCTTAACTTCTAACTCATTAAACACAAACTGAACAGCCAAGTTTAATTTGAAATTAAGCATATGGCAGCAGCAAAAATACATGAAAAATTAATCAAATGCCATTCATATAGCTGAAAAACTTGACCAAAACGGAGCATAACCAAAGAACAAAATAATGGCAGCAGCTATTAATCAATAGAAAGCTCAAAATTTCAGCAATATAACGTCAAAATTTCAGCTGCTCAATCACATAAATCAGTCCCAAAAATTGCAGCAAAAACATTCTCATATCAAATCCCCTCCCCACACTTATTTCACACATTGTCCTCAATGTGTACAAATCACAATGAAACACAAATGGAGGATCTCAAGCAAATAAAATTAAAAGAGAGTAGGAGTTAAGAAGTACTGCCCTGTTTGTATTTTTGGATTGTTGTGATTGCTTATAAGCAAGCTTCATGGGTGGTGGATTAGGAGTAATTTTTGTTTGAGCCATATGGCAGAATTACTGAAGTGATTACCTGCAAGAGTTAAGTGCAAAACGCAACCAAAACAAACAACGAACAAGCACAAACAGGTGCAACGATAAGCAAGCTCCATGTTCAACAAAAACTCTCAGTGGAACCAATCTGAATTGCAAGGTACAGCAGCGACTAGATAAAGATGAGAACAATCAAACTTCATAATGCAATATCAATTAAGTTCCAAGTTTAAAACAACCAAGCATGAGATAATTATAAAATGTCTTTGAATGCAGAATTTCTACCTCAAATCAAACCAAACTCATCATTGTTGCTCAATACCAGCAATAAACATTATAATATTCATTCAATTGATTCTCATTACGGCAAACCAAAAGTGAACCAAACTGTAATCATCAAATCCTATTCTAACACAGTGTCAGCATCCAAAAATTCACAATATTCAGCTCATCCATAGCAACTAATCTCAATACTCAATAAAAATGTCAACAGTTTGGCCTCCAAACACATTCAATTTGCTTATCAAGGAAAACAAAACTCAGATTTCAGAATACCCATGGGAGAGTGACGAAGAAAGAAGAAAAAAAAAAGATAAATTAGAAACTCACCTGAAACGCAGAAAGAGGGAGGTCTGTAATTTTTTTTCTTCTTTCTTTTTTTTTCGGTTCAGCAGTGCTGTTGATTTGAGCAAGAGGGAGTGTCGCGATTTCTGGTGGCGATTTCTGGTTTGCAATTTCTGGTTTGCAATTTTTGGGTTGCAATTTCTAGTTTGCAATTTCTGGTTGCAATTTTTGGGTGCGATTTCTGGTTTGCTTTTTCTGGGTGCGATTTCTGGGTTGCAATTTCTGGTTTGCAATTTCTGGATTGCAATTTCTGGTTTGCTTTTTTTGGGTGTGATTTTCTGGTTTGCTTCGATTTCTGGTGGCGAAGAGGGAACCGTGAACCCTAGGTGGAGAGCTATCTTGACTTGTGAGAGAGTGAGGTGGGTGGGGTTATTTAGCTGTTACTGAGCTTCATCCTTGCATTTTGGTGGGAGTTTTCTTTGTAAAATCGCAGAGACATTCTCCCCCACACTCACCTTCTCAACCTCAGCTTGTTTTCGCTTACTTGTGCAGAATTCCTTCAAAAATTTTGCATAACGAGGTATTTGCTTAATTAAGTCAAGTAAGGGAATATTTACCTCGACCTTGTGAAAGACTTCAAAGATATCTTTCTCTTCTTGTTCCTTCTTGCATTGCTTCAACCGCTCGGGAAAAGGAGGTGGAATGACAATTGGTTCGGACATCCATCCTTGCACTTGCTTGGTAGGCTCATCCTTCAAAATCTCAACCTCTTTTTCATCTTCTTCCTTGGGCCTGCTGCTGTTTTTCTTTGGAGCTGCTGTTGTATTTAGCTCTTTTCCACTACGTAAAGTGATGGCACTTACGTTCTCCCTCGGATTGACAATAGTTTGAAAGGGAAGCTTCCCTTGCGTTTCCAATCTGCTCACGGAAGAGGCTAGCTGGCTGATTTGGCTCTCCATATTTTGGATGCTCTTCTTTGTTTCGCTTTGAAACTCTTGCATGTTTTGCTGGAATGCTTGTTGGGTAGTGGCAAGTGATCTAACTATGTCTTCCAAAGACATGTGTGAGTTGGAAGATTGTTGAGGAGGTGGCCTAGCTTGCTGAAAATTCTGCTGCCTATTCCTATAGTTAAGATTCGGGTGCCTCCTCCAACTATCATCAAAAGTGTTGGAGATGGGAAAGTTGGATCTTTGAGGCTGCCCGGAAAAACCTCCAATAGCGTTGACTTGCTCTTGACCCTCTTGCCAAGATGGGCATGCATCGGTTGGGTGGTCATAAGAAGTGCATGCTTCACACGCTCTTTTATGACTATTAAGTCCTGCAGCAAAATTTTTAATCACAGAAGTTAGCTCATTAAGTTTAGCTTCAACGGAAGAATTACTTACCTGATAGAGCTTGCGTGATGGCTCTTCAATTTGTCCAAATTGTTGCGTGTTTGTAGCCATGGTTGATATGATCTCTCTTGCTTGGGCTGGAGTTTTGTTAACAAGAGCTCCCCCACTTGCAGCATCGACCATTTTCCTTTCTATATCCAGCATCCCTTCATAAAAATACTGGAGAAGTGATTGTTCGGACATCCCATGTTGTGGGCAGTTTGCACACAACCTCTTGAATCTCTCCCAGTAATCATGAAGACTTTCTATATCTTTTTGTTTGATCCCACTAATCTCCCTACGAATGGTGGCTGCTCTAGAGGCGGGAAAATACTTATCCAAGAATGCATGAGCCATAGCAGGCCATGTGGTTATAGAACCCGGTGGTAGGTTAAGCAACCATTCTTTAGCAGCGTCTTTAAGTGAAAATGGAAATGCTCTCAACTTAATTTGCTCTTCCGCTACACCTTGTGGCTTCATGCTTGAGCACACACCATGGAATTCTTTCAAGTGATTATGTGGGTTTTCATTTTTCATCCCATGGAAGGTAGGGAGCTGGTGAATCAAACCAGATTTCAACTCAAATGGTGCATCCAAGTTTGGAAAAGCAATACACAGGGGCTGCTGGTCTATAGGGGCTGCCTGTAGCTCTCTAACGGTGCGATTGTCAGCCATCTGTTCCTCTCTTTCAGATTCTGTTGAGGTTTCTTCTAATTCAGGATCAAATTCAGTTGAAGATTCAACTAAATCAGTAATTATAATTTCTGGATCAGCTGTAGAAGCAGTTGCAACCCTTTTTCGTAGCCTGGTTTCCTTCGTCAATGTACGGGCTGTCTTTTCTATCTCAGGATCAAATTCTAATTGTAAATTTTCAGATCTGGTCATTCAAAGAAGCAATAACAGTAATGTAAACTAGTCCCCGGCAACGGCGCCAAAATTTGATGGGTGTCGAAACCACCAAAAATAAAAAAAAACCTGCTCTTCCTACAAAAGAAAACTTGTAAATAGGGTGAGAAGGGTCGAACCCAAGGGACTAGCCTTGCCCAAGGCTAACCAGAACTGACACCTGCTGTGAGTGAAAATTAAAAATAAAATGGGGGAAATAGCTTAGGTAAAAAGGGACGAAATTACATAGCAAAATTAATTAAGAAACAAATTAAAACAGCAGAAAATAATTAAAACTTAAAATCAATGGAAGTGAACTCAGTTAAGGACGTTTCGCGGTATGAAGTTCTCACGGATTGATCACGGGCTAAAAATAATCTTTTTAATTCATATTCACAGACAAGTTATAGTCTTCAAGCTAGCGTCTCCGACCAATCTTTCCATTCTGAATAGGTTAAGCAAGACATAGCGCTATGAATAACCCCTAACCAATAAACAACCCTAATACTAGCGACAGGATTTAATTTATTGATTGCAATGAACACTAGAAAGACCTTGCCCTAACCAACAAACCTACTAGCGAGATTCATTTAGATTAGATCATACAATTACTTAATATAACCCAAAAGGTTCTACCCAATCAAATTATATCAATTGCCACTTGTATCAATTCGAATAAACAATTACGGATTTAATCTCATTGATTAGCTATATGTATCCTATCAATTAATCAATTGGCCAGATCAATCAACTAATAAAAATACACTAAAGATGGATTTTCCCAATAAGCCACAGTAAAAGTATGAATGCAAAAGAATCAAAAAGAATAATTAGGCACAATCAAACCTCACAATCTTAAGAACTTCAACCTTGAATTAATCCTTGACTGAAATAAAGAGTTTAGCCACACATGGCCATGGAAGAACAACAAAAATTATGTAAAAGAATGCTGAAATTCGTATTAATCAAAGAGGAGGTAAAAAGTGTCCTCCCAAAACCCTAAAAATAACTTAAATACTTAATAAAGGGTGGGGCCAACCTAATATAACAAAAAGGCCCACTAAAAACTACTTAAATCCTATTACAAGTCGGTTTAAAAGTCCTCAAATACAACTAAATCGCGTCGGCCCGTCACTTAATTAAATCAGCCCGTTCAGGTCTGCCTGGTCGTTAGCCTTGGGCAAGGCTAAGGCCTCTGCTGCCAATCTGACAATCTGCACAAAGAAAATTCAGCTTCATGTCCTTTGCTCCAATACTTCCAATCTAGCTCCAAATAAGCATCTTTATTGCAAATCCACCGTTTCTGTCCAAAATAATAAAAACCAAGTAAAAGCTCTTCTTTTCAATATAAATAACATCAATTAAGCACAAAAACAAAGTAATAAACCTGTTGGATTTGCAGCCTATCAATCACATATGGTTTATCTTCCACAGGCAAAGTAAGAACAGGAGCTCGAGTCAACATCTCCTTCAACTGTTCAAAACTAGCTTGACACTGATCTGTCCACACAAATCTAATTCCCTTTCGAAGTAATCTGGTGAGTGGAGTAGCTATCAAAGAAAAACCTTTCACAAAGTGCCGATAATAGCCTGCCAAACCCAGAAAACTTCTGACTTCAGTTACAGACTTCGGTGGACTCCAATTCAAAATGGCCTCAACTTTACTTGGATCAACTCTTATACCATCTGCTGAAACTATATGACCGAGAAAAGTCACTTGATCCAGCCAAAACTCACACTTCGATAGTTTAGCATACAATTGCTTCTCTCTCAAGGTCTGAACACAATCCGTAGATGCTTGTCATGATCCTCTTCATTACGCGAATACACCAAAATATCATCAATGAAAACCACCACAAACTGATCTAGATAGGGCCTAAACACCCTATTCATCAAATCCATGAAAGCTGCAGGTGCATTCGTCAATCCAAAAGGCATCACTAAGAACTCATAATGCCCATACCTTGTGCGGAAAGCTGTCTTATGAACATCTTCCTCTCTGACTCTCAACTGATGGTACCCTGATCTCAAATCAATCTTGGAAAATTCCTTTCAATTGATCGAAGAGATCATCAATCCGAGGCAAAGGATACTTATTCTTGATAGTCACCTTATTTAATTGCCTATAATCAATGCACAACCTCAAATTACCATCCTTTTTCTTCACAAACAAAATAGGAGCTCCCCACGAAGAAACACTAGGGGGAACAAACACTTTATCTAACAACTCCTGCAACTGCACCTTCAACTCTCTCAACTCAGCAGGTGCCATTCGATATGGAGTAATAGAGATGGGAGTGGTACCAGGCAACAATTTGATAACAAACTCCACCTCTCTCTCAGGAGGTAACCCTGGCAACTCCTCAGGAAACACATCTGGGAATTCAGCAACTGTGGGTATACTATCAAGTTGAGAACCTACTACTCTGGTATCCAAAACATGAGCAAGATAATCATCACACCCTTTTCTAATCAACTTCCTAGCTGCAACAGCTGAAACAAACAAGGATGCAAGTTGTCTCTGCTCACTAGATACCATCACACTTCTACCATCACCGGTTCTCAGGGTAACACACTTCTTTTGACAGTCTACCACAGCTCCATGCTTAGACAACCAATCCATGCCTAAGATCAAATCATACTCCTTAAAAGGCATTTCAATCAAATCACCCCAAAACTCTTCACCTTGCACCACAACTGAACTATCTTGGTGCACCTTGCTAACAACCACACTATACCTAAAGGATTTGTCACCAAGACATCAAATCCTAGGGACTCAGTATGCAATTCAGTCACAGGTAAAATAGATGCACTTATGTATGAATGAGTAGATCCTGGATCAATCAAAGCAAGAACTGAAATGCCAAATAAAGAAAATGCATTCACAATGACTGCTAAAGCATCCGGCTGCCTCTGCATCACATATACACGCTGAGAAGACCCAGCCTCATCTGGCCTACTGCCTTCGGATGTAGAGCCTCCTCTCTGACTGATCCTAGGTCGACCACCTCTACTAACACCTCTACCACTTCAACCTCCTCTCACAATAGGTCGAGAAACTATAGAATCTGTCTGCCTATGCTCCTGCATCTCAGGACAATCTCTAATGAAATGGTCAGATGATCCACATTTTAAAACACACAGCTGATCCACCAATCTTCCAACAAACACCCCCATGTATCCTACCACAATGGACACATGTAGGTGGAGTAGACCTCTGAACCACTGGAGTCGGAGCACTAGCTACAGAAACTGTAGGTCTCGGCCTCTGCCTCTGATACTGAACTGACCTACCCGACTGCCTCAGGCTCCTACTGACTCTCGGAATAAAACTTCCTCGGCCTCTCTTCATAGACGAAGACCCTGCCTCAAACTGGGATCTCCTAACTCTGGTCTCCTCCTCGGTAGCAGCTGCTGCAATACCCTGTGCTCTCTCAACACTTCTAGCTACGGCAACTAACTGAGAAAAATCCTGGAACCGAGAACCAGCAACAATACACATAATAGAGGGCCTCAATCCCTCCTCAAATCTCCTACACCGATCAATCTCATCTGAAATAATTCCACCTGCATAATGACTCAATCGGATATACACAATCTCATACTCTGTCACTGTCCGGTTCTCCTGCCTCAAATTTAGAAATTCCATCTTCTTGACATCCTTATACTCCCTCGGAGTATATTTTTGCTCAAACTCCCGCAGAAAATCACCATAAGACAAAGTCGGTGGATCATCCATGGCATGTGGAACGATCTTCCACCAATCATAAGCATCTTTCTGCAGAAGGGATCTAGCATAATCAAATTTCTCTTCAGGAGTAGCTTGCAACTGAATAAATACCCTATGCACTCTATCCAACCACTGCTCAGCTACTGCAGGATCGATAGTACCAAAGAAATCCTTAGCCCCATACTTGCTCAATTTATCATAATGTCTCACCGATACTTGTGGCTGTGGTGGCGGTGGCGGTGGCGGTTGCTGCAACGGAGCTTGCTTCAACAATTCTACCACATGTCTTAGCCAAACTGGAGGAACCTCACCAGCAGCTGGTCTCTCTGGCACAGGAACATGTGCCACTCCAGCTCTATCAACCTTAGCTCCATCTCTACCCTCTTCAGGAGCTACAATCTCAGCACTACCTTCTATGGACTGACGTGACTGAGACGCCATCACTACCTATATCTGCAAACACAGCAGAATATACCTCATAAAAGATCAGAGACTCCCAGTGCCAAAACATGTATCTTATTCAAAAACTATATTTTAAAATCAAAATTTTCTTTTTCTTACAATTGACCTAGGCTGAGAATCTCAAACCTAGGCTCTGATACCAAAATAAATGTAACACCCTATACCCCATATACGCACACTACATACCACCACATCTGTAATATATGTATACAGGATACAGAAATGTTACGGTCTATTTTAAACCAAACCAATCTTTCAAATTATACAATATAGGAAAGTTAAAATATTTAATTAGTATTATAAAACAAAATAGTTAAAACATTTATTTATTAAGCAGCGGAAAATGTAGCAGTATTTACATATATAAATACATCAAAATCAATATTTACAAAACATAAAGTCTATACATGTTTGGCAGTTCGTCTCTGATCTTTAAGCCCACAATCAACACTTCTAGCTCTAAACTCAACTCGGTCTAGCTGAACTCTCTGGTTCTACTCTGCTACCTACGCGATGAACCACAATCGCGCTAAGCCAAAGGCTTAGTGGTACAAATCATGATAACCATATGCTATAATGTAATGCAAATGTCATACTTTCATACATCATAAATAATTCACAAGAACATCATATTTCATAACATTATCTTTCATTATATCATTCAATTATTCTATTATTCATGAGTCACATTCCAACAAAGACAAACAAGGGCCCAAAAAGGATTTAATATGATATTCAAAGTTCAGAGTTACTGCTTTGGTCCATAATCACAATCATCAAGCCCGTAGGCTATATATATATATATCTATCCATGGATAGTGTAACAGACCCAATCTCTTGGACCTCAACCCGGCTAGACCCAAGGGCCCCAGTATCTTGGTCCTAAACCCAGCTAGACTGTTACTGTTTTTGAGGCTTACGACCCAGTCTTTTCACCCCAAAAACATCATATTTCACATTTTTCAGCTGGACTCGGCTTACGAGCCGGTCTTTTCACCTATCCAGCGATTCATAGGCATGTCGCCAAACTCAGAACTCTGAAAATTGAATAACATATTAAGCACACAATTATTTCATTTATCTCTTTATCAATCTCTTTCTCAATTCATTTCTCATTTCATATTCCATAATCAAATAGGCAACCATGCCCCCATATTTCATTTGCATTATCATAGCCCACAACAATGGCTTCATATCTCATCATATCTCAATTCACATTAAAGCAATTCATCAATTATGTAATACATTGTTTAACACATTTGCCATCAAATATTATAAATCTCAATGTCATGTAAATGCATGCCATAATGTATGGTTTGTACATACCTCCAAAAGCAACTCACACACAACACTAAACTCCTCTTCCAAGAATCCTTCAATACTTGGATTAGGGCAACTCAAAATTTTCACAACCTATTCCAAAAGGAATAATACACACTTATTTAGAAATACACATGAGATAATAAGACTAAGGACTAACTAGGGCAAACTTTACACATGAGACGCTCAACAACATGGGCGTGTCCCTGACCGTGCCCTAACTCCATAACACAGAAGCTTTGACACACTGAGAACCACGGGAGTGTCACTGGACGTGTAATACATTCTGTCTCAAAGAAACATTGACACGTCCAACAACATGAGCGTGCTCATGGCCGTGTCAATTCTTCCCCAACACAGTAGCTATGAGACGTTCAACAACACGGGCGTGTTACTGATCGTGTCACCCATCTAAGAATACAGAACCATTGACATGCCTAAAGACCTGGCCACGCTCATGGGCGTGTCAGGCCAAAAAAATGAAGATTCCGGCAACATCAACACTGCATCCAACAAACCACTTTCTTCCATCATTATCCACTTCAAACAAACATAACTAAACATACCCAAAAACCATAACAAACTTGCAAAAACACCAAAACAATTCAAAACATACATCAACACACAAATCATAATCATCACCACAAACCCAAAACACAACCACAACACTTTCTCTTCCAACAAACTTACTCTTTCCTTCAATCCAACCCCAAAATCCAAAATCAATTGAACCAAACACTCTTAAACACACCACAATCAAACAAACACATATCAACCACAACCTCAACTCACAAACTCAAAGAAAATCAAAGAATCAAGTGGAAAACTTACCAAAGATGAAGAAACTCTTAAATTTCCAACTTGATCACTTGAAAACTTCCTTCAATCTTGAGTTTGGAAGATCAAATCTCTCTCTTGCTCTCTTGCTATGGAGGGCCGGCCAACATAGAAAAGAAAAGGAAAGAAGATGAGCCACGAAGAAGAAAGAAAGAAAGAAGAAAACAAAGAAAGCAAAGTCAAACTCTCCCAACCACTCATTTCCTCAAAATCCTCTCCACCAAGCAATAAACAATAAAATAATCAAATATCTTCTTCCACTTCCACTAACTCAATTTCCAATTAATTAATTAATTTCCTTTGACCCTGCATTCCTTTGACTTGTATATGTTGTATATATCCCAATATATACAGCATATACACTCTACTCAAAACCTCTTCTCTTACCACTAAAATAAATACACTTAATCCAAATACAACAATAAATATTCCAAAACTTTTAGGGTATACTTTGGGATATTACATTACAGAAGGATCTTAGTTTTTGAGGGGCTTTGAACTTTTTTGGAGACAAAACTTCGAGAGGCAGTGGCTATTAGGGGAAGCAGTTTACCATCTAAAAAAGAATCAACAAAAAGAGAGAATCAATAATCAAGGCAATAAGTCAGTGTTGTCTTGGTGATTGTTCTGCCAGAATTTTACTCAATAAATTTTGGAGGAACCAACAACGAAGGTATGTTCCGAACTAAATAAATATAATATGCTTTGATTGTTTTAAGTATTAAATATGTTCTTTCTTCACCTAAATTAATTCACAAAAGGTTATGTATTTAAAGTTTTAATACATCACAGTAGCTTAAGTGGCTTCGATTAAGTTTTTGATAAATTATCACAGTAGCTTAAGTACTTAAAAATAATAATGATGTTAATATTCTTAATCCAAACCAAACTATTTTCAAACCATTAATCCGTAATTGTTTAATATTTTAAAACCCTAATCAAGTTTCTAAAATCATCACAGTAGCTATTTCTTTTTAAATATTTAAGTTTTAATCTTATTTTCATAGGTTTGTACCTATTTTACTTAAATCCTAAATTCTAATTTTAATTGCATAGTAGCATAATTCTTCTAAAAAATAAACCTAACAATAATATTAGTTTTTTAAGATTCCAAAATCTTAGCTTTTAGATATAAATTCCAAAACCCTAAATGTTATTTAAAAAATCCTAAATTGATACATAAACCTCAATTTGCATCTTTATTTGTTTCATTATTAAGTGAGTATTTATTATATAGTTTGATTAATGATTTATTTATATTTTCAATTTATGTCTTCAATGAATGATTTATTTATGTTGAATGGTTGGTTGGTTGTTTTTATTGATTTGCTTTGGTTTCAAAATATTGTAAGAGGTATGTTTCCATATTTTGGGTACCTCATGTATTAAGCATCATGTAATTCAATTTATGTTCTAATTTTGGAACTAATGTAAAGGACATGTTTCTACCTTTTAGTGGGTGTCCTATTTAGTTTTAGACATTTGGACAATATAAGGACATGTTTCCATCCTTGGATGGGTGTCCATTTATTTTTTTTGTTTGGACCTTGCTATGATTTTTAATAAAGTATTTATTTCATTAATCGCATGTAGTATGGATATTATTATGTTAATTAAGAATTTTATAATATCGAGACCTGAAAAGGAGGCCGGTTCCAATGAACTGGGTGTTGTGGGGGCGCTAGGCCGTTTCTCACCTTTCCCACAGTGCCCAACTTTCTGAACCCATTAGGGGGTTGGGAATTCATTAGGAATAGAGCCATCCATACCTTTCTTTTTCCCTGCCCGTCAGGGTGGTGACTCCATTTTCTCCGGTCTTAGGCCCGTGTTCTCTAAGGCCCTGAGCCTAAATAGTATTGAAGTAGCAAGAACCATTCCACGAGGAGTGGGGGCGAAAATCCCCGCTCACAGAGACCATTTTCATCAAGCTTATTCCTATAAATCCATTTTCATCCTATAATTGGATGATCTTTAGGTCTAGAAACAAGTTCACATACATTATTTCTTTCAAATTAGTTAAGTTCATCTTGCATTGCTGTAGACCTTTAATTTTTTACCCAGTCCGGTCCAAAAATTTTGAAATAGTACAAAATAATTTTTGTGGTATATATTATTAATTTTAATATTTAATATTTATTATCTATTATTTATTTTACTTATTATTTATTTTATTTATTATGTATTTATATTTATTTATTTATTTTAATATAATATTTATTTTATTTTTCATTTATTTATTTATCATTTTTAAAAAAACAATAATAATATATAAATAAAAATAATAAAAAATAAAAATCGGCAATGAATTGACTTGGGCCAATTTTACCGTAGGCAAAATTGCGGCAGAAACGCGCGCGGCCCTCGTGTCTAGCCAGCAATGCCCTGCAGCAATTTTTGCCAGGGTAGTTTTTCTGATTCTACTTGGTTTTTAATTTTATTTACTAAATGATTTTTATTTCCTTAACCAATTAGTATTAGGTTTTTATTTTTTCTTATAAATACCGCATTAAAGACACAGAAAAGGGGATTGGGATTTTTCAACCAGGGAGAGGATCAAACTTTTGGGATTTAGACTTTTTTAATTTTATTCAAGAACTATCCGAATTCCTTTTGGCAGTTGATTGACAATCTCAACCTTGAAGGATCAAGAGGCAGCAAACAACATACAACCCATCAAAATCAGCCCACACTGTCTTTGTTATTGTTCAAGTAGAATTCAAAATTGTGGTGGAACCAACAACGGAGGTTTGAATCTCTATTTACTTGTTTATGTTTATAATAGCCTCATCGCTCAATTGGATTAATTGTTTAAACGTACAATAGATGATCAATTGTTCTACTTACCATCCAAACTCTATTCAAAACCCTAAAAATTATTTTTCAAAACCCTAATGCCTTAATACTCATCAAGCATATTTTTGAAATCTAAAACCCTACTTACACTTTTCTAAAACCACAAAATAATAGACTATTTTCTTAAAATCATAACCAAATCTATTTTTTTGAAAGATTCACAGTAGCCTATTCTTTCAAATACCTAACTTAAAATCCAATTTTCATGATCTTCAATCTTATTTATTTAAACCTTAAACTTTAATAATATTTTCATAAAACTTCTGAAACCCAAAATCTTTAAAATATCCATTAGTTATATTACTTATTTTATATTAACTATTTCTCAAATTGGTTAATCCAGTAAACTAAATTACATGACCCTAATTGTTAAACATGAAACCAATGATACCTAAATTGATGCATGAACCCTAAATTTATATACTTACCATTTTATTTAAATTAGAAGAATGTTTATTGTATATTTTGATTGATGTTTGATGTCTTTAACGAATGATTTATCTATAATGAATGGTTGGCTATCTTTATTGATTTGTTTTGATTTCAAAACATTGTAAGAGGTATGTTTCCATATTTTGGGTACCTCATGTCGTGAGCATCATGTAATTTATTTTATTTTAAAGTTTTTTGGACCAATGTAAAGGACACGTTTTCACCTTTCAGTGGGTTTCCTATTTAGTTTTAGACATGGACAATGTAAGGACATATTTCTATCCTCTGATGGGTGTCCATCTATTTGCTTCGTTTGGACATTGTTGTGATTTTAATAAAGTATTTATTTATTTATTCTTATGAATACATGTAATATGGATAATATCATAGTATTTAAGAATTTTATAATATTAAGACCTACAAAGGAGGCAGGTTCCAATGAACCGGGCGTTATGGGGGTGCTGGGCCATTTCTCACCTTCCCCACACGTACCTAACTTTTCGAACCCAATAGGGAGTTGGAAATTCCTTAAGATTTGAGTCATCCACCCCTTTCTTTTTCTTGGCCCATTCGGGTGGCGACTCCATTTTCTCCGAGCTTAGGCTCGTGTTCTCTAAGGCTTTGAACCTAAATAGTGCCAAAGTCGTAAGAACCATTCCACCGGGAGTGGGGGCTAAAATCTCCGCTCACAGTGGCGACTCCACTGGGGATAAGAGAAGTTGATTCCGTTGGTCTTTATATTATTCTATTCTTTCTTTTCCTGATATTATCCATCGCATCATATTAGATTGCATCATGTGCGTGAGTTAGGATGCCCGTGTTACCCATGTTGTGTTATTTAAGGGATACCATACTTTCACTCAAGGAATGGAGATCGAGCATCGCATAACCACTCATAACCTTGTACCTTTCGGTATTACTTACTATGGGAACCTAAGCCTTTTAACCCAAAGGCTAAAGCTCATGCAATTGGCCTAGTTACTTTCCTTAGGTTTTTACCCCAAATGCTTGTTGTTTGGCTGTGGTTAATTTATCTTGGCTTAAATCATGGCTTATTTGATTTGTTCATTTTCTAATATGACCTAAGTACATTGTAAGCTCAAAATAAATATTTCTTTAAAGTCTAAAAGACCAAAGCTATTTTCAAAACTTTTCAAGATGGTCTTTGGACATAAAACTTTTCCAAAAAATAAGTTAAAATTTCTTTTCTCATGACCAAAATACAAAGCCCAAAATCCATTTTTTTTCTAAAATCTTTTTACAAATGGGCTTAGAAAAAAAATTATTTTCATAATCCTTTAAAAGTGCTTATGAATATTTTGGTCAATTATGGAAATACCAGAAAACAATTGTGAGCCTAGTTTATACTAACAATTATTAACCATGGGCTTATTTTTGACATGAATCATTAGTTACTTTTTCAAGTCAGAAATCTATTTATAAAAACCTCTTAATTTAGTTTTAATCTAATATAGCATAAAAGCCGCTCTAGTTGATTGGATGGATTAAAGCCTAATTCATGGGAATTATCATTAACTAATTTTCATTTTTGAAAATATAACTATTGGTTGAAACGTCTGAGGGAAATATTCGAAAATAAGATACCCCATGTTGGTATTTTGTTAACCATATATCTAGGAAAAGAGACTCGCCATCTGTGTGTGGAAGTTATAAGGTGGGAAGAAACATCCTATTTATCCTTGTTTGTTTATTGTTTGTGCATATGTTCATACATGCATACATACATTTGCATCTCATATCATTAATCCTCTCTGGCTCACAAAAGCTTACGACAATCCGACCTATGCAGGAGATGAAGAATCTAGCAGTGACTCAATCACTTTTTCAATAAAAGCAATGGAGCTCGAACAAATTCAAAGAATGGTAGACGACGCCCTCAATGCTAAAATGGAAGAACTAAAGGGGGCCCTAGTTGAGATCATGAAGAATCAAATGACTACAATGTTTGGGATCAATGTCGAAGCATCCACAAGCACCAAGAAAGATAGAGGGAAGGCTAAAGTTGGTGGAGTGGCTTTTGATGATGACAAGGTAATCATCCATGATGATGATGACTAGGCTCAATACTTCCAAGATCCTCAAGACAGGAAGAAGAAACCAAAGGTTGTTGAAAGATCAGCTGTATGGAGTAAACTGAAACTTCAGATGTTGAAAAGATGATTGCTGACTTGGAAAAGAAGTTTGAAAAGAAGCTAAAAACTGAAGAAATGTCCGAAGTTGACAAATTGTTTGAGCTAGATGAAGAAGTTTCGTACAAGTTCAATATGCCATCCTTTGCAAAGTTTGATGGAACCGGAAATCCTCACCTCCATGTGAAGCAGTATATCACTGCTATGTTGTCTGCCCAGGCTACTAAGGCTCAAACTTTAAGGTACTTCATGCTCTCATTGGATCCTATTATCCAAAATTGGTTCAATACCTTAGATGATGGCACACAAAAGAGTTGGGATCTGCTATACAAGGCCTTCATCCAACAATAAGGGTACAATGGTGAATTAGAAGTTACTCTAATGGAGTTGGAGTTCGTTAGACTAAGGCCAAATGAAAACTTCATGGACTATATGAACAGGTGGATGAATAAGGCTGCATTGCTCAAGAGAAGGCTTGATGAATCCGATCAAATTAGAATAATTGTGAGAGGGGTGTTACCTAGCCTTTGTGAAAGGATGTCGCATACACTCATTCAGGATTTCAAGGACCTTTCGCAAGCTAGTCTACAAATTAAAGAGTGGGAAAGAGAGAAGAACCACTTTTCAACAAGAAGGAATGAGAAAAGGAAACTACCAGTCTGGTAACCAAAGCATACAAAAGGCAGTCGGTGTTAATGCTACTGGCCAAGAAGGAAGAAGGAAGTTTTTAGAATTGGGGAAACTGCTATCTTGGGTCCTCAATAAGCTACAAAAGAAGGGATTGTTACAACCCTTAAATCCTCACCCTTTTTCTAACCCTCTCCCACCTAATTTTGACACTAAGGCATTTTGTCAATTTCATCAAATGCAAGGGTACAACACGGATAGATGTGTGAGATTGAGGCATGAGATCCAAAATTTGATTGATAGTGGGAAGCTATCTGAGCTCAACAAGCCAAACACTAAAGACAATCCATTGCCAAGGTTTAATAGAGTACCACCACCAGCAACCTTCTTGATTGGAGGAGGTTTGCATGAAAGTTTTGTTATGTCTTCTTTCCAAGATGTGGGTAGAGAAGCAACCAAAGAAGAAGTGGTGTTTAGCAAAATTGAACAAACTGTGGTTGGAAAAGAAGTAGTAATCTGTGTTGTGAATGAGTTTTGGAATTCAAGTGATAGTGATGACGATCTTGTACCCAAGAAGGAGGAATGGACCTGGTCTGAACCCAAAGAAGATGAAGTAATGAACACTAGATCTAGTAAGCCTTATGCAAGGCCACCACCTAAGGAGGTAGAAGCTAATAAAGGAAAGGAAGCTGAAGTGGGGAATAAAGAAGAGGAAGATGATACTATGGTTAAGCAGTTGAAGAGAACCCAAGCAAGTGTTAGCATTTGGGACTTATTGGCCACTTCTAAAAAGCACCGTGAAACTATGGTTAAGGCCTTGGCTAGCATGCCAATTTCCACCTCTATAACACCGGAGGGACTTATTAACTTCATAAAAGTTGAAGGAGTAAAGAAGTGTGAAGAGGTTCAAAAGAAGAGCAAAGTTGACATGGGAATGGTATCTTTCTCATATGCAGATTTACCGAAAGAGGGGAGAGATCACATCCGCCCTCTCTTTATCAAAGTAGAAGTCAAAGAAAAAAGAACTCCATATGTAATGATTGATGATGGGTCCGCCATAAATGTTTGCCCACTTAAAATTTTACCAAAGCTAGCTATGTCAACAAGAGATCTAAGCCCAAACAAGGCAACCATTAGGGCTCATGACAATACCAAGAGGCACATTGAGGGGATATTCAAAGCTGTTGTTAAGGTTGGTCCAATTGAATTTATTGTTGAATTTTTTTATTTTGGACATACCTGTTACTTTTGCTCTACTTTTGGGACGACCGTGGTTTCATCCTCTTGGTGGAGTTCCTTCCACCCTTCATCAAAAGATCAAGTTCCCTAATGGAGATTAGATGGTGGTCATCGAGGCTGAAGATAATGAGGTTATTAATGCTCCAATGATTGTGAAGCCTCTCAATGGTTTCCATGTAGCTGCAATTTCTGATGATGAAGTAATGGACTCCAAGGTTTTAAACATGATGATGAACATGAGCTATCTTTCTGGTGCTGGTCTTGGAAAGAGCAAGGCCGGTATGACCAAACTTTCAAAATTCAAGACTCAAACTTCCAAGAAAGGGTTAGGTTATGAAGAAACTGACAAAGATGTTCATCAAAAGAAGAATGAGAAGATGAGCTTCCCACCACTTGAAGAAATCTTTATCAAAGCTCCAGACATGGGACTACTCCAAGGAAAGCCCGAGCCAATCATGTTTATGGGAAAGTTGATCCTGGGTTTTAAAATTTTTGTTGATGTTGCCGAGATAGTGGAACAAGTGATGAAAGAGCTCACCCTTCCAGCTGACAAGGAGCCCAATCCGAAAAGGAAGAAGGAAGCTATCCTGAAAGTCAAGAAAACTCCAGAGGTGATTACTGCCCTAGTTGAAGAAAGTTTAAAGATGTCCTGCTTTATGATTTTGAGAACAATGAAAATGATTTTGACTTTGATTTTAATTTATCTACTTTGTATAAGGATGATGATGTTTTCTTTTCCAAAATGAATGCAATCAAGTCTGATTTTGCTTACTTGTGTGATGTTTCTCCTGATGGTTGCATACATTCAAATAGTGATTACATGAGCATCTTTAATATTAATGTGAACCTCGGTTTTCCGCCCGAAAAGGATCCGGGCGAAAGTTCACTCGTTGTCTGGAGTCGCCACTCAGTTTATTTTGTTCGAAGGGAAAAACTAAGAAAACCCTTGTTTGACTCCAATAACTTGTCCAATGTAAAGGTTTCTAGTCTGCGAACCCAAGGAGGATTCGGGGACTATGTCATGTATTCGACCAACTTTGTAATAATAATAAAAAAAGAAATAAACACAAAAGGGATGAAGAAAATAGAATAAAGAGATTGTTATTAAAATGTGGACTTGCTATTTGGGGTGAATCCCAAATATGCCTACATACTCTCGTTTGAATGGGAGATCAAAGTCCATGTAGTTCGGAAAAGCCTATTTAAAGGCGATGAAATTTATGCTTCATGCATGTGTGTGTGTATGCTTCGTGCATTTGTCGGGCTTTTTGCCAAATTTGTGAGATTTAGCACTTAGTGCAAAAATTGTATAATTTCGGGTACTTAGTACCAAAAGAGTTCGATTTAGGCTTCATGCCAAAAGTTCATTTTAATGGTGCCGTTTAGGTACTTAGTACCAAAGAGATGCAATTTAGGCTCCGTGCCAAAAAGGTTGATTTTATTTACGGCTTAAAGCCGAAAGGGTGATTGATTAGTCCATTAGGCCCTCAGACCTAAAAAGATTAGGTCTTTGACCGAGAAGAAATTAAGAGGAAGATTAGAATGCTTATGATATGCTCGAATTGACCAAGGATGAATTATGATATTACCTTGATTAGAATTTTTCCACTTCTAAGTTCCAGATCTTGTTTCCTTGCACTTTTGAGTATGATTCTTGCTTTCTACAACACAATATTAGAAATTCTTAAGCATAAAAATTTAGTCAGCATCTGGGCGTAGGAAGTCCGAAAAATCCTCCTTTTCTGAAAATCTGAAGCCTATATATAGGCAAAATCGGGCTGGACGGCGGCCGGGTCGCCCGTCACGGCTGCTGAGCCGCCAGCAACGGCGGCTAGACCGCCAGCCACGGCCGCTGGCCGCTGGAATCACGGTGGCCGGACCGCCGTCCTGGCCCACCGCGACACGCGCTATTTCTGTTAAAACTGACTTTTCGGGAGCCACGGGCCTCCAAAAATTATTCCGGGACCATATCCGTGATCCTCACGTCGTCCCGGACATTTCAAGTACCATGAAGACATACTTTCGGCGGACTTTTACCGTTGTCCCCCGGTCTGGCTTGGTCTGATGAAATTGGCTTTCCGAGCCCCAAAATTTGAGTGTTCACAATTAACTCTGTTGATACACAATCATTAAATTTAGGAACAACCAAAAATCCTAAAAACATTAGCATATCATCCGACGTTACTCCTGATGAGAGAGAGATTTAAAAAATTATTTAAAAAATAAGAAGAATTATTTGCTTGGTCTTATGAGGATATGCCTAGAATAGATCGAGACATAGCCGAACATCTGATTCCTACTTAGACTCATATGAAACCTGTCAAACAAAAGCTTAGGCGTTTGATGCCGAAATGGGCTGAATTGGTTAAAGAAGAGGTCACTAAACAAATACAAGTAAAGTTCCTTGAAGTGATAGATTATCCAGACTAGCTTGCCAACATAGTACCTGTGCCAAAGAAAGATGGAAAAATTAGGGTCTGTGTGGACTATAGAGACTTAAACAAGGCTTATGATTTTCCTTTACCCCATACAGATGTCTTCATTGATAATGTAGCCTCAGCGTGCTACACTCGTTTGTAGATAGATTTTTCAAATACAATCAAGTGTTAATGGCCCAAGAGGATAAAGCCAAAACTACTTTCATTACTACATGGGGTATATTTTGTTATAGGGTAATGTCATTTGGGTTAAAGAATGCTAGAGCAACTTATCAAAGGATGGCCACCACATTGTTTCATGATATGATGCACAAAGAAGTTGAAGTGTATGTTGATGATATGATGGTGAAATCAGATACAAGGGAGCAACACTTCCAAAATTTAGAATTATTCTTCGATAGAGAAGTGAAGTATAAGCTAAGGTTAAACCCGAAGAAGTGTGTGTTTGGGGCTACCTCAAGTAAATTGTTGGGACATATGTTCCTCCAAATGGCATTGAGATTGATCCTGACAAGGTTAAAGCAATCAGGGATATGCCAGCCCCTAAAACATAGAGAGAAGTTTAGGGATTCATTAGCAAATTGCAGTACATTAGCATGTTTATAGCAAAGCTCACCACAATCTGTGAACCTATCTTCAAATTGCTTAAAAAGAATCAGCTAGTCATGTGGAATGAAGAGTGTCAAAAGGCCTTTGAGTGAATAAAGGAGTATCTGCTAAATCCACCTATTTTGAAATCACCTAAACCTGATAAACCCTTGTTACTATACTTAGCAGAAGAAGAAGAGTCAATAGGTGCCATGCTAGCCCAAGTAGATGAGTCAGGGATTGAGCACGCAGTTCACTATTTGAGTAGAAAGCTCCTACCTTATGAAATTAAGTATAGTATCATTGAAAAGACCTGCATAGCTATGGTTTGGTCTTCTAAAAAGTTGCATCATTACTTTCAATCTTATAGTGTGCAAGCAATTTCCAGGTTGGATCCGGTGAAGTACTTAAGGGAGACACCCTCTTTGATTGGGAAGTATGGGCGATGGTTGATAATATTGGAAGAATTTGAGATTGAGTATGTAACCAGGAAAATAATCAAAGGTAGAGCAGTGGCAGAATTCCTGGCCCAACAGCCATTATCGGATAGCAAAGAGGTAGTCTTGGAATTTCCTCATGAACATTTAGAGGCCATAGAAGTACAGGGATGGAAAATATATTTTGACGAAGCAGTGGATAAGAAAGGAGTAGGTTTGGGAGTCATACTAGAATCACCCGAAGGGGATCTTATCCCTTTAGCCAAGAAGTTGAAATTTAGGGCAACCAATAATATGATAGAGTATGAAGCATGTATCTTTAGTTTGGAAACTCTAATGATTATGAAGGTGGATAAGGTGCAAGTCTTTGGTGATTCATTGCTAGTAGTATCCCAAGTAAATGGAGAGTGGGAGTTAAAAGAAGAAAAGCTAAAACCATACCACCATTACTTGACCATGATGAAGAAGAACTTTAAGGAATGCAGGTTTATAAACCTACCAAGAGAAGAAAACCAGATGGCTGATGTCCTAGCTACATTGGCTTCGGTATGGGAAAATCCTATCAATTTATTCCTTAAGCCTATGATTTTGACTAGTTCATCGACTCCTTGCTATGAATATGAGACAATCATAGAAACTAATACAGACTATGATGCGTGGTATGACACTATAAGATGATTTTTGGAAGAGAAGGAATACCCATTAGGGGCAACAAAGAATGGAAGAAGAGCCAAAAGGCGATGGTCCTTACAATACATCTCCTTCCATGGAGAGTTGTATCGAAGATGGCCTGATGGAGTGCACTTGAGATGCTTATGGAAGCCTGAAGTAGAGCATATTATGTCAGAAATACATGCGGGAAGTTGCAGTCCACACATGAGTGGTTTAGCCCTAGTTAAGAAGATAATTCGACAAGGTTACTACTGGCTGACAATGGAGAGAGATTGTATTGAGTTTGTGAAGAAGTGCTATCAATGTCAGATATATGGCAATTTGAATCACATGCCTCCTAGAGAATTGCATTCTATGTCTTCACCCTAGCCCTTCGTAACTTGGGGGATTGACATTATAGGAGAGATACATCCGACAACCTAAAATCGTCACCATTTCATTGTAGTAGCTATAGATTATTTTTTAAAATGGGTCAAAGCCAAATCTTTCAACAAACTGGGGGCAAGGAAAATGGCTAGATTTATTGAAAAGAATCTCATCTACAGGTATGGGGTCTCGCACAGTGTGATATCGGATAATGGGGGTATAGTTTTAAGGTGCAATTAAGAACTTATTCTCGAAGTGCTAAATCCATCATCACCGATCCTCTCCTTATAGACCAAAGGCTAATGGTGCAGTAGAAGCAACAAATAAGACAATTAACCAAATTTTGTCCAAGATGACCAAGATATATAGGGATTGGTCATAAATGCTTCCTTTTTCTTTGTAGGGATACAAAACAAGTGTACAAATGCCGACTGGAATAACGCCGTTCTCTTTGGTTTACGGGATGGAAGCAGTGTTGCCAATTGAGATAGAGATCAATTTGTTAAGAGTGGTCCTGGAAGCTGAATTGCCTGAGATGAAATGGATAGTGGTGAGTATTCCCGCTTGTCATGCGGGTGACCCGAGTTCGATCCCCGGCAGCGGCGCCAAAAACTTAGTGCTCGCGAGATGCGCTATAGCAATACCGCAAGTGCACGGGTCACCCAAGTAATAAAGTAATGAGTGAGTTATCGTTCCACTAGGGACAAGGCCAAGCACTAGTGCAAACCTTAACCGTTGTTTAGCAAATTAATATTTTTGTGATGTTTTATAATTAAAGACAATTAACTTAAATAAATGAACATAAAGATAAATTGTGTGTTGTGTAAAAAGGATTGATGATAATGATACTATCCATATATTGAATGCCCCTAGCCTCAATTACATTACATGATAGAGTTGAGTTGGCATTCCTGTAATTTAGACTAAAACCTCTCTCGAGCGAATTAATCCCTAATCACTAAGTAGAGTGTCGGAATCTCTTCTCAAACACAATTAAATAGATCTTGCATTAAGAACAAGAAACTATAAACCAAAGGATCTTGTAAGTCTATCTCTAGCACCCCAATCAATCCTCAACCCTTATAAGTAATCAATTCATATTAAGCTTTCTCAAGTCAATAATATGAAAATGGTAACCAATCAATAAGCATGCTATTATCAATTGGAAATAAATCATTAAGCATCATAAGAATAAAACAACTCCATCAATTAAAATTATCTAGTTATACAAATAAGCTAGGGTTCTTCAATATCTAGATAGAGAATGATTTAGTTCATGTTCAATACACTTAATACAATCAACAACAACAATAACATTAAAATGAATTAAAAGGAGAAAATAGAAAAACCCCTTTCAATGTAGCTTCTTCAATCTCCAGGAGCTGCCAATGGAAGATGGAGATTGTGGAGAGGATGGAAATGGAGGATGAAGATGAAGAGTCAAGGAAAGTGTCACTCCCTCCTTGCCCAAAATGTGTATGCCCAGCCTCCTCCTCTCAAACCTCTCTTCTCTGCCTCTGTTCTCTGTTTTCTGTACAAACCTCCAGCCCTCTGCAGAAAACCTCCCTTTCAATCTCCCTCTTCTTCTCATTTTATTTCCCTCCAAAGCTCCAAGCCCATGCTTTCCAACTCACACCATCTCACACCACTCTCCCTTGTTCCCCACATCCTCTTTGTTTTGTATTTCTTTTGGCAAGTATAATGTTTTGTTCCACACTTTGTCTCTCAACTCGTGCAAGAGAAGCTAAAATTTCATAGGTGACAGGGCCAAGCCATGAGTGGCTTGGCCGTGTCTCTCATCTTTCTTTTAGGACACGGCCAAGCTAACTAGCTGTGACCATCACTGCCTCTCTTTCTTTCTTTCTTTTCTCTTTGGTTTCATGGGGTGACACGGCCAAGCTCCTAGCCGTGTCATGTGACACGGCCAGTGGCTTGGCAGTGTCATGTGAGTGTGCCGCCTTCTACTTGAATTTGTTCAATCTTTTCTTTATTTCCAAGGGTGACACGGCCAAGCTTGTGGCAGTGTCATGTGACACGGCCACTGCCTTGGGCGTGTCACCTGGGTGTGTCAGCTACTGCTTCTCTTCTTTCCTTCTTTGCTTAGTTTTTTTCCTTGTGTGTGTAACACCCCGATACCCTATATAAGTACTATACATATACTTAGTATACATATAGTAAGTATATAAAGTATAAGGATGTCACTTTTCGTTATCTTTTTAAAAACCTGTAACAGAGTTCAAACCATAATACGTTAATTTAAATAACATTCACAAAATCATTATCTTTGTCAAAACTCCATTTATACATATAAATACTCTCTCATCAGAAATACATCATAATTAAAAGTTATACATGTATGCATTACCCTCTAGTTGGTCTCGACAAATTCTTACTCTTCTCGTGGCATAACAGCTGGACTTCCAAATCAACCGCATATTCACCTGCGCGATTACACAACCGCGCTCAGCCCGAGAGCTTAGTAGTACAATATAAAATATAAACATACCTTATAGAAATTCTAACATATAATAATTCTATATTCATTCCATATACCATTAATTCTTATCATGTTTTTTTCTCTTTTTAAATTGCACCTTTCATATATCTCGACTAATTTCATAGATTATGTAAATATATATACATACCATTATTACCAATTCCAACCTGTCACTAATACTCACAATCAATTTATCAATACACACATTATATATCATACCAAACATGAATCACCTTTCCAATGAAGACAATCATTATCACCATCCACAATTCATTAATAATATCCACAATCAATATATCAATATACATACATTATATATCATACTAATCAAAAGTCACATTTTCCAAGGAACACAATCCTTATCACCAAACACAATTCATCATTAATACCCATAATCATACTTCATAACATTAGTTTGTTCACAATTCATTAATCATACATCACATTTCTCACAAAGGCAATTATTATCACCAACCATCATCCTTCACTAATATCCACAATTTATATATCTCATTACTCATGTATTCCAACATTTGTATATATATATCATATTTACAACAAATGACATACTCGGGCCCAAAAGACACTAATATGCTATTCGACTTTCAGAGTTAATGCTTTGGTTTAATTTTCACATTCATAAATATCCCAACTAGGCTTCAAGGATTAAGTTCAACCAAGCTTCAAGGGGAACAAAGCATGCTAAGTATCAACCCAACTTGGCTTCAAGAACTAATCCAACCTAGCTTCAAGGGTTGTAACATCTCAATTAGGCTTCAAGGACTAGACCCAACCAAGCTTCAAGGGGAGTAAAACATGTTAAACTTCAACCCAACTTGGCTTCAAGGATCAAGCCCAACCTAACTTCAAGAGATTGTTACCATTAGGCATGCCACCAACAACAAAACTCTGAAAATGAATAACACATTAGATACACAATTCATTGTTTATTTCATCATCAATATCATTTTCAATTCTCATCATCATTTAGGCAAACATGCCTTACATATCTCAATTGAATTATCATAGCCAATCACAATGGCTTCATATCACATTATGTCTCAAATCACATTTCATGTTTCATCATTGATATATGCAACATCAATTACATTACTAAACAAACATGTTATTAATCAATCATACCATATAGGCATGCTTTAATCATATCATTCAAGCATAAATAATCCATTTCTTTGTACATGTATCTTAAATTCATTGTCATATAATCCATATGTCCATTTATTTCATTTTGATCATCATTATCAATCATAATAACATCACATTTCATCATTTCTCAAGACACATTAACACCATTCATTATTAAAACATTTATCCTAACAAATTGCATTGCACATACCTTTCTTTTGGATGATCATTATAGCTTTCACACTATACAAATGACAATATTAGTAACATTGAATTAACAATATAATAATCTACTTAACACATTTATACCAAGGGTGTTAGGTCTCAAAATCATATAAAAGATTACATCTATGTAAGTTTGTACTTACCTCAAAAGCAAATCACACCACTCTTAACACTTTCCTTTATCCAAGATCTTCACTTCCCAAACTTAGGGCAAATTACCTTCTTTCAAACCCTAATCCAAACATAACACAATTCATCAATTCCAATACCATTTAATCACTTAATAACTTCATCTTAAACCTTAAATCACAAAATTACACTTCAACATCATTCATTATAGGCCACGGTCGTGGCCACCATAACCCCCACGGGCGTGGGGTACAAAACAGTTCTGCCACCCAAGCTTCCATCCTCCACGACCATGGCACCAAAAGCCTACCAATGGCCACGGCCATGGCCAATCAAGGCCACGGGCGTGGCATAAAAAAGGCTACTGCCTTCGGCCAACTTCCCATTTCCAAGCCTAAAATTCCAACAAACACCAACAACAAGAAGATCTTTGAAAATAATGAAGCAAACACAAGGAAAACATCATGTAACACTTCAAAATCCTAAAACAATTTCAACTCCAACACTTCCAACAACAACACCTCTTAACCCTCTTCACTTAAAATCAAAAATAACATTTGAAAACACATCACAAACACATTTAATCATTATCTCAACAAACCAAAATTTATTTCAAACTCCACTTCAAAAGAATAAAGGAAATCAAGAAAAAAGAGCTTACCAAAATTGTTGAATTTCACAAATCTTTCACTTAATTCCTTGAATCTCCTTTCATTTTGAGTTTAGAAATCAAAACAACACTTTGCTCTCTTCCTCCCTTTTGATAGCCGGCCACACACACATGAGAAAAGACAAGAAAATGAGCAAGTCAACCTTTCTTTCCTTCTTTTAATCTCCACCATGCAATCCTACAAGGAAAATTACTAAAACACCCTTAACCATTTAACTAGCCTCTTGTCTCTTATGTGCCCATTTATGTAATTTCACACTCAACAAAATAAATATCTCTTCCCCCTTGACTCTCCCTTTTGACCAACTTATATGTTATATATATTACCATATAATCAACATATACATCTCTCTCTAAACCCTCTTTTCTTTCCCAAAACACATATACATAAACCTTCTCTTCCCATTTCTTTTCTCTTCACATAACATATACATTCAATTCAACTTACAACAACAACATAATCAAAACTTCTAAGGCATACATGAGGATATTACAATTCTCTCCCCCTTTAAATAATTTCGTCCTCGAAATTATCTAGTATAATTGTAATCCATTCATAATACCATACCATCTTAACTTCCATATTCATTATATCATCAAATCATATAGCTTCAACTCTCCTCTTTAGAATCAACCACCTTCTTTAAATTCCATAACTCATCATTCTATATGTTTATACATCTTGTTACTTCCTTAATCAAACATTCAAAAGAGCTCATTACATTTCTTGTTAATGTCTTTATATAAGAATCAAATCATTTTATAGTACATTTATACTCCATCTAATCTTTATATTTAATATATTTTGTTCTTTCACTTCTTTGTAATTACTCTCTTAACTTTAAGCTTAAAAACCATTGATTTATATCTGAGCAATAATTATCCCTTCATTACAATCACTGTCTAAATAGACACTTATCAACCCTCAATGGATAACAAGATCCTTATTTCCACAAATAAAGTTACTTCTTTAACATGCATTTCACTTAACTTACATATTAATACATTACCTTTTTATTTATTTTATAAATAACCCATCTTTACCCTTTTTATCATGATTTATAACTACTATAATTCCATTCGTTCATGTTTATTCACACTTTAACATTTTACATCATATACATTATCATGTAAATAATTACACTATTGGTACAACTACACACATTAAATCTCAATAATGATTCATAATCTTAATCAAATCTAGATCAATTGATCTATTTGTCACTATATACCCACATTCCAATCTTGTTCAATTCCAACCAACGATTAATCTACTTAACTTATCATAAAATTTCATAATATTCATATATATATATATATAACTTCATTCCATTAGGGCAAACTTATATTCAATTCCTGATCTCTTCCGATCCATTTTCAGTCAAATCATCTTGATAACAAATCACTTCAAATTATCTTTTAATATACACATAGTTTATTCTCTATTATCTTACTATAATACCCACCAATTCTCATAAAAATTTTATACCATATTTACTATCTACAATTCATTCACTCAAACCTCGAGTTATATACCTTAAACATATTCTATAATTTCTCCCTTTTTAATATCTCTTCACATTTCATATCATTGTTATATATATATATATATATATTTTATATTATCCACAACTCAACACATTTCCATAATTTCCTCTTTCTCTCTTTATTTTCACAATTATAAACCAAATTTTTAACATAAAATGATAAAGTACAACTTTATCCATCATAACTTTTAACTATACTCCTCCAACATAATTTCAATCTCACCAAATCTGTATTACAATCCTTTTATCTAAGATCCAAATCCATGGATAACAAAATTAACCGATCAAATACGCTGAACAAAACACATGGCTTTAAGAGATTAATATTGAAGTCTGAGACTTTCAAATCAATACTGTTCTTCTCATAATTTTATTCTCAATCTATACAAATACAAGGCTAAGGTGTATCTCAAAAATTACATATTCCTTCTTTACATTTTTACTATATCAGAAGTTAACACATTTCAACTCCGTTTCAACCAAATTTGCATTCGATTATATGATCTTTATCAACTTAAGTCACGTTTCAACAATATTATTATATACATATTCAATCATATACAGTTCTTATACAATTTCTATTCGTCACTTCATTTCTAATCCATTTACAATCTCTTATAATATAATTACATAGAACTTTTTATATGCGAATACTTTGGGACTCTAAATATCATATAATCATCAAATTTAAAGCTCACCAACAATTTCCACTGTCTACTATTACTCAAGTCCATTTCATACTTACTTTTATCACATAATCCAATTAGCTTTACCCAGTTCCAGACCTACTCTCTCTTAGGTCCACTTATACATACAACATCATTTCCATATCATTAATTCTATAATTATACCATATACATATTCATAGATCATCTACAAAACATGATTCACACCTTTATGTATATATGGATAATTTCATTCACATGTCATATACATGTACACACTTAATTATATGCTCTTATTTTATTTTCCTTTTTCATACATTCAATACAAATTTAATGTTCATCACTTTCTTTTAAACACTATCTGTAATATCCTCATATATGGTCTAAAAGTTTTGATTAAGTTGTTGATGTTGTTGTTATTGTTGTTGTAGTGATATATTGGATTGAATATATGTGTTAAATTGCAAGAGAAAAGATTTTGGAAAGTGAATGCTTGTGTATATGTGTTTTGGGGAAAAGAATTAGGGTTTAGAGAGAATGGTATATGTTGTGTATATGATGATATATATAACATATAAATTGGTCAAATGAAGAGTCAATGGAAGAGATATTTATTTGTGTTAAGTGTGTAATTCCATATAAGGGCTTATATGAGACAAAAAGTTAGTTAAATGGTTGAGGGCATTTTGGTAATTGCTTGGATAAGATCACTTGGTGGAGATTAAAAGCAAAATTTGACTTTGTGTCTTCATCATTTCCTTCTTTCTTTCAAGAAGTGGCCAGCTCTCCAAAAACCAAAAGGAAAGAGAGGTGTTCTTGATGCTTGAAGCAAATTGAAGAAGCAATCAAAGGACTTGGTTAAAGATTTATGAAATTTCTTCCTTTGAGGTAAGATCTTTTCCTTGATTTCTTCTTTTCCTTTGAAGTAGTATTTGAAATTCATTAGGGTTTGTTGAATTGATGATGGGATGTAGTTGTGTCGTGTATTCAAGTGTAAATTTGGTTTTAAGTTAAGAATTTAAATAGGTGTTGTGTTGGAAGTGAAGGATGTTGATTTTGGAAGATGGAGAAGGATGTTGGTTTTAGGGTTTTGAAGTGGTTGTGTTTAATTGTGATGTTAATGTGTTATTAAAGTGATGATTGTGATGATTGTGTAAGATATGTGTTTATGTTGTTGAGTGTACCCATTTGAATGAATTTGTGTTGTGCATGATGTGTTAAAATGCATTTAGAAGATTGTTGGACACATTTAGGGTTTGGTTTTCAAATGACACGGCCAAAAGCAAGGAGAGACACGGCCAAGCCAAGGAAAACTTGGGCGTGTTGGAAGGATTTTTGGGAGACACGGCCATGTCTATTGCCTGTGTTCACTACTTGATGTTGGTGTTGGGAGACACGGCCACAAGCTTGGCCGTGTCCCTTGCCCGTGTTGCTTACTGTCCAATTGGTTTGAGTGACACGGCCACAAGCTTGGCCGTGTCTCTCAAGGGTGCTGCCCATGTCCCTCAAATGTGTTGGTTAGGGTTTTATTTCTTTGTTCAAATTGTATTGTTTTGGTTCTTCAAAGGTGGGTTGGTCCCTAAACCTAAACATAAACACTTTAAATATACTTAAAGCATGGAAAGCCCAATCAAATGGATGTGGAAGATCATAAAGCTATAAATGATATAAATTGTTCTTTGCCCTAATTGCATTGTTGAGATTGAACAATATTATGTTATGCAATGTAAATGGTAATGTGTTTCATGAGTAATGTATATTGAAATGTTATATCAAAGATGTTATGATGATTCAAATAAAATGTGAAATGTGATGTAAAGCCATTGTGATTGGCTATGATGATATAATTGAATGATGTATGGCATGTTTGCCTAATTGATGAGAAAGATTGAGAAAGAGTTTGATAAAGAGAATAATGAAATAAGTGTATGCTTAATATGATATTCAGTTTCAGAGTTCTGGTTTTTGGAGGCATGCCTATTTAATGAAAGGTAACAGTCTTGCCGGGTTGAGGATCTCTTCAAATTGAGTTGAATTGAGGTCCAAGAGACTGGGTCTGTTACACTATGATAATTGATATTATGAGATATTTGATTTGTAACAGTCTTGCCGGGTTGAGGATATCCTCGAGTTAGATGAGTTGATGATCCAAGAGACTGGGTCTGTTACGCTATCCATGGATAGAGATATATATATGTTGCCTACGGGCTTGATAATGGTGTTTATGAACCAAAGCAGTAACTCTGAATTCTGAATATCGTATTAAGAACTTGATGGGCCCATAGGTGTCTAGGTTTTATGTATATCATAAATGATGTTCTAATGTAATGAAATGTTAATATTACTTATATGATGAAACGGACTATTCACGGAATATTGTTTGTTGAGTATGATCTGTATTAATTGTGTGTGTATCATTGATGTTGATTTATTAATACAAATGTGAAACATTGCATTGCACTAAAGCATAACATTAGCATGAATTGTCTTACTAAGCCCTTGGCTTAGCGTGATAGTGTTTAATCGCGCAGGTGATAGAGTTGAACCCGAGAGTTCTTCGAGACCGAGTGAGAGTAGACGTTGAAGAGTTGATTTTGGGAACTTAAAGATCAGAGAAGAATTGCCAATCATGTATAACTCTTTTATATTTTGTAAATATGGTTTATAATGTAAATATATGTATAATTGTAAATACGTAGTCAAATGCTTTCATATATGTAAATGTTTTCTATATTCCGCTGCGTAATATTTAAATGTATGTATATATATCTAATATGTTTTGTTTATAAGTAAATGATTTACTTTTCTATAATATATAATGATAAGGGTATTGTATCAAGTTTAAAATGTTTTGAATGTTAAGAAAATCCGTAGCATTCCTATATTCGATACATGTATACTACATTGTGGTGTATGTAGTGTGTATGTATTGGGTGTGGGGGTGTTACAATTGTTTTGGTATCAGAGCCTAGGTTTGAGATTCTCAACCTAGGTAAAATGTAAGAAAAAGACTATTTTGATTTTAAAAAGTGGTTTTTGAATAAAATACATGTTTGGGATTGGCAATCTCCGATCTTTAATAAGATGTAATCTGCTGTGTTTGCAGACTTAGGTTGTGATGGACTCTCACTCACGCCAGTCAGTTGAGGGTAGTGCTGAGAGTATCGTCCCTGATGATGGAGTTAGGGTTGTTAGTGCTGAGGAGGCACCTGCTTCGGTGTTGGGTAGACCAGTTGGTGAGGAGGTTTCGCCAGCTTGGGTTAAGCATGTTGTAGAAGCTTTGAGGCAAGCACCAGTGCAACCAGTGCCACCACCCCCTCAGCCTATGGTACCAGTGAGGCACTATGACAAACTAAGGAAGTATGGAGCGGAGGATTTCCTTGGTACTACTGATCCAGCTGTAGCAGAACAGTGGCTTGACAGAGTGCAGAGAATATTTGTTCAGTTGCAAGCCACTTCAGAGGAGAAATTTGATTATGCAAGATCTTTGTTACAAAAGGACGCCTATGACTGGTGGAGGACAGTGCCCCATTCTATGGATGATCCACCAACCTTGTCATATGCAGATTTTCTGAGAGAGTTTGAGTTGAAGTATACTCCTAGGGAGTACAAAGACATGAAGAAGATGGAGTTCTTAAGCTTGAAGCAAGATAGCAAGACTGTAACTGAGTATGAGGTTGAGTTTATTCGATTGAGCCAGTATGCTGGGGGCATTATAGCTGATGAGATAGATAGATGCAGGAGATTTGAGGAGGGATTGAGGCCCTCTATCATGTGCTTAGTGGCTGGATCTAGATATCACGATTTCTCCCAGCTAGTGACAGCAGCTCGAAGTGTAGAGCGAGCTCAAGTTATTGCAGCTGCTTCAGAGGAAGAGGTTAGGGTTAGGAGGCCCCAGTTTGAGGCAGGGTCTTCTTCTGTTAAGAGAGGTAAAGGAAGCTTTGTTCCTAGAGTTAGTAGGAGTCAGAGGTCAGCTGGTAGGTCAGTGCAGTTTCAGAGACAGAGATTTAGACCTACAGCTTTAGTGGCGAGTGCTCCGACCCCAGTGACTCAGAGATCCGCTCTACCTGTGTGTGCTCAGTGTGGTGGATCACATAGGGGTGCTTGTTGGAGGTATAGTGGGTCAGCTGTGTGCTTCAGATGTGGATCTCCTGAGCATTTTATTAGAGATTGTCCAGAGAGATAGGAGCGAATGTCAGTTGATACTGCAGCTTCTCGACCTAGTGTGAGGGGAGGTCGAGCAGGCAGAGGTAGCAGCCGGGGAGGCAGATCTGGGTTCAGTGCTAGAGGAGGTGCTACATCCAGGGAGAGTAGACCAGAGGAGGTTGGATCTTCCCAGAGGATGTATTTTATGCAGAGGCAGCCAGATGCATCGGCAGTCATAGCTGGTACTTTTTCTTTATTTGATACTTCAGTGCTTGCTTTGATTGATCCGGGTTCCACACATTCTTATATTAGTGCATCTGTTTTGCCTGTATCTGATATGCATGCTGAGTCCCTAGGATTTGATGTGTTGGTGACAAATCCTTTAGGGCATAGCGTGATTGTGAGTAAGGTGCACCGAGATAGTGCAGTGAGGGTGCAAGGTGAGGAGTTCCTTGGAGATTTGATTGAGATGCCATTTAAGGAATATGATGTGATTCTAGGTATGGACTGGCTATCTAGACATGGAGCTGTGGTGGATTGTAAAAAGAAAGTTGTGACTTTAAGAACTGCTGATGGTAGAGAGGTGATAGTATCTAATGAGCAAGAACAGTTAGCCTCCTTATTTGTTTCAGCTGTTGCGGCTAGGAGGTTGATTAGAAAAGGGTGTGATGCTTATCTTGCTCATGTGGTAGATACTAGAGTAAGAGGTTCTCCTATTGATAGCATTGCCACAGTTGCAGAGTTCCCAGATGTATTCCCAGAGGAGTTGCCAGGATTGCCTCCTGAGAGAGAGGTGGAGTTCGGTATTGAATTGTTGCCTGGTACCACTCCTATCTCTATTACTCCTTATAGAATGCCACCAGCAGAATTGAGGGAATTGAAAGTGCAATTACAGGAGTTGTTGGATAAAGGTTTTATTCGCCCCAGTGTTTCTCCTTGGGGAGCTCCTGTGTTATTTGTGAAGAAGAAAGATGGTACAATGAGGTTGTGTATCGATTATAGGCAATTGAACAAGGTGACTATTAAAAATAAATATCCTTTGCCTAGAATCGATGATCTCTTTGATCAATTGAAGGGTGCAGCTGTGTTTTCTAAAATTGATTTGAGATCAGGGTACCATCAGTTGAGAGTCAGAGCTGAAGATGTTCCTAAGACAGCCTTTCGGACCAGGTATGGGCATTATGAATTTCTAGTTATGCCTTTTGGTCTAACGAATGCACCTGCAGCTTTTATGGATTTGATGAATAGGGTGTTTAGGCCCTATCTGGATCAGTTTGTAGTGGTCTTCATCGATGACATTCTGGTGTATTCGCAGAATGAAGAGGAACATGATATGCATCTGCGGATTGTATTGCAGATTTTGAGAGAGAAGCAGTTGTTTGCCAAATTGTCGAAGTGTGAGTTCTGGTTGGATCAAGTCGCTTTTCTCGGACATATTGTTTCAGCAAAAGGCATTAGATTTGATCCAAGTAAAGTTGAAGCTATATTGAATTGGAGTCCACCCAAGTCGGTGACAGAGGTTAGAAGTTTTCTGGGTTTGGCAGGCTATTACCGGCGGTTTGTGAAAGGGTTTTCTTTGATAGCTACTCCACTCACCAGATTGCTTCGTAAGGGAGTGAGATTTGTGTGGATGGATCAGTGTCAGACTAGCTTTGAGCAGTTGATAGAAATGTTGACTCAAGCACCTGTTCTTACTTTACCTGTAGAAGGCAAACCATATGTGATTTACAGTGATGCTTCACATAGTGGTTTGGGGTGTGTGCTGATGCAGGAAGGTAAAGTTATAGCTTATGCATCTCGACAGTTGAAACCGCATGAGCTTAATTATCAGACCCATGATTTGGAGCTAGCAGCTATTGTGTTTGCTTTGAAGATTTGGCGACACTATCTGTTTGGGGAGAAATGTTTCATCTACACTGATCACAAAAGCTTGAAATATTTGGGTGTCCAAAAAGAGCTCAATCTTCGGCAGAGGAGATGGTTGGAATTGATTAAAGACTACAACTGCTTGATTGATTATCATCCAGGTAAAGAAAATGTTGTGGCTGATGCCTTAAGTCGGAAGTCTTTAGCTGGTTTAACTGTTTACTCGCTCTCGTTGCTTCTTGAGTTGAGAGCATTGTGTGCTAGTTTTGTATCTTGTGATGATGGTGCATTGTTGGCACAGTTGCATGTGAAACCAGTTTTGTTGGATCAGATTAAAGAGGCTCAGTTGACTGATAAGAAGATTCAGAAGATTATTTCAGATTGTCAGAATGGAAAGAGTAGAGATTTTGTTGTGAAAAGTGATGGGAGTCTCTGGTTTAAGAACCGATTGTGTGTACCCGATGATGCTGATTTGAAAAGAGTCATTTTAGAAGAAGCACATCAGTCAGTGTTTGCTATGCATCCGGGTAATACAAAGATGTATCATGATTTGAGACAGCATTATTGGTGGATTGGTTTGAAGAGAGACATTGCTGAGTTTGTATCGAAATGTCTCACTTTTCAGAAGGTAAAAGCAGAGCATCAAGTTCCAACTGGATTGCTTCAACCATTATCAGTACTAGAATGGAAGTGGGATAGAGTGACGATGGATTTTGTGTCTGGGTTGCCATTGACACAAAAGAAGCATGATGCTATATGGGTGATTGTGGATAGATTGACTAAGACAGCTCATTTCCTTCCGGTTCGGATGGATTACTCTTTGGAGAGATTGGCTGAGCTGTATATCCATGAGATTGTGAAGTTGCATGGTGTTCCAACTTCTTTAGTGTCTGATCGAGATCCCAAGTTTACTTCAAGATTTTGGAAGAGTTTGCATAGTGCTTTGGGTTCTCGATTACATTTCAGCACTGCTTTTCATCCACAGACGGATGGACAGTCAGAGAGGGTGATACAGATTATTGAGGACATGTTGAGAAGCTGTGTCATCGATTTCTCTGGAAGTTGGGATAGGTTTTTACCTCTTGTGGAGTTTGCTTACAACAACAGTCACCAATCCAGCATTGGTATGGCACCGTTTGAAGCATTGTATGGCAGACGGTGTAGGACACCTCTTTGTTGGAATGAGCTTGGAGATAATAAGTTGGTTGGTCCTGATTTGATTCAAGAAACTGAAGAAAAAGTAAAGTTGATTCGAGGCAGGTTAAAAGCAGCTTCAGACCGACAGAAGTCTTATGCAGATCTGAAAAGGAGAGACATAGAGTTTGATGTTGGAGATAAGGTATTTCTGAAAGTGTCTCCTTGGAAGAAGATATTGAGGTTCGGTCGGAAAGGGAAATTGAGTCCTCGTTTCATTGGACCGTATGAAGTTTTGGAAAGAGTTGGGCCAGTTGCGTATCGACTTGCTCTGCCACCTGAGTTGGATCGTATCCATAATGTATTCCATGTTTCTATGTTGAGGAGGTACAGATCGGATCCATCTCATGTGTTGGCAATTGAATCTATCGAAGTGAATCCAGATTTGACGTTTGAAGAGGAACCAGTTACTATCTTGGCACGTGATGTGAAGGAGTTGAGAAACAAGAGAGTGTCATTGGTGAAGGTTCTATGGAAGAATCATGCAAAAGAAGAAGCAACTTGGGAAAGTGAACAATCCATGCGAGAGCAATATCCTCAATTATTTCAGACTTAATAGCAGGTAATTTCGAGGACGAAATTTTCTTTTTAGAGGGGGAGAATTGTAATATCCTCATATATGGTCTAAAAGTTTTGATTAAGTTGTTGATGTTGTTGTTATTGTTGTTGTAGTGATATATTGGATTGAATATATGTGTTAAATTGCAAGAGAAAAGATTTTGGAAAGTGAATGCTTGTGTATATGTGTTTTGGGGAAAAGAATTAGGGTTTAGAGAGAATGGTATATGTTGTGTATATGATGATATATATAACATATAAATTGGTCAAATGAAGAGTCAATGGAAGAGATATTTATTTGTGTTGAGTGTGTAATTCCATATAAGGGCTTATATGAGACAAAAAGTTAGTTAAATGGTTGAGGGCATTTTGGTAATTGCTTGGATAAGATCACTTGGTGGAGATTAAAAGCAAAATTTGACTTTGTGTCTTCATCATTTCCTTCTTTCTTTCAAGAAGTGGCCGGCTCTCCAAAAACCAAAAGGAAAGAGAGGTGTTCTTGATGCTTGAAGCAAATTGAAGAAGCAATCAAAGGACTTGGTTAAAGATTTATGAAATTTCTTCCTTTGAGGTAAGATCTTTTCCTTGATTTCTTCTTTTCCTTTGAAGTAGTATTTGAAATTCATTAGGGTTTGTTGAATTGATGATGGGATGTAGTTGTGTCGTGCATTCAAGTGTAAATTTGGTTTTAAGTTAAGAATTTAAATAGGTGTTGTGTTGGAAGTGAAGGATGTTGATTTTGGAAGATGGAGAAGGATGTTGGTTTTAGGGTTTTGAAGTGGTTGTGTTTAATTGTGATGTTAATGTGTTATTAAAGTGATTATTGTGATGATTGTGTAAGATATGTGTTTATGTTGTTGAGTGTACCCATTTGAATGAATTTGTGTTGTGCATGATGTGTTAAAATGCATTTAGAAGATTGTTGGACACATTTAGGGTTTGGTTTTCAAATGACACGGCCAAAAGCAAGGAGAGACACGGCCAAGCCAAGGAAAACTTGGGCGTGTTGGAAGGATTTTTGGGAGACACGGCCGTGTCTATTGCCTGTGTTCACTACTGGATGTTGGTGTTGGGAGACACGGCCACAAGCTTGGCCGTGTCCCTTGCCCGTGTTGCTTACTGTCCAATTGGTTTGAGTGACACGGCCACAAGCTTGGCCGTGTCTCTCAAGGGTGCTGCCCGTGTCCCTCAAATGTGTTGGTTAGGGTTTTATTTCTTTGTTCAAATTGTATTGTTTTGGTTCTTCAAAGGTGGGTTGGTCCCTAAACCTAAACATAAACACTTTAAATATACTTAAAGCATGGAAAGCCCAATCAAATGGATGTGGAAGATCATAAAGCTATAAATGAAATAAATTGTTCTTTGCCCTAATTGCATTGTTGAGATTGAACAATATTATGTTATGCAATGTAAATGGTAATGTGTTTCATGAGTAATGTATATTGAAATGTTATATCAAAGATGTTATGATGATTCAAATAAAATGTGAAATGTGATGTAAAGCCATTGTGATTGGCTATGATGATATAATTGAATGATGTATGGCATGTTTGCCTAATTGATGAGAAAGATTGAGAAAGAGTTTGATAAAGAGAATAATGAAATAAGTGTATGCTTAATATGATATTCAGTTTCAGAGTTCTGGTTTTTGGAGGCATGCCTATTTAATGAAAGGTAACAGTCTTGCCGGGTTGAGGATCTCTTCAAATTGAGTTGAATTGAGGTCCAAGAGACTGGGTCTGTTACACTATGATAATTGATATTATGAGATATTTGATTTGTAACAGTCTTGCCGGGTTGAGGATATCCTCGAGTTAGATGAGTTGATGATCCAAAAGACCGGGTCCGTTATGCTATCCATGGATAGAGATATATATATGTTGCCTACGAGCTTGATAATGGTGTTTATGAACCAAAGCAGTAACTCTGAATTCTGAATATCGTATTAAGAACTTGATGGGCCCATAGGTGTCTAGGTTTTATGTATATCATAAATGATGTTCTAATGTAATGAAATGTTAATATTACTTATATGATGAAACGGACTATTCACGGAATATTGTTTGTTGAGTATGATCTGTATTAATTGTGTGTGTATCATTGATGTTGATTTATTAATACAAATGTGAAACATTGCATTGCACTAAAGCATAACATTAGCATGAATTGTCTTACTAAGCCCTTGGCTTAGCGCGATAGTGTTTAATCGCGCAGGTGATAGAGTTGAACCCGAGAGTTCTTCGAGACCGAGTGAGAGTAGACGTTGAAGAGTTGATTTTGGGAACTTAAAGATCAGAGAAGAATTGCCAATCATGTATAACTCTTTTATATTTTGTAAATATGGTTTATAATGTAAATATATGTATAATTGTAAATACGTATTCAAATGCTTTCATATATGTAAATGTTTTCTATATTCCGCTGCGTGATATTTAAATGTATGTATATATATCTAATATGTTTTGTTTATAAGTAAATGATTTACTTTTCTATAATATATAACGATAAGGGTATTGTATCAAGTTTAAAATGTTTTGAATGTTAAGAAAATCCGTAGCATTCCTATATTCGATACATGTATACTACATTGTGGTGTATGTAGTGTGTATGTATTGGGTGTGGGGGTGTTACACTATCATTCTCATTCTTCCAATATAATATAAAGTATTTATTCACACTACAAAAATATATATATATATATGTATTCCAACTACAATAACACTTCACATCGATCTTGGTCACCTTCCAAATGTGACATCTCTTTCCCTTTCGTCTTTCAAAGCATTTAATACACTTCCATATCCATTTTACCCTTTCCAGTAATGTGGCTTAAAATAGCTCATTTTCATTTGCTCCTCCACTACCCCTTTTTCATCAAAACAAATTCTCATACTATCAATCACATTACTCAATTCATAATACTTTCATGTGCAATATAAGTTATTTCACCTAGCTCATGTATTGAATATACATTAAACTATCAATATCCAAATAATCTTTATCAAATTCCACTAGAACTTTAACTTTTCAACTTACTACTTTGCTTAAACTTCAATTTGCCAAACTCATCTTTTCTTAATATCACTTTAAAAATATCTTACGTGTATATATATATCACAAAGCAATATCAAAACATATAATTCTCACAATTACCAAACTCATTTCAGAATCTCAAATATCGTATATTACCACCATTACCATGAGCTTCCACCATATTCAAGCATCTGACATTTCTAACATTAAATTCACAATGTTTGCATTAAAATAACAATACCAATTTATATTCTTACTTAACCAATATCATCTCTTTTTCCTTTAAACAAAACCTTAACTGTATATACATCCCAACTTTACATAATCACACTTTGTCTCTACTAATCAACTCATTCAATATTCCACCATACTCTCCTCATTTAAATAACATAACTTTCAATATTAACAATTCGATATTATTTCCTCTGTCTAGCAAACTCAACATTAGCAAACCCAACATAAACTTTATTATAAAGAGGTTCAAAGTATAGAAGAAAAGTACATACTCTTATCTTGATTTGATTTTCAACTCATTTTCAACTTTATTCTCCTTTTCATTTCTTTATGTTTCAATTCATATTATGTCCTACATAATATTGCTCATAAACATCAACATTACATTCCATGTTGCACATGACATAACATTTTTCATATGCACCATCAATATGCATATATCACATTACATTTCACAATTCGTTTCTCATAATTAATTAGGCACTATGCCTCAATTATAATTCATTTCCAACATCATTGCCAACAATCATGGTTTCTCATCACACCAACATAGTATACACATATATCATCAACTATATTGAACATCTCATATAACACAAATATTCTACAAGTCATATTATGCCACATCCGAGACCAACCTAGGTGTCAATGCATACGCATGTATTACAAATTTCATTTCAAAACTTTTCCTTTTTACTTCTATTTAAACTTTTCAAATTTTTTTTTCTTTTTAATTTCACTTAGGCCGAGAATCTCGAACCTAAGCTCTGATACCAAAACAATTGTAACACCCCGATACCCTATATAAGTACTATACATATACTTAGTATACATACAGTAAGTATATAAAGTATAAGGATGTCACTTTTCGTTATCTTTTTAAAAACCTGTAACAGAGTTCAAACCATAATACGTTAATTTAAATAACATTCACAAAATCATTATCTTTGTCAAAACTCCATTTATACATATAAATACTCTCTCATCAGAAATACATCATAATTAAAAGTTATACATGTATGCATTACCCTCTAGTTGGTCTCGACAAATTCTTACTCTTCTCGTGGCATAACAGCTGGACTTCCAAATCAACCGCATATTCACCTGCGCGATTACACAACCGCGCTCAGCCCGAGAGCTTAGTAGTACAATATAAAATATAAACATACCTTATAGAAATTCTAACATATAATAATTCTATATTCATTCCATATACCATTAATTCTTATCATGTTTTTTTCTCTTTTTAAATTGCACCTTTCATATATCTCGACTAATTTCATAGATTATGTAATTATATATACATACCATTATTACCAATTCCAACCTGTCACTAATACTCACAATCAATTTATCAATACACACATTATATATCATACCAAACATGAATCACCTTTCCAATGAAGACAATCATTATCACCATCCACAATTCATTAATAATATCCACAATCAATATATCAATATACATACATTATATATCATACTAATCAAAAGTCACATTTTCCAAGGAAGACAATCCTTATCACCAAACACAATTCATCATTAATACCCATAATCATACTTCATAACATTAGTTTGTTCACAATTCATTAATCATACATCACATTTCTCACAAAGGCAATTATTATCACCAACCATCATCCTTCACTAATATCCACAATTTATATATCTCATTACTCATGTATTCCAACATTTGTATATATATATCATATTTACAACAAATGACATACTCGGGCCCAAAAGACACTAATATGCTATTCGACTTTCAGAGTTAATGCTTTGGTTTAATTTTCACATTCATAAATATCCCAACTAGGCTTCAAGGATTAAGTTCAACCAAGCTTCAAGGGGAACAAAGCATGCTAAGTATCAACCCAACTTGGCTTCAAGAACTAATCCAACCTAGCTTCAAGGGTTGTAACATCTCAATTAGGCTTCAAGGACTAGACCCAACCAAGCTTCAAGGGGAGTAAAACATGTTAAACTTCAACCCAACTTGGCTTCAAGGATCAAGCCCAACCTAACTTCAAGAGATTGTTACCATTAGGCATGCCACCAACAACAAAACTCTGAAAATGAATAACACATTAGATACACAATTCATTGTTTATTTCATCATCAATATCATTTTCAATTCTCATCATCATTTAGGCAAACATGCCTTACATATCTCAATTGAATTATCATAGCCAATCACAATGGCTTCATATCACATTATGTCTCAAATCACATTTCATGTTTCATCATTGATATATGCAACATCAATTACATTACTAAACAAACATGTTATTAATCAATCATACCATATAGGCATGCTTTAATCATATCATTCAAGCATACATAATCCATTTCTTTGTACATGTATCTTAAATTCATTGTCATATAATCCATATGTCCATTTATTTCATTTTGATTATCATTATCAATCATAATAACATCACATTTCATCATTTCTCAAGACACATTAACACCATTCATTATTAAAACATTTATCCTAACAAATTGCATTGTACATACCTTTCTTTTGGATGATCATTATAGCTTTCACACTATACAAATGACAATATTAGTAACATTGAATTAACAATATAATAATCTACTTAACACATTTATACCAAGGGTGTTAGGTCTCAAAATCATATAAAAGATTACATCTATGTAAGTTTGTACTTACCTCAAAAGCAAATCACACCACTCTTAACACTTTCCTTTATCCAAGATCTTCACTTCCCAAACTTAGGGCAAATTACCTTCTTTCAAACCCTAATCCAAACATAACACAATTCATCAATTCCAATACCATTTAATCACTTAATAACTTCATCTTAAACCTTAAATCACAAAATTACACTTCAACATCATTCATTATAGGCCACGGTCGTGGCCACCATAACCCCCACGGGCGTGGGGTACAAAACAGTTCTGCCACCCAAGCTTCCATCCTCCATGACCATGGCACCAAAAGCCTACCAATGGCCACGGCCATGGCCAATCAAGGCCACGGGCGTGGCATCAAAAAGGCTACTGCCTTCGGCCAACTTTCCATTTCCAAGCCTAAAATTCTAACAAACACCAACAACAAGAAGATCTTTGAAAATAATGAAGCAAACACAAGGAAAACATCATGTAACACTTCAAAATCCTAAAACAATTTCAACTCCAACACTTCCAACAACAACACCTCTTAACCCTCTTCACTTAAAATCAAAAATAACATTTGAAAACACATCACAAACACATTTAATCATTATCTCAACAAACCAAAATTTATTTCAAACTCCACTTCAAAAGAATAAAGGAAATCAAGAAAAAAGAGCTTACTAAAATTGTTGAATTTCACAAATCTTTCACTTAATTCCTTGAATCTCCTTTCAATTTGAGTTTAGAAATCAAAACAACACTTTGCTCTCTTCCTCCCTTTGGATAGCCGGCCACACACACATGAGAAAAGACAAGAAAATGAGCAAGTCAACCTTTCTTTCCTTCTTTTAATCTCCACCATGCAATCCTACAAGGAAAATTACTAAAACACCCTTAACCATTTAACTAGCCTCTTGTCTCTTATGTGCCCATTTATGTAATTTCACACTCAACAAAATAAATATCTCTTCCCCCTTGACTCTCCCTTTTGACCAACTTATATGTTATATATATTACCATATAATCAACATATACATCTCTCTCTAAACCCTCTTTTCTTTCCCAAAACACATATACATAAACCTTCTCTTCCCATTTCTTTTCTCTTCACATAACATATACATTCAATTCAACTTACAACAACAACATAATCAAAACTTCTAAGGCATACATGAGGATATTACAGGGTGAGACACGGCCAGTGGCTTGGCCGTGTCAGTCACTGCCATGCAATTCTTTTGAGTGACACGACCAAGCTTGCTTTGGCTTGGCCATGTCTTGCTTGATTCATGCTCTTTCTTGATTGTTTTGATCATCCAAGGGAATTTTTCCACTTTAACCTAAAACAAACACTTAAAACAAACTTTAAACCAAAATCAAATGAAACATTAACTAAAAACACATTAAAATCATGCTAAAAACAAGTATAAAAATACTCTTATTAAAGGTTAAAAACACTGTATCATCATCAACTGTATCAAAAGAAGATAGCCTGGGCCTACAATAGAAGGGTTAAGATTAGAAAGCTCAGAGTCGGCAACTTAGTGTTGAAGCAATGTAAAACTAATATATCTTATCCAAGAGGAAAATTTAGGCCTAGTTGGGAAGGGCCATATGTTGTGAAACAAGTCATGAAAAAGGGTGCAATTAAGTTATCAGACATGGACGGGAATGAGTTTAGTGAGCTAGTGAACATTGACAGGTTGAAGAGGTTTTATGTATAAAAAAAAAGAGCTCGCTAGGTTGAAAACCCAAAAAGGGCGACCTAAGCAAAAGTTAGAGCAGTTCGCTAGTTTTGAAAACCCAAAAGGGCAGGCTAGGCAACAATTAGGGCTAAGCGAGAGAAAATCGTCAATTAGAAAACTCGAAAGGGCTAGTTGGCAACAAGAGTGATCTTGTGTATGCTGACCTTATGTTTGGTTGTTCCCCAATTTAATAAAACATAATTAATATTAAAATTATTCTACATGTACTATTTTAAGTATTTAACCAAATATGTATAAAACAAATAAACACAATAGCAAAAGGTGATGACAAATTATGAAGGGAAAAGAAACATCTATTATTACTACTTTTATTATTTTTACATCCTAACAATATTTTTTCTAGAGAAATTGACAAATGTAAAATCTATGGCAGATGATAAATGTAGCATGCAGGCCAGCTTTGCTTCAGCCGATCCAAGTAGCCTACAGTCAAACAAGGCATATCCTAATCAGGAGTAAAATTGGAATCTCGAATCTCAACTCCATACTGACGGTCAAATGGGTGAGGATCATAGCAAGTACCTCGACGAAGAGCAGCAAGAGGAACATACATCAAGTATGCCTGAATGGTGATACGAGAAATCTTCCATCAAGGTACTAACCAACGGATGTTGACTTCAGTGCGTGAGTGGATCCAGTTAACCCAGTCAGCATATGAAGAAGCAGGATGGCATAGTTTCCTAGCAGAATGATATCGTGGTAGATATCTAGCAAAATCCATAGAT